>JAWZYU010000015.1:66493954-67711454 GCA_038380435.1 Ryuthela nishihirai | reverse complement strand
ATAAAAGTTAAATACATGTGCAGTTGAATAGTATTACTTTGCCTATGTATAAGGTCTTATGGGATACCCTGTATATAAGAAATTATTCAGTCTCTTGATATCTAGACCAGTGTCTCGCAAACTGTGTGCTACGGCACAGTAGTGTGCTGCGAAAGATTTTCAAATTGACACTAGATATTCCAAAGATTTTATTTTGACTTGACTTGTGTTATCAATTTTGTGTATTAAAAGTTTTTTCTCTGTTACCTATCGATGTGCTTTAATAAAAATCTTTCAGATTTTATCAACTGGGATCTTGTAAGTATTTATCAAGCTTTTTCCAAATTTTGGTATTAATTTTTGATTATTTCAAGCCATAGAATGGACAAATATTTAAAACAAAGACCGAGTTATGAATTAAAGAACAACAGCAAATCTTCAAGTAAAACCAGGCTGATGACTTCAACAAAGCGCAAATATAATGAAGATTATATAGAGTATCTAAATTTTAAAATGCATTTAACTAAACTTCAATTTTCCTCTTTTTACTAACCATCAAAAATTCTTTTTTAGGTGTGCCGCAGAAAAAAAAATTTGATTCAGTGTGGCGCAGAGTAAAAAAGTTTGCGAGACACTGATCTAGACCATTACTCAAACACCAGATTTCAAATTTAACATGTCCAAGATCTATGGCCTGAAATAGCTCCATGCACCAATTTTTAGCTCTTTAAGTTTAATAAATATAAGATGTTATTGTAAAACCATCTAGATAATTTCATTCACTCAAAAGAGGAGGACCGTATTAGTGTAACAGAGTAAACTTAACATCATTGGCTTGTAGCCTATTCTGTCATTGTTTATTCCTGAATTGTTGATATTATCATATTCCTTATACTACATGTACCTTTGAGCAACTATTTCAAAGGGAAACTAGTAGGAATAAGAAGGAAAACTATTTACCATTTTTATTGAAGGCTGGCTCAGGAGCGAATCCAACATCATTGCGAAACGATTTGCCTCGAGATGGATATACACAAAATTGGTTGTTAACATCAGAATGTCCATAGCAACCAGTCCTTGTAACTATATAATTTATTGGGCCATTGATTTAATTCTTTGTTTAAATGTTTAATTGGCCAGTTTGGATAGTTAACTTTTTACCTTTTAAAAGCTTAAAGTTGGAGGAAAGTGCAGTGTGAGTTAAGTGAAATTATTTACGAAGTATGTAAATATACATGCTAAACCTCTACAGTGAAATTCTACAATTAATCATGGAAATGATGGCTTAACTACAAGGTGAAGACCTTAGATGCTGTCTGCAGCAATCCCTTAACATCTTCCAAGAACTCCATCAAGTCATCAGAATGAATGATGCTTAACAGTGGAAACAACATCGAACTAAAGTGAATAACGGGATGTGCAACATGGAACATTGTCGAACTGAGTACTATCATGTGTTGATGCAAGTACATCCGTGTTAGCATAATACCACCGTGCTAGTTACAAGGACTGGTTCCTATAGACATTCTGATGTTAACAACAAATTTGCGTATATCCATCTCAAGGCAAATCATTTCAAAGTGATGTCCCATTCGCTCCTGAGCCAGCCTTCAATAAAAAATAGTTTTCCTTCTTATTCCTACTTTGTTGGGTTGTTTTACCTCTGAGCGGCACTTTTTTGCACACCATGGGCTAAATGGCCAGGTCACACAGACCCCGAAGGCTCAGAGAAGGTTGGGGGAGGAGACGCACTGGAATAGTTGTTGGGAGACAGATGGTAGCCTCCCATCAAGGCCATCCAACGTGTTCTTTAACGTGCACAGGGTATGGCTCTCCCACACACGGGGCCACAGCTTAACGTCCCATCTGACAGACGGCAGTCTTTCTAAGCCCATCGGTCTCCCCTACCAACCGTGGGCAGGATGGGGAATTTTGCAGAGTTAAATCTCAATGCTGACCCAGCTGGGACTCAAACCTGGGAACTACTGATTACGAGCCTGGCGCGCTACCAACTGAGCAACCCCCACCCCTTCTGATTCCTATTAGTTTTCCTTTGAAATAGTTGCTCAAAGGTACATGTAGTATAAGGAATATGATAACATCAGCAATTCAGGGATAAACAATGACAGAATAGGCTACAATCCAATGATGTTACGTTTACTCTGTTAACTAATGTGCTCCTCTTTTGAGCAAATGAAATGATGTAAATGGTTTTATAGTAACAGCTTATATTCACGTATTATTAAACTTATTTATCTAGCTGTGCAGTTTATCTTTTAATTTAGCTCTTTAGCAGTGGCAATGTCAAAACCTAACCTTTGACCTCAAAGGAACAGCCTAATGCAAATTTTTTTAACATTTCTGAAATATACATTCAAACTAACCAAACACCAATTTCAACATTCTTGCCCTTATAGATCAAGATTTGACCTCTACATGACTTCCATTTGACTTTGAAGGTAATGTTGGATAACAAATTTCATATCCCTCCCCCAAGATTTATGATTCAGAGGTACAAATTTTCAGACCTTCACCATTGCTACACCAGAGTTCGAATTAACATCAATTACTCCCAAGCATATATATATATTGAATGATTTTATGAATAATTTATTTTCTTTTACTTTCAAATAAGACTTTTGTAGCAAAATCTCATATGAAATCTAAATAAAATTTTTAAAACATTTTACCTAAATCTCATTCTTGAGCATTTTTTGCTATTATTTAAAAGATTACTGGAAGCTGAATAACTTTAAATGTTAAATGGATACTGTTTAAAATCAAGATATGAATAAATCTGAAATCTATATGTTATCTTCTGTGGCATTTTTCTGTAAAAACACTTAATTTTAAAGTTATGAAGATTTAAATATGATTTTTCATTCACATAACATGGAAGTGTCTCATTACATATGACAATATGCTGTGGATCCATTTTCCCATTCCATATCCATTAAACATTAATTTTTGAATGTGAGGAAACAGTGTTCTTGAACTATTTGACTCTTGGATATTTGCAACTAGTTTTTTATTTTTCTAAAAATATAAAAGGAGACAATTTATAAATCTATTCACCTCACTTTTTTAGTCATCTAACTTTATACATTGGTCTGAGTGGAGCCCAAATCTCCAACAGCAAAAGACATTCCAAAAGCATCTGACATGTCAGATATTTTTACCATCTGGGCCAATACAGATCATGTCTACCATTAACATCAGAGTGTGGATGGTTGTAATTAATATCTTCCAAAAACAAGCACAATATCACTCAGCCTTAGCAATTTGATTGAGAAACGTGTGCCTAAATCTGTGATCATCCACATCCAATATTAAGTCAGAGAATTCACAGAGTTCTATAATGTGGACACTGAGAACAAAACATGTAATCAGAAATATGTAACTTCAGGATGAAATTGAATATAATTTTTTTTTTGGCTTACTCTAAATAATTCTACTACAGAAGAGTCCTGTGTTTATACTATATCAATTAGCATTTTGAAAATGTACAGGGTCACTGAAAAGTAATATACATCTTATAAATGGTCACATTTCATGAAAAACAATTTTTTTAAAACACTTACAATATATACATACATGCCATCTTGAAATTCCAAAAATTACACATTTTTTACACTTTAGTTAGGAAAAAAAAACATGACTTTTCCAAATCCAAAAAGCAAATACAGTAATAAAAACATTTTTTTAGTAATAAAGTATCACAGGAAATTATCCTGCAGACAAGAAGCACTTAAAATAATTAGTTGAAAAAAATTGGTTGTCCTGAATGGGATTCGAACCCATGTCTCCCAAAAGCATGTCGGCCATCGTCATAACTGCTAGACCACCAGAAGCTAACTATTTTTTCAACAATATGACATATAAGCATTGCCACAATTTTTTATTTGCCCGATTCCTGATAATAGATGCACTACTGGTGAATCAACAAAAATTGCAGGAATGCTTATATGCACATTGAAGAAATGGTTAGCTTCTGGAGGTCTAGTGGTTATGATGCTGGGCAGGCTTCTGAAAGGCGGGGATTCGAATCCCACTCAGGACAAAAATATTTTTCAACTAATTATTTCAAACATCTCTTTGTATAGTGGAAAACACAATAACACTTTATAGTATGGCCTGGCATCATAACTGTTATTCCATATTTCACAAGTATGTAACCCAAACCTTTGCCTATAAAAAGAACCAAAGTTCCAACCTGCAACCACTATGAATTCAAAAGAAGAATTCACAGTTTACAATGTCGTGGCCAATATTTAAAGAGAGTTACTACATTCAATCGATGTGTGTATTGTGTTCCAGGTAGCCAACAGTAGATACGGGGATTAAGTAACTAAGAACAAATGTTTTTATTATGTTTAGTGGTGTTTAATAATATTAATGTTAACAACAAATATGGTATTGAACTTTCTGTGAAAGAAAAAAAGTACCTAGAAAACTGGAAGAAAAATGGTTGCAATCTGGAGAATGGGACAAAACTTGGGAGAGTTGGCAGGTATACAAAAGGTGTTCAAAAAGTTCTTGACATGAATCTGCAGAACAAAAAGACTTCTACTGTCCTTCAAAATACTCCCTCCTCTATGCAAAGTTGCAGATGGCTACACAATTCTGGAATGCTTGGTGGTACTCCAGTTGGGGAATACTCCGCAAATCTGAACTCATTATGCAAGGTCTTGCACCCTTGAAAAAGGCTTCTCAGCAAGTTCCTTTTTAATTTTTGGGTGAATTTGGAGATTTGCAGATGGGTGAATGATGGGTGAATTTGCAGGGTGAGGTATATGTTTGATTTTTTTCCTGCTCAAGATATGCTATAACTTGCTGGGTTTTGTAAGCACTTGCATTGTCATGAAGAACTCTTGGTGTGCCTGTTGTTGGATGCTGCTTCTCTATCTCCTTAACCATTTTGGGTAAAATAATGTTGGTGTAGTATTGGCCATTTTTTCAGGTGTGTCCATGGCTACCACTCCTTGGGAATTGAAAAAAATTGTGAACATCCTCTTCCTTGAGTGAAAGTCTTCTCAGAGGATTTGGGGACATGGTTCATTTTTTACAACCCAAACATAGTTGTCAATCTTTCTGGGAGTTGATTAATAATAAAACCACATCTTATCACCTGTGACAATATCTGTAAACTGTTTAGGGCCACTAGGTTCAAACATTGCCAGCATCTCCTTGCACAAGCAACTCTAGCCCATTATTGCTGTTTTGTCAGTTTGTGGAGTACCATTTGAAACAGATCTGGATCAGATAATTGTTTCCACACTTTAATCGACACACTGACATCTAAACTGAACTGTGATGTATGAGTTTTCCTTAATGTTCACAAACAGCAGCGATGATTCTCTCATTCATGGCCTCCTTCAGTCTTTGAAGCTCTTCTGTCCTTCTCTGAATTTGTGCATCCATCACATAACAATGCCATAAGAATAGGCATGATACCCATATACTTGCGATAAATCAGCATGAAATTTTTTTGTGTCATCCCAATGCTGCATCCTTATGAAAATGTAAACTCTTTCTGTCTTTAGTAGGCTCCATAGCAACTATGCACAGATTTTCAAACCGAACTTTACATGTTGCCAGCAAAGAGAGAAATGATTATACAGCATGTGTTTTTTAATACGTAATGACAAGTTTAAACATGCTTTAAAACAAGCCATAGCTTGTTAACTTCAAAAGAACAAATGCAAATCTACAGACATGTGTCAAGAACATTTTGAATGTCCTCCATACCGACTTTGAATGCAACACCAATTGCAAATTTCTTAATATTTCTCAGAATGACAATCCTAAAAAGTTCTATGAAACAATTTTAGCTCTCTAGAACAGGTATATTGAAATTTGACCTTTGACACTGAATGACCTATTGGATTAAAATTTTCACGTTTCCGAGATCTAAGACCCAAAATATCCTTAGTCATAAAATTTTAGGTCTCTAGTATCAATAGATAAAATTTGCCCTTTGAACCTCAAAATGTTTTCTGGATTTCATATTTCACATTTTTGAGATCTACAACCTGAAATACTCTGAGGTACCAATTAGTTAGCTCTCTAACACTGATAGATTTAAATTTGATCTTTAAACTTTAAGGAACTACCAGATCAGAAATTTCACGTTTCCTGAAATCTACAACCCCAAATACCATTTTTAACATTTGCAGAACTCAGAAATCTCAAGATTTGACCTCTGTTACCTCGAAGGACACACTGGATGTTAAATTTTGGATTTTCCCCTGAAATCTACTATCCAGATTTTCCCCTGAAATCTACTATCCAGATTTTCCCCTGAGATCTACTATCCCATTATTCAATCATTCAAGCAATCATCTATATAGATATCCTGATAAAATAGCAAAATTTAACAGAATGGAATTAATAAATTTAACCAGAAGTTACTTGTCAGATTTTTTTTTTATCAAATATATACATATCAAGGGATGTACCCAGGGGATCCAGATGTCCTTCTCCCCAAAAATCCAGTCATCTTATATGAAATCTCAAACATGTCTACTGCTTTGAAATCCAAAACAGTTCTTTGTATAATTTCTTTCCATTTTAGTCCCATATCCATGGTATATGTCCAACACTAAAAACAGATTTAAAAACCAACTATAAAATTTTATTCCATATAATACATTACTTTAACCTTTCCTGTCCCATGGAATATTTTAGTAATTGGGAAAACTTAATTTTCTCAGAACTCCCCCCCCCCCCACCACCACCACAAACAAAATCCTGGGTACATGCCTGATACATACTACATATAAGCTACAGCTGCAAGGTTTACTTCCATGTTGAACTACATATGTGCAATCTGATATAAGATATTAAATAACTTATTCTTTACCTTTTCAATTCCCAAAACGTTTTGAGTAAATTCCCCCCTCCACATAATATAAGCAGGATGCACATATGTTTTTAACCTTAAAACATGCTAGTGTGTTTAAAATATTCCTCAAAAAAGAAGCATTTCAACAGATTTTAAATCCATTTTAATTTAATTAAATAAATCAACATTAATTAAACCAACATTATAAATGAATGAATTTTATACTGTAAATATATGCTTGAAATTTGGTTACACATCCTGACAAAATTTAACAAAACAGAGAAATTATATCTTCAAAATTACGCAATCACAAAAGCATATTTATAACAACCATTTGCAAAATGGATTTCATATTTTAAAACTTAAATAACAGGTTGTTTCTTTCCCTAAAATTGAATCTATGCAATCATATTTGTTTAACTCCAAATATAAATTACTTTAATTCTAAAAGCCACTATGAAAATGAGACTTTGCGAGACCATTTATACAAGTGTAGTTTTTTACATCAATATTTGAAGGTTTAATACTATTAATTTTGCTTACGAGACAGCTGCAATGCTTCTTTGCATAATACCACAGGTATCTCTCATTCAACAGTACACCTTTAATGCTTTTCGTAAAGGTTAATTATTTTAAAGAAATAATAAAATTGCAATTAGCTGTAAAAAGGTATAATTATTTTTAATGGCTAAAACGTAACTGCTTTCAGAATGAAATTATCAAAAACATTTCACCTATAAAGTAATTCCTTAGAGAATAATTTATTGTTATTAAACATTTAATAAGACATGAATATTGTTATTCTATCTCTTATCAGAGTGAAAATCTTATAAAGCCACACTGATAATTTTTATGAACCTCTCAACACTTCTTCTCAGTATGCCTCTATGCTAACATGCTGTCTTTCAACTGCACTGAAAATGGCTTAAGGTACCTATGATGAAACTAAGGTAGGATTCTCCACAGGTCCCACTGACTATGTCAGCAAATGGATTATGGTTTTTATGCTTATTCAGGTATTATTCAAGGATCCTGTTGATTTCAATATGTTTTCTGATTTGAGAATAAAACTACAAAAGATAAAATAACGAATGTTAAGGAAGATATCACTCTGAAGTTAACGTCGATCAACTTTAGAGGAAAAATTGTCTTGAGCTGGGTGGGATATGAACCTACGACCTCGTGATAATATGTCAGGTGCTCCGGACCACTGAGCTACCAGCCTCTGATCGAGATCTCTTCTAACTGATGCTATGAACTTTCTAACAGCAGTACGCAACTCTCTGTGTTTCATGCACGTTTTTGTCCCAGCTGCTCTCAGCCTTAAGAAACAAGAACAATCATGTTATGAAGATGGTAAGTACATTCTTAGTGTACAATTATTTAAACTGAAGAGGTATTTTTTTTTTCGAAGTATTTAATGAATGTTAAGGAAGATATCACTCTGAAGTTAACATCGATCAATTTTTCCTCTAAAACTGTTCGATGTTAACTTCAGAATGATATCTTCCTTAACATTCATTAAATATGTTGAAAAAATACTTCAACTTAAACAATTGTAGACTCAGAATATACTTACCATCTTCATGACATGATTGTCATTGTTTCTTGAGGCTCAGAGCAGCTGGGAAAAATACTTGCATGAGACACGGAGAGTTGTGTACTGTTGGTAGAAAGTTCATAGCATCAATTAGAAGAGATCTTGATTGGCGGCTGGTAACTCAGTGGTTCAGAGCACCTGACATATTATAAGGAGGCATGGGTTTGTATCCCACCCGGCTCAAGACAATTTTTCCTCTGAAGTTCATCAACATTAACTTCAGAGTGATATCTTCCTTAACATTCATTAAATATGTCGAAAAAATACCTCTTCAATTTAAATAAAATAATGAATGTATCATATCACCAATATGGCAGTAACATAGTCTATCATTCTTACTCAGGTGTCTTCCTTATTTGCAAATAATGAAGACACAGAAGAATACCTTCAATCTGACATTTTGTGCCAAAATACAACCTAAGACAGAGAGGAATAACATCAAGTTAGAGATTGATTTAAGTGTGACTAAAACATTGTCACCTAAGACAGCCAATTACAATAAAATGGCAAATGTTAAAAAGAGCTCCAGGAATAAATATTGCAGATTTACAAAATATATAAATACAGCTATGCATTAAATCCAAAATTCTAACAATTCATCCCTAAATCATATTGGTTTGAAAGGTATTAACTTAAAATTTTAGGCTGAGATTTCAAGTTCACTCAGACAGGAAAATAGCTAGCAATGGATACCTAAAATGCTACGACTAGTACCCAAATATTTGATCCCACCATCTTGTTCTGCATATCATTATTCCATTCAAAAAAAAAAGAGATTTTTTTTGGGGGGGGAGGAAACAAGTGGGGGATGCAGATCATAGTAGTCACTTCATATTTTTCAACCCTGCTGAGGCATGGTCAACTTCACAGTGTCTTACACTTATACTGATAGACTAACTAAACCATATAGTTTGGTGTGGGAAGAAACAGATTGGCACACAAAAATTGAGGGATAAACATGGTAAAGTTAATAAAATTGAAGATTCTGTGTGCCAAATACAATTCATATGATGGATAACTAAAATGCTACGACACGTACCCAAATGATTGATCCCACCATCTTGTTATGCATATCATTATTCCATTCAAAAAAAAAAAAAAGATTTTGGGGGGAAGGAAACAGAAGTGGGGCATGCTGATCATAATCACTTCATATTTTTGAACCCTGCTGAGGCATGGTCAACCTCACAATGTCTTACACTTATACTGATAGACTAACTAAACCATATAGTTTGGTGTGGGAAGAAAGATTGGCACACAGAGATTGAGGGATAAACATGGTAAGGTTAATGAAATTGAGGATTCTGTCATAGTTAGTGGGCTGAGCCTTTCAAAGATGGTTAGTTCTACTCCCACTGTAATGAGATACTGGCTTTAATGTTGACTGCAATATTGCAATTGGTAAGATAAACCGAAGACTAAGGATTGGTGCAGAGAATCTGGGTAACAGGGAAAAATAGGTGTATATTCAAACCTTATGGTTGGCATATTAACCAAACTTAATGTGGTTCGGAAAGCCTATATATATTTGGCCAAGAACCCTCAACTGATTTATTACAACTACAATTTTTTTTTCAAATATGAAGTTTTGAGTTAACTTTTACATTTATACAGGTTGGGTTGTTTTACCTCTGAGCAGCACTTTTTTGCACACCATGGGCTAAATGGCCAGGTCACATGGACCCCGAAAGCTCAGAGAAGGTTGGGGGAGGGGACCCACTGGAACAGCTGTTGGGAGACAGATGGTAGCCTCCCGTCAAGGCCATCCAGTGTGTTCTTTAACGTGCATAGGGTATGGCTCTCCCGCACACGGGGCTACAGGTTAACGTCCCATCTGATGGCCTTTCCAAGCCCATCGGTGTCCCCTACTGACCATGGGCAGGGTGGAGAATTTTGCGGAGGTAAGTTTCAACGCTGACCCAGTTGGCACTCGAACCTGGGAACTGCAGATTACAAGCCTGACGCACTACACACTGAGCCACCCCCACCCCACATTTATACAGGATTCAAAGGAAATCTTAGAGGTGCAAATGTTAGGTCTACCTATGGCAAAGAGACTGACAGCATTGCAGCCACCCTAGCAACAAATTTAGGAAATTAGCAAACCTAACTTTGTCAACAAAAAGAGAGAGAGAGAGAGCAAAAAAAAAAATGTAAATTACAAAGTTGTAGAACATTTCCTTATTAGTAGGAAACAATATATGGTATGCATGAAATGAGAAGATGGAAGCATATAAATGGCAATCATTCAAAATCGGATGCTTGTTGCTTAGCCACCAAAAAATACTATGCAATGCTACAGAAAGATTCACAAACATATGCACATGATTGTGACGTAGCACCTGTAGAGTAAGATAAAAATCAAAGATACTGTGAGATGCTGCTGCTGTATGTCGAGTGTCATCCACATACGTCCTCACTCACCCATGCATCAGAACCATAGCAGTCATTGTGGACTGCCACTTAACAGTAGCTTGTGTGTGGCAAATCCTGTACAGGCATGATGAACATTCACAATTATCCTGTATTGATGCACTATTTGATACCAGGAGACCATCAGAGACATTTAGATTTCTGCAATTTAGTACTAAATACCTTAGAGCAGGGATTCTCAACGTAGGGTATGGGGTAAAATTGGGGTACACCATGAGAGCTCAAAAGTTGCTAGATCTAGTAACAAAGTCGCTAAGTTGGCATTATTATACTACAACTATAATTTTATCTATCTGTATAGGGGGTACACCAGTACATACACATTTCCAGGGGATACGTGAAGCATAAAAGGTTGGGAACCACTGCCTTAGAGGATAACCCATCCCTTTGGACAGATGAGGGTGCAATCACATAGAGCAGAATCATTAGCAGGCAGAACTTCATGACTCAGGACTTAGCCCTTCCAGGGCCAGCATGAAAAACAGGTTTCTATCCTAAATTAAAAAGGTATTGCATTTTTAAAAAACTCTAAAATATAAGTTTTTGGGCATATATATTAAAATTTTTAAAATGCAATATTTCTATTTTAAAAAAAAATAATGTTTGGTGTGTTGTACTAAGACCATATGCATAATTCATCGGCTCTCACAATTCAGATTCTCCAAATGTATATATACGGGTTGAGCTCTGGAAGGGTTAGCAACCCATTATTTGGACAAGCAGTATATACCATCACATGTTGGTTAACTAACATCTGGTGTGGTATTTTGAACACACTTGTTGGATCAGTATTCTATGAGGAAACATCAAGTTGGAGGTACCTCTAATTATTATGGGACATGCCTAACTACTTGGATGACCATCCCAAAATGCAGTGCTTCTCAACCTTTTATGCTTCACATACCCCCTGGATATGTGTATGTAACTGGCATACCCTTATATAAAAAAATAAATAATAAATACCCCCTCAAGCAGCTGCTTGCCACAGAGGTCTGACAGGAGGCTGTCAGTTTATATGCCAGAGTAGAAGGTCTGAGAGGATGGCAGGACCTCAGCAGAAAAACAACACGAACATCCATGCCTTACCCGGGGCTCGAACCCAGGTCCCATAGACCAGTAGCCAAGCGCGCTAACCACTCGTCCACGGGAGATAGATAAAACTATAGTTATAGCATAATAATGCCAACTTAGTGACTTTGTTACTAGATCTAGCGACCTTTGAGCTCTCACGGCGTACCCCAAAATTTTTTACCCCATACCCCATGTTGAGAACCGCGGCTCTAAGGGATATACAATGGATATGATACCAACATGATTGCACTACAGACAGCAAACATGCATTATTTCCTGTCTGACATGTTCAGACACCAGATCATAAGGTATGGTGGTACTGTGGAATGGCATCCATGGTCACTGGACTCCTATGGATTTTTTCCTCTGGGGTTCCCTAAGAGAACAAGTACATACCATAGAATCTGCAAATTCTATGATGTTGGATCATTGATGCCTATGATAGTTACACCTTCAATGCTGGCTGCTGTGCAACAAAACTATTCTTTCTTGTTTTCAGATGTGCATTGTAGCTGATAGTGGGCACATCAGTGTTTATGTTTCACTTGCACACCTGTGAGTTTTGTGAAATAAATGGTTTCGTTACTATTCTCTCTATTGTATAAGTTTGCAGTCTGCAAGTTATCACAACCATTTGCAGTGGCTAAGCATCAGTTTTTGAATGATTGGTGTTTATAGCCTTCCATAAACTCATTTTGTGCGTACCATGTCGTTTCCTAATAATTACAAGATACTCTGTAACATTGTAACTCACATTATTTCTCTGTCTTCGTTGCCAGGCTAGATTTGTCCCCTTCCTAAATTTGTCACTAGGGGGGGGGGGGTTGCAGTTATTTTAATTAGATCAAGCAGGATCACTTTCCTAAATGTAACCATTCCATCTCTTGAAACTGCCATTGGTATAGTCCAGATTATCCATGGTGATCTACATGGTTGCTGTTCTATATTTAAAACAATCCCTTATTAGTCAAACAAAACAATCCCCTATTGCTTCATTTAAGCATATTTGGTGATTTTAAACTGTTTTTAAATTATTTAATATTTTCAAGCTCAAATCCATAAACAAGTCCAGTCTAATAGGTATAAATGGTCAGCACCAGGACCCTGTGAAGTTGACCACTCCTCAGCAGGGTTGAAAAAAAGAAGAAAAAAGTGGCCATAGATGACCAGATCAGTAGGCCATACTGAACTGGCAGCCCTCCCCTTCCGTTCCCTTCCAAAAGAGAATATCTCTTTTGAAAGGTACTAACGGCCTGCACCACGAGAAGGCGGGGTCGGACATTAGGTGCTAGACCTGGCCGGTTCTGTGCATCATCACTAGGGATTGGTACACAGCTCTCTTTCCAGTTTACGCCTAGCTACCATGGATCCTGGACTTGCTGCACTGGTGGGCCTCTGTTGAGGGAGAGTCTGCTGCTGTGTTTTCTGTTTGCTTCTGGGTTGCCAGCTCTAAGTGAACAGAGGGATGGGATACCTTATATCAGCGGGTGGATAATCCTAATCAGAGGCCATCGCAGGTACCTGAACCTTACTTAGCTAGTTGGGCATCGTCAAGCCTAAACTGGAGTAATGTGTCTCAGTCAGGCCATATGGCTCTTGAAAAAGTCCACTTGAAAAGGTGGTGCCTGAAGTTCCTACCAGCATCGGTGACTTCAGCCTTTAGCGGCAGAGGAACAGGTCTTTGCCCCATGCCTGCGATCAGGGGGCTGTTTGATATTGTTGGCCCCTACCAATCTCAATAAACCTAATTTCTTTAAAAACCCTAGTAATCATTTTCTCTCTGCAGGAACATGGAACGTGAGGACATTACATAGAGATTATTCTCTTGATGTCCTCTTGCAGGAATTCCAGTGCTATAACCTAGATATTCTAGGCTTGCAAGAGATCAGATGGACAGGTAAAGGTGAGATTCTTAAAAATAACTTTAAATTTCTCTTTACAGGGAGGGAGGATGGAAAGCATCACCAAGGCGTGAGTCTGCTGCTCAGCAGACATGCTAGTGATGCTCTTCTAGGATATGAGTGCATTAATGAAAGGTTTCTTATAGCAAAATTTCAGACAAGCATTAAAGACTTGAATGTTATCTGCTGTTATGCCCCCAGTGAGGATGATGATGAGGATGAGAAGGATAGGTTTTATGGACAACTTCAGGATATTTTGAATTCTGTCAAGAAAGGAGATATTACCCTTGTTCTAGGTGACTTCAATGCCAAAGTTGGTACCGACTCTGACCTTTGGGGAGGAGTAATAGGCCCTTTTGGTATTGGTAGCTGCAATGGGCAATGTCTCCTACAGGTAAGTAAACTCAATGGATTCAGAATAACTAACACATATTACAAACATCGCGACATACATAAATACACATGGGTTTCACCTGATGGGCTGCATAGGAATATGATTGATTATATATTAATTAACAACAAATGGGCTAGTTCTGTTAGAAATACCAGGGCATATAGGGGAGCTGAAATTGGATCTGACCATTACCTTGTTAAAAGTGTCTTGCAACTTAAAAAGTGTTGTGCTAGGGTTAAAAAATTTACCTTTAATACTGAAGCTCTGAAAGACCCAGTTATAGCTAAACTTACCATGATAGGTTACTTAGTTATTATGACAGTCATGGTTTGCTTAATACTGAAGTTGAGGAAGAATGGGGCCATTTTAAGCAGGCTTTTTTGGAAACTAACAGTACTCTTTTAGGGAAAAAGGAGCAGAGGAGGCAGAATTATTTAAGTGATAAGACACTTGAGCTTATTTCAGAAAGAAGGAACTGCAGGAATGTCCTTAATCAGTACCCTACTAGTCCTAATAGAAAGCATTACAAAGAACTTAATAAACGTGTAAAGGATCAGTTAGCTACTGATAAGAATCTTTGGCTTGATGGCTTGGCTGACAAAGCTGAGGAAGCAGTTAGACAGCACAACAGCAGAGAGCTGTACCAGATAGTTAATGTTTTGTGTGGTAGAAAACGAACAGGTATACAGGGATTGAAGGATAAACAAGGTAAGGTTATAGAAGGTGAGAATTCTGTCATGGCTAGGTGGGCTGAGCATTTCAGTGATGTTCTAAACAATGTGGTTAATTCTACTACCATTGTTTCCAATGATGATAGATGCATTGTTGGTTTTAATGCTGGCCTATAACACAATCTGAAGTTAGTTTGGCTATTTCTAAACTTAAACTTCATAAATCCCCAGGGGTAGATGAAATTACTACGGAAATACTTAGAGCTGGGAATGTTTCTGTTACCACTTGGATGACTGAAATTTTGAATAACTTTTATGATAAAGGCATGGTTCCTAAAGATTTTACCAGAGCTATTATTATCCCTATTTTCAAAAAAGGTGATCGCAGTTCTTGTGATAACTATAGGGGTATCAGCCTACACTCTCTTCCAGTGAAAGTTCTTTGCATGATTGTGCTTAATAGAATCTGGTTGACAGGCAACTGCGTGTTGAGCAGTGTGGATTCAGAAGTGGTAGGGGATGTGTAGATCAGATATTTTCACTTAGACAGATTCTTGAGAAATGTTTAGAGTTTCAGAAACCTTTGGTTGCTAGCTTTGTTGATTTCAAAAAGGCTTTCGACTCTGTTGATCGTCATAATTTGTGGTTGATTGTGAGATCATATGGTATACCAGACAAGTTAGTTAACATAATGAAAGCTCTCTATAATAACACTGAGTCATGTGTGAGAGTTGGTAAGTCTTGTAGCAATTGGTTTAGCATTACTTCTGGTGTTCGACAAGGGTGCATTTTATCTCCTTTTCTCTTTAGTTTGGTTGTTGATTATGTTATGCGAAATTCACTTCAAGGGAAAAATATTGGCCTTAAATGGGCTGGAGATACGAAAATTTCTGATTTAGATTATGCTGATGATTTAGCTCTTTTGGCAAATGATGTTGATGAGATGAACTCTTTCATTCGAGCTGTTGGTGAGACTGGTAGTAGAATAGGTTTGGTTATAAACAGAGAGAAGACTAAAGTGATGAAAATTGGTCAGGCAGGTTGTGATTCAGTTAATCTGAATGGTTGCAGTCTTGAGCAGGTGTCACAGTTTAATTACCTTGGGAGCTACGTAACTGATACTGGTGATGTGCGGCATGAGATTAACAGACGAATAGATATTGCTGCCGGGACTTTTAAGAATCTATGGGGATTGTGGAGAAATAGGCGTATACACCTAAAGACTAAAATTAGACTGTATAATAGTTTGGTTCTTTCTAGGGTTAGTTATGGTAGTGAAACTTGGACGCTGTGTAAACAAGCTAACAGGAAACTAGATGCTTTTGATTCTAGATGCTTACGCAGTATCTTGGGTATTAGGTGGTTTAACTTTGTAACTAATGATGAGGTTAGGCAAAGGAGTCTGCAACCTCCTTTAAGCAGCATATTGTGCAGAGAGAGACTCCGCTGGTTTGGCCATGTTGCCCCATATGGATAATTATAGATTGGCGAATAGGGTTATGAACAGTGTGCCTAGAGGCCTCAGAAGGAGGGGGAGACCTAGGATGCGGTGGGCAGACAATGTCAAACAGGACCTTGTTAGAATTGGTGTACAGTGGCCGGATGCAGCAAATGTAGCTCAGGACAGATATGCTTGGAGAATTAAAATGCGCGGTCTGGTTGGACCTCCATAGCCCATGGCTGCTTGAGGATGATGATATTTTAAGAAATGAATATGTAAAATATCATATTGCTGATCACATCATATTCTATATAATATGATCAGCAATATGATAGGAACATGCAGGCAAGTAATAACGAAACTTTCAATATGTGTGTCAGCCTGTATGGATATGTATTTGTATTGCATTGCTAAAGACTGAATTTTTTTTACTGATTTATTGTTAAACTACAATTTTTGAATTATAGTTTAAATTAAAACATTGAGTATTTATATTGCTTCTGAAATATATTAGAAATAATAATTATTTGAAACATAACCAAAAATGATATCATTAGGTAATACAACCTCAAATAGCAGCTACCTTTAGGAGACTTCTATTTAGGACCTTATATTTAAAAATTAAATTTTTCGTTTATGACTTATTTAGTACTTTTATCAGTTATACTGAAGTAATTTCACATTCATAATTTGCAATTTTGAAAAATTTTTGCTCTGTTGTGAAGTTCAACTTTTTCCTACAATATCTAATGCAAATTAAATTTGTAATGGTTCAATTTCAGTAGTTAAAATTTTAAAAAAATCCAATAAAGTTTAATTTTTTAACAGTGCGTTATCCTTTTTAATTTGCTTTTCAGTTTCAATTTAAATTATTTTGTTTTTCAAGCAAAATAAACTTTCACAATGACTGACAAAAAAAAAAAAATCAAAGACTATGCATTTATCATTGAAATAAAATATATAACAAAACAGAATACATTTCTTGCTTGAAGTAAAATTTTTTTTTCTGTTATTCAGAAATAAGTAGCCTTTCTATTCAAATGCACTATTTTTTTTTATCTTTTTTTTTTATTAAACTTATCCTTTTGGTTAAATATTTTATTTTCAGAAAATGCAGAATTAAATGCTAATTAATTTTGGCATATAACATGCCATAACTTCTTTCATCAGTTTTTTGGCAAAAAAAATATTTTTTGAGTGAGCATAGGTGAAAAAAAAAAAGTCTTAGGGGGTTTTAACATTAAAATTAGGCTATATAATAGTTTAGTCCTTTCTAAAGTTATGGTAGTGAAACTTGGACCTTTTATATGCAAGAGGACAGAAAACTCATAAACTTGGAAATTTGATGGTTTGACTTTCTAAGTAATGAAATTAGACGAAGGCATCTGCAACCACCCTTGTACAACATATTGTGGTAATATAATCATGTTGCTCACATGCATTACTACAGATTAGCAAAAATATGGTTATCAACTGTGTGCATAAAGGCTTCAGAAAACATTTAGCTCATTTTTCAAGTGGTTGTTATAAAAAGCTTTGCATTTATAAATTTTTAATATCAATAGAGCATAAAACACATACTAAAGTAAAATGTCAAAAATATAATACTAAAAAGCTACAGATAACATACAAAATATACAAATAAAAAGGTAAGAAAACAACAAATGAGAGGCCCAAACGACGGTGATACACCCGCCAGGTAGCCCATGGCGCCCACCTGTGCCCAATTTTTTCCTTGTGTTTCCCCATCGCCTTTTCAGCTATTTCCCTTGAAGAAAACTGCACAAAAGCCTCCCCAGTGCTCCTCCCCTGGTAGTCGGTAGGTAGGGAAATACCATTGGGAACAATCTCCAACCCTTCAATTGAAATCCAACCCAATTCATGTTATAACATACACCAATCCATAATTTTATAATACAAGAACAAAATATAACCCAGTTAAGAGGTGCTCATGAGAGACTGAAGCATATTTTTTCTTAAATTCTTATATAATGTTTTGATATAATCCATAAAAAACTTTTAGCATTTAACTATTTTTCTACATTTTTCTTGGAAATGGAATCATAATGGTCACTATGCAAAATATTTATCAGATTTATCAGTGTTCTTAATAATGTTGTACTAACTGAATGTAAATTACATCATTTGGCATTCATTTTGGAAAAAGAATACTGTAAGGCATGGATGTTTTATCTTTTCTGCTGATGTTCTGCCATCCTCACAGACCTTCTACTATGGTGTATCAAACTGATAAACTCCTGTCAGACCACTGTGGCAAGGTTTATGGAACATGAGAACTCTGCAAAGAGCTTATTATCTTGATGTCCTCACACAGGAATTTCAGTACTATAACCTTGATATTCTGGGCTTTCAAGAGGCCAGATGGAAAGGTAATAGCCAGATACTTAATTATAAATTTCTCTTTTCAGGAAGGGATGATAGGAAGCATCTGCAAGTACATTCACTTCTCAGCAGACATGCTAGTGATGCTCTTCTAGGAATGACTGCATTAATGAAAAATTTCTTACAGTTAAATTTAAAACTAAGATTAAGGAATTAAATATTATCAGTTGTTATGCCACCACAGAGGATTTTGATGAGAAAAATAGCCTTTATGGATAACTTAAGTATTTGGGTTGTTTTATCTCTGAGCGGCACTTTTTGCACACCATGGGCTAAATGGCCGGATCACAAGGACCCTGAAGGCTCAGAGAAGGTTGGGGGAGGAGGCTCACTGGAACAGCTGTTGGGACAGATGGTAGCCTCCCGTCAAGGCCATCCAGTGTGTTCTTTAATGTGCACAGGGTATGACTCTCCCGTACACGGGGCCACAGCTTAATGTCCCATCCGACGGACGCCAGCCTTTCCAAGGCCATCGGTATCCCCTACTGACCGTGGGCAGGGCGGAGAGTTTTGCGGAGAATATATAACTTAAGGATATTTTGAATTCTGTTAAGGGAGACAAAATTGGGTCTGACCATTACCTTGTCAAAAGTACCTGCAAATGAAGCTTAAGAAATGTTGTAGTGTGTCTAAATGAATTTTCTTTAACACCGAAGCCTTGAAAGATCCAGCTATATCAACCTTACCACAACAGCTTAGTCATTATGACATTCGAGTTTGATTATTACTTACTGACTTTGAGGAAGAATGGGACCATTTTAAACAGGCTTTTCTTGAAATTAATAGTAGAGTTCAGTGAAAAAATGGGCAGAGGAGACAAGGTTATTTAGTGATAAGACACTGGAACTTAGTTTTGATTGAAGGAACTGCATAAAAGAAACTTAACACCATACTTAACACCATTAATCCTAACATACAACATTACAAAGAGATTAACAAGTGTGTAAATGATCAGCTGAAAACTGATAAATCTTGGTGTGTTTGGCTGACAAAGTAGTTAACATATATCAGATAGCTGCACCAGATAGTGTTTTGTGTGGGAAGTATAGTGTTTTGTGCTGCTCTACTCCCTAGTTTGTAATGATGACAGAATTACTAACTTTAATGTTGGACCTATATCCACAATCGAAACTTACTTTGGCTATCTCTAAATTAAAACTACCTAAGTCCCTAATAAATAAATAAATACCCCCTCAAGCAGCTGCTTGCCACAGAGGTCTGACAGGAGCCTGTCAGTTTATATGCCATAGTAGAAGGTCTGAGAGGATGGCAGGCCCTCAGCAGAAAACAACACGAACATCCATGCCTTACCCGGGGCTCGAACCCAGATCCCGTAGATCAGTAGCCAAGCACGCTAACCACTCGGCCACGGGACAGCTCCTAAGTCCCTAGGGGTAAATTAAATTACCATTGATATGATACAATTGGTAATGTTTCTGTTGTCACATGTCTGACTGGAAAATTGTTTATGATGAAGTGTCATTCCTAAGGATTTTACCAGAGCTAGTATTATCCATATATTTGAGCAAGATGACCATATCTCTTATGATAATTATAGGGTAATCAGTCTACTTACTGTGCCAGGTAAAGTTCTTAAGTTGTATTGTGCTTAATAGAATTAAGAATCCGGTTGATGGGACAACTGCATGATGAACAGTGTTTGTTGAGCAGTGGTAGGGGATGTGTAGATCAGAATTTTTCTCACTTAGATTCTTGGGAAATGCTCAGTTTCTGAAACCTGTGGTTACTAGAATCAGAGATTTCAAAAAAGCATTTGATTCTGTTGATTGTCATAATTTGTGGCTGATCATGAAATCATATGGTATACCTGACAAGTTAGAACATTATGAGGACTCTCTATAATAACAGAGTTGAGTGTGAGAGTTGGTAAGGCTTGTAGCAATTGGTTCAGCATTGTTAGTGAAGTCAGACAAGAGTGCATTTTGTCTCCTTTTCCTCTTTGGTTATTATAATATGCAGAAATTTCTTCAAGGGGAAGATTTTGGCCTTAAATGGTGTGGAGATTCGAAAATTTAAAATTTTGCCTATGTGGATGATTTGGCAATGTTGGCTAATGATGCTGAAGTTCTTTCATTAGGGCTGTTGATGAGAGTGCTAATAGAGGTTTGATGATATACAGATATAAAACTGAAGTGATGAAAATTAGTCAGGCAGATTGCACTTCAGTTGTTTCCAACGGTCACCTCTTTAAGCAAGTGTCTCAGTTTAATTAGCTCCATAGCTAGGCTACAGACACTGGTAATGTGCAGCATGAGATAAACTGAAGAACAAATAAGGATTGCTAATGGGGACTTTTAAAAAACTATGGTGAGTGTTGAAAAATAGGCATTGAAGACTAAAATTAAGCTGCATAATAGTTTGGTCCTGTCTAGGATTATAGTAGTGAAATTTGGATCATTTGTAAGTAAGGTAACATTAAACTTGATGCCTTTGATTCTAGATGCTTATGCTTTATCTTGGGCATTAGGTGGTTCGATTTTTTGTAAGTAATGATGCTGTTACGCAAAGAAATCATCAACCACCTCTGAGTAGCATACTGTGCAGAGAAAGACTCCATTGGTTTGGCCATGTTGCCTGTATGCAAAACTATAGCTTAGCGAATAAATTTATGAACAGTGTGTCTGAAGGCCTCAGAAAAAGGGTAAGACCTATGAAGCAGTGGGTTGAAAATGCCAAACAGGACCTTATTAAAACTTATGTGCAGTGCCCAAATGCAGCAGCTCTGGACAGATATATTAGAAGTAAATTATACAGTCTGGTTAGACTTAAAAAAGAAGGGACAGCTGAGTTGTTTTACCTCTGAGCAGCACTTTTTTTTGCACACAATGGGCAAAACAGCCAGGTCAAAAGGACCTTGAAGGCTCAGAGAAGGTTGGGGGAGAGGACACACTGGAACAGCTGTTGGGAAACATGGTATCTTCTGTCAAGGTCATCCAACATGTTCTTTAATGTGCACAGGGTATGGCTCTCCAGCACACTGGCCCATGGCTTAATGTCCCATCCAACAGAAGGTAGCTTTTTCCAACCCATTGGTGTCCCCTACTGACTGTGGGCATGGTGGAGTTATAAATCTCAAAGCTGGCCCAGTTGGAACTTGAACCTGGGAACTGCAGATTACAAGACTGGCGAATGAGTCGCCACTGCCACACTGAAGGAGGATTGTATTTATGTAAAATATTCTGATTAGCACTTTTTTTTGCCATTATTTTGGGAATTTCATCGACTTCATTACCCATTCTTCAGACTTGTTATCTGGTCAATCTATCTTTGGTCTGGCCCAATCTATCTACTTTTAAATGTCTTACATGGACCTTTTTATGATAACTTTGAGATAACAACTTTAATGGGGAAAACAGTGGCCATTATGATTCGTTTAAATAGTCTACAAGCTATATAAATATTTTGCTTCTCCATGAAAAAATTAGACTAAGAAAACTAAGGGAACTTAATTTATTTCTATAATAATGAAATACCAAACCTTAAAAAAATTAGAAACAACTATGTCAAGTCAATATGAGCACAACTTGTCTTAGAATAAAAAAATTATAACAGTGGCTTGTTGCTAGGCTAAATACAAAATTATTATCACACTAAAGAATAAATTAAGAATTTTTTTTTCTGGAATACAAAATTTTTAGCTTCAACCATTTTTAGGAGTAAAAAAAAAATCAATATCTTTAAGAGTTAAAACACCAAAACCAAAAACATTGCAAAAAATTAATTTTGGTCAATGCAACATACAAATGATATTTGATTAAAGTCAGAAAAATAAACAACCCTCAATTATCTGCAAACATAAATGAAATAATTATATACTGAAATTAACAAAGTTCAAATTGCGTATGTATACTTCTACACTGAAATTAACAATGTTCAAATTGCATATGTATACTTCTACACTGAAATGCCAGCCTATTAAGTACACTTGAATTGTAGTAAGTTGCACCTCCTTTGGGCTTCAGGACAGCCCAAATTCATTGGGGCATGGAACTTACAAGACGCTGGATGTGTTGTGCAGGAATGTGGTACCATGTGGAAATGGTTATAAATATTGAGATAAACTCAACGGTACAACATCCAGTAATAAATAGGTACTTTGATGTCGATTTCAATTTTAGAGGAAAAATTGTCTGAGCCGGGTGGGATACAAACCCACGACCTCCTGATAACATGTCAGGTGCTCTGGACCACTGAGCTACCGGCCGCCGATCAAGATCTCCTCTAATTAACGCTATGAACATTCATAGCATTATAAACATAATATACGCTATAAAATTAAATATAATTTAATATAAATAATGCTATGAACATTCATAGCGTTTAGAGGAGATCTTGATACGTGGCCGGTAGCTCAGTGGTCCAGAGCACCTGACATGTTATCAGGATGGTGTGAATTCGTATCCCACCTGGCTCAGACAATTTTTCCTCTAAAATTGAAATCGACGTCAAAGTGCCTATTTATTACTGGAAATGATTGTGTGAGGTCTCAGAAAAAGGGTAAGACCTATGAAGCAGTGGGCAGAAAATGTCAAACAGGACCTTATTAATATTGACATGCAGTGGCGAAATGCAGAAACTTTGGACATATATATTAGAAGTAAATTATACAGTCTGATTAGACCTAAGAAGGGAGGGTTGGGTTGTTTTACCTCTGAGCAGCACTTTTTTTCAAACAATGGGCTAAATCAAAAGGGCTTTGAAGGCTCAGAAAAATTTGATGGTGACAATCTCACTATGATTAGCCCTAACCTTCCTCATCACAAAGATGCTCGATAGGGTTTAGATCTAATGATTATGCAGAACAATGAAGGATGGAAAACTTGTGGGCATGTTCCTGGAACCATTTGCCTAGTGAGCAGGTGCATTATCATGTTGAATGTGCCCATTCAAGTGAGGATAAACAGTAGCCTTGAAGGGATGAACCTGGTCAGTAATGATTCACTTACAACAGCACTCGACATGGTTGGTGGCTGTTGTAGCCCATTCGCAACAAGGTTTGTTATGTATTTGGAGATAGCCTTCTGCACACCATTTTATTCTGCTGTGATTTGCCTGATTGTGGCCTGTCTGTTCACATGATTCTCACCAGTCTACTGTGATCCCTCTAGCCTTGAAACAGTTGTGAGTGAAAAGCCCAGGAGGATAGCAGTTTGAAAGATGTGAGAAATTGACGCACCTAGCATCAACTACCAAGCCACATTCAAAGTCGATTGTTTTGCCCATTCCAATTCTCAATCCAACTATGTTTAAAGAGCTGGCATGCCTGATTTATACCACACACTGAGATCACGACATATTACGCATTGGAATGAACCATTTATGTGACGAGGAGTGGTGTATCTAATAAACTGGCATCTCAGTGTATATATAACTATGTAATTCGTGTAGTAAAACTTTCAGCATTTAGTTTCGGATACAAAGATTTGGTGTGTAAATGGAACCTAGGCATACACTGGAGAGTTATACACCAATCCCATGATGATGGCACAGAAATGGCCAGGCCTCGCACCTAGTCCAACCTGGCCTTGTGGTGCAGACACCTTCGAAAGTACCTAAAGTTCTTTAGTACCTTTCAAAAGAGATTCACTTCTGGAAGGGAATGGAAAGGGAGTCAAAGCAGTGTGACCTATTGCTCTGGACTACTATGGCTACTTTTTAAAATTTTTTTCATCCTGCTGAGGAGTGGTCAACCACAAAGGGTCTTGGTGCTGATGACTTACACTGAATGGAATGTGTATGACTTTGAATATAATTATGGATTCTGAACTTGCTGAATTAATAGACATATGTTGAGGGAACATCTGCTGTTACATTTTCTGTTTGTTTTGTAGGTTGACAGCCATAAGTGAATAAATGCACAGAATACTTTCATTAGCTGCTGGATAATCCTGATCAAAGGCCATCATCAAATCTGCACAGATCCTATAAGTCTGAATGTCTTCAGCCCTTAATGCTGGGGAAACATGTCTTTGCCCCAGGCCTGTGATTAGGGGACTGTTTGATATTGTCTGCATAACTCTCTAAAAATAGGGTTTCTTAAAAAAAACACTAACCATGTTCTTTTGATAGGTTCAATGAACATGGACTGCACAGAGATTTTCTCTTGGAAGTCCTAATACAGGAATTTCAGTGTTATAACCCTAACATTCTGAGCTTGTAAGAGACCAGATGGACAGTAAAAGGTCAAATATAAAAAAATAAATTTAAATTTATCTTTTCAGGAAAGGATGATGGAAATTATCTCTAACATGTAAGTTTGCTTCTCAGCAGACTTAAATGCTATCTGTTATTATGCTCCCATCAAGGATTCTGATTAGAATCAGCAAGATAGATTTTACAGACAACTTCAGGATATTTCGAATTCTGTCAAGGAGAAAATACGCTTGTGTTAGGTGCTTTAATGCTAAATCTTAAAATGGAGGCGCTGTGGACCACTGAGCTACAGCCACCGATCAAGATCTCCTCTGATGATATGAACCATTTCAACCTACTTCCTATGTAGGGAGTGTTCAGGCAATTCTAGCCACACATGGCAGACACATGCCATATAGATGGGAAGTATTTCCTTACAAGTAATACAGTTGATAAATAATAAATGAACTCATACTTGGTATTAACCTATAAATTACCACTTTGAAGTCGATTTAAATTTGAGAGAAAAAATTGTCTTGAGCCAGGTGGGATATGAAATTTTTCCTCTAAAATTTAAATCAACTTCAAAGTGGTAATTTATACGTTAATACCAAATATATCGAGTTTATTTATTATTTATCAACTGTATTACTTGTAAGGAAATACTTTCCATCTACATGGCATGTGTCTGCCATGTGTGGCTAGAACTGCCTGAACACTCTCTACATAGGAAGTAGGTTGAAATGGTTCATATCATCAATTAGAGATCTTGATTGATGGCCAGTAGCTCAGTGGTCCAGAGCACCTGACATGTTATCAGGAGATCGTGGGTTCATATCTCACCCAGCTGGGAACTGCACATTATGAGCTTGGTCTACTACCAACTGAGCCTCCCCTTTCCGTTATTGTGATTAACAGAATTAAGAATTTGGTTGATGGACAATTGCATGCTGAACAGTGTGGACTGAGCAGTAACAGAGTATGTGTAGATTTTTTTTTTTAATGCTTAGTTTTGGAAACCTGTAGTTACTAGCTTCATAAATTTCAAAAAGGCATTTGACTCTGCTAATCATCACATTTTGTCGTCTAAACCTAAGTTAGTATGACATATTTGACAAGTTAGTTAGCATTATCCTATAATAACATTAAGTTGCATGTGAGAGTTGGTAAAGCTTGTAGCAATTGATTAAGCATTGCTAGTAGAGTTAGCCAAAAGTACATTTTGTCTCCTTTTCTCTTCAGTTTGGTTGTTATATTTATGCAGAATTCTCTGCAAGGGGAAGATTTTGGACTTAAATGATGCAGAGATTAGAAAATTTTCAAGTCTCTCAGATTTCCAAGTCAGGCAGATGGTGCACTTCGATTGTTTTGAATGTTTTTGTGGAAAAAATTTCATTGACATACAGGACTGTACCATATACTGTATGTCGGTAAAATTTTCTCCACAAAAACATTTATTGATTTATAGACATTTGTAACACTGAGATAATCAATTATTGTTTAAATCATTGCTTTGAATGGTTGCACTCTTCAGCAAAAGTGTCTCATTTAATTATCTTGCGAGTTATGTTACAAATACCAGTGATGTGCATCATGAGATAAACAGAAAAATATGGATTACTGCTAGGCTTTTAAGAATCTATGGAGAGTATTGAAAATAGTCATATATACACCTAAAGTCTAAAATTAGGCCGTTACAATAGTGTGGTTCTGTCTAGGGTTAGTTATGGTAGTGAATGTTCAATGCATTTATGGTTCTTTTGCATTTATTTAAAAACTGGTTTATGCTACAGCTGAAATTATGAAAACTGCTCTTCAATGTTAGAGACTAAGATTTATCTTTGTGAATTACAGTGCAAAAATATATTAACTTTAACAGTGCTGAAACTCTTTATATTTATGAAGAATCTGCACATACAACAATGAAAGCATGAACACAGTTGATTTAAAAATAAAAGGGATAATTCCATAGAGTTGTACAAGTGTAAAAAGGATTTCGTTTAGTATTGTGTGGGGTGAGGACATCAAATTGCCCATATTTGCATGGTAGTAGAACAATAGTGCATCTTTAATTTGTAGGGAATATCATTTCCTTCACATAATTTGTACAATGAGTGTTAAGAATTATGACTATGGTTTATGATTCAGTTTTGAATGTTTCATTTGTTCATTATTTACTATTTGATGAATGTCAAGATTAATTAGTGGTAGTTGATTAACATACTGGTATTTCAAGTTACTAATACTAAAACTCTCATGTTATCAACATAAATTTATTGCCTCTATTATTAAATCAGTTCATTTACTGTCTGTTTATTATGAATTCATGAACAACTGACAAAATAAAAATATTATTAAAAATCTGTAACAATATCTTAAACAATTTTTACTTTAAATTCAACATATAATCCTAAGTGTAATACTATATCATAATCAAACAAATGCTTAAAGCAAAAAAAATTACAAAAAACAGTTTAATTAAAAAAATTACATCATTTAAATCATAAATTGCATTATATTTAAAACAATATGAAAAACTAATGATTAGACTTAGATTCAGAAAACTTTTCCAACATAATTAATAACACTATTGAAAGTTACAATATAAAATGTGACTAAAATGGTAATTTCAACAGAAATATAAAAAATATAAACAGTACTTCATAACAAGCCACTGTTACAGTAAAAACACATTTCATAGAGAAATAAAATTACATTAATGTAAAAACAAAATTGCAATAAGATTTTTAAAAAATTATATTAATAAGCAACAGTTTATTACTCTAGAATGTTAATGTATTTATAAAATATTTTAAATCACATTAAACTTAGTAGTAGTTACATAGAAAATCACTTTTTTTGCTTTTATTATTAGATAAAAATCCACTTTTCTAAAATGTGAAAGTGTCATTTAATGTGTTCAGTAAAAAGGTAAATAATATTGCAAGCAAGGAGCTGTATGTTCACATAAAAATTAATGTACCATACAAAGAACAAATTTAGTTTGAAGAACTCTTTCCAAAAACAGTTTAATTGAAATTGGAGAAATGTATAGAAATTTAGTGTTGTCAGGCCATTCCACAAGTATGGCCCAAAAATCTCTGCCTAAACAAGTGTGTTAAAAACAACTCAAGGAGCAAGTAGAAGGGGAAAAAAAGTATTAATCTGCCTTCTGGGATTGCACGTAAGATCTCCTGTTGATCCTGGGTTTAAATCCAGGAGGCACACTGCCCCTCCCTGCCCCCAACATACACTTGCCTTATTATTGAAACAAATTGTCTCAGGATTTTTCACAAATGAGAGTTTCACTGTGTCGTAATTACAAGAAGCTGGTGATAACCATAAAAACAAGTTCAGTTTTGGATGATTTGTTATTTAATTGCTTTCCTCAGCTTGTTTTGCAAAAGAGCTCTTCATTTCTCTATGTATAGTATATTTATGAAAAGTACTGCAAATAGAAACCTTTTAGCATGTTTTTGTCTTAATAGGTAATAAAGCAATACACTTTTCGTTGTTAAAATATCAAAGGAAATATCTAATGATTACCCTGAAGCATTAAATTTCTTTGTTATGGCAGTTCACTATATGCAACTTTTCATCAGTAATATACTTTGCTCTCGATTTAAAGCATCAAGGTTGCATCCTTAAAAATGCCCATGTAAATCAAGCATAATTTTCCCATAAGAAATAAACCAAATGGTAGGGTTAGGTGGGAGCATTTCTCAAAACTCACACATATACCTATTTCTCTACTGTTTTATTTTTCCGTATAAGATATTTTTTACAATAGCCAAA
Organism: Ryuthela nishihirai; assembly: GCA_038380435.1. Lineage (NCBI taxonomy): Eukaryota > Metazoa > Arthropoda > Arachnida > Araneae > Heptathelidae > Ryuthela > Ryuthela nishihirai. The sequence goes on along the minus strand of JAWZYU010000015.1, from coordinate 67,682,769 downwards.
TACAGTTATGCTAAAAACAAAAGAATACAGTCTAGCTCTAATAAGAAAATAATAACTGTTCACAAAACTTTTTCTAATACACTGACCACTGCCTCCAATAGCTTGGTGGTTGTGGTGAATTGGACAGAGGTTACTGAATCAGATGACTGGACAGCAAAGAGGTATGGATGCCTTCTCAACTACCAGCAGCTGTTGGGATGTGGTAGCAGCTGCTTGAGGGGGTATTTTTTATTATAAATACCGTGACTGTGCTATTTCAAAAACATGTTAACTGAATAAACACCAATCAAGAGATGACTATAATGACCTATGTAAATCAAAAGCCAACCGCAGTGACTTTGACAGAAAATTATCTGGGATATGCTACACTACCATTATTTTTTAAGGTAAATTGTGAGTCAAGTATTAAATCAGATTTTCAGACTAAAGGAAGTGCTGCTTAACTAAAAACAATGAAAAGAGCTAACCCTAAGGCTGGGAAAAAAAGAAAAACTATGTTTATGGAGGATCAATTGCCATTACTGCTAGTCACAGTTCCTAATATTGGTAGAAGTTTGCTCACTTCTCTTAGAAGGAATCAAGCAAAGAATACATTGTAAGATTTTGTTTCAGCATAAAAATAATGTTTTCAGATTTAAAAAATAACTGTTTTGAAAACCAACATTAGTCAGTGCTTGAAGGTAAAAGTGAATATTTTTTTTTCCAAATTAGTGTTGTATTATATGAAGCCTGCTTTGTCCCCTCGGTGTGAGCTCCTGTCCGTGGTGAGGGGACCACCATGCGAAGGTTCTACTGGCTCGGTTACCCTCACAGGGTCCTGAATGTTCGCATGCACGGAGACCCGTGTCCCTGGAAAGGAGGATCCTAATAGTTGCTCGGAGGTCCCCATCTTCTCTCCCCAGCTCATGACTGGTGGGGTCTCCTCTGGCCGTTTTGCCATTAGGGAGCCTGTCTGTCGCAGGGCTGGGAAGGGGGTTTGGGGGCCACTGCAATACACTGCTTGGCCTCTGCTTCAGGCAAACAGGAGGTCCTTAGGATCAATCGGCTGGTGGGCAGGTCCTGCTAGGGTCAACCGCGCAGAACGGTGAGTAACCTTGTCCACATCTGGGCAATGGTTTACAAGTTTCCCCATGGATTTATTCATTTGTAGTTTTCTTTCATTTGTGAGAACAAGTTGATTATCGGTTTTTCTTATTTTTCTGCTCTTTTCTTTTGTGAGTCCTCAGATGAGATCCTCACATTTATCTTTCAATTTTCCTTTTGTTTCGTTGTGACGGCTTTGCTCACTGGCTGTGTTGGTATGGTGCCCATGCAGACTTGGTGACCAATTGGGCGTCCCCTTGTTGGACTCGATGGTGGGTGGGGGCAAACGGCACGGAAACTCAATACCCAAACATGAGTCCCAAAAAAGAGAATCACCAGAGAATGCTGCAAAAAGAGCTCGGCACGAGCCTCCGTCTTCTGAGTCTTCGTTGTCATTGTCATCGCCGTCTTTGTGTCTTCCTTCGTTCCCGAGGTTCCTGGTCATCCATTCTACTGGGTGAGCAAGTTCTTTGGGACATGCCCCCATTTTTATAAACAAGGGTTTGAAAGGTCTTGCAGGAGAACCGAAATCTGTCAAGCACCTAAGATCTGGTGACTTGCAGGTGGAGAGTGCTTGCTCCAAACATTTGGAGCTTCTGTCGAATGTAACAGCAACTGGTGGAGTGGCCATCATAGTCACTCCACACAAGATGCTAAATTCCTCTCGGGGAGTGATCTCTGAGCTAATCATCTTCTCCACATCAGATTTTAATAAGCACAAACCCACTAATGTATTGTTCATTTCATCTAATTATTGTTCATCAGAGAAAAAAAAAGAGCTTCAGATATTATTTCTAATTTTCACTGAATGTTTCCCTCTCTTCACACCTGAAATTTCTTTAATCTTTTTATGCAGTTTAAAATTATCATGTTTTCTTGCAATAATTCAATTTCTTTGCACCTTTCCACTATCCAACCTTCCTTAGCTTCTTTAATTTTGGCCTTAAACATCCTGTTCATGTCAGTGCATTTTAATGAATCAAGTTTTGAATGCTCAACTTTTCCATCGAAAAGTCCTGTCCAAATAAGTGTAGCATATCTCATAATCATTCAATCCTTTCCCAGACATTTCTTGTAACCTAAAATTTTTATGCTTGTTTCAGTTCTTGATTTGTTCTCTTCCAAATTTCCTCTATTCCCTTCCCTCTACTTTTTTTATGTATTTAATTTTTTCATTAAGCTATGTTCTTAATTTCTGGGTTCTTTAGATCCTCCAAGGCAATTTTTCTACCTTTCTATTGCTTTTCACTTAACATTTGTCAGTTTGTCAAGACAGTTGTTCCACATCTTTCAAACGTGATGGGGAAAAAAACAATGATTTATGTATCAAATGAAAGTTTGTGATGCAGGGAGTGTCATAAGCTCTAAAAACTGACCCCCATGATTTTTCTCCCCCCTGAAAAGGGAAAATGCAGAAAAATTGTTCCATCTTCAGAATGTGAGTGCAAAAAGTAACAAGTTGTGCATCAAATGAAAGCATTTGACATGGCAAGTGTCACAGTCTAAACAAAAATTGAACCCCCATGCTTTCTTCCCACTAAAAATGGGGAAAATATGAAAATTGTTCCACTTTATCTCCAGAATGCAAATGCCAAAAGCATTTACAACCTTAAGAAAATTTGATTTTCCATGTCTCACAGGAGTTCAAGAATGTCATCTCTATACCTTGATGCAGTCATAATGTTCTATGAAAGCACAAGGAGGTCAAGTATATATTTGCCCAAAATTATCACACCACCACAGCCTCTATCAATGATGTTATGAGAGGTCATATGTCTCCCTCTGTCCAAATAAGTGTACCTTCTGAAAACTCTTCAAACTCATCTATAACAAAATATACCTCAACTGATAGTTGCACACATAGGATACTCTATTCACCTGCTCTGCAATTTCATGATGTGGGGATAAAACAGACCACTTCACTGATCTATAGTCTCTATGTAATTTATTGTCTACACCAATTCAGTTCTTTTTATGATGCAAGATGAGAGGATAACAGCTATTGGCCATCATTCATTTTCTCATGGCTGCAATGAAGCAAGATTGTAAGATATCACCTTGTGGTTTTGTACTGAAAAAGTCTTCACTTGAGGTTGTGACCCCAGATCTACTTCCACTCTTATGTTGACTTAGTGAAACTGCTCTGCATCAAGACCCACCACATTTAGACAGGTTATTCCTATAAGAAATTTTTAACATTTCAGTAGCCAAACAAGAAATAAGCTTACCTACGACATCTTTATAAGCAGTTGATTTCCAAGCTCAGAAAGCTCTACCATAACCTAGAGTCAAATACTGTTAATTTGGATACTGCATTTTAAACCAGCACTCACCGTGTATGCAATACTTTCATTGTATTATTCTAAATGTTAATATTTGAAGAAATATTTTTTAAAAAATTAATGTTTTTTTTAAAGATATATGTTTGGTATAGTTAATATTTTTTGGGAGGAAAGTACTCGCCTTCAAATAAGGATATTCCAAGTCTGCCAAATTTCATTTTTATATTTCATGTAGAATATTTTATTTCCTATTACAAATTCAGTATATTAGAAAAGCCTGTTCTCAGTATGTACAGGGTGTTTCAAAATTCTCTGTACAAATTTCAATAGGAGATAGGGAACACCAAGACAAACCTTTTTCGTCTATGACTGTCTACTGACGTAACCTTTCGATGCTAGAGGGCACTGTTTGGCAGCACTATAGTTGACTAGACAGGTGAAGTGGGAACAGAGAATGGGCGTGTTTGCTGTCGGCATTTGTAAATCAGACATTACTTTAACATGGAGTATTTGACGACTGCTGAGATGGCTGACATGCATCTGGCGTATAGGGCTGCCAAGGAAATGGAAGAGCTGCTGTGAGGTTGTACCGACAGTGCTTCTCAAACAGATGTGTGCCAAACCACCAAACATTTGCGCGTTTGCACTGGCAACTGTGAGAAACTGGAACATTCCATGCAAACAAGAATGACACTGGTCGGGAGAGAACCATGCACACCCGATATGGAAGAAGAGATCATATGGCAGACTGAGGACAATCCAGGCACAAGCATGCAGGCTGTTGCACATAGCCTCAGTACAAACCACACCCTCATGTAGAGAGTGTTGCTAAAGCAGCAGTTACATCCGTTTCATCATCAGAGAGTCCAAACATTGCAACCTCAGGATTACCCTCTTCATGTGAAATTTGTGCGTTTGTTTCTGCAGCAAACCGCAGTGCAGCCTGATTTTCCAGCTTATGTGCTCTTCTCAGATGAGGCCTCTTTCACACACGAGTGTGTTTAATGTGCACAATTCTAATATTTGGGCACACAAAAAGCCACATGCCACAATGGTGCACGGTCATCAACAATGGTTTGCCATCAATGTTTGGGTGGGTGTTGTCCATGACAATTTGACTGGGCCACACCTGCTGCCTCCCTGACTCAATGGGCAGATTTATTGGGTATTTCTTGAAGAAATGTTGCTGGGACTGCTGGAAGGTTTTCCTGTGCTATTCTGTGACTTAAACATGACGGGGCACCAGTACACTTCAGCACTGATGTGCGGAATTATCTGAAAGCCACCTTTGTCAGCCAATGGATAGGCTGGGGTGGACCCATTGCCTGGCCACCAAGATCACCTGATTTAATACGCATTGATTTCTTCCTCTGGGGACAGGTGAAGAACCTATGTATGAGACTACCATTGACTCATATGAAGACCTTGTCGCAAGAATAGCTATTGTCACTACAACTGTTCACAAAATTCCGGGAATATTTCAACATGTATGGCAATCAATGCTTCAACACTGTCATACTTGCAATGCTGTTGCAGGTTGCAACTTTGAGCACCTTCTTTAAATAAGCATGGTATATTTTAATATGGTTATATTTTAATAAGCATAGTTCACACTTGTTTCCACTTATTTATGTACCAGCTCCATCAATATTTCTGTCAGCGTCCTCTAGCACCGAAGGGTTATGTCAATGGACTTTCATCTTAAGCGTTTCCTATCTCCCACTGAAATTTGTGCAGAGTTTTGAAACACCCTGTATATATATATACTGATCACAGTATTAGTATTTTAACTCTTCTTCATATAGGCTGGGTTTTGCTGCCTTACTCATACTTTTATTAATACTGAAAATTTTGTATCAACATAACACACTAAAGAAATGAGAACTTATAATCTTTCATTGGATCTTTATAGGTATTCGATGCAAATATTATCTTCAGAGGTCTGACCACATTGGTTTTGCACCATGTCATGCACTGAGAAGCTGTTTTTAATATCTTCTTCATGTAAACGCACCTTAGATTCTGATGAATATTCAGGCTAGTGGCAATGATGTCCCTGTCTGGAATATGTTCCACTCAGATGTACTGTGTCCTTTGATACAGATATGACAAAATATGATGGATAAGGACTACTTGAACATCATTGAGATCAAGTATATTCTTCAATATTAATGCTGTTCTTAATGGTGTTGGTATCTTTCAACAAAACACCATGGAATGGTTGGCAGAACTTTCAAATTACTACTCTTCTCACATTGCCAGCATATTCTCCAGATATCAACCTCGTTAAAACACATATCGTATGTGAAACAGGCAATCAGATAAGCAGATGCACCAGTGGTCAGTTACTCAAATGAGTATTCCAGTTACTCAAAAGATTACAGTGTCGCTGAACCTATCTCCAGAAGTATGGCATAACCTAGTAAAATCTATGCTACATCATTAGGCAGTTCTTTCAGCCCAAGGATTCCCCAAAAGGTATTATTATTTTTACAAATTTATATGGCCAAGGAAAAATTACTTCTAAACATTAATTATTTTGCCATAAAAATTTAAATAAAACTATAATTTTAAAAGTTTATTATATTCACAGAAAAATCATGAATATGCAGTACAAAGAAAAAACTGGAAGCCTTAAATATTGGTACAAGCATTTTTTTATTAATCACTAAAATACCATTACTAACATCAAACATTTAGAAGTCACTTAATTTAAATAAAAATAAAGTTTAATTACTAATTGGTGTCATTAACTTTCACATAATCAAAAATGTACAATATATAAATTGATACCTGAAAAAAACTGTGAAATTTCTTCTTTAGAACAACCAAATGGCAATCCTCTTAGCCGAACACAGCCATCATTAAGAGAATCTTGCTGATGTGCACCACTACGCTTTATAACCCAATCCATTTCACTCTTCTTGGATTTAAACACTACAGATTTAATAATTCATATTTAATTATGGATCTATATAATTAAAATATGTTTAAATAAAGTGGAATACCTTTATGTCTACAAAACAAATGAATTTTTTACATCTAACAGGCTCCATTTAAAGGCAAAAATATTGTACATGGTAATATATCAATAAAAGAACCATTGGAGAAGAATTATGTGCACAAGATGGAAAAATGAAAGCCAATGACTGTTGAAGCAGTCAGAAATGAGCAGCATGATCTATTATAGCAGATCCATTGAACAATAAAATCAACAATGTAGAAATTGTTAAAGATAGGGATAGTTGGTAAATGGACATTGCACAACGGAATTCTATATGATTAGTTTTAAGATTAGAGCTCTAGATTTAATATATTCTTTCTCAATTACATAATATAAAAAATACACCTAAAAGAGGGACAGAATTTTGTAATTTTTTTTTGTATTTGGTACAGTTAAAAACAATTGCTACAAACAGTTCAACCAATTGCTACAAGCCTTACCAACTCTCCCACACGACTCAGTGTTATTACAGAGAGGTTTCATTATGTTAACTAACTTGTCTGGTATGCCAGTGGATCTCATGATCAACCACAAATTATGACAATCAACAGAATCAAAACCTTTACGATTTCAACAAAGCTAGTAACCAAAGGTTTCCGAAACTCTAAACATTTATCAAGAATGTGCCTAAGTGAAAAAACCTGATCTACTCATCCCCACCACTTTTAAATTCACACTGCTCATCACGCAATTGTCCATCAACTAGATTTTTAATTCTATTGAGCACAATCATGCAAAGAACTTTAACTGGAACATAAAGTAGGCTGATACCCCCTATAGTTAAGACAAGAACTGTGATTACCTTTTTTTAAAAATAGGGATAATAATAGCTCTGGTAAAATCCTTAGGAACCATGCCTTTATCTTAAAAGATATTCAAAATTTCAGTCCTCCATGTGGTAACCAAAACATTCCCTGCCCTAAGCATATCCATAGTAAGTTCATCTACCCCAAGGGATTTATGTAGTTTTAAGTTTAAAAAGGGTCAATCTCTGTATACCTGTGCATTTTCTACCACATAAAACATCAAATAATATTTGTTACTTAATTATTTTTATGGTGAAACCATTGATTAAATATTTGAAATTTTTGACTAACTTTACTGATATATAAACTACATTTGACAAACTGACTAAAACCATCAACACGAAGGGAATTTGAGACTAAAAACAATTGTTACCTTCAATATAACGATGGCCCATATGATCATTATGCTTATCAAGTCCTTTGTTTAAATCCTCTTCTGTTTCAACTTCAACATAAGCTTCTCCACTTGGTCTGCCTTCTCTGGATAGTGTCATATGAATACCATCTGTATCATTCTGTATATTCACATCTGAAAGTATTTTTAAAGCACATTAATATATATATTACATTAAAAATTCAGACAAGATATTATTTCTTTAGAAACAGAAAATGTCTATTTGTTAAGAACATAAAAACCCAGCGATGAAAAAAAGTCAAACATGGGTTTCATAGATTTAAAATTGGTTACTACCAAAGTATCTTTGAAAGGTTGCATCATGAACATAATAATGCACAAGGATATTAAGAAGTTTCCTTTTTATAAAGTTTTATAGCAATTACGATAATTTTGGCAACAATTAAAAGTGTCAAGAAAATAATCAACACTATGATTTTTTTCTTTTGACCATTTCAGACCAACAACTTTGACTCATCGATTGACCATGTTTTTAACAGCTTTTGACAGATTGACCATTTTTTCACCAACTTGTCTAAAACCAACCCTAAATACATGTAGAATTTGTGATTGATGTGAAACAGTTTGTTCATGATTTTAGAAGAATGAATATAATAGCAATTTATTTCTATAATAAAAATTAAATCAGTCTGAAATAATATTGCTGCCAGAGATTCGTTTATATATAAAAAAATTGTGCATAAACAAATACATATTTTTTGCAACTTTAGATGTCATTTGGAGCAATTTATATACAGGGTGATTCAGAATTCATCATCAATATTTGGTGGAGATGTAGGTAAAATAAGAAACGAAGGAGATGTCACATAGGAAAGCATGGGCGCATATGCCATGTAGTAGGGCAAAATGACCCCAGTTCAATGATGGGAAGAACACATAAGAAGGAAGTGGTAAGGAAAAAACATTTATTATCTTACATGTAACATTTCTTTGCATTGGTTGTACAGACTTACAAGAGGTGCTCGAACTGCCGACCATGTGCTAGAATGCATGACTCACAACGGCGTTGCATGGACAGCCGGACCCTGTGGAAGATGCCTGGTATTTCCCGGATGTTTGAGGCAGCAACTGATATGCGTGCTACAAGATCCATAGCACTATCAACAGGGGTCTCGTACACCATGTTTTTCATAGCACCCCATACAAAGAAACCGACTGGAGATAAATCCGGTGAACGTGGTGGCCAAGAAACCGGTCCACCGCGGCCAATCCATTGACCACCAAACTGTCTGCGTAGGTAAGCACGCACAGCATTTGCGAAATGTGCAGGAGCGCCGTCATGCTGGAACCACATTCGCCGGAGACTACCATCAGGAACCTCGTTCAGAAGATCCGGTAACACAGTCTGAAGAAATGTTAGGTACTTGGCACCATCCAAACGAGATGGTAGTAAATATGGGCCCAACAAACAGTCACCGACAATCCCAGTCCACACATTGACAGCAAAACGTTGTTGCGCAGCTCCAGGTCTTGTACCGTGTGGGTTCTGATGAGCCCACACATGCCAATTGTGTGTGTTGAAGACACCCTCTCGAGTGAACGCCTCATCGGTGAAAAGAACATACGTTGGAAAATTGGGATCAACGGCTGTTCTCTGCATGAACCACTGACAAAAAATAACACGCTTGGGATGGTCGTCTGCTGCCAATAATTGCACTCTTTGCAGATGAAACGGATGTAACCCTTCATCGTGTAATATCCGCCACGCTGTTGCTTGCGAAATTCCAAACTGCCTAGCCATACCTCGTGTGCTAGCACCAGGTTGTTCCTCGATTTCCTGTAGGACAGCTTCCTCTACTGCTACTGTCCGTGCCGATCTGCGCCTCCCTCGATTAACATTACTAGCAGCAAACGATCCTGTTTCACGCAGTTGGCGATGCATATGTGAAAACATTTGATGCTGTGGCACACGGCGGTTTGGGAAGCACGCTGCATACAATTGCCTGGCTCGAAGACATCTTTCTCCTGCCGCACCGTAAGTTACACGCATATCTGCACATTCATTCCACGTATACCGGTTCATGTTACTTCTGCAAATTCACCTTGTCGAATGACAACTGACTGCACGCGTCTAAACAGCTGTGCTTCTGTATGAGAGGTGTGTACACATAGCGCCCTCTACACCACCATGCGTTCATCTGCCCCCATACTTTCTTATGTGAAATCTCTTTCTTTTCTTATTCCCTTCCTCCCCACTAAATATTGATGATGAATTCTGAATCACCCTGTATGCTAGCAAAATAAATCAGCTACAAAAAAATTCATAACTTAACCCATTCAGTATGGGCACAGGAAGTGGAGGATTGATTGAAAGAGCCTGGTAAAATATTTATGTGATGCTCAGCACCAGCTGATTATTACGTCTATTTGTATAAATATATTTTCATTTTCTTTCTACAGATAGTATTTTTGTCTTGAATTAAATGTAGTTTGTTTAATAATAATATATTTTGTTGGAATAATGGCTCATATGCAAATGTAGGATTACTCAAAACATATGGCACTCAGTCTCAATAGGCACACTCTAAACATAACAGTACTCTTCTACCACAAATTGCTTTAATGCAATTTTTTTTAGCAATATGTAAATTATTCAGTGTTTTGTATCCCACATTAATTCTTAAGAAGGAACGATCTGGCATTTTAGATACAATATTCACAAAACAGGCATAGGCTGCTGTTTCTGATCTAAGCATCCAGATGATGGTGTGATGGCCATCAACCTCTATTCTATAGCAATTTCTTGGTAGCCTCTTTTCCGTGTCATTATCTCTCTATCCTAGTAAATTAAGCATCAAGTGAATGTTGCATAAAAAAAGGCCATCAAGGAAGTTATTCTTACTTTAATAAAAGTTTTAATCTCCCAACACAAATTTCTATATAAACTAATACAGTTTCCCACTTTTTGGAACAAATTTAGATTTATCTGCCCTTTTTCAATCAGAAGTATCAATAATAAACATTAAGATGAAAAATTAAAATATTCTGTCCTGCTCCACAACACAGATCTGCAAAATTTGCATGATGAAAATTATAATTTGGAAGAATGAAAAATCAGATCAAAGCACTTTGAAAAATTCCCATATTTGCAGAATTTATGTAACATATCGATTATTAATCAACACATCAATACATATTAATTATTAGTTAGTACCTATTAGTGGTTATAATAAATTTACATAATATAAAGAAAACAAAGTATTGGCATCTCATGAACCTCGATCAGTTATGTGTAAAAACAAATTAGCCTTTCCTTTCAAACAATCTGAGTTTAGCGATCATCATTTTATGGAACCAATTAACTGATTATGAATTAAATTTCGTATCTTACAACAAAATGGTTAAAAATCAGTTCACATTTTTGCAGTGCAGAAAATCTATGTCATGTGTATCTTTTGATATTAATGAAATTTAACTTAATTGTTAATAATACTTAAAATAATTGTAATCACAGCTAATTGCATCAGATTTAATATTCTCATGATAGTGTGCACGCATTACCATTAGGATGCGTCAGCTGCTTGGCGGGATGAGATGACTAACTGATAGCATCTACGGATACCATCACACGCCTGATGCCATGTAAATGAGGGTGGTGAAACGCTTCATTTATTGATGTATAACAGCACTATCGTGAGAATATTAAATCGCTAATAACAATAAGTAGTAGGCATCATCTAATGTTTAACAATAGATCAATATATATTGCCAAAGTTAACTTTACAATGCAGAGAGTAATAAGAATTAATACAGGTTCCATTTTTTATATATATTTTAAAGCAGTGAACAATTTCTACATGTAATACAAAAATTAATAAATTATCATGTACAGAGCTAACTTACCAACAAAGAATTTTTGTATCTCTTCTTTTGTAGCTGACCATGGCAATCCACGAACTCGCAGCACATATCCTTCATCTTCATCTCCAGACATTTTATTCTGGTAGTTGTTCTGTGAACATCAAAGAATGGGATGTATTTTAAAATATAATTAAGCCTTGAGTTACAGCAGACATTTGTTCCTTGCAATTATAAAAAAAATATCCCCTCAAGCAGCTGCTTGCCACAGAGGTCTGACAGGAGCCTGTCAGTTTATATGCCAAAGTAGAATTATGAAAGTTATTAAAATAACTTAAAGTTATCTGTCATTGAGGAATAAAATTTTGCCGTTTATCCTTTAAAAACCAGGGGTTCTCAACATGGGGTATGCCGTGAGAGCTCAAAAGTCTCTAGATCTAGGTAATAAAGTTGCAAGTTGGCAACCCTGCTGAGCAAATGTCAATTTTTTGTTTATCAATATGCAATTTATGAATACAAAATTTAATGTGTATATGTTTTATTTTATTTCCATTGTTATACTATAACTTTAGTTTTATCTGTCAATACAAGGGAAATGCCAGTTACATACACATTTCCAGGGGGTACATGAAGCATAAAAGGTTGAGAACCACTTAAAAATCAATCCATAATGAATGCACAGTATTCCCTGTTAAGATAGACATCAAACATTAATTGATTCTGAAAAAAATTAATCGCCAACAAGGCAGGAATCGAACCAGCTTCTCTCCAGATTCATGCTAGAGCGCACTACCATTGCACCATGCGTTGGCCAATGAAATTTTTCAGAATATTACCTTATAAATCTTCTTCACTGAGATGTGGCTGAGACAGCACCATCTATACTCAAGATTTTTAATTATATATTAATGCGGCAGCATTAGTGACCTTCTCATTAACATCTGATAATCAATAGCAACGACTGAAAAAGTTGCATCTCCTTAGTATAAATGGCGCTGTCTCAGCCACATCTCAATGAAGATTTGTAAGGTCATATTCTGAAAAATTTTATTGTCTAATGTGGTGCAATGATAGTGCACTCTGGCATGAATCTGGAGAGATGCAGGTTCAATTCCCGCTGAGTCGGAGGTGAATTTTTTTCATAATCTATTAATTAATGATTGAGAACCACTTCTTTAAACTATTTGCATATAGGTCATTCCATGTCAATTCAATCAGGCCAGTTCACCACCCATCACAGATTTCAATGATCTTTGGCATAAATGTTAGTACAGATAAAATATTTCGGGCCATTAGATATCTTGAGTAAAAAAAATTTCTGTAAAAAGTTATAAGCGTTTACCCTAAGGGGAAAATATACAAATTTCCACTTTGATAATGAGAAAAAAAAAAAAGTAATTTAATTATCCATGACACTGTTAAATGTTTTTAAGCACTTCGACACATGGACTATGCTATCAAGTATCACTAATTATTAGAGATTTACATACCATGCTGTAGAGTATGGGTGGGCAAATAGCAGCCCGCTAAGAGTTTTTCGTGGCCCGCCCCTAAGTATCAGACGCCAAGACAGTTAGAAAAATCCGCTTTGAACAGAGATTTCCTTCCCGTACGCGACCGAAGATTTGTCTCGTATTTTCCACTAGGACGGCCACTTCAATACGCATCCGCAGTGTAGATACAAAAACAATTATCCACCCCTGCTGTAGAGATGGGAAGTAACAGGAGTTTCTTGGAATGCTTTTGGTGAGGAATTTAAAATTCGATGTTCTTACCGGCAAGTGACGTCTCAGTGGAGATTAAAATAATGATGATGGCTGCCAATGGTCTACCCGCATTGGCGAATGAAATAACCATTTATACTTTTGATAGCATAGAGTGCTTAACCCGTAAGTGGTATGTGGGGTCTACCAGACCCCAGCGCTATTATTTTTCTTGATAGTTCAAATAATCAATAATTCATATAATTTGTTAAATATCTGAAAATCAATAGCAACCTATCAGAAATCAGGGAGATGCCATGACGTCATGTATTTTGAGCCACTAAGACTCCCTGACCTCACCTTACCAACACCGTTCCAGAAAATGTACCACACCAGTTACGGGTTAAAAATTTTTTTAGATCCACGACGCGTGTTTCGCGCTGTTCCTATCGGCGCTTCATCGGGTGGGAAATGAGGAACTTAATGCCAGAGAGGCAGTTGGTTGGTGAGCGCGGGGGAGGGGTGGGGTGCCATAAATTGGTATGTCAGTAGTTCAGCTCCGAGGGTCGGAGTGGTTGGCAGAAATGCAGGTGGCGGTAATGTGATCTACATGTAATGGAGGTTGGGAGAGGGTGGGGGATTATGGGAAATCGCTAAGATCTGCTTATGTCGAGGGAAGCATCACAATTTGTGGGTAGTAATTCATATTTATAATAAGTGGGGTACTTTTAGAGAATTAATAAATTTCATAAACTGAAATTTGGGGTTAAGATACTTATGTTATTGAGGGTCTGAATAATGGTTTTTTTATTGGTATTACTATTGGGAGTTTTTTTTTTGTGTGTGTGTGTGTGGGGGGGGTACATTAATCACCGATTTTAGAAGGTATTATGGAGGTGTTCTAAAGGGTTAGGTGGGTGTGTATTATTGCAGGTGGCAAATGGGGAGCAGCGAGAGAGGAGTGTTTAAGGGGCGTGGAATTTCCGAGGTGTACATTACATCCCCTAAGTATCAGACGCCACGCTGGGGGGGGGGGGGACAATATCTGTGTTCCAGAGTTCAGTCAGTTTTACGTTAATGAGGATATTTTCTGTGACGGCTAGTTGGAATTTGGTAGGTGGGGATACTACAATTTTTTCTCCAAACTCTCCATAGATTCTTAAAAGTCCCGGCAGCAATCCCTATTCATCTGTTAATCTCAAGCTGCACATCACCAGCATCTGTTACATAGCTCCCAAGATAATTAAACTGTGACACCTGCTCAAGACTGCAACCATTCAGATTAACTGAATCACAGACTGCCTGACCAATTTTCATCATTTTAGTTTTCTCTCTGTTTATAACCAAACCTACTCTACTACCAGTCTCATCAACAGCTCGAATGAAAGAGTTCATCTCATCAACATCATTTGCCAAAAGGGCTAAATCATCAGGATAATCTAAATCAGAAATTTTCAGGTCTCTAGACCATTTAAGACCAAAATTTTTCCCTTGGAGTGAATTTCAGATAACATAATCAATAACCAAACTAAAGAGAAAAGGAGACAAATTCACCCTTGTTGAACACCAGAAGCAATACGAAACCAATTGCTACAAGCCTTACCAACTCTCGCACACGACTCAGTGTTATTATAGAGTCTTTCATTATGTTAACTAATTTGTCTGGTATACCATATGATCTCACAATCAACTACAAATTATGACGATCAACAGAGTCGAAAGCCTTTTTAAAATCAACAAAGCTAGCAACCAAAGGTTTCTGAAACTCTAAACATTTCTCAAGAATCTGCCTAAGTGAAAATATCTGATCTACACATCCTGTCAACCAGATTCTATTAAGCACAATCATGCAAAGAATTTTCACTGGAAGAGAGTGTAGGCTGATACCCTCTATAGTTATCACAAGAACTGCGATCACTTTTTTGAAAATACAGATAATAGCTCTGGTAAAATCCTTAGAAACCATGGCTTTATCGTAAAAGATATTCAAAATTTAGGGTCATCCAACTGCTAACAGAAACATTCCGAGCTCTAAGAATTTCCATACTAATTTCATCTACACCTAGGGATTTATGAAATTTAAGTTTAGAAATAGCCAAAATAACCAATGCATCTATCATCATTGCGAACAATGGCAGTATAACTAACCACATTGTTAAGAACATCACTGAAATGCTCAGCCCACCTAGACATGACAGAATCCTCACCTTCTATAACCTTATACTGTTTATTCTTCAATCCCTGTATACCTGTCCGTTTTCTACCAAACAAAACATTAACTATCTGGTATAGCATCTATCTGCAGTAGATGTAGCTCAGGATAGACTTGCTTGGAGACCTAAATTGCACGGTCTGGTTGGAACTCCATAGCCCATGGCTGCTTGAGGATGATGATGATAGCTCTCTGCTGTTGTGCTGTCTAACTGCTTCCTCAGCTTTGTCAGCGAAGCCATCAAGCCAAAGATTCTTATCAGCAGCTAACTAATCCTTTACACATTTATTAAGCTCTCTGTAATGCTTTCTATTAGGATTAGTAGGGTATTGATTAAGGACATTCCTGCAGTTTTCTTTCTTTCTGAAATAAGCTCAAGTGCTCTATCACTCAAATAATTCTGCCTCCTCTGCTTCTTTTTCCCTAAAAGAGTACTGTTAGTTTCCAAAAAAAAGCCTGTTTGAAACGGCCCCATTCTTCCTCAACTTCAGTAGTAAGCAAATCATGACGGTCATAATAACTAAGTAACCTATCATGGTAAGCTTTAGCTATAACTTAGTCTATAACTAAGCCTGTTTGAAACGGCCCCATTCTTCCTCAACTTCAGTAGTAAGCAAATCATGACGGTCATAATAACTAAGTAACCTATCATGGTAAGCTTTAGCTATAACTTAGTCTTTCAGAGCTTCAGTATTAAAGGTAAACTTTTTAACCCTAGCACAACACTCTTTCAGTTTAAGTTGCAAGACACTTTTAACAAGGTAATGGTCAGATTCAATTTCAGCTCCCCTATATGCCCTGGTATTCCTAACAGAACTAGCCCATTTGCTGTTAATTAATATATAATCAATCATATTCTTATGCAGCCCATGTGAAACCCATGTGTACTTATTATGTCGCTGTGTTTGTAATAAATGTTAGTTATTCTGAAACAATTGAATTTACTTACCTGTAGGAGACGTTGCCCATTGCATCTACCAATACCAAAAAGGCCTATCACCCCTCCCCAAAGGTCAGAGTCAGTACCAACTTTGGCATTGAAGTCACCTAGAACAAGGGTAATACTCCTTTCTTGACAGAATTCAAAATATCCTGAAGTTGTCCATAAAACCTATCCTTCTCATCCTCATCAGCATCCTCAGTGGGGGCATAACAGCAGATAACATTCAAGTCCTTAATACTTGTCTGAAATTTTGCTGTAAGAAATCTTTCATTAATGCAGTCATATCCTAGAAGAGCATCACTGGCGTGTCTGCTGAAAAGCAAACCTACACCTTGGAGATGCTTTCCATCCTCCCTCCCTGAAAAGAGAAATTTAAAGTTATTTTTAAGTATCTCACCTTTACCTGTCCATCTGGTCTCTTGCAAGCCTACAATATCTAGTTTATAATGCTGGAATTCCTGCGTGAGGACATCAAGAGAAAAAGCTCTGTGCAGATTCCTCACATTCCAACTGCCTATGGAGAGAAAATGGTTAGGGAGATGTTTAAAGAAACTATGTTTGTTGAGAGAGGAAATGGTGACAATATCAAACAGCCCCCTAATCGCAGACATGGGGCAAAGACCCGTTCCCCCATCACTAAAGGCTGAAGCCATCTTTACTTTAATTACTGCACTGTGTACCTCTACTGTAATTTTTGAGAGAAAAAAAAAATTGAATTTCTACCAATGTTATCGTTAATGATGCACTTCAAATGACTACCGACGCTCCTGCGCCTCTGCACTAGAGGAGACATACAGAGACGCTACCAACATGATTTGCTGCTCGCAATCAAGAGCAACTCTGTAATTCCAAATACCATTTGGCTGCTACTCACAGCTATAATGATTCTGTTGATAAAAGTTCATATTCTTTTTTACACGAGCAATTTAAAAACCCAATTTTTACAGGGAACAAATTTAGCAATACAAATGTTGAGTGATACATCGGGCGAGCAGATTTCAATTGGTAAAAACTGGGACAGTTCATTAAATGTTGGCTTCAGTTCATATAACTTGAAAACTGTAAATTAGGCTTTAACAAAATAATTTATTCCAAAACATGAAACTGTTGGTGTAATCGCAATTACCTACATTTTTCAATATTTGGGGAAAAAATATTTCTTTGCCGATATTATCTTAAGGGCAGGCTTAATTGAAGTTGCATAGTAAGGAATGGAAAAATATATATGGTTTTCCGTTCCTTACTGTTACTATTACTAGGGTTTAAATAATAGAATACGACTCTTATTTATTATTCTATTAACAAAATAAGTGTAGAAATGATGCATATATTTTTTTTCTCTGTATTAATATGACTGTAGAAATGTACCAGCTAATGTCCAAAAGTACTTTAGTGTAGCATTTCCTCTAGAAAAATATTAATACTTTTTAATCTTCATACGTGAATAGATAGCTATAAAAGCACCCTGAACACACCAGAGAAGCCAGCAATCACTATTCTTCTTTCATGAATTACCATTGTTTCAATCCTGCAGTGATTTGGTTGTTATGGTGTACAGGGAGGGGTTTATCAAAATGATGGAACTAGAGCACATGCGTATCACAGGGATGATTCCACCTGTGAGGTATATAAAGGGGTACAATGTTGACTATCACATAGCAGTGCCACAAGCGCAGGTGAAACAGCTGTTGTGGTGTAATTGTCAACAATGTCAGATCTCAGTGACCTCCAAAAAGTCATGATCATTGGGGCAGGAGCTTCAGTTACCAGAACATCGTTCCTGAAACTAAGAGCCTATTTATACTACGTCACATACTGTCGTCACGTGACATATGGCCTTCCAAATAGAGAGGGCTTTGGCAGTGCATGGTTTTCAATTTCCTTGGGTTCGAATCCTACTTGCGAGTTTTATTTTAATAGGACTTTTTTAGTCATATAATAATGTAGTTATTAGGAAATATGCTGTCATATATAAACCAATGGATCAGTCCTCTTGACTTTGAATACTGGCAATGTATTCAAAGGAAATGAAATTGGCAAGTTTTTTTCCAGATATCAAGAACTACAACTAAGAAAATTTAGGGGGTAATCTCAAATCTTGGACGGTTTTTTATTTAGTTAGAAAATTAGCCATCTATCAGGCACTGTACCTTTTGTGTAATAAGGGCATTATTTCGAGTCGAGGAAAACCCAAATGAAATTATCCGATTATTAACGCAATGAACGAGTACTGATACTCAACACCGTAGCCTTCCATTCTTTGCAGCTCTTTAACACTGGTTTCTCCTTTTCAAAAATCTTTGGTCTTTAATTCCATTATATTTCAGTAAAAATTTGAAGATTATACTTGTCCGTCATATTGGTGGAGCTCCATCTTGCCTTTTTATTCTTATAGCCAGTAATGGGGAAAAGAAATTGCCGGTTGAAAATGGGTATAATCATATGAAGATATATATATACTAAAAAATAAACGCATAACTAAGGTATTTCATCCATTGAAATTTGTTTTACTTTGTAGTAAGGAAAAACTCACATGGTTATGAAAATTTCAATTTGCCATCTCTTAGGCACGTTTTTTACTAAGCCTAATAAATTAAATCATTGAAATATATATATATAAAAACACTAATTTGAAATCATATATATATCACACCAAATCAAACACAAAAGCTAATGATTATGTTATCTGTTTGAATGCAGAAGAAAAGCTTACCTTTTGAATCTTACTCGAATAAATAAATCTATTACCTTCGCCTAGAACAATGGAGTGCAATGTCGACTGCGGTAAATTCTACTAAAATTAACAACCTTCGCTTCGTAATTTTCAAACTACTTGGAAATAAACTAAACTAAAATATCATTAAATAATTTTAAAAATATGAGAATTTATTTATTGTGAATAATTTTTTAACTCTTTTACTTTATTTCAAATACGGTAATATGCTTTACTTCATTTCCGATATGACTTCCGTCGTCGTCCATCTTTAGTGTGGATTGATAGCAATATTCGTTGTTATGTCCGTTCAATCGTATTCAATCATCTTGATTCCCATGGTTTTAATTTGACAAGTACTGGAAGTGTAATAGGGATAACATTGCAACATAATATTCAGTTTATTTTTAAAATTTGGAGTTCAAAAAGAAAAAATGAGCTTCCTTTTGTAAGTTGTTTACATTGCATTTCTTATATCCAGAGAAAGTTTACCATTCGGTTTGTTTATTTGCAATTGAAGTAGAAGGATATATCAGAAAATTTAGATTTTTAATTTTAACTTCGGAAAATACTGCAATAAAAGTGCTAAACATTTCAAAGAATACTTAAGAATAAATGATACGATTAAACACCAGTTGGACCCGCCCATAAAATAAGATTTCAGGATTCTGATATATACCTTTCTGCAAGCCTGAGCCAAAGATGTATGTGGAAAGTAATAACATTCAAATATTTGAAAAGGATATCTAAACTATTTCAGATTTCGTATATAATACAAAATGCTTTTACATCAAGATGAAACAAAGGTAAATCCTCATAAAATATGTGCATGTTAAAGAGCATGCTGGATGGATTTGAAGGGAGGCAACCACCTGTCTCCTAATAACTGTCCAGTAGGTCTCCTCTGAGCCCTTATAACCTGGCTATTTAGCCCATTGTGAAAATGTCTGTTGGAGGTAAAGCAACCTAACCCTCTTAAAAATTAAGTGAAAATGAAATGTATCCTATAAACTGGAGGGTATGACTTACAATTGATTAAAAGATTTTTTTTTTATTAATGAAAATTTCTCGTAAATAATGTGTATATTTACAAATTTTTTGTACATGAACAGCTAAAACAGTGTTTCTTGACAAGTTTTTCTTGGAAGTAAAAGACTCGACAATTATTATCTTATGATACAACCAATCTTTCCCTATATAAATTTTTCCTTCCAGTTATTTCACTTATTATGGAGAATTCAAGCCTCCAACATGGTTTGCCTTGCTGTGTCTAGTATCCTTTCCCTACAGATCATAGTCAGTCACATGTAAGGTGCTCAAGAACTTCACATTCCAGTGTATAGTGTTCAAACTCAACAGCTCTAAGACAAAGTGCATTTATTAGAACAATTTCGAAATTTACTTTCTGTACTTTTCTAATGAACCCTCACTAGCTTTACGGATAAGTGAACTACCAATGCAATTTTCCATCTAATGTTCTTTAGTTTAAAAAGGCTACATACCTTAAACTTGCTGCAAGCTAGGAATATTAGTTCTCCATTATTACTAGACTGGACTTGTTTATAGATTTGAGTTTGATTATGGATCCTGGACTTGCTGCACTGGTGGGCCTTTGTTGAGGGAGAGTCTGCTGCTGTGTTTTCTGTTTGCTTCTGGGTTGCCAGCTCTAAGTGAACAGAGGGATGGGATACCTTATATCAGCGGGTGGATAATCCTAATCAGAGGCCATCGCAGGTACCTGAACCTTACTTAGCTAGTTGGGCATCGTCAAGCCTAAACTGGAGTAATGTGTCTCAGTCAGGCCATATGGCTCTTGAAAAAGTCCACTTGAAAAGGTGGTGCCTGAAGTTCCTACCAGCATCGGTGACTTCAGCCTTTAGCGGCAGAGGAACAGGTCTTTGCCCCATGCCTGCGATCAGGGGGCTGTTTGATATTGTTGGCCCCTACCAATCTCAATAAACCTAATTTCTTTAAAAACCCTAGTAATCATTTTCTCTCTGCAGGAACATGGAACGTGAGGACATTACATAGAGATTATTCTCTTGATGTCCTCTTGCAGGAATTCCAGTGCTATAACCTAGATATTCTAGGCTTGCAAGAGATCAGATGGACAGGTAAAGGTGAGATTCTTAAAAATAACTTTAAATTTCTCTTTACAGGGAGGGAGGATGGAAAGCATCACCAAGACGTGAGTCTGCTGCTCAGCAGACATGCTAGTGATGCTCTTCTAGGATATGAGTGCATTAATGAAAGGTTTCTTACAGCAAAATTTCAGACAAGCATTAAAGACCTGAATATTATCTGCTGTTATGCCCCCACTGAGGATGCCGATGAGGATGAGAAGGATAGGTTTTACGGACTTCAGGATATTTTGAATTCTGTCAAGAAAGGAGATATTATCCTCGTTCTAGGTGACTTCAATGCCGATGGGCAACCTCTCCTACACGTAAGTAAAACTCAATGGTTTCAGAATAACTAACACTTATTATAAATGCCACAACATATATAAGTACACATGGGTTTCACCTAATGGGCTGCCTAAGAATATGATTGATCATATATTAATTAACAGCAAATAGGTTAGTTAGGTTAGGAATACTAGGGCATATAGGGGAGTGAAATGGGATCTGACCATTACCTTGTTAAAATTGTTTTGCAACTTAAACTTAAAAAGTGTTGTGCTAAATTTACCTTTAATACTGAAGCTCTGAAAGACCCAGTTATAGCTAAAGCTTACCATGATAAGTTACTTAGTCATTGTGACAGTCATGGTTTGCTTAATACTGAAGTTGAGGAAGAATGGGACCATTTTAAGCAGGCTTTTTTGGAAACTAACAGTACTCTTTTAGGAAAAAGGAGCAGAGGAGGCAGAATTATTTAAGTGATAAGGCACTTGAGCTTATTTCAGAAAGAAGGAACTGCAGGAATGTCCTTAATCAGTACCCTACTAGTCCTAATAGAAAGGATTACAGAGAGCTTAATAAATGTGTAAAGGATCAGTTAGCTACAGATAAGAATCTTTGGCTTGATGGCTTGGCTGACCAAGCTGAGGAAGCAGTTAGGCAGCACAACAGCAGAGAGCTGTACCAGATAGTTAAAGTTTTATGTGGTAGAAAACAGACAGGCATACAAGGATTGCAGGATAAACAATGTAAGGTTATAGAAGGTGAGGATTCTGTCATGGCTAGGTGTGGTGAGCATTTCAGTGATGTTCTAAACAATGTGGTTAGTTCTACTCCCATTGTTTGTAATGATGATAGATGCATTGGTGGCTTTAACATTGGCCCTATAACACAATCTGAAGTTATTTTGGCTATTTCTAAACTTAAACTTCATAAATCCCCAGGGGTATATGAAATTACTACAGAAATGCTCAGAGCTGGGAATGTTTCGGTTAGCACTTGGATGACTGAAATTTTGAATATCTTTTATGATAAAGGCATGGTTCCTAAAGATTTTACCAGAGCTATTCTTTTCACTATTTTCAAAAAAGGTGGTAGCAGTTCTTGTGATAACTATAGGGGTATCAGCCTACTCTCTGTTCCAGGGGGGCGGGGGTGGCTCAGTCGGTAGCGCGCCAGGCTCGTAATCTGTAATTCCCAGGTTCGAGTCCCAGCTGGGTCAGCGTTGAGATTTATCTCCGCAAAATTCCCCGCCCTGCCCACGGTCAGTAGGGGACACCGATGGGCTTGGAAAGGCAGCCGTCCGTCGGATGGGACGTTAAGCCGTGGCCCCGTGTGCGGGAGAGCCATATCCTGTGCACGTTAAAGAACACGCTGGATGGCCTTGACGGGAGGCTACCATCTGTCTCCCAACAGCTGATCCAGTGGGTCCCCTCCCCCAACCTTCTCTGAGCCTTCGGGGTCCATGTGACCTGGCCATTTAGCCCATGGTGTGCAAAAAAGTGCCGCTCAGAGGTAAAACAACCCAACTCTGTTCCAGGTAAAGTTCTTTCCATGATTGTCTTAATAGAATTAAGAATCTGGTTGACAGTCAATTGTGTGATGAGCAATGTGGATTCAGAAGTGGTAGGGGATGTGTAGATCAGATATTTTCACTTAGGCAGATTGTTGAGAAATGTTTAGAGTTTCAGAAACCTTTGGTTGCTAGCTTTGTTCATTTCAAAAAGGCTTTCGACTCTGGTGATCGTCATAATTTGTGGTTGATTGTGAGATCATATGGTATACCAGACAAGTTAGTTAACATAATGAAAGCTCTCTATAATAACACTGAGTTGTGTGTGAGAGTTGGTAAGGCTTCTAGCAATTGGTTTAGCATTACTTCTGCGGTTCGAGAAGGGTGCATTTTGTCTCCTTTCCTCTTTAGCTTGGTTATTGATTATGTTATGCGAAATTCACTTCAAGGGAAAGATTTTGGCCTTAAATGGACTGGAGATACGAAAATTTCTGATTTAGATTATGCTGATGATTTAGCCCTTTTGGCAAATGATGTTGATGAGATGAACTCTTTCATTCGAGCTGTTGATGAGACTGGTAGTATAGGTTTGGTTATAAACAAAGAGAAAACTAAAGTGATGAAAATTGGTCAGGCAGGTTGTGATTCAGTTAATCTGAATGGTTGCAGTCTTGAGCAGGTGTCACAGTTTAATTACCATGGGAGCTATGTAACAGATACTGGTTATGTGCGGCATGAGATTAACAGACGGATAGGGATTGCTGCCGGGACTTTTAAGAATCTATGGAGAGTGTGGATAAATAGGCGTATACACCTAAAGACTAAAATTAGGCTGTATAATAGTTTGGTTCTTTCTAGGGTTAGTTATGGTAGTGAAACTTGGACACTTTGTAAACAAGATAACAGGAAGCTAGATGCTTTTGATTCCAGATGCTTACGCAGTATCTTGGGTATTAGGTGGTTTAACTTTGTAACTAATGATGAGGTTAGGCAAAGGAGTCTGCAACCTCCTTTAAGCAGCATATTGTGCAGAGAGAGAGATGCTGATTTGGCCCATGTTGCCCGTATGGATAATTATAGATTGCGAATAGGGTTATGAACAGTGTGCTTAAAGGCCTCAGAAAGAAGGGGAGACCCAGGATGCGGTGGGCTGACAATGTCAAACAGGACCTTGTTAGAATTGGTGTGCAGTGGCTGGATGTAGCTCAGGACAGATATGCTTGGAGAATTAAACTGCGCAGTCTGGTTGGACCTCCGTAGCCCATGGCTGCTTGAGGATGATGATGAGGATGATTATTCATGTGAAGATCCATTTACATCTTTAAGTTGGATTTTTAGAAATTGGAAATTTTTCCATCCCAGAGCAATTTTTTTAATTCCAAGGACTTGATTTTCGATCAAATTTTCCCATCTACTGCTAGAGTGCTTCTAAACCACACAGAATTTCAGGTTCAAGGAGCAAGTACTCTGCAATATTTAAAAACTTTTCTGGCTATCATGTTTTCAGTCATATTATACCGGCACCCGGAAAAAAGTTTTCTTCTTGTCTCGCTGCTTTCAAAGGTGCTCCAATACATTTCATCTTGAATTGTCGCATTTGGAATTAAATGACTTGATCTAAATGCAAACCTTACCAACCTGGATCTGTGATGCTTCCACAAACTTTTATAAGGTCTAAAGATATTGAGAGAAAAGTCGTAGCTGATTGCTGCTACTGCAAATGATTTCCACAATATTCTTGACTTCATACCTATTGTAAGAGAGCATAACTTTTTTTTTTTTATAATTCCAGTATATTGGCAATTTTTTATTCCTGACAGTATCTTCAGGAATATTGAGATAGCTTGCTCCTGACTGAAAGGTAATACCCATGTACAAAGCTGAATCCAGTCTATAAATTTGATGGTTTCCAAATTTGACATCAGATGTATGTTTCCTGCAGTTTCAGGATCATACATTTTTAGGGCTAAAATTAATTTTAGAGCTCCCACCAAAATCATTCACAATATTTAATAAATTCTCCATTCCTCTTTTATCTTTTGCAAAAAAAAAATCCTTGGATTTTATATTTTTTGGGTCCATTATGCAAAATTAGGAATAGAAAACTCCACATTCGTTTAATCTCTCCTCAAGCAGATTAATGAAAAGATGAGGACACCCTTGCTTTAATCCTATATTTCAGATGATTTCTTTAGACTTCTTGTCACGAAATCCATAAGTATATTTACATTTAAAAATAGTTTGTTGGAAAAAATTAGTTTTGCCAACGTGTGGGATTCAAACCCATGTTAGTCAGTTGCAATTTTTGACTTTCTTATTCTTGGAAGAAAAATTTGGCAGTTAAATTTCATTTCTTTTGAATTCTTTCTGCCAATATTCTAACTGATGTTTAACTTTGCTGAGTTCTTCATATATAACATTGCCTTCAATTCCAAAACTTGTGCACTAACAAAATTTCACTTCAGAACTCCATGATGAGGCTTCTTGTGGCTACCACCAATTTGATCTCATACAAGGGTCATTCCATGTCAAATCAACTAAAATATTGGAAAAAGTTAACCACCCATCATAGATTTTAATGATCTTTGGCATAATTGTTAGTACACCTAAGGTGTCTAATTGTCCAAAATATTTTTAAAGAAATTTTTGTGAGGAGTTATAATTGTTTAGCCTAAGGGGAAAATATACAAATTGTGATGACTAAAGGTTTTTCCTTTTTTTCTTTGATAGACAAAGAGACAAAACTTAGTGTACCAATGTAGATTTTCGTTATTAATTCAATAAAAAAATTGAAAAATTTAATACGGTTTAGAAAATTTTTTTTAAAAAAACTAAAAATTTTAAAATGTGGAAAAAATGTGATTTGGCCCTATTTATAAAAAATTAAAACTGACATGTTGTACATTATACCCCATAGAAATGTACAAAATTTGGAATATGGTCTTTTTTGTGATAATGAGGAAAAAAATATTGAATTTGTACCAATGTTATCGCTAATCATGTACTTCAGGCGACTGCACTGACGCATGTGCACTAGAGGAGATACATGGTGAGGCTACCAATCGATGTGTGTGCTGCTTGCACTCAAGGGCAAATTTGTAACTCCAACTAGCATTCGGCTACTACTTACAGCTCTAGTGCTGCTATTGATAATAATTCATATCCATTTTTACAGATGAGCAAACGAAAAAAAACAATATTTCGAGGCAACAAATTTAGCAATACAAATGTTGAGTGATACGTAGGGTGACCAGATTGTGATTGTAAACAATCTGGACAGGTTATTAAATGTTCCAACTTCAGTTCATATAACTTGAAAACTTTAAATTATGCTTTATTTTTGATCAATTGTTCTATAATAATTATGGAAGTGCTTAATGGGCTAGTGTGGTCCAAATAACCAAAGAACTAGTAACTCTTTTGGCATCCTGGGAAAGAAAAAAGATGCTCCTTTGAATTTAATGAGTTGAAAAAAATGCACATAAGCAAGTTTGAAATTAGTTCATTTTAACGAAGGCATAGTCATTGCTGATGAAATAAATTTTATCATAAAATAGGTTGATAATAAAGAATTTAGTCATAAATAATTAGAATATATAATCATTTAAACTGAATAGGGATAAGTTACCGATATAGTGATCAAGAGAATTGATTTTATATTTTAATGTATTTTAGATGTACGAGTACTATGCAACTTGAATGAATTTTGTGAAATCTAGTAAAGGAAAACAATTGCAGTTTCTAATATTGGATTAAACTGTCGTGCCTGGTTCTACCTTGGCACTGCACTGTTCTTAAGATAATATCAGCAAAAAAAAATTTCCCTTGATCATAATAAAATAATTGATCAAAAATAAAGCATAATTACTGTTTTCAAGTTATAGAAATCGGAACATTTAATGACCTGTCCCGGTTTTTACCAATTGCAATCTGGTCACCCTATTTGTTTGTATTGCTGAATTTGTTGCCTCTAAATACTGGACTTTTTTATTTGCTCGTATGTAAAAAAAGGATATGAATTATTATCAATAACAGCATTATAGCTGTAAGTAGGAGACGAATGCTAGTTGGAGTGGTTGGAGTTGCAAAGTTGCTCTTGAGTGCAAGTAGCACATACATCGGTAGCTTCTCCGTGCATCTCCTCTAGTGCCAACACCACCTAGAGGAGAAGGCCGTACCAGTCATTTGTGACGTCAGCATTACTGGACCGGACTGCCGCCAGAATAGATTGAGAGATTGCTTATCCTTGTTAATAGAACTTCCCATTTAGATTTTGAATATTCGCTAATAAATCGTCATCATTAAAATAATTTGTTTTCATATAGTAAAAAAAAAATTGCTTCCCGCCTTTTTTTTTCTAATTTTTTTTAGAGATAACATTTTTTTTTTGCTTTGATTAGTATTGATAAACCATTAATTACCGTTTCCGATTATACAGATAGCTTTAAATTATTATTTAGATAATAACACTCTTTAAACGTTCGGAAATTCCAAAACTTTTAACTAATTTTGCAAACGATCGATTAATGTATTGAACTGTTACTAAATTTTCACTCTTAAAGGATTCTAGAAGTGCAAAATATATTTAGAAAAAAAAACTACTTGTTACAAAATACCACAGATATCTATTTTTTTTCACAAATATGTATGTTTATATAAAGAGGTCTAAAACATTATTTAATGAAAACAGTATGTTTCAATATTGCATATGTTAAGAAAAACAACCAACAAATTCCACATTAAAAAAATACTTTTATTTACAATCTGAGAAAACAAATATATATAGGATACACATTACAATGAAACAAATATTTCATATCATTGTTTACTTTTATTTTTTAAGAAAACTGTGCAATTAAAACAGGAAATTCACCAATCATATGGGAGAATTTTTAAGCAATATGAAGGAACTTAATATTGTGCAATACTATTTAAATTGAAAAGAAAAATTTTAAGATATTCCATTCATCCCAGTTGAACAAATGCTCATTTTTTTAAATAGTTTAATATGAAAGCTGTTTTTAAATGCATCACATTAATAAAAACTTTCTAGGACAACTATGACTTTTAGATAAAAAGAAAAGAAAAACTTTCCCAAACCTTTTCACTCTAATGCATATTAAAACTGATTTCTTCACATAACATAGAAATTTTTATCCTTTTTGGTATCATAATAAACTTTATTAGAAAAAAATTTCTGAAGAAACATGAAAGCAACATCTAAATACATGTGGTCAAAAGGTTTGAACAGATTCAAAATACAACAGAAATATAAAATACAATGAGTATCATACAATGTAAAGGTCACATTGAAATATCCATATGCACTCAATGATTATGAAACCTAATTCCATGTTATGTCAATGGAAAGCTAATTTCAAAGCTATGTAACTTTTAAAAATGAGCTTTTATGAAAAAAAAATGAAATGAAGATCAATTAAAGATCTCGATCTATGTTCATTGAAAATTGAAGAATTATGGAAACTGGGATATTTAATATGAACAATGGTTGTTTAAAATATTCATCTTGGAAGTAGTTGAAATAAGTTAATCTCAAAACAGTATCCCCATGTTAAATTTTATTAGCATTGTTTTAGCAGAATATGTAACAATTATTTCAATTTTCACCAACTCTGCAGAATGCTCATTACTGTTTAAGATGTTGATATATAATAAAATATAAAAAAAAACTTCAAACAGCTGCTTACCACAGAGGTCTGACATGAGCCTGTAAGTTTATACGCCATAATAGGTCTGTGAGGATGGTGGAAACCCGGCAGAAAAACAACACGAACAACCATGCCTTACCTAGGGCTCGAACCCAGGTTAGTAACCAAGCGAAGCCTCTTTAAATACTAAATGAATATTATAGGAATATAGAAAATTAAGATGGATTTTTAACTTATATATATATATATTCAGTCATATGTTCCCATGAAATGTTTATTTTAGAAATTACAGAGCTTTGAAATTATCTTACCACTGACATAACATAGGATTAGGTGGTCAAAATTCACAGAGTGTATATGGGGTAGTTTCATGGCAGCAAACACAGACTTTTATGACACGGAATTTAAAATATTTATGATAACCATAGTTTGAATGAAAATACATTTGTACATACATGTAATAAGAAAAGATTTAACTTGTAAAATTTGCAGCTATATATATAATTAGTAGAATTGTAGCATCACCAGAAACTTAGATTAAATGACATTGCAAAACTTGAATTAAGTAAAAATAAAGTACTACAAGCAATATATATCAACTATTGAACATTTTACTAACATTGAATAGATAGAATTAGCATCTAAAATTTTCTTATATTTTTATAGAGGTCAAGCTGTTTCATACTCCAAATGTGCAAATCAAATTGAAGTATTAAAAAAATATCTAGATGTCATTTACATAAAGGTTGATGAAGTCACAAAAATAAACTACACCAGTAGGCTCTTAATAAGATTCCTTCCCAAAGGCAAGTCGATAAAGTAACTTTAAATTTGTATGGTGTCAAAATATACAGAACAGAAAAAAATGTTTTGGTATTTTGTAAAGAGCATATACTTAACATGTATGGAAACATATTAAAAAAAAAAACATTATTCTAATCTTGACCTTCTGCAGAGTTTTTTAAATTTAAGTCATTAACTATTATGCATATTTTAACTGCCATATCTGGTGAAGATACTTTCAAATGCTAAGAGCAACAGGGTATTTTTCCTTTATAAACAGATATTCTTACACTAATATTTTAATATTACTTGAACTCACTATCAGTGTAAAACCAATTATTAACAAAGAACTTGGAAGAAGAAATTATGTATCAGAACCAGTACAAGGTTTCTAATAACATAGTCAATCATCTCCCTCCAAGCAGAAACTGACATCCCCCAATGATACAGAAAACCTTATTGATCTGTTGACCAGGCTAGTTCATAGGCATATCAAACACCCATTGGCAATCACTATTAGAAATTAAAAAAATCCTACATTTGCAAGGCAGCAGAAGCCACAAGATATGCATATATATTAAAGAAAATCAAGGAATAAATTAACTTCCTAAATCTACCATGGCTTTACAAAAACCAAAGATTGACACTTAAGTTTTCTGCTTATAATGTTCGCAATTTAAAGTAATGAAGGAAAAATAATATTCAGAAAATTCTATTTACAGTTTAATGAGTTTCAGTTGATCATTTCATCCAGAAACTGGTGGTATATGTTCCTACAGAAAATTATAAATTTCTAACCCCCACTAAGTACATGTATAACAGAAGCAATGAAATGGATTGGAAAGAAAATCATATACTGTCACATACTGCATCCAGTACTGAATAGCTGTCCAAACAAAAGCATCTACCCCAAGTATTTGATATATTGATAAAAACAACCAAAAATATAATTTATCTTCAGGAGTCCAGCCATAAGAGTATAGTGGAAAGTGAAAATGTTGTGGAATTGGCAAAGATCACTCAAAAGTAACACTAAACACAAAATTAAGAAAAAACCTACTGACAAGTGCAGGTAGAGATTCTCTTTGATCATAGATTTAGCCACAAAAGACATGTTAAATCAGTAAAATAAAAATGAAATAAATCTAGTAGACCCTGTACAGTAGCAGAATATAGTTAAAGGAACTGAAAATAGCTATTGCAGCTTGCATGTAATAAAATTTCCACTAAAATATTGCAAAATATTTGACAATAAAGTTAACCAGTTTTTATGTCAAAAAAACAATGGTTGAAACAATAGCACACCATTCCAAAGTGTTTTCCACCATTGTACTTATTGGGCTATAATTATTTGAACGTGGGTCTATGATGTTGTGGAGACTTTTCCATTACAGTGTATCATTACTTTCCAAAAGGCTTCATGCTAACTGATGAAAATGACAACCAGCTATTTTTACCTCCCTCCAAATTTGATATTTCTTAACCTTCTTTTTAACATTAGGTACTTTAAGGTACTTGCAGACTAACCAAGTACGTAAGCAGATGGACAATCCAAAGACTCGTGTAATATGAAAAATCAAAAAGCATGCTTTATAGAAGATCCATGTTCAATTACTGGCTCAAAGCCTGTGGAAATTGTTTTCCAGATATTAAAGACGAATGAAGATTAATAATTTCTTTATTTAATTATCTTTATTTAACAGTTTAAAATAAATTATCTGCATTGGGTGAAATTAAGACATTGGATTCAGGACTCAATAAAATATTTAAAAATATCAACCACTGATATCAAATTTGTAACATGATTGAGATTACCAAACATAAATTTTTGAATTATATTAAATCTCGTAAGAGTAATTTTTAAGGTGTGAAATTAGACAATCAGCATTTTGACTTTAACACAATATCAAATTGTATAAAAATCTGAATATAATTTTTCTCAAAGTGAAAGTAACATACACAAATTAATCCACAGTACCTCATTGATTTACTAACATTTAATCACTATCAAACTTCTTAAGTATTATGATGATAATGAATATAGTGGAAAAATTACCTTGAGCCAGGTGAGATAACAAACACGTAACCACCAGACTTAGGGTTACTCAATGCCAGTGTTATAAAAGGAGGACAAAAGAGCTAGAAATGGAGGACATTCTTTCTTTGTGAAATAAAATATGTTTTTTCGTACTAAGTTTTTTGCCAAGTACTATTAACAGTTGAGTCAAAAAAAGAAACAACACTCATTAAATATACTATAAAATATATGGTGCAGTGATTTTTATTCCTATTTCATAAGCAATCAAAGGTTATTTCTCCTAAAGTGTCATAATGATTATAACTATGCACTGTCATAAAAGGTAAACTTTCTGTTACTTCAAACTCTGACTAAGGTAGTGGTCAGCAATGATTTGAGTTTTGGCAGGGCATGCTCTTGTATGAGAAGGCTTCTATAAACGAAGTAGTTCCTTAATTACTGCAGTCTTTTATGTTGCAAAAAAAGAAAACCTGCTATCAACTTTCACAGTTCCATCTATACTTGGTGGAAGTAAAAGTTTTTTTCAGTTTCCTAAAGCTCATACTTCTTCAATCTGACATGTAAATTGAACATATTGAGATTAGAGAGAATAGTAACTTTTACAATGTCAGTAGAGTTAATTTAGCATTCATGATTTGCATTTACAATAAAATATTTCATGGTTAATAATAAATATTATTATAGTCATGAGTTCAAGAAATTTAGAAAAGTACAAAAAATGAGTGCTTTAATTTTAGTTTGAAACATGTTATGAATTTACACAAAAAGGAGGACATTTCGTGCATTTTCAAAATTCTGAGAGGACATGAGGTGAAAAAGGAGGACTGTCCTCCTTTTGGGGGACATATGGTAACCCTAACCAGGAGGTCATGAGTTTCAGATCCCACCTGATTCAGTTTTTTTTTTCTTCTGCACCAATTGTCATCATGATATTTACACAGCTAAATAGCAATGAAATGCTTAGTAAAAGTACAGCATAAATGCTACCTTGAACAGTTGGTTTAACTAAAGTTCCAAGTTTCCTTTTTTTGTTTCTAGCACTTGTTACAATGTTATTATTTTGGGCACAATAATTTTTTTAAGCGTATTTGTGGATGCTTTAAAAGTAGTTGAACAGTATGTCCATTAACACACTGGTCATATAGCAAACATTCCTTCTCCATCAGTATCTGGATACTTCATAGGTCAGAAAGCTTTCTCCCAGTTTTCATGTCAAACATGCTGGTCTCTCAACATCAGATGGTGCAAAGTGGAGTTCACACACCTATGTATGCAAAAGAAATAGAGAATAGGTACAAAAAAAAACATTTGATGAATGATAAACATTGAAACAAAAATCCAAATACCAGGAATACTGTTCACCATACACTAAAAAAATTTATTCAGAACTGAACTTTTTTCCTTCTAAAGTAAAAGCTATAATTTTAATCAAAACAATTCTATAATCGGTGTATTTTCTAAGATTTCAATAAAAATCCATGGTTGAAAGAATGAATTCTCCCAAGGAATGCACCTAGTTATTCTACCAGTAAGCTAGTTTTTCTCAATATTTCTAGCACTTCTTTTATCATATATAGTTCACCTTGAAAGCTAATGCTAACCATCTAATAGCATTCCACTGCTAGTACCTACCATAAATTGTTTTTTGGTAATGCCACTATAAGGTGGTAATGTAAAATAAAATGCGAAAAATCATACTGAGCTGAAAATCATTTAAAACAACACTCCTATGAATGAAGGTTTGAAATATCCCAGTCCAGGAATTGAGCCTAAAAAACAACTCCAGTAATAAGTTTATTGTTTCAGACAATTTCCTCTTACTGTGATTTTTAGTTTATTAGGCATAAATTTGTTTATATAGACAGCACCTGGTATTATACTAATGCTGAAAGGTATTAGGAATTGATTGGTCAGGAAGTTTACTGTTGTCGATAGTTTCTACAATAAACTTTTACCATTACATATCAGTAAAATCAAAACACCTCAAATTTTTATGTAATTTTTTTGACTCCGTCAGTTGTAAAATCCAAACCAGTGGTCAGTACAGAGGTTAAACTTTGAAGTTAACTTGAAAACAATATTTTATGCATTTATGGTGTTC
This sequence comes from Ryuthela nishihirai, assembly GCA_038380435.1. Lineage (NCBI taxonomy): Eukaryota > Metazoa > Arthropoda > Arachnida > Araneae > Heptathelidae > Ryuthela > Ryuthela nishihirai. The sequence goes on along the minus strand of JAWZYU010000015.1, from coordinate 67,649,304 downwards.
AATATATTTATATTCACATAATAGATGAAATGACAGATATCCCCTCAAATATTCTCTAATATGATTATAGAATACATTTCTAACAAGATTAAAACAAAAGCCTCAGCCACATGCAATAAAGATATGGCAGTAGATTGTTACACTTTTATTATAATACACCTGACTTATCTCATTTTAGAATGAGTGCGATTGGAAATATATGCACTTTTAATTACTCCTTTCAATGTAGAAAAATTCTTTCTTTACTATTAAATCCTTTTTCAAAATATCTTTTCATTTATTAATCCATATGTACATTAGCTGTATCCCAACCATTCTTTAATATCCACTACACCTTGACTTGATTTCAGAGATATAATTATGCAGATTAATTTCTTCATAAAGCCTGTCATACCTTTATTATAATATAGCTGATGTGTGAGGATGGCAAGACTTCAGTAGGAAAACAATAGATATTCACAAAGCCATCTCTAGTTTTGAACCTAGGTCCAATTTGTATCCAAGTATACCAACAACACCAAAATAATTTCTAATACTTCTGCAGAGATTTTGTATTTAAAAGTAGGTTTTCCTATGATCTTGCCTTTGGCTCATATATGTATTTCAAGTTTAACATTATCATCATATTAGCTTATACGAAAGATATAATTAAACTCTGTGGTATATAAATATAGTGATATAACATTAGACTCTGAAACTCTCCCAACAAAAGTATCAATTTCTTAACCTACTACTGTAATCTATTAAATAAAAAGTCTGGTCACTGAAATATTCTTTTCTATTTAAGCATTTTAACCTATGTAAATTCGACATTTAAACTTTTACCTAATAAAATTAACGTCAAATTAATCCATACAAGATCAATGATATTATATATGTATATTATACAAGCATAACATACAATAATTAAAACGATAATTTTCACTTTAGAAGTTCATAAATATGACAACAGATATTAATACAGGATAAAGTTCTCCTTACCTTGGATAGTTTTGTCTTGGTATGGAACGAATCCATTTCTGTCACAAATCTATATCTGGAAATTTCTTTTCCCCGTCGTAATTGCTCCAGCACGAGGAACGCAGCAGCGTGATGGCATTTCGCTAGAAGAATTATTGAATCTGCACACACCAAATCAAATGCGGCAAACTTCTTGAACATAAACTATAGCAAGATGGAGGCGACACTGCTAGAATACCACGTTCTCCTGTGTTACGGCCTGGGTCGACTAAAATGACGTCATCAGCATCGCTTCAGCGACTGGTATGGCCTTCTCCTCTAGGTGGTGTTGCTAGTGCACATGCACAAGAACATCAATAAAGTCCTCTGAAGTGCATCATTAACGATAGCATTGGTACAAATTCAATATTTTTTTCCTCATTTTCAAAGAAATGACCATACTCCAAATTATGTTTATAGTTTTTTGATATATAGGGCCACATCACTTTTTTTCACATTTTAAAATTTTCAGTTTTTTGTTGTTGTTGTTTTTTAAAACCATATTAAAATTTTTAAGTTTTTTTATGGAATTAATAAGGAAAACCTACATTATACACCAAGTTTTGTCTTCTCATCAACCATAGAAGCAAAAAGAAAAACCTTTAGTCATAATTGCAATTTGTATATTTTCCCTTTGGGTTAAATGATTATAACTCCTTACCAAAATTTTTCTTACTCAAAATATTTTGAACAATTGGATCTTTATGTATACTAACATTTATGCCAAAAATCATTGAAATCTGTGATGTGTGGTGTGAACTGGACTTGTTGAATTGACATGGAATCACCCACGAGTCAATTTATGACATTCCAAAATAAGGGCCAGGGATTGCTCAGTTGATAGCACTCCAGGCTCGTAATCTGCAGTTTTCAGGTTTGGGTCCCAGCTGGGTCAGCATTGAGATTTATCTCCACAAAACTCCCCACCTTGCCCACAGTCAGAGGGGACACCAATGGGCTTGAAAAGGTTGTGTCCATCAGATGGGATGTTAAGCTGTGCACCAGATGTGGGAGAGTCATACCCTTGCACATTAAAGAACACGCTGGATGACTTTCATTGGAGGCTATCATCATTCTCCTAACAGCTGTTCCAGTGGGTTCCCTCCCCCAACTTCTCTGAGCCTTCAAGGTTCTTATGACCTGGCCATTTAGCCCATTGTGTGCAAAAATGTGCTGCTCAGAAATAAAACAACCCAACACAAACTACAAAATAGTGTGTTCAACAGAATCTGCAATCCAACCACATACACCACAACTATCAGATCTGAAAGAATTTGCTTAAAGGAAGGTTAGTTTCTTACACAGAAGAAAGCTGCCTGGGGGTATTAGCAAAATAAGTAACTTTCATATATTTTTTCCTTCCTACTATAGGTTCCCGCAAGGATCAATTTCTTTCTAACCTGACTTTTCCAGATTTCTTGGATCTTTGTACTGCTTTCCTAACAGCTCTTTCCCAACCAGAAATCAAATAGGAAATCCAAACATTTGGTGTTCCTAACTCTTAGTGAGGAAAAATGGGATCATTTTTAAACAGGCTTTTTGGAAACTAACAGTACTCTTTTAGGAAAAAAGGAACGAATGAGGCAGAATTATTTGAGTGATAAGGCACTTGAGCTTATTTCAAAGGGAAAGAACTGCAGGAATGTCTTTAATCAATACCCTACTAGTCCTAATAGAAAGCATTACAGAGAGCTTAATAGAGGTGTAAAGGATCAGTTAGCTGCTGATAAGAATCTTTGACTAGATGGCCTGGCTGACAAACCCGAGGAAGTAGCTAGACAGCTTAACAGCTGAGAGTTGTGCCAGATAGTTAATGTATTGTGTGGTAGAAAACAGACAGGTATATAGGGATTGAAAAATAAACATGGTAAGGTTATAGAAGATGAGGATTCTGTAATGACTAGGTTGACTGAGCATTTCAGTGATGTTCTAAACAATGTGGTTTGTTTTAGTCCTATTGTTTGTAATGATGATAGATGCATTACTGGTTTTAATGTTGGCTCTATAACACAGTCTATGTAATACTATATAATACATATATAGTATTACATAGACTGTGTTATAGAGCTAGTTATAGAGCTATATAAATACTAGCTCTATAATACAGTCTATAACTGTCTCTTACATATACTGTCTCAATATATGTCTATATATTGAGACAGTATATGTAAGATATAATTATAAATTATATCTTACATAGACTGTTACATTACATAATATTAAGTATATAATTACAATATATGTTTCTTACATAGACTGTGTTATAGAACTATATAAATACTAGCTCTATAACACAGTCTCTATAACACAGTCTAATGTCACTCTATAACACAGTCTGAAGTTATTTTAACTATTTCTAAACTGAAACTAAATAAATAAAGATTGGTAGATAAAATTACTATTGAAATGCTTAGAGCTGGGAATGTTTCTGTTACCACATGGATGACTCAAATATTCAATATCTTTTATGATAAAGGCATTGTTTCTATGGATTTTACCAGAGCTATTATTATCCCTATTTTTTAAAAAAAAAAGTGATCATAGTTCTTGTAATAACTATAGGGAGTATCAGCCTACGTTCTGTTCCAGGTAAAGTCCTTTGCATGATTGTGCTTAATTGAATGAAGACTCTGGTTGATGGACAGTTGCATAATGAGCAGTGTGGATTCCGAAGTGGTAGGGGATGTGTAGACCAGAATTTTTCAGTTAGGGGGATTCTTGAGAAATGTTTAGAGTTTCAGAAACCTGTGGTTTATTAGCTTTGTTCATTTCAAAAAGGCTTTTGACTCTGTTGATCATCATACTTTGTGGTTGATCGTGAGATTGTATGGCCTACCAGGCAAGTTAGTTAACATAATGAAAACTCTCTTTAATAACACTTGTAGCAATTGGTTTAGTATTGCTTCTGGTGTCTGACATGGGTGTATTTTGTCTCCTAGTTTTGTTATTGATAATGTTATTCAAAATTCACTACAACGGAAAATTTTGGGCTTAAATGGTCTAGAGTAAGAGTTCTCAACGTGGGGTACGTGGTAAAATTTTTTGGGGTACACTGCTACTGATTCATAACAACTTATTTATGTGAAACTAGTTTTTCATCTTTAACTGGTTTAAAAAATAAATATAGGAACAGGCTGAATGTTGAAGATGACTTGCGGCTCTACCTTAGCAAGATAACTCCAACCATTGATGAAATGTGCATGCATAAACAAACACAACCATTTCACTGATTACCCAGTGAAATGTTTATAATTTTGTAAGATTTGTTAAATCGTTTGTTAAAATTTTGTGTTTATCGATATATGTAATTTATGAATACAAAATTTAATGGCATATATATATATGTTTTTTATTCCCATTGTTATACTATAACTATAGTTTTATCTATCTATACAAGGAGTATGCCAGTTACATACACATTTCCATGGGATACATGAAGCATAAAAGGTTGAGAACCACTGGTCTAGAGATCTGAAAATTTCTGATTTAGATTATGCTGATGATTTAGCCCTTTTGGCAAATGATGTTGATGGGATGAACTCTTTCATTTGAGTTGTTGATGAGACTGATAGTAGACTAGGTTTGGTGATAAACAGAGAGAAAGCTAAAATGGTGAAAATTGGCAGGCAGGTTGTGGTTCAGTTAATCTGAATGGTTGCACTCTTGAGCAAGTTTCTTGGTTTAATTATCTTGGGAGCTATGTAACAGATATTGGTGATGTGCGACATGAGAATAACAGACAAATAGAGATTGCTGCAAAGGACTTTTAAGAATCTATGGAGAGTGTGGAGAAATAGTAAAATTAGACTGTATAATAATTTGGTTCTTTCTATAGGTATGGTAGTTAAACTTGGATCCTTTCTAAATAAGATAACAAGAAACTTTATGCTTATGCAGTATGTCTAGTATTGGGTGGTTCAACTTTGTAAGTAATAATGAGGTTAGGCCAAGGAGTCAGCAATCTCCTTTAACCCTTTAATGCCCAAAAATTTTCAGAAAAGGGTAGAGGGTATTAAAAGACAAAGAAATAGCACTATTTGGAAGAGTCCATTTAAAATTTCGGTCATTGTGGGCATTAAAGGGTTAAGCAACATATTTTACAGAGAGACCTCGGAAAGAGGTCAGACTTAGGATGCATCGTGAGACAGTGTGAAACTGGACCTTGTTCGAATTGGTGTACAGTGGCCAGATGCAACAGATATAGCTCAGTATTCATATTATTATACTACAAGTAAAGCGGCAGCTTACCACAGCAGTTTCACAGGAGCCTTGCAGTACAATATATCATAGAGATGATCTGTCATGTTTTGAAGAATTGAATTGAACAATCTGGTTGGATCTCCATAGTCCATAGCTGTCTGAGGACGATGATGATAATAGTTTGCTTGGCAACTAATAAGAGGGACTTGGGTTCTATCCCTGGATAAGGCATGAATGTTTCATTTCTAATTTTATTTTTCTGTCACAGATCTTCTCTATGACATATTGTACTGTAAGGCTCCTTTGAAACTGCTGTGGTAAGTTGCTGCTTTACTTGCAGTTTAATAATATGAATGAGTTCAGGTTGTTTAAAGGGGATGCAAAAAAAGCAAAATTTCCATACTGTGTAAAAAATATCAATCTTAATTCCATTATAAGGCTAATACAGAATGTTGGAGATGTGCCAGAAAGTGGTTGTGGGGTTTGGGGGTCTAACAATATGTAAACATTCTAATGAAGAAATCCCAGTAACCATTAATAGTGGAGAAAAGAGTTTTTTTTTAAGCTAAACCTAATTAAACATCATTTAAGGTTAACCATGACTGATAATAAATTGGTAGGTTGGAAGGTTTGTACTGTAGTTCAATTATATTCCAAAACTTCATTAAAAACATTTCATCAGTAAAGAAACTATCAACTGAATTGTTGTTGCTATGCTTATTATTATTATAAATAATTACGAATGGTGTAAAAATTGATGAATATGTATTGCAACCAATCTCTTGGAGGTAGAGGAGGGGGGTGGTATTATGCATAATTTCCTGAGATTGAAACCAAAGCCACCTAGTTCTGGTAATGTTCTGTTTCAGTTAGGTTACTGCAAAAATGCCAGTGTCACTTATTAATTACATGTGTAATGGCTACTTGTGGGATGCAGCTTCAGCCTAATTTCTCTAAACATTTGATATTGTCTCCATTTGTTAAGTTAGTATTTTATTAATGCTTTTGTAATTAAGACTTTTGTTTATATTTTATTAGATTTATAATATAATTATCTTTTTTTTTTTTAAGTAATGGCTGCCTCTTTGCTGTTTTTTTTTACAAGGAAGTAATTTGTAGCTATGAATATTTATTTAGCATTCCTTTAGGTTATTTGTTGATTTATATTATTATTTGTTGTTTTCCTTGAAAAACTTTCATCTGTTATCATTTCCTGAGAATGAATGAGGTCTTTGATATGGAAGCAAAATGTAAAGCCCTTGTCTTGGAAATCAGTCTTTATGTTGTTGGGAGGGGACCTATGTAATTTCATCTAGGGCATTTTACCTGCTGTTGTTTGCTGCTATGCTGAGGGTTTTTTAACCTTCTCCTCTACTTTGGGCAAAATTTTATTTAGAGATATTATAAATTTATATTAAATGGTTTTTAAAACTTATCTCCACCCCTTCCACACACACACACACAAAAAAAAGTCTTGGATGTATCACTTTTAGGAAATTTGCCAAGATCTCTAAACTGCAACACTAAAAGGGAAGGTGCATGGTGTTCAGCTAAAAAAAAAGCCAAGAAAGTTTTCTTCCATTTCAATAAGCAGGACAGAAAAATCCAGTGAGTGTGAACAGTGCAGAATCACCTTGTCAATTTTTTTTTTTTTGATTTGTGACATAAATGATAGAGAAGAATCCTAGAAGCTACTACTAGCTTTTATAGGTCTTCTCTTACAAGGACATGCCCTACTAAGGCCGAAGCCACTGCTGACCACTGTCTCCTAACACAGCACACATAGTTTGCCTTGCTGGAATAGTCACTAGCTGCCTAACCACTATGCCAGTTAAGGTATAGTGGTTAGGCAGCAAAGTTCTTGGCTTGGAAATCAGTCTAGGACTAATTTCCAAGCCAAGTTTTTTCTTTGACATTTTAAATTATTAAAATGAAAAAATTTATAAGTTCTGTTTTTTGTTATGTTATCAGAAAGAAATTGTATATATAATAACTATTTTTCATCAGATTTTTCAAAATTGAGTCTTGCTTCACCAGATCCTTTTTTCAATATATTACTCTAATAAATTCTTATCAAATTTAATGTTTGTAAATTTATTTGAATAATTTATTTTCATAAAATTAAGAATTAAATGCTGTATGATTTGGTTTATAACATGACATATTACTGTTGATTGGTTAGTAGGCAAAAACATTCTAAAATTCACTTTTTTATTTTTAAGAAGCACAATTGAAAGAAAGTCTGGACTTTTTCAAATATATCACTGAGGAGAAAATTATAGAAAAAAGTGATTTTTTATTTTGAAAAGAAAATTTATTTTTCTGTTATTCAGAAAGAAATTTTCTTTTAATTCATATGTATTATAATTATTTTGGTCCATTAGTTGTTGTTGTTGTTTGTTTTTTTTTTAATATATTTTTATATGCCTTGCTAGATTTGTTTTTACTATATCACACTGAAAAGTTTTATTAATCTAAAACACTTCTCATTTTTGTTAAATATTTCAGTAAAATCCAGAATTAAATGCTGTTTTATTTAGTATCTAATATAAACTGTTTCTGTCCAGTAGTTTTTTGGCAAAAAAGTTTTAAAGTAAAATTTTTTTTTGGCTGATTATAGTGAAAATATAGCTTGTTTAGATTTCATTCCTGTTTTTCAAGTTGGGCAATGATGAATATTAGATGTTTGTTCTTATATCACAATTATTATTTATTGCAGTGGAGGTCGCTCTTCCAAAACATTTAAGCCAAAAAAGAACATTCCAGAGGGTACACATCAATATGATCTTATGAAACATGCAGCTGCTACACTGGGCAGTGGGAATTTACGACTTGCTGTTATGTTACCTGAAGGAGAAGATCTAAATGAGTGGGTTGCTGTAAATAGTAAGTTTTCTTCTTAGCATTGAAAATTTACATAACATTTTCTGTATTTTTGTAGCAAACTTTTCTGTTCTAAGAAGAGTAGCAAGGTACAGTTTAACTTAAGGTTGTCTTGTGCTCCCCTTTTAAATTTTTGTCCTCTGTCCCGATTTGTTCTCAAAATGTCCCATTTTTGGCCACATTCTATAATTTCACTAGTATGATATTCTGGAAAATGAATCTGATAGCAGAAGCCTGATTATCATTGTTGCTTTAGGTAAGGCTTCTGTTGAAATATTTGTTTCTCCTGTTCCAGCTGCAAAAACCCATAATCAACCAGCTGTTGATGCTCTTGCACAGTGTGTATGCAACTTGCATAGTTCTCTCTTAACCTAATTTGTCAATGTAGAATTTAGTCTACAAAATAAAATTCCTAGGTATTGAATCAACAGTACTGAGGTTATTAAGGGATTTCAAATCATGGTAAATTGGTGTATTTTGAATATCTAAACATGGATCAGAAAGCAGTTTTTTTTTTATTTTTGTGAGGGATACATCTATCGTGGGATACTACTGTTGTCATAATATTAAGTCTATGGAGCTGTGAGTACAGTGAGTCGGTAGAGACATAGAGATGTGACAGAACATCTTATTGTGGCATTATGAATAGAACTTGGGTTGGGCCATGCAGTGTGTTCTTTATTGTGACAGGATATGGCTCTCCCACACACGAGGCCATGGCTTAACATCCCATCTGACCGACGACTTCCTTTCTAAGCCCGTCAGTATTTCCTACTGACTATGGGCAGGGTGGAGAGTTTTGCAGAAATAAATCTCAATACTGGCCCATCTGGGACTCAAACCTGGGAACTGCAGATTATGAACTTGGCATGCTACCGACTGAGCCACCCCTGCCTCAAAAATAGAATTTTGTGGTAGATGTCAGTGAGTGAGTGTGTTAATCTCATGAATAAGTATAGTTCCAATGTGTGGTGGAATTTTATTTGTTCAAATGGTATTGTGGGATTTTTGACATGCAATTATATTTTTTAATAGTTTTTTGGAGTGGTGGTTGTTGCTGCGCTAATGGGGAGAATATAGGTGAGTTTGAAAATTTTGTTGTACTAGCTGTTAATTTTTATAGTTTGATGTAATGTTTCGGTGGATTGTGAATATTTATTGGGGATATTGGGATATGTGTTCAGAAAAGGAAAAGTAGTTTGGCCATGAATAGTTTTAGATTGTTGTGGGGAGTTAGTTCAGATATATGCTTTTCAGTGTCTATTTTATGCATTGGGTTATTTAACCCCCAGGGCTTTTTTTCAACTGCAAAATGATAGTTTGTTGTTTACGATTTTGGGAATTTTTCTGCTTGTTTTAGACCATTGGGCTATTTAGCCCCTGGGGCTTTTTTCAGGTACAGAACAATGGTTTGTGTTTTTGTTTTTTGGATGTTTTGTAGAATGTTTGATAAAAAAAATTTTCGTATGAGGCCATGATGTATGTGAAATTTTGGTTTGGAGAAAATGGGACTATTTTCACAAAAAAATTTTGTTAAAAATATGAGGGCATCAGTACTCTGTTCTGAATAATTACACAGAATCAGCCAGACCTAGCACCTAATGTCCAAGCCCACCTTCTCGTGGTACAGACCATTAGTGCCTTTCATTAGTGCCTTTCTCTTATGGAAGAGAATGGAAGGGGAGGGCTGCCAGATCAGTGTGGCCTATTGATCTGGACTCTATGGCTACTTTTCTTTTTTTCTACCACTGCAGAGGAGTGGTCAATAACACAGGGTTCTAGTACTGACCATATACAGCAGCTGGGATATAATAATTGCTCTGAGCATGATTATGGATCCTGATTTTGCTGCACTGGTAGGCTTCTGTTGAGGGAAAATCTTCCACTCTGTTGTTTTTGGGTTGACAGCCCCAAGTGAATAGATTGACAGATGCATTTTATCAGCTGATGGATAATCCTGATCATAGGCCATTGCAGGTACCTGAACTATTGCTTCTATGGGCATCGTCAAATTCTACATTGTAGAAAGGAGGAAGTCTTCCAGTGTAGATGGCATCAGCCTTTTAGTTGTGCGGGAATGGGTCTTTGTCCCAGCCCGACGATTAGGGGACTGTTTGATATTGTTGGCATTCCCTCTCTCAATAAACATAGTTTCTTTAATCCTTCCAGTGTCCAGACTTAAAAACTTGTTTCCATCCATAGGCCAAGCTATTTTCTCCCTATGCTCAGCGAAAAATAAATTAATTTTAAAACTTTTTTGCCAAATAACTAATGAAAAGAATTATGGCAACTTATATGCCAAATTAATCAGCATTTAATTCTGAATTTCCTGAAAGTATAATATTTATCAAAAAGACGACTAGTTTTGTTTCAATAGGACGTTTTTAGAGTCATGTAGTAAAAAAATGCATCTGGCAACACAAAAATTTATTTAAAAAAAAACTAATAGAAATGATTATAATGCACATAAATAAAAAGGCTATTTATTTCTGAACTAGCTGAACTTACCCGGCGCTGCCCGGGTGTCACTTTTAACCTGTATATTCTTATTTTCACTGCATTAAAGGTAAATTTTGTAAGACCCCCCCCCCCCCCCCCTTAGCACAGATTTCAACAGGAAGAAATTTGCCCAGATTGTTGTTGACGTCAGCGAGTACTTCTCTTAGAGCCCGTGGCTTAGTTTGTGCGTAAGCTATCGAGATTTTATTTTTGATACCCTATGGCTCCCGTGATATTCGTTCGCACGGTCCAAATTTCCTGCACAGCATCCCCCGTGTTGCCCTGTGATTGGTTTAAACATCAGGTTCTCACTTGCCCCGTGGCTTCATTTCTACACAAATTGTGACACCTCGTATCTCACTTTTAATCTGCATATTCTGTTGTTTCTTGCACTAAAGGTAAGTGAATAACCCCCCCCCCCCCCCACGACATTGTATCACAGTTTGAACACGAAGAATTTCCTGGTGTTGCAAAGTCATTGCTGACTTGGGCACACTCTCAGAGCCTGTGGCAAACATTTGAGTTATTTATTTCGTCAGATTTTGGCATTCTGTAATTCCCAAATTTTGTAGGCGGATTCCACATGTCCGACCCCATCTTTAGTTAGTAAAATCAAGTCCATAGCTGCAATGGAACGCCTAAATAATGCTTTTGGAAATGTGGGAATCTGGCAATGGCATCAGATTTGCAGTGGAACATTTAAATGCTATTTTAAATCTTTACTTTCATGGTTAGGGAGCAGAAAATGGCAACAGTAAATTTGATAGCGATTTTCATTTCCCGTAGAAATAGCATGGTAAATATTTTTTATTCTAGCAAGCCCCCCTCTTGGACTTTCGACCTGAAATTTGGCACTGCAATCCTGACCACAACCAGAAACATTCTCTGAAAATTTGGAGGGTGTACGTTGATTTCCTGATGAGTTATGGCTGCCACAGACAGACAGACAGACATCTTCTTTTATTTATAGATAATGAAAAAATTTTTTTTGGTTTCAAGTAAATATTTCTCTCATTTTGTAATTTTTTTCTTGGTATCGTGCTCTGAGAAAATTTCCAGGTTTTTAGTCAATTGTTCTGAGTCAGATAAACAAGTCAAATGTAGAATTTAAAAAAAAAATTTAAATTGCTGAACAATATGAATTATTTTCTTTGGGTGTTGAAGTTTAGTGATCTTGGCTAAGTGCAGAAAGGTTTGTGCACCAAAGCAAAAAAACAGCATATATTGTCTGTGTGGCACAGCCAAGGTACTGGAGGGGGGGGGGGGGGGCTTTAAAATCATTCAATATAAACATAAAAACTCAATTAAAAAAAAAAAACAAATTTTTTTCTAGAGGGTGGAGTGAAACTTTCTACTTGAGTTTAGTGGAGGGGACACATCCCAAAATTGCCCTCCCACATGACAGCTGATTTCTGTAGCAAGGAAATCTATTTTGCTTCCTTATCCAAGACATTAATTTTCAGAAAACTGTACGAGCTTAAAGTGCTTTTACTAAAAAAGCAAGAGATAATAAAATAAAAATTACTTATAGCCTAATGGGATGTTAAATAAAATATCTACAACAACTTTTAAGCTGGCCTCCGATGCATAAATCAGCATCAGCGGACTGAAAGATCGCTAACTTACGGAAACAAATCTACAGAAATGAATTTGCTTCCATATCCAAGACCTCATTTACTTTGAGAAAATGATACCAGAATAAAATTTTATTGGAAAAGTAATAAATAATAAAATAAAAATTAACATATAGCCTAATGCGATGCTAAAATATTTACAGCAACAATTTTAAGGCCAGCCATACGATGTAGCATAACTATGAAAAAAATCGATACTTATCGATTGGCCAAAAGATCGCTAATTTCTGAAAATAAATCTACTGAAATGAAACTAAGGTTCAAATATAAAAAAAGTAAATACTGACTTTACAAAGGGTATCCAATATACTGGACCAAAACTAAAAAACACTAATAGCACACAGAATGGAGCTAGCATGTGTCAGCCATCTGACTCTCATTTTGCCTCAGTGAAACATAACCAATTAAATGCAGATGCAACCAGAATTTCTAAGAAGGATGTGTTTACTTTCAGTTTCGATTTTAAGAACGGGAAAGATGCATAGAATGCTGGGAGAAATGATAAAAATACTCTGGGAATATTGAAATAGGTTTATGACAGAAAAGAGTGTGGAACAGAAAAAAAAATGGTGTTATGCACTTTGTATATTACTTCTAAAATCTACCATTTTTAAAAATAACTGTTTTTTTTTTTGTTAATTTTTAGGAGATTTTTGAAATTTTAAGGAAAAATTTGTTGATAATAGTTCAAATTAAACTTGTGAGCTTTTAAATCAGAAGGTTGCTTCAACAAATAGGCAATGTCGTTTAGTGATTCTAAGAAATGGCAATCACATGGCATTATAAAATTATTTATATTGTCAATTTAATAAAATATGCATCAAATTACAAAACAAAATATTATTTTTATAAGATATATATATATTTAAAAAAATGGCAATTTTTATTTTTTAAAAATCGATTTTTTTCTTTGTTGTACTAAAAACGGATACATATGCCCTTGGCTCCTCATTTCAGATTCTATTAACGTATACAGATGACATGGATACTGGAAGGGTTAAACATCCCACTAACCATTTTCTCTCCATAGGTAGTTGGAATGTGAGGACTCTGCACACATCCAACTTACCTGTGGAGAAATTATTCTTTCGATGTCCACACAAAAGAATTCCACAGTTATAATTTAGATATTCTCGACTTGCAAGAGACCAAATGGATAGATAAAGGTCAGATTCTTAAAAAATAATCTTTTTCTCCTCTCAGGGAGGGAAGATAAAAAGCATCTCCAAAGCATAGGTTTGCTTCTCAGCAGACATGCTACTGATGCCTTCTAGGATATGATTAATGAAAGGTTTCTTATAGCTAAATTTCAGCCAATCATTAAAGACTTGAATGTTATCTGTTATTATGCTCCCATTGAGGATGCCGATGAGGATGAGAAAGGTTTTACAGATAACTTCAGGATATTTTGAATTCTGTCAAGAAAAGAGATATTACCCTTGTTCTAGGCAACTTCAATGCCAAAGTTGGTATTGACTCTGACCTTTGGGGAGGGGTGAAGGTCCTTTTGATATTGGTAACTGCAATGACAATGGACAATGTCTCCTACAGGTAAGTAAATTTAATGGATTGAGAATAACTAGCTTTATTGCAAACACCATGACATACATAAGTACACATGTTTTTTTTTTTGTTTGTTTTTTCAGATGAGCTGCATGAGAATAAAATTGATTACATATTAATTAACAACAAGTGAACTAGTTCTGTTAGGAGTACAAGACATATATGGGAGCTAAAATTTTATCTGACCTTGTTGATCACGAGATTGGTTGGCATATCAGACAAGTTAGTTAGCATAATGAAATTTTTCCATAATAACACTGAGTTGTGTGTGAGAGTTGGTAAAGTTTGTAGCAAGAGGATTTTGTATGTATGTAAATTTATTAGATGTTGCTATTTCTGTAGCATGTTGCCAAACCATTGTTGAGACTTTAAAAGGATATAAAATTGAATATTTAAGTGTCTGGAGATTGGTTTCAGATGCAGCTCGGTATATGGTGCCTTGTGTTGCTGTTTATTGGCCTTATTTGGAGAACACTATTTGTGTTTTTAACCCTTCCAGGGCTTACGTCCATTATAAAAGTTGAAGAATACGAAATGATGGGCCACTGATGACCATATCTGTTTTTAGTACAACATATGAAACTTTTTTTTTAATTTGCTGTTTGAATATTTTCTTACTTACATCTTATAAAAATACATTATTCATCCCTGAAAAATAATACTTTTTCGTTTGATGAGTATTTTATTAATCTGTTATATGAATAATTTGTTAAATCCATCTGATTGCCATTTTTTGACCCGATTATGGTAAAGCTGATTTGCTAGTTTCCCTATATTGAAGCAGTTTTCTGATTTAAGCTCACAAGTTTGATTTGAACTGTTGCAAACTAACTATTCTCCAGAAAAAATAAAAAAATAAAAACTGCTTTTTTTTTAAAATCAGGAGATTTTGGAAGTAATTACTAAGTATGTACCTCTTTTCTTTTTCTGTTTTACCCTCTCTTTTCTGACTTAAATCTGTTGTCTTAAAAAGCCCTATTGAAATAAACTAGTCATCTTTTATGTTAAAGATTTTATTTTCAGAAAATCCAGAAGTAAATACTGATTAATTTGGGATGTAACATACTGTAATTCCTGTCATTAGTTATGTGGCAAAAAAGTTATAAAGTTGAATTTTTTGGCGAGTTAGTGAAAAATTAGCTTGGCTCTGGATGTAAGCCAGTTTTTCAGGCTGTGCCCTGGAGGATTAATGCTGGACTCATAAAGGCAACATTTTCAGTAATGTTTTTTGTAAATAATTTAAGGAGCTTAATTCTATTGTATCGAAATTAAAATCTGCTTTCCTTCACACCAAGAAGATGAAGGGCTCGTAATTACATTTCTTTGGGAAACATTTTCCCATCTCAAAGCAAATCTCTTTCCAGTTCCTGTGATTACAAGATGGAAATCTTGGTTACAAGCAGTAATTTATGTAGATATCTTGAACCTATTTTATGCTTTCTAAAATTTTAGGAGCTTAAAAACTCTAGTACAGCACTTTTCTGTCCACCACATGTCAGGTTGAAATAAATAGTTTGCTGAAATATTTTGAGGCAAGGAGTGCTTTAAACAACTACTGTGATCAGAAACAAGCTTTATTTAAAATTATGCTTATGGAAGCTTCTAAGAAAAGTTTAGAAAAGCTGACCAAACATACAGGAAGTAACCCAACTCCCTGAATATTATAAAGAAATGGTTCTTTACTAAAAAGTTTTCCACAAACAGCATTCCATTATTCTTCGGTAGACTGTTAACATCATTTTCACAGCATATTATTCAAGCAGATTAAGAAATGTAAAAAACAGGACATTCATCAACTACTTTTGGTCATGAAATGTGGCTACCCTGAATTCGCTATGGACAGTAGTAAACAGTGTTGATGCAAAATGGTACTTTAGTCTGTATAATATTACCATGACTGATTATCAAAAGAGCATGACTGCCTGTATATTTGAAATGTATGAAATGCATGCTTTCAATCAATAATGTAAGCAGTTCAGAAGTAATTTTTTTAATATTTTTTTTAAAAAGGAATAAGGTATTCATCTATACAAAGGATGGAGATAACCTAGAAGCTCCATTGAACTTGTCCTGACTTTTCATACAACATAGAAACATATGCACAGGACATGCCCACTGGTTTAATAGTGGCCCACTTGTGTCCCATTGCTCACATGTCATCACAGAGCTCACTGACTGGAATGGGCCCGAATACATTGAAATTGGACGGTAAAACAGTGGCGTTGGGTAGCATGGTCTGATGGATCAAGGTTTCAGTTGTTTCGCGCTGACAGGCGCGTTAGAGTGTAGCGTAGGTCTCGTGAAGCCATGGACCCTTCCTGTCTTCAAGGTACTGTTCAGGCTGGAGGTGGCTCTCTGATGGTGTGGAGTGTGTTCACGTGCTCCACATTGGGTTCTCTCATCCTTTTGGAGCTATCGCTGACAGGTATGAGATACGTGGACATACTCGCATATTATTTGCACCCCATCATGACTCTCAAGCACCCTGATGGTGAAGGGGTATTCCAACAAGATAATGCAATGTGTCACCAGTCTTTAGTTGTTAGGAGGACTTTACCACCATGAATTGGCCCCCGTGGTCCCCTGATATGAACCCCTTGGAACATCTGTGGGACACAATGGAAACAAGCTTATGATCCATGAATCCAGCACCATCCAATGCAGCACAATTATGGTCTATGCTACAGGATGTGTGGGCTACCATTCCGGCAACTCGTTGACTCCATGCCTCGACGTGGCTGCACTGCTGAGGGCTCAAGGAGGACCAACCTTTTATTAAGCACGTATCCCATGACTTTTGGCCTCTCAGTGTATATTTAATTGTTTTTAACTTTATAATAAGCCTTTGTATTTAAAGTCCTCTAGTGCAAAATTTAAGTTACGAACAAAAAAATGTTGATTGCTCAAATAGGTCTCTATGAATATTAAATAAAATTTATATATATGTAAGCTCTGATATGATAACAATTCTGTGTAAAAATAAAGATCATAAAATGAATAGTTGTATGATTAATTATCATATTTATGGGAAAGTATGAAAGTCCAAGAAGGTGAGTGAAAACTCATGTTAATGTGTAATAACTCTGATAGTAATGCAGGAATCACAATGGTCCCTCATACTGCCAGTAATGTCTCAAATCATTTCTGAAGGTATTTAAGTCCACAGTGCAAAAATGGCTGCCATTAAGATCATGGAAGCTTCTGGAAGGAGGGCCAAGACTAACAATACATCCATCTCCCCTTGGCATCTCAAACATGACCAATAGGATTGAGGTCATAGGATCACGCAAGTTACTCACATCTTCAATCAGACAAGTTCTAAATACATGGGCATTATTATCCATTAAAATTAATTCCAAACCATTATATTAGCAGATGGGTGACCTTAAGATTTGGGGATCTCATCACAATGCCACTGGGTGTCAAGAATCCTCTAACAAATATGTAGAGTTGTAGCAACCAGTGATATTGATTCCTGTTCAGACCATCAAAGCACCACCTCCGTATTGGTCCCTTTCCCTGATATTAAATTATTCCTGTCTCACTTTCTCCCCAGATGAATGTCAAGAATCAGTCTGTAAAACTGAATTGCATCTCTTGTATGAAGAGAAGAGTAGCCCACTATTCCTGAATATCATCAACGTATTTCTGAGACCATACTTGCAGACTTTTAACTCTTACCATGGGGGCAGAATAGTTATATCGAGGTCAGGATTTAGAGGGTCAAGGGTGCCATGCCTAGCCCTTTGACAATGCTATCAAGGGGAGATAAAAATTATTAAATATACATATTTCAGACAGTTTCCAAGAAATTTTTTAAGTAACCTCTGAAACAGAGGAAAAGGTTATACCACAATGAAAATCTAGTCTCTTATGACCACCCCCCTCCCCTTTTTTTTAGCTTAATTACATCACTTGTTATATTTAAATGTTTATATGACTTTTCATGAAAAATGATAGTTTGTTTTGATGAGGACTGTGATGGGGGAAAAATAAGACAAAATATTTAACTAAATCTTTCTCTCATGTTCAGAATTATATCTCACAAGTATTATTAATGTTAATATGTAAATAAATATTAAAGAATACTGATGCATCTTCAAATATAGGCATTTCCTCTGAATGGCGGTATATGTTCCTTCACAATGTTTTAAAATGTTTCTTATAATTTTCAATGTAATGTGTCAGCTTTTTCCACTTGTTTTAGAAAGACATTTGCTTTTACCTGGAACACACATGAGGCTACCACAGCACTGACCTCACCTTCTACCTTTATTCAGCATTGCCAATCTTGACATGAAAATTATTGTCTTTCACATTTTACTGTAGTTCACGTGTGAATTTAGATTTTATTTTGCACAACACAAGATGCGAAATATAATTTGTGTGTTTGAAATTATAAAATGAATGAAGGCAAAAGATACTTTTATCACCATCATCCCCATGGGGTTGGTGCCTGTAGCTGAGACCAATTTAGATGAGTTCTTCTGTGGGAGATGATTTGAGGGGACATATACCATTGGTCAACTTCTTTATAGCATCTTTTCCTGAATGCTTTTGGAAACCTGCTACATATAAATTCTTCTAATGGACAATGCAAGTTGAAAAGTTGTCAGTGCTCTGTAATGCTTGCCAGTGAAAGCCAGGTTCTGACCATCCCTAGATGTGCTTCTTAGGTGACCTAGTACTGGTTTTGTAGTAACATTACTTCTACCCTGAAATTGTCTGCAGAGCCTGGTAACCACCATTTGATACATATTCAGCCATTTTGTTAAGATCTTCCAATGGCATATGATGTCTTGGAGGCATTTTTAATTAAAATACAATCTCCAATTTGAAATTCATGGACACATAATGGTCAGACCTGTTTAGAAAGCACATTTTGTACTGATAGTTCATTTGCATGTTTTTGAAGAAATTTTACCACTGATTTTTATATATTCGATACATATCACAGAAGTAACTCAAATTTTGAACTCTATGTTTTTCCTAAATATTAAAGAATACTGATGCATAATTTATCTTTTGCTCTTTAATATAGTTGCATTTTTGACAAAGGGAAACTTTTACTTTGTTTTATTTGTACTAGGATATTTCTGTGATTTTTTACAAGTTAAATTTTTCAACAAATATCCATATTTGATCCATAATAAAATGTTGCTACTGATTTAAATTACATCGAAGTGATGGGCTACATAAGAATATGATTGATTACATATTAATTAACACCAAATGGGCTAGTTCTGTTATGAATACCAGGTCATATAGGTGAGCTGAAATTGGATCTTCCATTACCTTGTTAAAAGTGTCTTGCAACTTAAACTGAAAAAGTGTTGTGCTAGTGTTAAGAAATTTACCTTTAATACTGAAGTTCTGAAAGACCCGGTTATAGCTAAAGCTTACCATGATAGGTTACTTAGTCATCATGACAATCATGGTTTGCTTACTACTGAAGTTGAAGAATGGACCATTTCAAACAGGCTGTTTTGGAAACTAACAGTACTCTTTTAGTAGAAAAGGAGCAGAGGAGGCAGAATTATTTGAGTGATACAGCACTTGAGCTTATTTCAGAAAGAAAGAACTGCAGGAATGCCCTTAATCAATACCCTAATAGAAAGCATTACAGAGAGCTTAATAAACATGTAAAGGATCAGTTAGCTGCTAATAAAAATCTTTGGCGTGATGGCTTGGCTGACAAAGCCAAGAAAGCAGTTAGACAGCAGACCGCTATACCAGATAGTTAATGTTTTGTGTGGTAGAAATCGGACAGGTATACAGGGATTGAAGGATAAACAAGGTGAGATTATAGAAATTGAGGATTCTGTCTTAGCTAGGTGGGCTGAGCATTTCAGTGATGTTCTAAACAATGTGGTTAGTTCTACCACCATTTTGCAATGACGGTAGATGCATTGGTGGCTTTAATGTTGGCCCTATAACACAATCTGAAGTTATTTTGGCTATTTCTAAACATAAACTTCATAAATCCCCAGTGGTAGATGAAATTACTACAGAAATGCTTAGAGCTGGGAATGTTTCAGTTACCACTTGGATGACTGAAATTTGGAATATCTTTCGATAAAGGCATGGTCCCTAAGGATTTTACCAGAGCTATTAGTGCGCTTGGCTACTGATCTAAGGGACCTGGATTCGAGTCCCGGGTAAGGCATGGATGTATGTGTCGTTTTTCTGCTGAGGTCCTGCCATCCTCTCAGACCTTCTACTGTGGCATATAAACTGACAGGCTCCTGTCAGACCTCTGTGGCAAGCAGCTGCTTGAGGGGGTATTTATTTTATTTTATTATTATCCCTATTTTCAAAAGAGGTGATCGCAATTCTAGTGATAACTATAGAGGCAGCCTACTCTCTGTTCCAGGTAAAGTTCTTTGCATGATTGTGCTTAATAGAATTAAGAATCTGGTTGACAGGCAATTGCGTGATGAGCAATGTGGATTCAGAAGTGGTAGGGGATGTGTAGATCAGATATTTTTACTTAGGCAGATTCTTGAGAAATGTTTAGAGTTTCAGAAACCTGTTGTTGCTAGCTTTGTCGATTTCAAAAAGGCTTTCAACTCTGTTGATCGTCATAATTTGTGGTTGATTTTGAGATCTTATGGTATACCAGACAAGTTAGTTAACATAATGAAAGCTCTCTATAATAACACTGAGTCATGTGTGAGAGTTGGTAAGGCTTCTAGCAATTGGTTTAGCATTACTTCTGCTGTTCGACAAGGGTGCATTTTGTCTCCTTTTCTATTTAGCTTGGTTATTGATTATATTATGCAAAATTCACTTCAAGGGAAAAATATTGGCCTTAAATGGACTGGAAATACGAAAATTTCTGAATTAGATTATGCTGATGATTTAGCCGTTTTGGCAGATGATGTTGATGAGATGAACTCTTTCATTCAAGCTGTTGATGAGACTGGTAGTAGAGTAGGTTTGGTTATAAACAGAGAGAAAACTAAAGTGATGAAAATTGGTCAGGCAGGCTGTGATTCAGTTAATCTGAATGGTTGCAGTCTTGAACAGGTATCACAGTTTAATTATCGTGGGAGCTATGTAACAGATACTGGTGATGTGCAGCATTAGATTAACAGACAAATAGGGATTGCTGCCACGACTTTTAAGAATCTGTGGTGAGTGTGGAGAAATAGGCATATACACCTAAAGACTAAAATTAGATTGTATAATAGTTTGGTTCTTTCTAGGGTTAGTTATGGTAGTGAAACTTGGACACTTTGTAAACAAGATAACAGGAAACTAGATGCTTATGCAGTATCTTGGGCATTAGGTAGTTCAACTTTTTAACTAATGATGAGATTAGGCAAAGGAGTCGGCAACCTCCTTTAAGCAGCATGTTGTGTAGAGAGAGAGAGACTGTTGGTTTGGCCATGTTGCCCGTATGGATAATTATAGATTGGCGAATAGGGTTATGAACAGTGTGCCTAAAGTTCTCAGAAAGAGGGGGAGATCTAGGATGCAGTAAGCAGACAATGTCAAACAGGACCTTATTAGAATTGGTGTGCAGTGGCTAGATGCAGCAGATGTAGCTCAGGACAAACTTGCTTGGAGAACTAAATTGCATGGTCTGGTTGAACCTCCGTAGCCCATGGCTGCTTAAGGATGATGATGATGATGTGCATGTAGTGATAAACATGACAGCTCTGAAAATGAAAGACTTGAAAGAATGTTACAAGCATATTTGATATTTTTTTAAAGGGCACTTTTGTCAAAATGACTATTGAGACTATCATTCATATTATTTATTTATTTCAGTGGCAACAGAAAAAATATTCTTCTGTTGGTGTTTTTGGTTTCTCTTGTGTATTTCTCTATATCTTTTTCAGCTGTGGACTTCTTCAATCAGATCAATATGTTATATGGTACAATAACAGAATTCTGTACGGAGGAAAGTTGCCCTGTAATGTCTGCTGGCCCAAAATATGAATATCACTGGGCAGATGGCCAAACTGTTAAAAAGCCAATCAAGTGTTCAGCTCCGAAATACATAGATTATCTTATGACTTGGGTTCAAGACCAGTTGGATGATGAAACTCTTTTCCCTTCAAAAATTGGTAATGTGCTAGTAAATTTTAAGCCTGTAATTATAAGATATTGAGGTATATACGCACAACTAGCTGTGAAAGAAATGTTTAATATACTCAGATTGATTACTTTACATGGTGCTAATTTCATATTCAAATGTACCTTGCTGATGTGCAACTCCTGACTAATAAATTGTGGCAACAGTGTATGTGACTGAATAGTTATATGCGTACCATTTTGTAAGTACAAACTGTGCAATATCCACCAAGTATCGACAGGTTTTTGGAAAGAGTACGTCTTTGCCCTTTCTGATGCTCAGCATTCTGAAATCAAAGGTGTCCCAGTCAATTGCCACAATATCATCTGGGATGATATTTTCTTACAATGCAAATATAAGTCCTGTTTCCACAAATTGCTGCCTTGCCATGTAATGGATTGGCATACAAATTGCCACAAACTGTATGAGCATTATTTGGTGGGTGATAAGTGGAAAAATGAGACTACATTTGACAAGGGATATTACCTAGACAACAACTACAACCATTCCTATCGATACATTATTAATCAAATAGGTTATTACAAATGGTACAGAGAATGTGCTGAAAGTTTTCCCAAAGGTTTCATGGTCATTACTGGATACATCTACTATAAGAAGTTGCAATTTCACAAGGTGGAAAAGAATGACAAAATGAATAACTTCCCATGGTCTGTGTATTCAGACTCTTAAAATGGGCTCTGAGCAAATGTCAACCATGGACAGTTGATGGATTATGGAAAGCTTGTAAAGGGGAATGGGGCCAATTAGATTTAACAGTTCTTTTCAGAAACCTACTGCAGTGGAAGGTATGCCATAGGGCAGTTATTGCACAAGAACACCAAATTGAGTGTGATCAATGGTGGCGTAAAGCTATGTGATGATAATCTACTGCCTCTGAAAACAGCACCATATAACATAATCAGCCTCAGTATAGTAGACTTGTAGAATACTTTTGTACTTTTATGAGACTTGTAGAATGCTTTTGTACTTTTATTAGATTTGTAGATTCCAAAACTGGAAGTCCAGTACCTTAAACCAGTACTGTCCAACTAGCAGCCCGCACAGGGATTTTTGTGGCCCATGAACAAAACCAAATTTTTACTTGAAATATAAAATGAATACCATATCTGTAATCCACCTTATAATTTTTTGTCAACTTTTATTACTTTACTTGATATGCAATCATCAACTTACTCATTCTATTTGCAATTATTATTGCATTATTTTAACTTACTCATTCTATTCTTATTGCACAACAACTACGGCCACAATGCTCCCATTAAATTTATTAAATATTTGATATGGTTTAGAAAAATTATATTGGTTTATTATTACTTATTATTTTTCGTATAAATAAAATATATTTTTTTGAGGTGACATGAACTGACCTTTCAATTACCTAGCCTGTTCTATTCCTTTTTTTTGGCCCATAAAATATTTGTGAAAGAAAAAATGGCCCGCGAAATATTGGCGAAAGGAAAAATGGCCCATGGTCTCAGTCCTATTCCTTTTTTGGCCCATGAAATATTTGTGAAAGAAAAAATGGCCCGCGAAATATTGGCAAAAGGAAAAATGGCCCGCGGTCTCAGAGAATTTGGATAGCACTGGCTTAAACTGTTCAAAAACCAGCAATTTTTTTAACTATTCCTGTAAAAAAAATACCAAATATCTGTTATTACTTCCCAAAATAAATTATTTCTTTTTTGATTAATTATTTCATTTGATTAATTTGCAACACATATTCAGCCGTTTCATTACAGAGAATGATCTAGGACTAGTAGCTTGTACAGGCCTTCTCGTACAAGGGCATTTCCCCACTAAACCAAAGTCATACTCAGCACTCCTAACAGTCAGCTTGTTTTCCAGAACATTAGCTATCTCTCTACACCATACCAGTTAAGGAAAAGAAATTTATATTTTTATTCATAGTTCTCTAAGAAAGCTCTTTCGTGTTTCTTTTTTGTTCCATTCTGTAATCAAATATAAGTTTTGCTTTTTGTCATTTTCAAGAAAATAGCCTCACACTCTCAAGAAAAATTTTAAATAGAAAAAATAAGACTCTCTTTCAAACTGCTATTTCTGCTTAATATAGCTTTAACTTCTATAAGTTGAATTTCAGTAAGCTGATTTTTTCATTTGGTTGATGGAGGTGTAAAACAATCAAATTTATTCTTTGTAAGTCAAATCTAGCAGTATTTGTTCCCTTTTATTGGCTTACTGATTATTTTCATTTATACTATTTTCTAAGCTGACTATTTATACTATTTTTTAAGCTGACTATTTATCACTCGTCTGGTCCTATGAGTGTATCAGACAGAAACTGAACTCTTCATGAGATTGACACTATTGCTGTTGGTACAGTGTTGAATATTCTGCCGTACTCGTTACTCTTCTCATAATACAGCTTTGCCGTTCACTTCAGTCATAATATACTATTTACATTCCAACTTAAAACATAAAAATATCCCTAGTTAAAATACACTGCTACTTGCATTTCATTCATCTTCATCAGGCAGTGTGGAGTTTAATGCTGATACATTACATGATTTATAAGTCTGTCTCCTTAGTGGATACCCAGCACTTTTCCTGTTAAGTGATTTAGATTTAATTTCCAAGCTGATGGTATTGGTTTTATGTCAGTATTACATAAATTGCTTTGATTTAAATTTATTAATAAGTTTTCCATATAATTTAATTGTGTTTTAGTTCCAGGTGATGCACTTATTTTAGCTTTTAATCCATAATTATGCAAATTAGCCTGTAAGATGGTCTCTCTGCATTAATGCTGTTTTTGCTAATTTGTTGTCCAAATCATATTGATGCTCTGTCAGTATATTTTCCCTATATATTTAATATTATCCAATAATACCTTGTTTTCATCTTCCATTTCTATTAAATAAATTCCCCCTGATGGTGTACTTTTATCCTTATCATTAACTACCAGTGTTTTTTTCATTATTGACAATTTTTAGAGTCAATTTTATGTCATATTTCTTTAATTTTTTTGCCAATATACTTGACAAATTAGGAATATATGGAAAGGGTATTGTATAAGTTTTATTCGATCTGGGTATTTGTGCAGGGGTTATTTGAGTGGTTGCAAAATATTTATATTTAGCTTCTTTCCCTTATTTTTTTCAAATATTCTTTTTTGTATACGGCTTGCATTCCTATTTCATAAATGTACTGTAGCTCTAAATCTAGAGCCTTTTTGTTAGAGCAGCATAAATGCTATATGGACATCAAAATCCTTAGATTTAGGACATTTGAACAGGAGCAAAATGTACCAACATTAATCAAAAGAAT
Organism: Ryuthela nishihirai; assembly: GCA_038380435.1. Lineage (NCBI taxonomy): Eukaryota > Metazoa > Arthropoda > Arachnida > Araneae > Heptathelidae > Ryuthela > Ryuthela nishihirai. Next base: position 67,624,137 of record JAWZYU010000015.1, on the reverse strand, counting down.
AATGCCATTTACTTGGGACATGATAAAAAAAACCAGATCTACAAAGAAGCTATATTCGTAAAACTAAGAATAATAATAAAAAAAGCAGTCCAACATTGAAACGTGCACTGCAGGCATAAACAAATACATAGATTACCTGTAGATATAGCATTCAACATTTTTTCATCTGAAAAAAAAAAATTTATTCCTGCCACATCAGCAATAATTTTTTTTTCCTTTTTTTTTTCTTTCAGATGAATAATTGTTGAATGTATTGCAAGCATTTTGCAATTCAAGTCCTCCTCTGCAGCCAAAGAACTTGTTTTGGCCTCACTTATTCCAGTCAGAAGAAGGCAATGTTGTCTTCCCGTGTTCTTGTAAAGACTCGCCAGTCGAAATTCTAGCATTCATTTAGAGGACGGCCACACAGAAAGCGGTCTGAGTGGTGTAGCATTTTCATCACCTCTCTTAAGCATATTTTAATTGAAACCTCAATTCATCATACCAAACTACCCATTTCCAGTCTGCATAGACCATTGGCGACATTTCTTCCTCATTGCTTCCCAATTACTACAAGCCTTATCAAAGCTGGCTTACTCTGTGCTAATTCACAAACACTTCACAAACATCTTCTCCCCCTCTTTGCTCTGTGACAAGCCAGCTCTCTCCTGCAGCAGACCTAAGACTTGCAGTAGTTGGCTGACACTCAAAGGCCTTTGTCTACTGTCTCCATTTTTCTGCCGAAGTAATTAGCTCTTCCTGCACTTGCTCTTGGCTGGATGTTGCCATGACAACAACCACTGTAGCAGAAACAGGCTGCCTCTTGCATGTCTTGGAAGATGGACAAAGGCGACTTCATCAAGGACATATTACCTGCAAGACTGCAACCAAAATCGTTTTCCACCAAATCACTCACTATATTCAAAACGAGTTGATTTCCACCTAAATCAACAGCAGAAAGTGCTTCAAAGCCTCCATTGTCAAAAGGGCTGGATATGAAACTTGAGTTGATAGCTATTATCGAATTAATTTGTGTACAAACCAAGGAGACATGGGGAAATTTCACGCCACCTAATAAACATATTGGGACATAAATTAAGTCAGCCATTTCTAAATCTCCAAATGCCTACCTCATTCTGATTCTACACTTTGTTATAAAAAAAAACCTATTGGGGACATCTCTCCTAAATACAGAGCTAACAGCATCAGAATCGACCAAAGCAGTGAATGCATTCTGGCACATTACACTTCCACTGTCTGAAGCTGAGCAAACCTAACTGTTGCCAATTTCTCTTCTCTCTCAGCCTTGAACACGTGTTGAAATGTGAACAGATAATCCCTTCTCCAGTTCCTCTTCCACAGTTTGCATTGAATTAGTTGCAGCACTGGGAGATTTCATTTTTACCAGCCACAGATCTCATCGCAGATTACATAGGTGGGCACTTTATTTTGCTCTAGCTGCGAGAAGCTTGGTTGAAGGAACCTATCTGGCCACCTGTTGATCAGAGTCCCATGGACGCTCTTTAATTCGACTTCTCACTAAGTGATGTAATATGCAGTCTACGAGGTCTCTCAGATGTAACCAGCCAGAACACTCTTGCAATGCAATGTATTCACCAGTGCTGCATGCTGCTACTGATTTAATTTGTTCTGCCACTTGCAGGGTGACCAATTCCTCAAATGTGGACACTTCTCAGACATTGAAATGTGGACTTACTCCACATTTCTAAATTATTTCCAAAACAGTTTCCACATTTCATGTGCACGCTTTTTTGTTCTAGCCAATTGCCTCTTGTATTCAACTGCCAAGACCTTACACCTTGCTAAAACAACACTTTGAGCTTAGTGTAATAACCAGATCCTTTTCAGGCAATGAAGCTAAAAATTCATTCAATACTACATGATCCCTAACCTCTTAAGGCACACCCTAATTATCGAAAGCACTTTCAGTCCTCTTAAAATACCCAAGAATGTTGAGTAGAGTTTTGGGAGGCAATCCTAGCTTAGTGTGCAGAACTAAAATCAGTTCTTCATTCTCCTATTTCTTCACTCTGCTACAGGAATTGGATCCAGATGAATCATAACGATTGCACACTGCACTCTGAGATCCAGCACCTCTCACTTTTGCTGTCTCTATCTCGAGACTCCTTATTTGCAGCTCATCTCTTACTGTTCCTTTCATTGCCTCGTGCTGTGCTCACCTTTCTTTGGCTTCAGCCATATTTGCTCTAATGTGAATATCTGCCTCATTACTTCATGTATTATCAGAAGTGTAGTTTGTGATGTTCACACTCTACACACACATTGGGTTCAGAGTAGTTACCCTGATCTTGTTTGCCTGGTCCTGTTAGATCTTGATGCCTGCTCATCATTTGACTGCTTCACTATTTGCCAGTGGGAGAATAGTTGCTGACAGCATCACCTGACAAATCAGATGCCTCCATGTTCCGCATTGATCTGTCTCGTGTAGTCTCTGTGTGGTGCATTTTATAATCGTTTTTTTTTTGCATTCCCTTTTGTATTATATGGCATAGCCCAGAATAACAACAAAAACTAGTGTTACAGATTAGGTCTCGCCACACCTGATGTGAAGTTCTGGCAGTGCTGATTCACTCTCCTTCCAGCACTTGCCTTTTGCTAAATTGCTTTTTAACCCTTCCAGTGTCCATCCTGAAAAACAGGTTTCCATCCAGAGGCCAAGTTATTTTTTCCCTGTGCTTAGCCAAAAAAAACTTTAACATTAGAACTTTTTTTTGCCAAATAACTAATGAAAGGGATCATGGCATATTGTATGCCAAATTAATCAGCATTTAATTCTAGATTTTCTGAAGCAAAAAAGACTATGTTTTATTTAATAGGACTTTTTAGAGCCATGTAGTAAAAAAAATGCATCTGGCAACACAAATAAAAATTTATTTTTTTAAAAAACTAATAAATAGAAATAATTATATAATTATAATGCAAATGAATAAAAAGTCTATTTATTTCTGAACAACGAGAAAAGTATTTTTTTTTTGGTTTCAAGTAAATATTTCTCTTGTTTTGAAATTTTTTTCTCGGTACCATACTTTGAGAAATTTCCAGGCTTTTAGTCAATTGTGCTGAATCAGATAAACTAGTCAACTTTAGTAGTAAAGAATAACAAGATGTGTCCTATAGACTTGGAACTCATGAAATAATAAGCTTTTTTTTTTTACAGCGTACTATTTCAAGTCAACTTTAGAATTTTTTAAAAAAATAACCAATCAAACAGAAATAGGTCATGTTATATATCAAATTAAACAGAATTTAATTACGAATTTTATGAAAATAAATAATATAACAAATTTACAAGCATGTTGATTTTAATAAGCCTTTTTCAATGTGATATGGCAAAAAAAAAGGATCGCACTATATAATTAAGGCATATTTTGGAAAACCTGATGAATAAAAATAGTTAAATTATATATTTATTGAAAGGAAATTTCCTCCTGAATAATATAATATTCAGCCTGAAATATGATTTTTATTTCTTTTAATGATTCTTTTCAGTAGTGTACATTTTAAAAACAGTCAGTGTTATACAAAGTGACTTGGACTTCTCACATTCATGGAATTTTCTGAACTGGTTATGAAATAGAAAAAAAAAAATATTCCTTGTCTGCTTTTTTTTGCTAAACAATATGAATTTTTTTTCTTTGGGTGTTGAAGTTTAGTGATCTTGGCTAAGTGCAGAAAGGTTTGTGCACCAAAGCATAGAAACAGCATATATTGTCTTTGTGGCACTGGGGTGTGGGTGGCTCAGTCGGTAGCGCGTCAGGCTCATAATCTGCAGTTCCCAGGTTCAAGTCCCAGCTGGGTCAGCGTTGAGATTTATCTCCGCAAAATTCCCCGCCCTGTCCACGGTCAGTAGGGGATACCGATGGGCTTGGAAAGGCCGCCGTCCATCAGATGGGACGTTAAGCCGTGGCCCCGTGTGCAGGAGAGCCATACCCTGTGCATGTTAAAGAACACGCTGGATGGCCTTGATGGGAGGCTACCATCTGTCTCCCAACAGCTGTTCCAGTGGGTCCCCTCCCCAACCTTCTCTGAGCCTTCGGGGTCCATGTGACCTGGCCATTTAGCCCATTGTGTGCAAAAAAGTGCCGCTCAGAGGTAAAACAACCCAACTTTGTGGCACAGCCAAGGTACTGAGGGGGGGGGGGTGCCTTTAAAATCATTCAATATAAACATAAAAACTCCTAATTTAAAAAAATATTTTTTTTAGAGGGGGGGAGTAAAACTTTCTACGTGAGTTTAGCATAGGGGACACCATCCCAAAATTGCCCTCCCACATGACGGCTGATTTCCATAGCAAGGAAGTCTATTTTGCTTCCATATCCAAGACATTCATTTTCAGAAAATTGTACGAGCTAAAAGTGCTTTTACTAAAAAAGCAAGAGATAATAAAATACAAATTACATATAGCCTAATGGGATGTTAAATAAAATATCTACAACATCTTTTAAGCTGGCCTCCAATGCATAAATCATCCGACTGAAAGATTGCTAACTTACGGAAATAAATCTACAGAAATGAATTTGCTTCCATATCCAAGACCTCATTTATTTTGAGAAAATGATACCAGAATAAAATTTTACTGGAAAAGTAATAAATAATAAAATAAAAATTAACATATAGCTTAATGCAATGCTAAAATATCTACAGCAACAATTTTAAGGCCAGCCACATGATGTAGCATAACTATGAAAAAAATCAATACTTATCGATCGGCCAAAGGATCACTAATTTCCGAAAATAAATCTACTGAAATGAAACTAAGGTTCAAATATAAAAAAAGTAAATACTGACTTTACAAAGGGTATCCAAGATAAAGGTCAGATTCTTAAAAATAATCTTAAATTTCTCTTTTCAGGGAGGGACGTCAATAAGCATCACCAAGGCGTGGGTCTGCTTCTCAGCAGACACGCTAGCGATGCTCTTCTAGGATATGAGTGCATTAATGAAAGGTTTCTTACAGCAAAATTTCAGACAAGCATTAAAGACTTGAATGTTATCTGCTGTTATGCCCCCACTGAGGATGCCGATGAGGATCAGAAGGATAGGTTTTATGAACAACTTCAGGATATTTTGAATTCTGTCAAGAAAGGAGATATTACCCTTGTTCTTGGTGACTTCAATGCCAAAGTTGGTACCGACTCTGACCTTTGGGGAGGGGTGATTGGCCCTTTTGGTTGGTAGCTGCAATGGCAATGGGCAACGTCTCCTACAGGTAAGTAAACTCAATGGTTTCAGAATAACTAACACTTATTACAAACACCGCGACATACATAAGTACACATGGGTTTCACCTGATGGGCTGCATAAGAATATGATTGATTACATATTAATTAACAGCAAATGGGCTAATTCTGTTAGGAATACCAGGGCATATAGGGGAGCGGAAATTGGATCTGACCAGTACCTTGTTAAAAATGTGTTGCAAATTAAACTTAAAAAGTGTTGTGCTAGGGTTAAAAAATTTACTTTTAATACTGAAGCTCTGAAAGATCCAGTTATAGCCAAAGCTTACCATGATAGGTTACTTAGTCATTATGACAGTCATGGTTTGCTTACTACTGAAGTTACTGAAGATAGTTAATGTTTTGTGTGGTAGAAAACGGACAGGTATACAGGGATTGAAGGATAAACAAGGTAAGGTTATAAAAGGTGAGGATTCTGTCATGGCTAGGTGGGCTGAGCATTTCAGTGATGTTCTAAACAATGTGGTTAGTTCTACTCCCATTGTTTGCAATGATGATAGATGCATTGGTGACTTTAATGTTGGCCATATAACACAATCTGAAGTTATTTTGGCTTTTCTAAACTTAAACTTCATAAATCCCCAGGGGTAGATGAAATTACTACAGAAATGCTTAGAGCTGAAAATGTTTCGGTTACCACTTGGATGACTGAAATTCTGAATATCTTTTATGATAAAAGCATGGTTCCTAAGGATTTTACCAGAGCTATTGTTATCCCTATTTTCAAAAAAGGTGATCGCAGTTCTTGTGATAACTATAGAGGTATCAACCTACTCTCTGTTCCAGGTAAAGTTCTTTCCATGATTGTGCTTAATAGAATTAAAAATCTGGTTGACAGTCAATTGCGTGATGAGCAATGTGGATTCAGAAGTGGTAGGGGATGTGTGGATCAGATATTTTCACTTAGGCAGATTCTTGAGAAATGTTTCGAGTTTCAGAAACCTTTGGTTGCTAGCTTTGTTGATTTCAAAAAGGCTTTCGACTCTGTTGATCGTCATAATTTGTGGTTGATTGTGAGATCATATGGTATACCAGACAAGTTAGTTAACATTATGAAAGCTCCCCATAATAACACTGAGTCGTGTGTGAGAGTTGGTAAGGCTTGTAGCAATTGGTTTAGCATTACTTCTGGTGTTCGACAAGGGTGCATTTTGTCTCCTTTTCTCTTTAGCTTGGTTATTGATTATGTTATGCGAAATTCACTTCAAGGGAAAGATTTTGGCCTTAAATGGGCTGGAGATACGAAAATTTCTGATTTAGATTATGCTGATGATTTAGCCCTTTTGGCAAATGATGTTGATGAGATGAACTCTTTCATTCGAGCTGTTGATGAGACTGGTAGTAGAGTAGGTTTGGTTATAAACAGAGAGAAAACTAAAGTGATGAAAATTGGTCAGGCAGGCTGTGATTCAGTTAATCTGAATGGTTGCAGTCTTGAGCAGGTGTCACAGTTTAATTATCTTGGGAGCTATGTAACAGATAATGGTGATGTGCAGCATGAGATTAACAGACGAATAGGGATTGCTGCCGGGACTTTTAAGAACCTATGGAGAGTGTGGAGAAATAGGCGTATAAACCTAAAGACTAAAATTAGACTGTATAATAGTTTGGTTCTTTCTAGGGTTAGTTATGGTAGTGAAACTTGGACACTTTGTAAACAAGATAACAGGAAACTAGATGCTTTTGATTCCAGATGCTTACGCAGTATCTTGGGCATTAGGTGGTTCAACTTTGTAACTAATGATGAGATTAGGCAAAGGAGTTTGCAACCTCCTTTAAACAGCATATTGTGCAGAGAGAGATTCGGTTGGTTTGGCCATGTTGCCCGTATGAATAATTATAGATTGGCGAATAGGGTTATGAACAGTGTGCCTAAAGGCCTCAGAAAGAAGGGGAGACCTAGGATGCGGTGGGCAGACAATGTCAAACAGGACCTTGTTAGAATTGGTGTGCAGTGGCCAGATGCAGTAGATGTAGCTCAGGATAGACTTGCTTGGAGAACTAAATTGCACGGTCTGGTTGGACCTCCGTAGCCCATGGCTGCTTGAGGATGATGATGATGATCCATTATACTGGACCAAAACTAAAAAACTCTAATAGCACACAGAATGGAGCTAGCATGTGTCAGCCATCTGACTCTCATTTGCCTCAGTGAAACATAACCAATTAAATGCAGCTGCAACCAGAATTTCTAAGAAGGGTGTGTTTACTTTCAGTTTTGATTTTAAGAATGGAAAAGATGCATAGAATCAAAAAAGTATGGAAAAGATGGAAAAATAGACATGGAATTCATGAACAGCAGAGGGGACACCATCCCAAATCTTGTCAGGATGTTGCTGCTCTCTAGGTGACTGATAAACAGAAACTCAGATTTTGCATAAATACACTTTATCTATATGCATCATATCTAAATCACTTAATAAGAACCATAGACATGGCTCAACTTGCAAATAAATTTCGAAATTGTTAAAACAGTCACAAAAATGCAACAAATGCAAATGTTATCACCATGGTGTACGTTCCTAGTTGTGCAGATATTTTCAGAAATGCAAAGCTGATCAAGTAGCCAAAAGTGTACAGTACACTCATGTCTCAAACAAATATAATTTTCAGAATATCAGTGATATCAACAAGAAACTCCTTGACCATTTCAATCAATAATGGGAAAAAAATCTGGATTTTACACTCTCAAGATAAAAAACACTACCCATTTCAAATTGATCCTAAGCACCACACGCCTTCTTTAAAAATCCTTCCAGGAAAGAATAAGTCCAGGTGAGATGATTGGAGCAGCAAATTTGAACAGCATCAAATTCATAAATAAGCAAACAGATTCTCCACTGTGCAGCAAATGCAGAGTTGTTGAGGATACTGATCACTTTCTACTTCATTGTTCAAAATATGAAAAAGAGAAATTTTTCTTCTAGAATCTAAATAGCATGGGAATTAATACTCTCACAGTCTCAAGCATCCTCAGTTTGTGGACAAAAGACAACTTTCAAAAGGTGGACAGTTTTGTCTACTTTCATTAAGCAAACAAATAAACAACTTTAGATCCTTCCTTATTTGTTTCTTCTACATTTCTTTTTTTGACTCTACTATCTTCATTGTTTAGCCAGGCTTTTTGAGCTCTTTGGCTTCGAGATATAATCTGAGTTCTCTCAACTTTAATCTGGCTATGAAGAACCATAATCTGGATCTCTTCTGCCAGTTTCTCACCATTAATACAATACATCATATCTACAATTTATGATACTACCCACCTGGTACAGTCACTCGCTACATTAACAGCAGGCTGCAAGGAGCCACAGCAGTCCCACCACTAGATTCAAGAACAAAATGGTTAAATCAACCCTCAGACAATCTGCGTGACATGCAGAATGTTCATTGTCAGAGCTCAACCTCCTCAGTTTAAAACTGTTGTTAAAAAGAGCTGCCAGGTGTGGACACATGATGTTGCTTCAGGGACGTTAGGGTACCTTTGTCAGTGGAACAGGGACACAATTCCCTGTGCCACTTCAACTCTCATGTTCCCATGTAAGGAGGTACTGGGGCTTTAACCAGACAGACATGTTGCATTTCTTCACCTAGCCACTAAACTAGATCAACTGCTAGTGCGGGGCGGGGGTGGCTCAGTTGGTAGCGCACCAGGCTCGTAATCTGTAGTTCCCAGGTTCGAGTCCCAGCTGGGTCAGCATTGAGATTTATCTCTGCAAAATTCCCCGCCCTGCCCACGGTCAGTAGGGGACACCGATGGGCTTGGAAAGGCCGCTGTCTGTCGGATGGGACGTTAAGTCGTGGCCCCGTGTGTGGGAGAGCCATACCCTGTGCATGTTAAAGAACACGCTGGATGGCCTTGACGGGAGGCTACCATCTGTCTCCCAACAGCTGTTCCAGTGGGTCCCCTCCCCCAACCTTCTCTGAGCCTTTGGGGTCCATGTGACCTGGCCATTTAGCCCATGGTGTGCAAAAAAGTGCCGCTCAGAGGTAAAACAACCCAACTGCTAGTGCTATTACTAGGCAAAAAGGACCCTGCTGCAAAATGGTGATCCTGCTCTCTTCCTTACCACCCTAGCTGACTGATTCCGTACAATGATGATTCATGGTTTTCAAATCCTTCAAATGGCCTCAATTTACTGTCAGATGGCACTTAATGTAGAAAATGTAAAATTTAAAGTAATATTATAAACGACATATTTATGCTAGAAATAAAAAAATTCTGGTAATGGGATGGTTGATGAAGAATGTATAATTGATAATCATATGCATTTTAATTAAATTACAATTGGTTAAAATGTAACCAGTTGCTGTTTATTTTTATAAATTTATTACTTAATTTAAAAATTTCCAATAATATTGCAATATAGTAGTAATGAAGAAATAATTCAATTTTATATACACTGGATGATTTGCCCCTTAATACTAGGGATAAGAAAATACACTTTTTCATCTCAAGGGATAAATGAGAAATTCTTTTGGATTTTTATAGGGGTTAAAATATTATTATTTACATTTCCCAATCACCCATTAGTATGAATTACTACTGTTAAATAAAATATAAAAATAAATACCCCCTCAAGCAGCCTCTTGCACAGAAATCTGACAGAAGTCTATCAATTTAGTACACCAAGGGTGAAAATTTCAGAAAACCAAACGCTTCATTTCCTCTGAAAACAAGCATCATATATTTGCCAGATGTGATATGTTATCCTCCTAGTTTTTACTCATCATCATCCTCAAGCAGCCATGGGCTACAGAGGTCCAACCAGACGGTGCAATTTAGTTCTCCAAGCAAGTGTATCCTGAGCTACATCTACTGCATCTGGCCACTGCACACCAATTCTAACAAAGTCCCGTTTGACACCGTCTGCCCACCGCATCCTAGGTCTCCTCTTCTTTCTGAGGCCTTTAGGCACACTGTTCATAACCCTATTCGCCAATCTATAATTATTCATACAGGCAACATGGCCAAACCATCTCTCTGCACAATATGCTGCTTAAAGGAGGTTGCAAACTCCTTTGCCTAACCTCATCATTAGTTACAAAGTTGAACCACCTAATGCCCAAGATACTGCGTAAGCATCTGGAATCAAAAGCATCTAGTTTCCTGTTATCTTGTTTACAAAGTGTCCAAGTTTCACTACCATAACTATCTCTAGAAAGAACCAAACTTTATACAGTCTAATTTTAGTCTTTAGATGTATACGCCTATTTCTCCACACTCTCTATAGATTCTTTAAAGTCCCTGCAGCAATCCTTATTCGTCTGTTAATCTCATGCTGCACATCACCAGTATCTCTCAAGATAATTAAACTGTGACACCTGCTCAAGACTGCAACCATTCAGATTAACTGAATCACAGCCTGCCTGACCAATTTTCATCACTTTAGTTTTCTCTCTGTTTATAACCAAACCTACTCTACTACCAGTTTCATCAACAGCTTGTATGAAAGAGTTCTTCTCATCAACATCATTTGCCAAAAGAGCTAAATCATCAGCATAATCTAAGTCAGAAATTTTCGTATCTCCAGTCCATTTAATGCCAAAATCTTTCCCTTGAAGTGAATTTCGCATAACATAATGAGAAAAAAAACTAAAAATCAGTTGAAACTCAGAACTTCATTTTAAAACTTGCTCTTTCCTTGCATGCTATTAAGTTAGTAAATAACTCGTATATATTTTTTGTAATCAGCATTTACTTCTCTTTGAAAGTCCGGTATAGTTATTGCTGTTCTCCTTACTTTTTTATCTTCCATAAGCATGGATGTTGCTTGTATTCTTAGATAAACTCAGTCATTATTTCTCTGCTAAACATTGTTCCTGACATTTTGCACAAAACACAGGACAGTGTGACAACGAAAAGAACACACAGTCTCCTCATTGCGCATGTGCTTTTCACCAAAGGACACCACGTGGTTCTCCTTCAACCCTCAAGACTATGGAAGGGATGGGCAGAGAGGGTGGACTGCAGCTGGAATTCGAACAGGTACGGAATGCCAAATTTCCCTAAGTCACCATGCCGTTCCCAGTGATAAGCTCATTAAAGGGGATTAGGAACAGTTGGTATGAGCTACTTATGGACTGGCACGTAGGAAAATGGGTACGTGTGGAGTGGACTTTACACATCCTCAGTGGTTTTCACCACGTGGAGTTGTGTTGCTACATATATCTATGTGATATATGTGTTACAGTTCATTTCTTCTGCCTTGCCTATTGCTGGTCTCTAGTTTCCTTAGGTCTGCTTTGCATGTCTTATGTCACAGATCCTCAGATGTTCTATGTTGTATAGTTCCTCACGTGTTCTATACTATACAACTGTTCACATGTGCTACATCATATTTGGTTTCTTTTGCCTATGTAGGATTCATGTTGTTTCCTTGTGGGATACTTATTGAATAGGAATCTCCAGGGTAATGATATATCCCCACATTCCTCATTGACACAGTCTTGTTTTCTTTTATAGATATGTATCTGCTCTGACATTTTTAACTGGAATTATCCATGGTATGGTTACATTTTTTTATTATCAAAATCTAGCTGATATTCTCCAGTTGAAAGAAGTTTTTGTGAGAGCTGTATCATCTCTTTTATGCTCTGTCATATTTGTGCTCCCTATCTCATACCTCCTTCATTCTTTTTGTCATTCCTACATATGGTTGAATATAAACTCACCGCACAAAAAATTAGCATCTCCCGCTGTATGAGGGTTACATCCTTTCAGTAGCAACAGAGGGCGCATCAGTAATGAATGTGTCCTACAAATAGCTGTGCGTTTGTAGCTGTGGTTGTGCGTTGCTACAAATAGCTGTGGTTCATTGTGCGTTGCTACAAATAGCTGTGGTTCAAACAGTGACAAGAAGTGGTTGTGTGTCATGTGTGTGTTAGTCACTCTGTGAAACATGGGTCGCGCCAAATATGTGAATGAATGGCAAAAAGGTGTTATTGTGTGTGGCCAAGCCAAAGGGCATAGTGTACAAAAAGTTGCTGCCTGCCTTTGCAGGTGTGTTAAAACATACTGCGCAAAGGGTCTTCCAGCAGTGGCGTAATTGCAGTTCACCGCTAATCATCAGAACTATGACAGAAAGACTGTGCTCACCAATAGGGACCGCTGCCATGTGTCACACACTGTTAGGGCAAACTGCTTTGCAACAAGTCAAGAATTACTCCAGTCAGTGAATGCAGGCCTACATCAAGCTGTCTCCAAATGAACACTACAAAGGGAACTGCATGCAATGGATATCTGGAGCAGAGTACCACGGAAGAGACTCGTGTTAACAGCTCTGCATGGCACCACAAAGACTGGACTATCAACTCTTGGAAGTGTGTGATCTTGTCAGATGAGTCACATTTTTGCTTGTACTTGAATGATGCAAGGCAAGGGTATGTCGTAAGCTACATGAAGCCTTCCATGTGGACTGTGAGCAAGATTCTGTCCAAGCTGGAGGAAATTCAGTGATGTTCTGGGGGTGTTTCACGTATGAGGAAATGGGTCCTTGGTTGCTGTGATGTCACACATGAACCAGAAGGGCTATATGGAGCTACTAGACGACCACATGTTGCCTTTTGTGCAGCATCTCGACAGTGAACACCAGAAGGATACCCCAGTCTTCCAAGATGACAATTGTCACGTGCACAGAACTCAAAGTGTGTTGGATTGGCATGACGAGCATTCTGAATCCTTCAAACATCTCGACTGGCCCGCCAAATCCCCGGATTTGAATCCCATAGAAAATTTGTGGGACTATTTGGAGCAACATGTGAAGCGCCGTCCCAGCCATTCAACCAATCTGGCCGAGCGTTCATTTGCTGCTGGAAGAGTGGATGAATATTGATGTGCACTACATCCACACACTGGTAACATCCGTGCCAGACAGGATTTCAACTGTTCTTTGGTTGCACGGAGATATTACGCGCTGTTAGGTGATATTCAGTCCAGTGACTAATTTTTTGGCAAATGAGATTATTCCAAGTATTCTTTATCAAGGAGATTTCTTATACACAAGTTATTGACTGTTTTTATTTTTGCAACTGCATTTCGATGTTTGTAAGATAGTTTTTGTTATATTCAGCAAACTCAAGATTGCTAGGGAGAAGAAAAGAAACACCTCAGCCAAATAGCAATAGCTGCAGGTTATCCTGAAAGAAAAATTGACAAAGTAGATAAAGCTGCAAAATATATGGTCAAGTAACAAATCAGGACTTTAACGTCGATTTAAATCTTAGAGGAAAAATTGTCTTGAGCTGGGTGGGATACAAACCCACAACCTCCTGATAACATTATGTTAATCGTTATCGGGAGGTCATGGGTTCGTATTCCACTCAGCTCAAGACAATTTTTCCTCAGAGATTTAAATCGATGCTAAAGTGCTGATTTGTTACTTGATTGAATACGTCGAGCTTATTTCATTATTTAAACTATATGGTGTAGGGGGAATCAAACAACAGCTTCACAAAGGGACATTCAAGACTAGAAATATACAGCCTCCATCCCAAATATTCCTGGGCTAATGGTGAATGTACAGCAAGCCATTAGGCCCTATAAAAACAAGTAGCAATAAAAAAAACAAAAACTATCTTACAAACATTGAAATGCTATTATGACAAGAAACTACCAATAGACGCAGTATAACAAAATCCCCATGGTAAAGAACACTGGGGGGGGGGGGGGTTAATATTAAGCATATGTAGGAAAGGAATGTATGAGTTAGGGAGCACAAATATGACATAGTGCAAAATAAGATGCTAAAGCTCTTACAAAAAAGGTAAACACTGGAGAATAGCCAGATTTTTGATAATGTAAAAATTGTAGCTGTACCCCTACAGAATTCCAATTTTAAAGTGTTGGAGCAGATGCCTATCTGTAAGAGAAAACAAGATTGTGTCAATGACAAATTTGGGGATATATCATTCCCCTGGAGTTTCCTACTCGATAAGTATCCTACAAGGTAACAATGGAGACCCAGCATAGGCAAAAGAAACCAAAGATGAGCTGAACATGTGAGAAGCCATATGATGTAAACATGCAAGGCAGACCTTGGGAGACCAATCATAGACTGGCAACAGGCAAGGCAGAAGAAATGAACTGTAATACTGATATTGCGTAGATATATGTAGCAATGCAACCCTATATGACAAAAACCACTGAGGATGACTGAGAAACTGTTATGGTGTGAGGTTTTTTAGCAGTTTTGTATATTTTTAATGCAAATAAATTTTTAGCTATCCAGTAAAATCATAGTCTTAGTGCATGATGTGCCTGAGTGTTTTCTTGAAGACAAAGAACTATGAGGTTAAAATTTCTGCAGTAAGTTATGATGACACCAAAAAGGCAAGAACTGAACCCGAGAAGAAGCAACCATTAGAGAATTAATCAGAAGGTATGTTGTAAGTCTATTACACCAGGAAAAAGGGTTGACGAAAAACTGCTAGATAGGGAGTACCTAATAGGTTATAAGTAAAAGCTGTGAATTATTTAGAATTTTAAAATAAAATAACTTTAAATTTTTTGATTACTGGTCTTCTCTAACCTGAAATCATGTATTTCTTTACTGATTAATTTGTCATACAACATGCCAAATTTCCTTTCATTAGTTATTTAGCAAAAAAAAAAAGTTGTAAAATTAATTTTTCTTATGCTGGGCCTTTGGATCTGAACCAGTATTATTTCATGCTTGACCCTGGAAGAGTTAAAGATGTGCAAATGTTAAATAGTGACAAGTGTAAAGGTGTTACAGAAGAAAGTTGTACATGATCATTTACAATGGGAAATATTAAGTTGTGCTGTGCATATGGATTTTGCACTAGGTTCAGTAAAACATGCATCAAGTTTGTATCACACAAGAGAAGCTCTAAGTATAGATGAAAATTTAAAGTCAGAACTTGGTTTTATGTACTTCATACATTAATATAATACATAATGCATAAAAGAAATATTATGTGTAATATCACCTTTATTATCTATCCTGTTGTATGATATATATCCCTCCTCCCCATTTTACATTATTTCATTTTGGAATTTCTCTAACTGAAATCATATATTTATTTGCTCTCTTCTATATAAGTATCTCGATAATATTTTGAGAAAACTGAATTTAATCTCATTCAGTTTGAATAAGAGAAAAAATAAAATTATCGCTCATGCTAATTTCTATACTTTAATTTCAGGTGTTCCATTCCCAAAAAACTTCTTATCTATTGCAAAAACAATCTTGAAGCGTTTGTTTAGGGTTTATGCTCATATTTATCATCAGCATTTTTCTGAAGTAGTACAGCTTGGTGAAGAAGCACATCTTAATACCAGTTTCAAGCATTTTATATTTTTTGTACAAGAATTTAGTCTCATTGATAAAAGAGAATTAGCACCTTTACAGGAATTGATAGAGAAACTTACAACTAAAGATAAAGATAAAGATAGCAATCCATCTCGTTGATGATAGACAATTACAATGTTGTTACATCCCAGCCACTTTTCCTACTTCAGAAGCATAGAATTAAGGAGTAAAAGAGCATGATAGAAATGTGTCTAATATCTGTCATAAAATTTTAGGCATTATCTAAAGGACTTGTTTGTCCTACATCATGACTGTTTTCAGAATTTTAGACAGGAACATAGAACATGTTTGAAATGTGCTTTTTTTTTCATTTTATTTCCATGTAAGGACTGTTATAAGTTTTGTGTATGTCAATTACAGTTCATTATCATTTCATTTTCAATGCTTGTTTAAGTTCCTGTACTTTGTTTTACACAGACAAAACATAATTCTAGTGTTCCTGTTTTTAAACTACCAAACCAAGTGTCCTTACACTACTTGGTGCTTGAAATGTGATTGGAAATGTGCATAAATTTTGTCAGTTTCAAGAACCAAAATGTAGAAGTATTTTGTAATGAACATTTTTTAAACAAATTTTGGTAAATATACCATAATTAATCTTAATAGAGTCAATAAAAAATAATGTAATAGTTGACATGCAAATCATTCTTTTCATTTCGTTTTTTCTTGTCTTTATAGTGTATCAATAAAAATGGATTTGTATATATACTGGTCATTTAAATGTACTGACATTTAAGGAACAAAAAATTATAAGTGTTCATTTATCTGTCAAATTATTGTTAATTTGTGGAGTATATTATTTATCATACACGTTTAGCGTACAAGAATATCATGCATATTCACACTTCTTACAGAAACTGTGTATTGCCTTATGAATATTGCAAATCATCATATATCTTCACAAAATATGCATGGGAAAAAAATAAAATTAATGACAAGATAATTCCATCCACATTAAACAATGTTGTCAGGTTGGTGGCACCACCTGCAAGTTCTACCCATTTACACAGGTGCCATTTTAGTACTATATCTTGTTCAATATAGATGGATTTCATACAGGATATGATTATGCAGTACTCAGCAGAAAAGTATGTTTTTACTAAAAACCTTCAGAAAGGTAAACTAAAAAGTTTTTTTCTTAAACTAATTCTAAACTGGAGCAAATTATCCAATATGAAGTGACAGCAGTTGATGTAGGCATGCTGTATGCAACATTGGAAACTATGTTCTACAGCAGTGGTGTCCAAACTTTTTTGCCATCAGGCTGATTAGTAAAATATGTTTGCCTGTGGACCAATAGTTGGTAGGGAAGGTTCAATAAAAAAGTTCAAAAGAAAGTTTAACTTTGTTATTATATTTTATTTGTCATAAGTATAAGTGCAAAAAAGAAAAAAAAATGAATATTAATAATATAAAGTTAATTTTATCATTGAAACTGAAATTAATTGGTCAAAGCAATATTGAAAGATGGGACTGGATATGAGAAATTAACAGCTGACTGTTCGGCTTCAATGGTATTGTTGCTAGTTGGTTCAGTTTTTTTATTGGAAATTGGTATTATTCAAATTTTCAACTTAAAACCTATTCACCATATTAGAGCCGTGACCAAGTAGTTAGCATGGTTGCCTACTGATCAAAAGGACATGGATTCGAGCCCTGGGTAAAGCATGGATGTTTGCGTTGTCTTTCTGTTAAAGGCTCGCCTTCCTTAACAGATCATCCCTATGGTGTATTAAACTGACAGGCTCCTGTCAGACTTCTGTGGCAAGCAGCTGCTTGAGGTGGCATTTAATTATTTTTAGTAGAGCCAGATTAAAAAAAATTGTTTTCCAATTTTCATGGCTGAATAAAATTGTTTAAAGTTCACAGACTGGAGTTTATGCACACTTACACTATAGAGTCCAACTCTCGATCAACAATGTCAATTGCAACATTTGTTGCGATAATATAAAGCATTAATTTGTTTTCATGCATATTTTGTGGAGATGCATATTAGTGGGTTGCATAGCAACAAAAAAACCTGTAGTTTCTGATATCTTTCATTACTCTACTGTTGACATAAAAGTAATATTTATTTAATGTTGTATATGTTTTATTTTTCGAGCTGTGTAATAAAATGTAAACAGTTATCAATTTAGGATTATTTATACATATTTATTTTCCACCATGCATATATGAAATGAAATCTGCATAAAGTGTTTCAGCATTTTCTTCTGGTAGTTCCAGGGCATCTACTAGTCTTAAGACCCTCTGTAGAACATCAACTACTTATTATATTTTATTTTCAATGATAAATGCAACTTGTGCATATTAGTACATTGTTCATTTTATAAATTTTACATACATGCAGAAGCATAGCCAGGATCTTTGCAGTGGAGGTTGAAAATTTTTCTCAATGAATTCTTTAATGTAAATTGAAATAATGAATAAAAAAATTTCCAGTAGGGTAGCCAAAGGAGGTGGCATTCCCCTGCCTCCTTTGGATGGCAAAGATGACCCAATTCCCCATGCTCTTTGTTACAAGTTGTATTCTTTTAGGTATATCTGTGAAATTTGGATATGCATTTGATTTCAAAATCAAGTTTAAAAATTCAGAAAAATATTGATTTTTAAAATAAATGAAAGTTGTGTAAGTTTAATGCACTGTACTTAAAATTAAATAATAACAGAAAAAAGTGTATACGACTTTAAATGGATTTAAGTAAATGCAATTAAATGTTATATAGAAAGGTACTGTGACATGACTAAACAGTAAGTTAGATGATGAAATTTTGTAATATACATGACTGCTGTGCATGTGAGAGTATGGATTACCATAATATACGTTCTGGAATTAAGAGACCGGAGATATTATATGATGATCCCTGACAGCAATACACCTCATGCAACATCTAATACTGTTCGGGAGGTTTTTATGTAATAAAGACCATTCCTCTATAATAGTTTATCTGAGCATATGTAAGGTTATGGGCAGTGGCAGTCACAAGTGGGCTTGCTCCCAAGACTAAGAGGAGTCAAAGAGAACTATTGTGTAATTCCATTTAATTCCTTATTTTGGGAGTGGGCTGACATACTGAAATTCACATCCCCAGGCCATCACACACGTGATTATTTGGAGTTCTGGATAGCTACTGCATCCTACAAATGAAAAGAAATTTTCACCAAATGAGAAATATGGGTACTTGCTATATCCATAAAGATGAAATCAGGGGCAAGAGTATGCCTGAGAAGCTTCACATATAATGCAAGAATTTATCTGTGTCCCTGAGCAAACAGAGCACCTCCCTAAGAGATGTGGAACCCTACATCACAATCCTTTCTCTGGTATTACAAAGGTTGTAGTGAGTTCCTGTCATTGTTCTTTCCACCTGAATACATGTCAAGAATCAGTGTTCAAACTGACTATAGACTGATGTGTGAAGAGCACATTTGCCACTGACATGGTTTCCAAAAGTGATGTCTGAACTGTGCTAAATGAGCTCTACTGAAGGTAGCAAGAAGGAATACAAACCATTGGTGTTTGTGTGTACAGACTTCATACATGCAGCCTCCTGTACACAGCATGTCTTCAAAGTATTATCTCTGGCCACTGACAGCTTGTGAAACAGTTATGTAGTTGCTATTTCTCTAAGTCATCTTGCTGTTAAAGGCAGAAAGCAGTTGTAGCCTTGGGAAGACGTCGACCTGGTCTCCAACCAACCTCCTGGTCTGGCAGTCCATTCTATTGCTGTCCACCATACACAATCATCATTACATCTTTATGACATGGTGAAAATACTACCCAAATTATTGCCAGGATGGCTGGGACAGAATGGTTCCAATATTATTTTCTGTGCATTTAAAAACTGGTAATTAATTACATAAGAGGCTGTTAAAACTCTACGTGTTAGTTATACTTAAGAATTTTTTTTTAATAATCAGGAAATTAGCATGAAAGAATAACAGTATGTGCTCTTTTGTATCAGTACTATTTTAGTCGTGTTTTAGGCCAGTGATTTTCTCCCTTTCTTTTAGCGAAGGAAAGAAAGGGACATATTTCGAGGTACCGTATGAACCTCACCACATCAAAAGTTCCTAAACCAAAAAAAAAAACAGAATTTGCCTTGCTCAGATAATCAAACTTTTCAAATCATATTGTACCTACCAGAGTCCCTTGGACACAGTTTGCCAGGCATATGTAACTTTATAGAAAATGAAAATTAAATATGATCTCAGATGCCCAAAAAATTGTATAGGTACTACGAAAAAATTATTATTGTGGAAAAAACATTATTACTTAACATATTAAAACTTCTATTACTTAACATATGAGATATACATTTATATGGCTCTGAGCTTGATTATGGATCCTGAATTTGCTGCACTGGTGGGCTTCTCTGGAGGGAAAATCTTCCACTGTGTTTTCTGTTTGTTTGTGGGTTGACAGCCCCAAGTGAATAGATTCACAGGATATGTTTATCAGCTGGTGGATAATCCTCAGCAGACGTCATCGCAGGCACCTGATCTCTTTGCTTCTACTGGCATCAAATTCTACATTGAAGGAAGTCTTCCAGTGTAGATGGCTTCAGCCTTTAGTGGTGGGGGAATGGGTCTTTGCACCATGTCTGCGATTAGGGAGCTGTTTGATATTCTCGCCATTCCCTCTCAAACATAGTTTCTCTAAACATCCCACTAACCATTTTCTATCCATAGGCAGTTGGAATGTGAGGATCTGTATAGAGCTTTTTCTCTTGATGTCCTCACACAAGAATTCCACCATTATAATTTAGATATTCTTGGCTTGCAAGAGACCAGATGGACAGATAAAGGTCAGATTCTTAAAAATAATCTTAAATTTCTCTTTTCAGGGAGGGACGACAATAAGCATCACCAAGGTGTGGGTCTGCTTCTCAGCAGACACGCTAGTGATGCTCTTCTAGGATATGAGTGCATTAATGAAAGGTTTCTTACAGCAAAATTTCAGACAAGCATTAAAGACCTGAATGTTATCTGCTGTTATGCCCTCACTGATGATGCCGATGAGGATGAGAAGAATAGGTTTTATGAAAAACTTCAGGATATTTTGAATTCTGTCAAGAAAGGAGATATTACCCTTGTTCTTGGTAACTTCAATGCCAAAGTTGGTACCGACTCTGACCTTTGGGGAGGGGTGATAGGGCCCTTTTGGTATAGGTAGCTGCAATGGGCAACGTCTCCTACAGGTAAGTAAACTCAGTGGTTTCAGAATAACTAACACTTATTACAAACACCGCAACATGCATAAATACACATGGGTTTCACCTGATGGGCTGCATAAGAATGTGATTCATTATATATTAATTAACAGCAAATGGGCTAGTTCTGTTAGGAATACCAAGGCATATAGGGGAGCTGAAATTGGATCTGACCATTACCTTGTTAAAAGTGTGTTGCAACATAAATTTAAAAAGTGTTGTGCTAGGGTTAAAAAATTTACCTATAATACTGAAGCTCTGAACGATCCAGTTATAGCTAAACTTACCATGATAGGTGACTTAATCATTATGACAGTCATGGTTTGCTTACTACTGAACCGAGGAAGAATGGAACCATTTTAAACAGGCTTTTTTGGAAACTAACAGTACTCTTTTAGGGAAAAAAGATCAGAGAAAGCAAAATTATATGAGTGATAAGACACTTGAGCTTATTTCAGAAAGAAAGAAAACTGCAGGAATGTCCTTAATTAATACCCTACTAGTCCTAACAGAAAGCAGTACAGAGAGCTTAATAAACGTGTAAAGGATCAGTTAGCTGCTGATAAAAATCTTTGGCTGCAGCTGTGGAAGCAGACAGCAGAGAGCTGTACCAGATAGTTAATATTTTGTGTGGTAGAAAACGGACAGGTATACTGGGATTGAAGGACAAACAAGGTGAGGATTTTGTCATGGCTAGGTGAGCTGAGCATTTCAGTGATGTTCTAAACAATATGGTTAGTTCTACTGCCATTGTTTGCAATGATGATAAATGCATTGGTGGCTTTAATGTTGACTCTATAACACAATCTGAAGTTATTTTGGCTATTTCTAAACTTAAACTTCATAAAACCCCAGGGGTAGATGAAATTACTACGGAAATGCTCAGAGCTGGGAATGTTTTGGTTAGCACTTAGATAACTGAAATTTTGAATATTTTTTATGATAAAGGCATGGTTCCTAAAGATTTTTTACCAGAGCTATTATTATCCCTATTTTTAAAAAAGGTGATCGCAGTTTTTGTGAGAACTATAGGGGTATCGGCCTACTCTCTGTTCCAAGTAAAGTTCTTTCCATGATTGTGCTTAATAGAATTAAGAATCTGGTTGACAGGCAATTGCGTGATGAGCAATGTGGATTCAGAAGTGGTAGGGGATGTGTAGATCAGATATTTTCACTTAGGCAGATTCTTGATGAGTGTTTAGAGTTTCAGAAACCTTTGGTTGCTAGCTTTGTTGATTTCAAAAAGGCTTTCGACTCTGTTGATCGTCATAATTTGTGGTTGATTGTGAGATCATATGGTATACCAGACAAGTTAGTTAACATAATGAAAGCTCTCTATAATAACACTGAGTCATGTGTGAGAGTTGGTAAGTCTTGTAGCAATTGGTTTAGCATTACTTCTGGTGTTCGACAAGGGTGCATTTTGTCTCCTTTTCTCTTTAGTTTGGTTGTTGATTATGTTATGTGAAATTCACTTCAAGGGAAAGATTTTGGCCTTAAATGGGCTGGAGATACGAAAATTTCTGATTTAGATTATGCTGATGATTTAGCCCTTTTGGCAAATGATGTTGATGAGATGAACTCTTTCATTCGAGCTGTTGATGAGACTGGTAGTAGAGTAGGTTTGGTTATAAACAGAGAGAAAACTAAAGTGATGAAAATTGGTCAGGCAGGCTGTGATTCAGTTAATCTGAATGGTTGCAGTCTTGAGCAGGTGTCACAGTTTAATTATCTTGCGAGATACTGGTTATGTGCAGCATGAGATTAACAGACGAATAAGGATTGCTGCAGGGACTTTAAAGAATCTATGGAGAGTGTGGAGAAATAGGCATATACACCTAAAGACCAAAATTAGACTGTATAATAGTTTGGTTCTTTCTAGGGTTAGTTATGGTAGTGAAACTTGGACATTTTGTAAACAAGATAACAGGAAACTAGATGCTTTTGATTCCAGTATATTGGGCATTAGGTGGTTCAACTTTGTAACTAATGATGAGGTTAGGCAAAGGAGTTTGCAACCTCCTTTAAGCAGCATATTGTGCAGAGAGAGACTCCGTTGGTTTGGCCATGTTGCCCGTATGAATAATTATAGATTGGCGAATAGGGTTATGAACAGTGCCCAAAGGTCTCAGAAAGAGGGGGAGACCTAGGATGTGATGGACTGACAATGTCAAACAGGACCTTGTTAGAATTGGTGTGCAGTGGTCAGATGCAGTAGATGTAGCTCAGGATAGACTTGCTTGGAAAACTAAATTGCACTGTCTGGTTGGACCTCCATAGCCCATGGCTGCTTGAGGATGATGACATATTTTTCAATTTCAACAAAGAATTTCGAGTTTGACTTGTGATTAATTAGAATGACTTCAATATTCACGGATGCTCACGCTCTTGACCCAACAAACTGAACAATGAATTTATCACATGAAATCGGAAAGAAATTAGTTTAATGCATTCTTTATTTCAAATTTATTGGTAGCAACAGTTACTTGAATAACTTTCAACCAGTAATGTTTAATCATACGAAATCAGAAATTAGTTTAGTTTGATGTATTCATTTTTTTCAAATTTATTGGTGCAACAGTTGTTTTGGTTACCTTATAACCATGAATGCTAAGTTATGAGGATTTTGAGAAATTCCAACCTGCCCACCCCAATTTTAGTTAACCTCAGTGGGTTTGCAAATAGCCTATATTCTTTCCCTGTGTAAAGGGAACGTTCAAAGCAGAGTTTGGAGACTGTAGCTCTTCTTGGGCCGAGTACATAAGCAGACAGACACACAAACACATGAACACACTTTCTTTGTAGATTACTAACAAATCACACTGATTATAAATTCAATTTGCTTTAAAGTGGAAACAATCCACATACTAGATTAAACTTTCAGTTATGGGTAAATCCATATTTCTCAAAATGAATTATTTCTGCAGCTTTATTCTGCTTAGCTGTACCACATTTTGTCTCAGCTAAGATATCTAAGTCGCTAAGTGCTTCTTGCACATCACAGCCTGAATCTCTTCTAACTAGTGAATCAGCTTTTGCACATACAAATGCATCTCCTTATAAAATGTAAAACAAGATAATTTTTCCTCATGTTACTTTCTTTTTAGATTTAACTTCATCCTTCCAGCAAATGGATCTTTTTCTGATATCTTGTGCGATGTGCATAGATACTTGCAGTATTCAGCTGATTATATGGCAGGTTACTGCTGAGATTACTATCTTGGAATGCAATATTTTTTTTTTTCTCAAATACACACTTCCCTCCCCAGGCAGAGGGTTATGTGGAACCTTGAAACCCCATGGTTGATGGGGGCGGGGGTGGCTCAGTCGGTAGTGCGCCAGGCTCCTAATCTGTAGTTCCCAGGTTCGAGTCCCAGCTGTGTCAGCGTTGAGATTTATCTCCGCAAAAATTCCCCTCCCTGCCCACGGTCAGTAGGGGACACCGATGGGCTTGGAAAAGCTGCCGCCCGTCGGATGGGACGTTAAGTCGTGGCCGCGTGTGCGGGAGAGCCATACCCTGTGCACGTTAAAGAACACGCTGGATGGCCTTGACGGGAGGCCACCATCTGTCTCCCAACAGCTGTTCCAGTGGGTCCCCTCCCCCAACCTTCTCTGAGCCTTCGGGGTCCATTTTAGCTGGCCATTTAACCCATGGTGTGCAAAAAAAGTGCCGCTCAGAGGTAAAACAACCCAACCCATGGTTGATGAATATAGGTGTTAGGTTCAACCAATTTGCACACCAAAAGGGGATTTTTATTACTGTCTTTTAGAACACGAGGGTTCACTGAGCTTGGCTTGAGCATTAAAATCAACAGCAGCAAAATAGAAAGGTGTTGCAATCTTTGGCGGCCTTAAATCCAGGAACTGTCTTTTTCAGTTTTATGTATAAATGCACATGCCAATATCCGTTTCCAGAAGAGTATCTGTCTCATTAACACTAAAGACTTGTGCCTGCAAGTAACCCTTCTCACAGTCTGTTGGACATCAGGAAATGATTCTACTGCTTCATGGTCAGTGAAAGATGTTTCATCTTTGAACTTCAAATTATGAAGACTGAAATGTTGTTTGAATCTTTCAAACCAGCCTTCACTAGCTTGCAAGTTTTTGCTGTTTCACTTCTCTCAAACATAAGACAAAATCTTTGTAGAGGCATCTGGCCTTTTCTTTAATAATAATCATACATAAGGCAGCCTTCTTTCTAGTTTGATCCTCGATTCAAGCACTTAGTACTTTTTCTATCAGTTCAATATTTAGATTGTGAGGAATGAAAGAAAGTTTAACAATACAAGTTGAATCACAAAACACGCCATAATTGAATCTTCATTCAAGAGAGATGCACAAATGTATTTTGCATGCTAGTCTTTATCAAGAGATGACAGCAGCCAGATAACCTTTATGTAACACGGATCCGGTTTCTCTACTCGGCTTTTTGAAAGCTGTTTAGTTAAATTTAGTTTTTCCTTAAAATGAGTCAGAGTTTAACGAAATAATATGGAAAAATATTTTTTTGTTTTCAGTATACTGATCTTAGGTTTAAATTAATTCTCTAGGAGTTGGTAACTCTATTTACTCGGTTGATTTCAGTTTAATTACAAGTATCAAATTATTTTTAAACGAAATACACCTTGTGAAAATGCAGCATTATATCATTATATATTTCAAAGAATATATTTACAAGTCCGGAAAAAAATTTGCCGTTGCTTTTTCAATAAAATTATGGATGCAAGTATTCAGCAAATTTACATGTAGGCTTGCATATGAGTACAAGAAACAAAGCCAAACCATTTTATTACACTACCTTATCCAAACAGGAACAAAATCTTTATGATATGTTTGGAGATGCTTTATTCTGTTAATACTAAAACTCAGTGATTGTTATGAAACAAGGAAGTATTAATATTTTTATCTTATTAAATATCATAACCAGTGACTTTTCTTTCTAAAACTATAACAATTCATCTTTTCCAAATTTGCCATCAACATATTTATAAATAGTAACTTGAAGAGATTCAATTTTATTCCTTCCAATTTATTCTGCCTTGAGGAAAATATAATAAATTGGAAAATTTTAGTAAAACTCTTGGAATCAGAATTTAAAAGTTGCTACAAGTCTCTCTGAGTCTTAGCAGGTGTAAAATGCAACTCATCTCTCAATTCTGTATTGGTTTAAAAAAAGCTGTAATTTCCTATTTAATTTTAGACTGGAAAACAAAAGATTTAAAAAAAAATGTCAATGGTGTAAAACTTCCTTAATGTGGAAATGACAGATGTTTGTTTATTACTGGAAAATCTAAAAAAAATGTATGTTTTTCTTTACATTCAATTTTTGAGTTTTTCTTTTCTGAAAAGAACATTGTAATGTGCTTTATGCATGTAAGAAATGAGGGGGGAAATGTTCAATTTCTAACACCATATGAAGTGAAATTATCTGCAGAAAAGATCTCTGGTTGGTGAAGTTTATATGACATCTATTTGTGTGTAGATATTTTAAACTATTAATCAACTTATTTATCCAAAGTTTGAAAATGATCGTTTGTGCTAAAACAGCTGATCTCTCTCTCTATATATAGCATTGGTAGAATACTGACTAATATAATTAAAACTGGCTGCAAAATTGAGACCATTTGTAGGTTAGACAATGTTGTGTTAAAAGCATTTTTTATATAAATTTCTGATATAAATACTTTGTATGAGTAATATTATGAGGATAAGTGAATAAATCAGGTGAATTTATGTATATCATCAAAACAATTTATTCCAGAAACATGCACCTACACTATTTTTTTATGTAATTACCTCCTCTCCCAATACATTTTGTCCATTGGCTCACAAGTGTCCTGATTCCACCAGAGAAAATGGTTTTCTGTAAAGAGCACAGCCAGTTATAAACTGCATTTTGAACTTCTGTATCATTATGGGATAAGCTGTCCCATGACTATCGTTCAATTTCGCAAAAATTTCTTCCAAACTGATGTGTTAGTTCTTCTGAACAAGTTATTGCACTCTTATCAGGTGCTGCTTTGACTGGTCTACCAAGTCAATGTTCATGGATTGCACTTGTGCAGACCCGAAACTAGAAAAGAATCGAAAGGGATTTGGGGGAACAAAGACTGGATTTCCAATGCAGTATAGCATTATTTTCCCCCTCCATTTTACACATCTTTAAAAAATTTCTTGAAAAATGCATGGAATATAAATTACCCTCCTCCTCTAGATCTAGTTCTGCACTTATATAACCATTTTTGAAAAGTTTGCATCACTTGTACACATTTTGTTATCTTAAACAACTGTCCCCATATTGTGCACACATTGTGTGGTCAATTTCACTTGTTTTGACTCCTGACGGAAAAAAATGACACTTCACTGTTCATCTGTAGTGCAATCTGACAGAAGGGCTGCCATTGAACAACTGACTTTGGATAAGTATTGCCAACTTTACATGGGAATTATGAGTAACTACATCTTCAGACATGCAGTAATGAGGGTATGTAATAAAGATTATATAATCCATATATATATGCCTGTGTAAAATGAAATTTCAGCTTATTATTGATTTACTCTCATAGAATATGTTTAATTTAGATCAATTGCAATTGTTTGCACAGCTAGTAGATCTGATTTGCCATTAGGGAAGCTTTTGAAATTCTGAATTTAAAGTTTTGTTCATAAGAGTAGCTATAGTCAGTAACCCGTTCGAATTTCCTAAATAGTCATTTCTCTTTTCACTACATTAAAATTGTAACGTCTTCTTGGAGCTGTAAGGCTTTCTTCATACACATTACTTGGCTTCATGCTGTGTCAATTGGGTAATGAAACACTATCAGTTTTGCTGCTGGGCTAATTCTATTCCTTTCTTGGTAAATCTGGGTCTAATCTAGCATCTAATTAGTTTATGTATTCTATGTATTAAATGCTCCCACTGTTTGTAAAGATTTTAAATTCATCAACTCTTTAATGAGCTGTGAGTTATCATTGACTCCACTACATAAAAGTTGTATTTAATTTCAATTTTAGATTTATTTTAAAAAGTTGTAAAATTTTCCGAATATTTATTAAGCAAGTTGGTACACATGAGAGCACAGAGTAAAAAGAAAAATATTATACTACTTTACTTAAATATTAATTTCATTAAATTCATTAAAGTCATTAAACTTATTAATTTCATTAAAGTAAAGTAGTAAAATAAAATATTTACTACTTTACTTTAATGAAAGGGATGGACTTGAAGGGCCTTTCAACAAGTGTATTGACATTTGGCTGGATGTTTGTGAGCTTCAGTCTTGTGTTACCATGGTATTCAGTGTTTAGTATTCTTTCTTTGGTAAGAACAGAACTAACATGGCTGAATACGGATTCGGCCAGGTATAAGGTTAGAAATACAAGCAATAATAAGAACTGCCCTTAAGATTAGATATTTTGTAGCAGTTTGTTCATTACTCTAGTCACGTCTAAATACCTCGGCACAAAAAAGTGCTTGAGACTCTAGATTCACACTCATTTCAACGAATTCCTTGTAATGCTAGGCTCTATATCTACATTTTGTGCTTTGACATTGAAAAAAGTGATTTTTCCCATCAGCAATATTGACATTTTCAAGGTCTTTGAAGAATACCTTAAAATCTTTCAACTTTTCAAGGTGTATTCTTTAGATGAATATATTTTTTTGGTAATAATGTTTTCGTTTTCATTGTCCAGTTGTGACAAATTAATGAAACATTTTAAATATCTTTACCCTAAGGCAGATGTAATTACCAATCTTTTGTTTGGAAACCCATGATAACTGTATGAGAATAGCATTTTTCCCTTAAAAATTTGCCTGCACTTCATTTGAATTTGAAATTCCAATCAGCCAAATAAGGAATATTTGAGAACTCTCAAGTTGCTTCAAAAAAGTAAACTAATCTTTATAAACAGTTACATTTCAACATCCATTGGACTTCTGTGTGAGGGGTGGGAGGTCATCAGTTATAGCATGCCATGTATGTAATCTGCAGTTCCCAGATTCGAGTCCCACCTGGGCCAGTATTAATATTTATCTAGAAAATCACCCTACCCTGGGTCAGCAAGTAGCATCAGTGAGCTTCGAAATGCTGTCATCCATTGGATGGGATGCCCTATATATGTTAAAGAACACACTGGATGGCCTTCATGGGAGACTTCCATCTGTCTCCTAGCAGCTGTCCATTGGGTCCCCTTCACTAATCTTTCTGAGCCCACGGGGTCCTTGTGACCTGAACATTTAGCACATTGTTGCAGAAAAAAAATGCTCAGAGGTAAAACAACCTATTCCAACTTCTGTGTGAAAAATCACAAAAATTTCATTCCTTTCCAACTTCTGTGTGAAAAATCACTAAAATTTCATTCCTTTCCAACTTCTGTGCAAAAAGATGAGCATTAAGTAGATGGGCTTCGATCTTGTCTATTGATGATATATACAGTTTTAAAAAATTGTGAAATTTTTACCACAAGACACTGAATTTTACCTATAGTGCACTCTTTATACCATGGGAACCTTTTTATCAGTAAAGCTCAAAATTCACGGTACTACCAAAAATTACCAGTTCACTATCAGAAAGAACTGCTGTTATATATCTTCAAGTGGAATTGTATTCAAGTATTGTTTTAAGCAGAAGAAAACATCTTGACTTAACTCTGTTTTTTTCAAAATTTCGCAAACAGAAATTTAATGAAACTTGCTTGGACTGCAATACATCACAGGTCATTCGAACAGAGGTTCCCAACATTTTTTAGTTTTTTTGCTATTCTAATGCCCTTCATGGAAATCAGAATAAATTTTCCTGTATAAAACTAGTTGAAAATTAGATGGCAACAGTACCCACATTATCATAACCCGACAAATTTATACAACACACCTGTTGGGAATCACTACATTAGAACATCAAAACATTGGCCTCATCAATGTGGCAATGTGCTGTATCATTACTCGATTGATACTCCAACCATATGTGACTGTTTCTTTGTGATCTTTAAAGAGATGCTATAGGATTATTGTAGTCTTCATTCGTTGTCAGCTACTGATTTACACATAAGCTATAGCGTGAGGTCTCACGGTATGAGAGGCCTCAAAAAATACGCATTTCTTGTTTCACTTTGTAGCAGTTGTGTATTTGTATTAGTAGATATAACATAGTTCTTCGTAGTAGTTTTAGTGGTCTCTTCAATTAGGTAAAGGTATATTTCGACTTTCAGTGTTTTGGAGCCTCTTAAACTTGGCACAGCTTAGGGTCTTGGAAGGTCATAGCCCTGTCTTGGCTACTAGTGATTTGAAGAAAGACGTTAAGTTTGGATCCATCATGAATTTTTCCTTCATTTTTTTTTTAATCAACTGGCTCTTTGTTAGAATGCATTCTTCGTGTGTGCTTTTTCATCTTTGGCTCCATTGCATGATGCAGTAATGTTTTCTAACATGTTGCGCAATGGCAAATAGATATTTCAGTGTATGTGTTAAACATCCTGTTGTCCAGCATGTTTACCTCAGCGAAAACAAGCAGCTGCCCAAGGCTCTGCTCTCTTGGTACAGACCAGGTAACTAACAATTGAATTCAAGTTAATTACTTTTAATCAACTTGAGGGTGTGAACTTTTAAATTTCTTAGATACCCCAGATGTGCAGTCTGCATAAGAGGAAAATTGAAAAAATAATTTATCCCTGAAGCAAGTACTTGTCACAGAGCTCTGACAGTAGGTTGTTAGTATAATATGCCATAGATATCTTCGAAGATGACAAGACCAGCAAGAAGAGCACAAAATTTTTTTTTACCAATGCTCTAATACATGACACATATATAACCTCTTATACTTAAATCAGAATATATAGTGAACAAGCTATTTTTATCTTCTCATTTTCATCAAAATCTAAGAATGTGAGTTGGTGAATACTGAAGACAGTTCAGTCAAAAAGCTACTACATTGTTATCAATAATGATATATTCTCCATTTGAATTAGAGTGAATCTCAGAGTAACCATGTTGGTCATACTATTAATCTGTTATGTGGGCATTTAAATTGCCTAAAAATCTTCAGTGTTATATTGATGTCACAGTAATTCTTCAAATTTAACCTTTCAACAAAGAATAACTATATGTATTTTTCTAATATTATATAGATAAAGCAGATCACAATTGTTTCTTGATGTAGTAGGAGTTTTATGGGAAATTTTCTTTATAGAAAACAACCTGAATGCAAGCATAATACTGACATTTGGTGGAAATTGAAAGTAGCAGGTTAGTAGAAGTCTGGTATGCTGACTGAGCCAGCCTCCCATTCACCAAATTTTCTTGGCTTCTGAGAGAAATGTGTAGACTGATAGAGGCGAAATTTTTTTTAGCAGACACATCTAAATTCCATCAAGATCACATTTCTTTTATGTGTATCATTTTCTTGCAATATTTGCTCTGTTTTCCACAGCTCTCATTTATCATTATCAGATCCAGATGTGAATGGGAGGTGTCATCATTTTTGTGATGGACCATTGCCTCATACATCTGAGAATGATAACCAGAATGGAGGCCAAATATTATTAAACATGATACCTTTCAAGAGCCATTTTTTAGACCACTAAAATGGAGATAAATTTGTTAAGAATTTTCATACACTCTCTTGGCCTGAGAAACTGAGAAACTGGAAAATCTTCATAGTTCAATTTACTCATTTGGCAAAATGTTGGGGGACAACATTATTTTTTTTCTAGATCTGGGCCTGCTTGGTATCTGTGTAGTAATCAGAGCCATACCTGCAGAAGAGAGCAAAAATATTTCTGAGATTCTGA
Organism: Ryuthela nishihirai; assembly: GCA_038380435.1. NCBI lineage: Eukaryota > Metazoa > Arthropoda > Arachnida > Araneae > Heptathelidae > Ryuthela > Ryuthela nishihirai. The sequence goes on along the minus strand of JAWZYU010000015.1, from coordinate 67,592,544 downwards.
TGGCTCACCAGATTATGTTGTTTTTTTTTATCTAATATGGATATTTCAGCAAGCAGAATTGATCATATAGAAAAAATTCATAAGCTTGTTCTAAAATTTGTCATCTGACCACAAAAATTAGGGAAAAAAATCTACATGCAATATAATCTATGCATATATATATATCTATGTGTAATAATCCAGTTTCAGCGGGGGTGGCTCAGTCGGTAGCGCGCCAGGCTCGTAATCTGTAGTTCCCAGGTTCGAGTCCCAGCTGGGTCAGCATTGAGATTTATCTCCGCAAAATTCCCCCGCCCTGCCCACAGTCAGTAGGGGACACCGATGGGCTTGGAAAGGCCGCTGTCCGTCGGATGGGACAAGCCGTGGCCCCATGTGCGGGAGAGCCATACCCTGTGCACGTTAAAGAACACGCTGGATGGCCTTGACGGGAGGCTACCATCTGTCTCCCAACAGCTGTTCCAGTGGGTCCCCTCCCCCAACCTTCTCTGAGCCTTCGGGGTCCATGTGACCTGGCCATTTAGCCCATGGTGTGCAAAAAAGTGCCGCTCAGAGGTAAAACAACCCACTGAGTCAGTTCATGTAACATGAACTGATACATGTAACAATGAAGTTCTTATCCATCCAAAGACCACACAAAAACAATCTGTATGGTGACCAAGTTGGCCTCCATTCTGGTTATTCTCAGGGGGATGGGACAATGGTCCACCACAAAAATTATGACACCCCCCCCCCCCCCCCCCCATTTACATCTGGACCTGATACTGATAAATGTGGGAAACAGTGGAAAACATTACTTACAGTACGAAACAAATGTAGATAAAGGTGAAACTTCTCAGAGAACCCAAGTGTCATAAATAAATCAAGATACCAGGCATATCATTAGTTCATAAGGAAACCTTGGAAGGTTAATTGACTTTAATTGGTGAGAGTTCAAACTTTTGCTGTGTAACTTTCTTGGCAAAATTGTAGGGGGTTCTGTAGTACCCTATGTTACTCACCCAGGGTTAAAATGAAAGTTGTGTTAACTTTCACATGACTTATGTGGTGGCAGATTCAAACATTTCCCCACCACCACCACCATTTATTAAACTGGATTTTAAAAAAATTCAAAATATACCCTTCACATTCAAATTCTGCTTTTAACAATTCTGTCAGAATTTGCCAGGAAAAGATCTGTGAGGAAGACCTCAGCAGAATGGCAACACAGCAAAACAATACAGAAGAAAACCATGAGCATATCGACCACCGAGGAATATTAGTTACCATATATATATATTTTTTAAAAAAAATTCTGCTGACAGATATTACCACAAATACATTCCATTCATACAACATGGTCTATATTTGCCTTATGGAAGAGCAACTATTTGAAATATGTACATTTTCAAAAGATTTTCCAAATGCTGTTGAATATATGTACTTTGCATACAAGAGGAATTACTTGTTTGTAAAAAAAATTATCTTTGCCATGATGTTTATTTTATATATATAACTCTTCATTTGAAGTGTTCAGAAAACATATTCAAAATAAACCAGGCATTCTCGGCTATAATTAACTAGTACATGTTTGGTATTTTATTTTCAATTCTCTCTTTGTATATATATTAATAAAAAAGCACTTCTTGTTTTTTATTCATTCTTCAGATTTTGCAGATTAGAAAACAACTCTCAAAATTATAATCTAAGAGTAATGAAGACTGAAGACTACATATTTATAAATCATACTTTATGATTGATTGTACTTTATTACATAAACATTAGCAGTTATTCTAGTTGTTCAAATGGGTAGTATTTATTCTCTTTATTACATATCATATTTTCTCTGATTATTATTTGCTAAAGATTGTAACAGTTGATTGTACAAATTTTTCTTTCATGAAATCAAACTTTAACTAATTTCTTACTTGTGAAATGCGATATCTATTCCTTTTTTGGGCACGAGTGGTGCAATTAAAACTGACTGCCGGTAGCAGCCGATCTCGGTATGATGGCATGGAAAGCAGTGGGTTACCATAATCACAATCAAGTTTCCCGCTTGCAAAATTAACCTTAATCACAACAGTGAATGACTAACAACCTACATGTAGTCATCATTCATCAATTACTAATCGATAGCACATGAATTAACGTTAAAATACTAAATCAGTTGTCGGAAGTATATATCACAGAAGCTGGAACGTGTTCTATCGAGATTTTCAAACCTATATTTTCCCCCTTAATTGGATGTCTGGAATTTAAACATTGTGCAATTACATATTCCTATAATTGTAAACACATTTGTGCACCTGAATATCATCTGACAAACTTAACGAAATAATTCGATGGGGTACAACTCTTGTTGAAATATCATTAAATGATTATGATAATTGTACAATTAAATAATATGCAAAAAATAGCATATGCATATATGCATAATATCATTCACAAAACATATTTCATTGCAGAGCAGAGTGAAACTTTTGAAAGCTGTATAAGGATTTAAAAAAATTCAAAAAACAAAATTCTGTATAAATGGACTGGGAGGACTTATTAGTTATTGTGTACGATTTTTTCTTATGTAATCCGAGTAATTTTACAATGACCCTAAGTTCACATTCTTGAATAAAACTGCTGTTACCATTTATTATAGCACCATATCTCACTACCTGCTAACTACTTCAAATAGAAGAACCCTGCAAATCAGATAAAAATCATCACCAACAGCCAGATGCTTGGATTCCCACTGAGAAATTTGTCAATTTATCAACTTCTATTCCTACTCTGCACTCCAAATACTGCCAAATTAGTCATTCTACATCACAGACAATACCAGTTATGACATTCACATCACAGGAAATGTACACATACAATGCTAAGGCAACACCTTCACCTATTCACTCTATTTATGCCCACTTTCAAGCATAAATTTCTACCACCCCCTGTCAACCCATAACCCCCACTTCACCACTCTGAATACACCAATTGGTCATAAACAGACCCCCATAATCCCTCACTATAAGGAAAAAATGTTTTTATGGTATCAAATATCATTTAATTCACAAGGAATACAGTTTGCACTGGACCCCTTCGAGTCTACTTCACTGCATTCCACTTCATTATTATTGCTAATCTAACTGGCTAACACCGTCTACTTATCCCCATATACCTCAATTCAACTCCCCATTAAATTAATGGTACATTTTAAAATTTTTAAAGGCAATTAATTAAAGCACCCCCCCTCCCCCCTAAAAATTAAATTTTTACAGTTATATCCCTCCAATGCAAGAGGATTTAAAGAATATAAAAGTTCTATCTTAGCCCCCCAAGGCACAAATTTCCACCCCTATTCAAGACCCCAGACTCCTCCAACCCACACCATTAAAAATTTATAACTATCTCAATCCCATAACTTTAACTACAGTCCATCCCATTTCCTAGGTAGTTACACTACGTTGTGTAACGCAACACAAGCGTTAAAATCTATCTTATTGACACCAACTCACAGCATGTCCCACAAAAAACATATATTTCACCCTCCATCATGGGGGCGGGGATGGCTCAGTCGGTAGCGCGCCAGGCTCGTAATCTGTAGTTCCCAGGTTCGAGTCCCAGCTGGGTCAGCGTTGAGATTTATCTCCGCAAAATTCCCCGCCCTGCCCACGGTCAGTAGGGGACACCGATGGGCTTGAAAAGGCCGCCGTCCGTCGGATGGGACGTGAAGCCGTGGCCCCGTGTGCGGGAGAGCCATACCCTGTGCACGTTAAAGAACACGCTGGATGGCCTTGACGGGAGGCTACCATCTGTCTCCCAACAGCTGTTCCAGTGGGTCCCCTCCCCCAACCTTCTCTGAGCCTTCGGGGTCCTTGTGGCCTGGCCATTTAGCCCATGGTGTGCAAAAAAGTGCCGCTCAGAGGTAAAACAATCCAATCCAACCCTCCATCATGGAAGATATTTTAACTACTCCCCACCACTCTAACACTTTTTATGACGTAGCAGCTTCCCATTGCTTCTTTTTTTTTTCATTTTTCAATGAATCTAGGCGACCTGCGATCCATTAAGCCTAATCGCCGAAATGTGGGATAACCAACACTTTACGGTCCTGAGGCCCCTTTTAGAAAGTGGTCCAGGAAAGGATGAAGGATTGTTAAACGCTGTTACCATCCCGTGCTGAATGCCACAGCATTTTATTACCGTTAAGTACTGGAATATAGGTCATGGAGTTGACAGGTACCAATAACAGCTTTACCGTACCCACAATGCATATTAGATTTGAATGTTCTCAGTAATTTATTTACATTTGAGTAGAATTTTAAATATTACTCTTAAAAATTCTCGTCTTAACCGCCCTGTGCCAAAGAAAGTGTTATACTGAGAAAAATACTTTTAAAACTTCGTTGCAATCGTGAGGCTAGCAGTTCCTGTCGCTCCAAGATGCCGCATGCAAAGCACACCTTACTACGTTAAAAGTACAACGGACGCGATCATGCCTTGTCGCTTTATATTTTAGCCACGGCGAGCTGAATTTCTTACGGCGACACAGTATTCAGCAAGTTGTACTTGAAATTGTATTAAATGTCACGTGAGGTTAAATACGAGCAAATATGAACTATGACCTGTAAATGGTAGCTGGTATAAACTGGAAGGAGAGCTGTGTACCAATCCCTAGTGATGATGCACAGAACCGGCCAGGTCTAGCACCTAATATCCGACCCCGCCTTCTCGTGGTGCAGGCCTTTAGTACCTTTCAAAGGAGATATTCTATTTTGGAACGGGAGGGCTGCCAGTTCAGTATGGCCTACTGATCTGGTCATATATGGCCACATTTTTCTTTTTTTTTTCAACCCTGCTGAGGAGTCAACTTCACAGGGCCTGATGCTGACCACTTATATCTACTAGACTTGTTTATAGATTTGAGCTTGATCATTGATCCTGAACTTGCTGCACTGGTGGGCCTCTGTTGAGGGAGAGTCTGCTGCTGTGTTTTCTGTTTGCTTCTAGGTTGCCAGACCTAATTGAACAGAGGCATGGGATACCTTATATCAGCTGGTGGATAATCCTAATCAGAGACCATCGCAGGTACCTGAACCTTACTTAGCTAGTTGGGCATCGTCAAGCCTAAACTGGAGTAATGTGTATCAGGCAGGCCATATGGCTCTTTAAAAAGTCCTTGAAAAGGTGGTGCCTGAAGTTCCTACCAGCATCGGTGACTTCAGCCTTTAGCGGAAGAGGAACAGGTTTTTGCCCCATGCCTGCGATCAGGGGGCTGTTTGATATTGTTGGCGCTATCAATCTCAATAAACCAAATTTCTTTAAAAAACCTACTAATCATTTTCTCTCTGCAGGAACGGGGAATGTGAGGACATTAGAATAGAGGTTATTCTCTTGATGTCCTTACGCAGGAATTCCAGCGCTATAACCTAGATATTCTAGGCTTGCAAGAGACCAGATGGACAGGTAAAGATGAGATGCTTAAAAATAACTTTAAATTTCTCTTTACAGGGAGGGAGGATGGAAAGCATCACCAAGGCGTGGGTCTGCTGCTCAGCAGATATGCTAGTGATGCTCTTCTAGGATATGAGTGCATTAATGAAAGGTTTCTTACAGCAAAATTTCAGACAAGCATTAAAATCTTGAATGTTATCTGCTGTTATACCCCCACTGAGGATGAGAAGGATAGGTCTTACGGACAACTTCAAGATATTTGAATTCTGTCAAGAAAGGAGATATTACCCTTGTTCTAGGTGACTTCAATGCCAAAGTTTGTACTGATTCTGACCTTTGGGAAGGGGTGATAGGACCTTTTGGTATTGGTAGCTACAATGGGCAACGTCTACAAGTAAGTAAACTCAATGATTTCAGAATAACTAGCACTTATTACAAACACCACGACATACATAAATACACATGGGTTTCACATGATGGAATGCATAAGAATATGATTGATTACATATTAATTAACAGCAAATGGGCTAGTTCTGTTAGGAATACTAGGGCATATAGGGGAGCTGAAATTGGATCTGACCATTACCTTGTTAAAAGTGTCTTGCAACTTAAACTTAAAAAGTGTTGTGCTAAAGTTAAAAAATTTACCTTTAATACTGATGATCTGAAAGACCCTGTTATAGCTAAAGCTTACCATGATAGGTTACTTAGTCATTATGACAGTCATGGTTTGCTTACTACTGATGTTGGGGAAGAATGGGGCCATTTTAAACAAGCATTTTTGGAAACTAATAGTACTCTTTTACAAAAAAAAAGGAGCAGAGGAGACAGAATTATTTAAGTGATAAGGCACTTGAGCTTATTTCGGAAAGAAAGAACTGCAGGAATGTCCTTAATCAATACTCTACTAGTCCTAATAGAAAGCATTACAGAAAACTTAATAAACGTGTAAAAGATCAATTAGCTGCTGATAAGAATCTTTGGCTTTATGGTTTGGCTGACAAAGCCGAGGAAGCAGTTAAGACAGCACAACAGCAGAGAGCTGTACCAGACTGTTAATGTTTTGTGTGGTAGAAAACAGACAGGCATACAAAGATTGAAGGATAAACAAGGTAAGGTTATAGAAGGGGAGGATTCTGTCATGGCTAGGTGGGATGAGCGTTTCAGTGATGTTCTAAACAATGTAGTTAGTTTACTCCGATTGTTTGCAATGATGATAGATGCATTGGTGGCCTTAATGTTGGCCCTATAACACAATCTGAAGGTATTTTGGCTGTTTCTAAACTTAACTACATAAGTCCCCAGGGGTAGATGAAATTACTACAGAAATGCTTAGAGCTGGGAATGTTTCGGTTACCACTTGGATGATTGAAATTGTGAATGTATTTTATGGTAAAGGAATGGTTCCTAAGGATTTTACCAGAGCCATTGTTATCCCTATTTTCAAAAAAGGTGATCGCAGTTCTTGTGATAACTATAGGGGTATCAGCCTACTCTCTGTTCCAAGTAAAGTTCTTTCCATGATTGTGCTTAATAGAATTAAGAATCTGGTTGACAGTCAATTGTGTGATGAGCAATGTGGATTCAGAAGTGGTAGGGGATGTGTGGGTCAGATATTTTCACTTAGGCAGATTCTTGAGAAATGTTTAGATGTTCAGAAACCTTCAGTTGCTAGCTTTGTTGATTTCGAAAAGGCTTTCGACTCTGTTGATCGCCATAATTTGTGATTGATTATGAGATCATATGGTATACCTGACAAGTTAGTTAACATAATGAAAGCTCTCTATGACAACACTGAGTCGTGTGTGAGAGTTGGTAAGGCTTCTAGCAATTGGTTTAGCATTACTTCTGCGGTTCGAGAAGGGTGCATTTTGTCTCCTTTCCTCTTTAGCTTGGTTATTGATTATGTTATGCGAAATTCACTTCAAGGGAAAGATTTTGGCCTTAAATGGACTGGAGATACGAAAATTTCTGATTTAGATTATGCTGATGATTTAGCCCTTTTGGCAAATGATGTTGATGAGATGAACTCTTTCATTCGAGCTGTTGATGAGACTGGTAGTATAGGTTTGGTTATAAACAAAGAGAAAACTAAAGTGATAAAAATTGGTCAGGCAGGCTGTGATTCAGTTAATATGAATGGTTGCAGTCTTAGCAGGTGTCACAGTTTAATTACCTTGGGAGCTATGTAACAGATACTGGTGATGTGCGGCATGAGATTAACAGACGAATAGGGATTGCTGCCGGGACTTTTAAGAATCTATGGAGAGTGTGGATAAATAGGCGTATACACCTAAAGACTAAAATTAGACTGTATAATAGTTTGGTTCTTTCTAGGGTTAGTTATGGTAGTGAAACTTGGACACTTTGTAAACAAGATAACAGGAAACGATGCTTTTGATTCCAGATGCTTGCGCAGTATCTTGGGCATTAGGTGGTTCAACTTTGTAACTAATGATGAGATTAGGCAAAGGAGTTTGCAACCTCCTTTAAGCAGCATATTGTGCAGAGAGAGACTCCGTTGGTTTGGCCATGTTGCCTGTATGAATAATTATAGATTGGCGAATAGGGTTATGAACAGTGTGCCTAGAGTCCTCAGAAGGAAGGGGAGACCTAGGATGCGGTGGGCAGATAATGTCAAACTGGACCTTGTTGGAATTGGTGTGCAGTGGCCGGATGCAGCAGATGTAGATTAGGACAGACTTGCTTGGAGAACTAAATTGCACAGTCCGGTTGGACCTCCGTAGCCCATGGCTGCTTGATGATGACGACGACGATAATGATGATGAACTATATAATTCTCTCTTTTTCATAACGTTAAACATAGCAACACTGAAATTTACAATTGCCCTGAAACTACTATAAACGATCAATTATGCTAAATGAATCAAACAAATTGAAAGTTTATTCACTTATTGAATGCTATTTTTTGTTTCCGGGCGATCTGTAGAGGGATTTGTTAGCCACACAAATAACTGTTTTTAGGAAATCAAATCTCCTTACTGCACAACTTACTCCAATCCTAGCTGTGATACTAGTAAAAATAAAAACAGCCATTTCCGAAACCACTGTGATAACAGCAGGATATGTTAGACAGCTTAACAATAGATTAATTCTATCGTATATTATACCTTAATCATCTTTCCACAATGAATAATATATGTTTATAGAGTATCATATTTTTTCATGTCCATAATATTTCGCGATATCATTTTTTATGTAGAACTACTTTTGGCGGAGTATAAAACGGTACTATATCAATATCTTTTCACTGCGCATGTACGAAGTTATGATGCAACTCCAGTCCCCCTGTCGGTAGTGGGCCATTTTTTGGAGCACTGTTTAATGGCTAGGCTATTGCGAATGCCACACTATATACTTATAGGCACTATAGTTATAACAATGGGAATAAAATAAAACACTGTTACTATATCTAGCAACGTTTGAGCTCTCATGACGTACCCCAAAATATTTTACCATGTACCCCACGTTTAGAACCCCTAGTCTAGAAATTTCAAAATTTCTGATTTAAATTTTGCGGATGATTTGGCCCTGTTGGCTAATGATGTTGATGAGATGAATTGTTTCATTGGGACTGTTGATGATATTGGTAATAAAGTACTTTTGGTGATAAACAGAAAACAAAACTAAAGGGATGAAAATTGATCAGGCAGATGGGGCTTGAGTTGTTTTGAATGGCTGAATTTTTGAGCAAGCGTCTGAGTTTAATTATCTTGGGAGCTATATAACAGATACTGGTGATATGCGGCACCACCTAAATAGAAGAATAGGGATTGCCATTGGGACTTTTAAGAATCTATGTATAGAGTGTGGAAAAATAGGCATATATAATTGAAGGCTAAAATTAGGCTGATTAATAGCTTGGTTCTTTCTAAGGTAGAAACATGGACCCTTTGTAAGCAGGGTAACAAGAAGCTTGATGCCTTTGATTCTAGATGCTTAAGCAGTATCTTGGGCATTGGGTGGTTTGACTTTGTAAGTAAAGATGAGATTAGAAGAAGAAATCGTCAACCTCTTTTGAGCAGCATATTGTGCAGAGAGAGACTGCATTGGTTTGGCAGCTGCAGATTGGCAAAGAGGATTATGAACAGTGTGCCTAAGGGTTTCAAAAAAAGGGGGAACCTAGGATGCGATGGGTAGACAATGTCAAAAAGGACCTTGTTAGAATTGGCCTAGAGTGGCCAAATGCAGCAGTTGTAGGTCAGAAGAGAGACGTCCGGAGAGGAAAATTACACTGTCTGGTTTGACCTCCGCAGCCTATAGCTGCATGAGGATTTTGTATGTATGTATGTGTGCTCACTACCACATAGGCTTTACATCAGCTTTGTGAGACTGTATTTCCAGTGGCAAAATAAACTTTTGAAAACTGTCACGCTTTCTTTTCATTGGCAGTATTGGGAGTACGCTAACCAGTTCAACATCTTTATCCAGGGTGGCACCTTCCTTTTCAAGCCTCAAATACAATGATCAAATTTACGATTTTGGTTAAAAGAAATTCTTACTTTTTATGTATTTGTTGTTGAATTACTTCGATTAATTTCAGTTGTGACACTGCCGCTTGTTTGAATTCTACGTAACCTGGACTTTTTTTTTTAAAGACAAACATTAACATTAGAACATATATGCATTCAACTTGAGAGATTGATTCAGAATATCTGCCCTGGTACAAAGCCTTCACTTGGCCTCAACCGCGGAAAGCATTCCTTTCATCACATGACAATGATAAACATTGCAATATGGCGCCTTTCTTGTCGCGTTTGTTCACAATTCAGAAACGTGTTTCGAATAATATATGCTTGGAAGAATTACATGGAATCTCAAAAAGGTAACGTATTAAGAAGGTTTTATAGATATATCGACTTATGATTTTTGAAAATATTCTTATAAATAACATTTTTTTTGTATGTTGTTTGGGCGAAGTGTTCCACGAAATCGTGGCAGCGGTTGCGTCAGCAAAAACATTCAGAACCATATATGCTAATGTGGTTTGTGATATGGGTTCGCTTATTACACGAATTCACTGAGCTCAATGAATTGTAATTTGACACAAACAAATATATATGTTTCAGAACTAGAAACATGTCCACACTATTTAATTGTAATAGTGAAAATTTTATTTAAAAGAAGTTTTTCATTTTGTCATTATCTTATTTTTTTTATACAGAGCAAGGATAAGATTAGTATATACAAGTTACAGCAACAAATGATTTTTTTGATCTTAGCAAAATTGGAAAAGAATGATAATATTTTTTGAAAATGTAAAATTGTTCTTCAAATTAATTTTGTATTTTGGAATTAAATATTAAACCAAACCTTTAACATTTAGGTGAGTAACGTTTTGCAGCCAGTTTTGTTTGTTTATTATAAAACAGTGAAATAATAAAAAATATACACAAAGAACTGCAAATAATTAAAAATTCCTTTAAAATTAAGCCTGCATTTCAACCCTCAGCACTTGAGCTAGAAATCATTTTTATCCCATTACCTGTTCTTAAGTAAGAAAAGTTAGATGTAATGTCTTGGGACACATTTTTGTTTTGGGGAGGACAGAGTACAGTTTGGGAATTAAAATAGTCAGATTCTGAGCCATACTCGGTCAACTACATATATTTTTCATCCATACTGTCATTTTCTACCACTTTCAATTAATTTAATCCCTTAAGTGTAATAATGACATCAAAGAAAGCTTATGATGTGCCCCAGAAAGTGTATTATCCTGTTGTGTGAAATATATCTTGGATAAATAAAGAGAAGGTTGTAGTGCTGTTGATTGACCACTATTGTTGTTCAAATCATTTATATGTGTGCACCTTTAAAAAAAAAATGAGACAGTTAAAACATATAACAGGAATCCACCAAGGAGCTTAAGCAACATACTGCATGCAGCAACAACATTGTGGAAGAAGAAACAATTTGCAATGAGTACTAAAGCTGTTAATGACTTCCTTTGCAAGGTTCAAATTTTTATTGAAGAAATCATCAATCTTGACCCCATTATGGAAAGGACTCAACTTTTAAGATGGGCTTTGAATAATTCCTTACATATTAGAAAGAGCTCCAATAGGAATAGACTAGGAATAAAAAGCAGGAGAGGATCACATAATGCAAACTTTTCCCTGCCTTTTACAAGACTGGTAGCCTTCAAGAGCAGAAGGCCTTGTGATCCTACCCAGATTTTGCTCTGTCATATGTTAGTATTATTAATTTTTCAAAAGTATATACACAGGTATTTGTTGAAATGTCAATAAATAATTTTTTTGGAAAATATGAGTTTTGCCAATGCACTAAATGTGAACCCAGGTCTCTCCTGATTTATACTGGCATGAACCTGAAGAGTCTCATGCATTAGCAAAGTTTAATTTTGATTATTAATTAATTTTTTTTTAGTTTTTTGTTTATAGGGTTATCTAATCTGGCTCCAGGTCCTTATTCTCTTTTTTCACCTAACTTCATATTGCTTTTCTTTCACTATATGTTTGTTGGTTTGTGAAGACAATTGTTCCACCATATCTTCCAAATGTGAAGGTGAAGAGTTGAGTTATATGTCAAATGAAAGCTTGTGATGCGAGATATGTCACAGATAATAATAAGTGTACTGACAGAGTTTCTTCCACCCTCCTAAAAAAGGGATGGTAAGGTATAAAGGGTTGTTTTACAGTATATTTTGAATGCAAGAGTTGAGTAAAGTGTAAATTGAAAGCCTTAATAGTTTAAGTTAAAAGAAAAATATACAAATCATGCAGTAATAAATTATCACAGGAAAAGTCCTGTAGATAATGAACACTTAAAAAAATGAGTTGAAAAAAAATTGGTTGTCCTGACTGGGATTTGAACCCAGGTCTCCCAGAAGCATGCCGGGTGTCTTAGCAGCTAGACCACAATTGGTCAGTTTGCTGGTGGTCTAGCGGCTAAGATGTCCTGCATGCTTCTGGGAGACCTGGGTTCGAATCCCAAGTTTTCATTTTTTTTGCTTCTAGGAAAGATGAGAAAAACCAAACTTGGTGTTCTGTCGTAGATTTTGATTATGAATTCAATAAAAAAAAAATCAAATTTTTGAAGTGTATTATTTTTAGCCGACCCGTGGCCGAGTGGTTAGCACGCTTGGCTACTGATCTAAGGGACATGGGTTCGAGCCCCGGATTAGGCATGGATGTATGTGTCGTTTTTCTGCTGAGGTCCTGCCATCCTCTCAGATATCCTACTGTGGCATATAAACTGACAGGCTCCTGTCAGACCTATGTGGCAAGCAGCTGCTTGAGGGGATATTTATTTTATTATTTATTTATTATGGTTTTAGAAAAAATTGAAAAACTGAAAATTTTGTAGAAAATAATGTGATGTGGCCTTATAGACAAAAAAATTGCAACTCACATATGTTATACATTATACTCCATATAATCTTTGTACCAAATCTGGCCTTGGTAATTGTTTTGATAATGAGCAAAAAGTTACTGAAGTTGTACCTATGTTATTGTTAATGATGCACTTCAGGTGACTTGTGCACTAAGCAGAGGCTACTAATGTGCAACATGCTTTGCTTCTTGCACTCAAGTGCTACTTAATAACCAACTACCATTCGGCTGCTACCCACTCCTATAATGCTGTTGTAAATGATATAATGGTTAATGGAAGTTTGGATTCTTTAGTATACTTAATGTATCTTTTCTGCCTTTGAATTGCTGGAACAGAAAATGATTTCTGTTCCTGCAATTATGGATTTTTTTTTTCTGATGGAGTAGAATTGGAAACAAGATTTCCCACCTTCTGTGCCTCCTAAGTGACACTGCTGAAGTAAATAATAATAGTCTTTCTTGTTAAGCTGAATCAATAAATCAGCGTAATTGAAGTCGGACACTATATGAAACATGAGAAAGCAAACCGAAGCAATAACATGCATGGAACAATCTCAGCAACAGTTTATTAAAAAAAAAAAGACATATGGGAACAAATAGCTTTTATCTAACAAACATCATCAGTTTTCTTTTTGAACTTGAAGTTTTCTTTTCCTGTGAAAAATATCTTAAATGTATCTTGATAAGGCAGTTAGAGTGAGTGAATTATTGCTTCTCCCACCTATTGCAAATTGTCCATCATGCCTATTGCACCATTGTACAATTGCCTTAAATTTTCTGACTGGTTGCACTTTTTAGAAGAAATTCCCAGTTTCAGCAAACTGAAATGGGGTCTTTTATTAAATTGTCCCAGTTTTTTACAAGTTGAAATCTGCTCACTCTAGGTATCACTCAACATTTGTATTGTCAAATTTGTTCCCTCAAATATTGGGAATTTTCATTTGTTTTGTGCACTAAAGAAATATTGTTGACAATAGCATTATAGGAGTAAGTAGCAGCCAAATGGTAGTTATAAAGTTACATTGGAGTGCAAGCAGTAAGGCACATCGGTAGCTTCTGCCTTAGTGTTAAGGCTCAAGAGCATCAGTGCATGCAGTGTGTGGTATCCTGAAGTGTATTATTAGCAATAACACAGGTACAACTTCAGTAATTTTTTTCTTGTTATCAAAACAATGACCATATGTCAGATTTGGTACAAAGGTTATATGGAGCATAATGTACAACTTATAATTTTTTTCGTTTACAGGGTCATTTTACCTTTTATCACAATATAAAATTTTCAGTTTTTTTTTAATTTTTTAAAATCTATAATACATAATATAATACAAGTTGATTCTTTTTAATTGAATTTGTTATCAAAATCTACATCAGAACACTGAGTTTGGTGTTTTCATCTATCCTAGAAGCAAAGAAAAAAAAATTGAAAATTCTGGGTCACAATTTGTGTATTTCCCCCATAAGTTAAATGGCTATAATTCCTTTTAAGAATTTTTTTGATTCAAAATATTTTGGGCAATTCCACATCTTATATATATACTAATATTTATGCCAAATATTGAAATCTGTGATGACTGGTGAACTGGCCTGGTTGAATTTATATGGAATTACACTTCAGTAAACATCAAAATAGTTCTGACATGGATGTGGCAGGAATGTTTTCAGGGACAGGCAAAATTTTGTGGAATGGAAGCAAAAGATAAATCACTATGTCATAATAGAAATATTTATATTGAGCCATTCAATAGTGAGCACAGTTGTAAATACAGCGATCATGCATATATTATAATACACTAAAATGTCCAAAAATAAAATCAGAAAAAGGGTAAATTATTACTGAAAAATGCACGTAAAATTGTTTTTATATATTAAGAAAAATATATATATATACTACTTGAATCAAAAGGAAATGCAAAAAATATGATTAACGTTTGTGAAGGTAAAAAGTGACATTAATTTTGGTAAACCAGATATTCAACATAAATTACTTTTTCTATCAAGTATTCCAAGGGGGAGACAACAGCCCTATTTGATTCCCTTTACGATGCCCATGGGTTGTGCTTTAGGCTCGAACTCTCCATAGGATATACAACTGGATCACTTAGGGCTTGCTCTCAAAGCCTGAGACAGGAAGTGTTGTGACATTGGAGTTTGTGAGTATCATAAAAGGGAGAATTGGGGTTATACCCCCACCCCCTTCCTCTGAGGGCTTCAATATCGTATACAAATTGGTTATAAAGTCAATATCAATTTTTACAGAAATTGAAACATGCTAAATTACCCCTCAAACCACTGTTTGCCATAGAAGTCTGACAGGAACCTGTCAATTTAATATGCCATAGAGGAGATATGTGAGGAAGATGAGACCCCAGCAGAAATACAACACAGGAACATCCCTACCTTATCTAGGGTTTGAACCCAGGTTCTTTTGGTCAGAAGCCAAGTGGGCTAACCATTTGGCCACTGAAATGGTGCAATAATACAATCAGATGCAATAGTTATGTCAATAATACCTTAGATGTGACAGAGCTGCAATAGTTAGGCCAGTAATATCTCATATATATGACAGAGATGCAATAGTTAGGTTAGTAATATCTCATATGTGATAGAGATGCAAAAGTTATGTCAGTAATACCTCAGATGTAACAGTTAAATTGATTAACTTTTCCACATGTGGAAAGTGGCTTTGTTACTAAAGAGAATGATAATTACCCTTCAGTAATGTATTCAGGGAGTTTCACAGATATTGCACTTTGCCTTGGATAATCCTTTTCATGTAATTCATGAAGACACCTCATAAATTACAAGAAAACACAACTCCTGAAAATGGTAACTTTTTTTCCTTGACATTGTCTTCAGATATTTGTGAACAGCTTGATTTGGATATGCTCTGTCTATTTTCATATGATGTAAATTGATATTTTTGGATTTTCTTCAATGAAGTCTCATATTGATTTGACTGCATGCTAGCTAGACACCCAAATCTTGGTTTGTTATAAACCAAATCCTTTTTTTAAAAATTGTTAACCACACTGTAAATTGATTTCTCTATTTCCAATGGGTCCCTTCCCCTAACCTTCTCTGAGCCCTTGTGGTCCTTGTGACCGACAGTCTCCTGTAAGATTTCTATGTATTATTTTTGTGTGCAAAAAAGTGCTGCTCAGAAGTAAAACAATCCAACCCATTGTATGTTCTACAATGTTGCATCAAATGGATTCAAAGTTCACTACAAATTATTAGTAGTTTAAGTAAATTATTAGTAGTTAAGTACAATCAGTTTCATTAGATAATACAAAAAATTAATATAAGCCATTAATTTTTTAAAAATGTTATTATTGTACAATTTGCCCATTTTGCTTTGATTTCTATAAAATAAGTGACTATAAATATCCTGAATTTTTTAAGTTGGTCTTTTAAAAATGGAGACTTAGTTACATCAAATGGATTCAATTTGTGGCAAACTCCCCTCTATTGGAAGATTCTGTTATGCCACTGAATGTGTTGTAGCATGTGTTGTACAAATATCCAAAAGTATTCTGTACACCTTGTAGCTGTCAGAATTTAAACTTAGTACTATTCCATTTTTATCCAGAAGTTATGGAACACTACAAATTATTAGTAGTTTAAGTAATAGTAAAGTAGTAGTAGTTTAAGTGATTATTTTAAGACAATAAATAATTTGCTTCTATGTATAGATTACCACATTTCCACCTAAAACTAGAATATGCATCACCTATGTTGAATACAGGATGCTCATTTTCAAAAAATATTTGTTATTTTCTAATTTTAGTGCCTTCTAACATTGGAAATTCAAACTGAAGTGTGATTTTGAAAGAACGAATAGTATTATTTCATTTAGTATATATACAACCAAAAAATAATTTTTCTTTTATTTTGTAAAACAAAA
Organism: Ryuthela nishihirai; assembly: GCA_038380435.1. NCBI lineage: Eukaryota > Metazoa > Arthropoda > Arachnida > Araneae > Heptathelidae > Ryuthela > Ryuthela nishihirai. The sequence continues at coordinate 67,575,846 of JAWZYU010000015.1, read as the reverse complement.
GAAAATTGAAATTCCATCCATCCCAGGGAGTAAGGGGTGAGATCACTCATGTGAGAAAAAAACCTTTAACATCACTACTTTGTATCCCAAAATTCCAAATTTCTAGCATGAATTGATCATTTGCAATAGCTGTTAAAATTTTAAACTCCTTTCCTAACTTTTGCTCCTTGTAACACTCAAAATTTAAAGTATTGGAAGATTCTGAAAAATTTAAGATGACAGATGCCAAAGTAAAAACATTAGCTAACATTTCAGAAACAAACTAAAAAGTAACTTTTCTTCATAACTTCAGAATGCTGAAGATTTCTTCAGAAAAATCAACATTATACCAATTAACTTTTCCACAGTTACAACAATGATTATAACATTAGAAACTGTAGCTTGAGAAATACAGGAGGTATTTGAGATGAGAATTTTACATGAGAGTTTATGCCTTATATAGTAATTTACATTGCCTCTAGCCATTTTTGAATATATATATATTTTTTAAATCTGTATGTGTTTGCTGATTTAATATCTGTTTATGCTTTTTCACATGACAAGGGGGCTTTGCAATGGCAAGCTTCACCAGGCCCCCCAAAAATATGCACTATGGTTAGCTCAAGTTTTGCCTACCTTTCTTTCTGTGCAAAAAGGTGAGGGAAATTTTCATAGGGGTTGATCGTAATAGTTATAACTGAAATGAAAGCGTGTGGCCTCAAGAATTGGTTGGCATTAGCTATTTCGCTGCCTGGAGTGAACTTGGACTCTGCTGCCACATTCTCCAAGTTTGATCTCAGATATTAATGGTTTACCTAAATTTAACATCGTTTTTGAAAGCAATTGAAAATCATTTTTAGAAAGCTTAGTCATACTCCAGTCAACTTTCAACTATGGTCATTAGTTTCAAAATTGGCTTTTCTTAAAAAAATGCAACATCTCTTGCACATGCAGTAGCACTGCTCCTGTCAAGAATGGGCCCTGTGTGCGGGTGAGCCATACCCTGTGCACGTTAAAGAACACACTGGATGGCCTTGATTGGAGGCTACCATCTTCCAGTGGGTCCCCTCCCCCAACTATCTCTGAGCCTTCAGGGTCCATATGACCTGGCCATTTAGCCCATGGTGTGCAAAGAATTGCCGCTCAGAGGTAAAACAACCCAACATCCTGTCAAGAATGGCATGAGCAGCCTCAAATTATGCCTCTCTTTCATCTAAATGGGAGGAAAATTGAACTAAGGGTCAATCTTTATGAATCATAAGTTAAGTGAAAGCTTAAACAGTTTTTTGTTTCACATTCTAATGTATTAATAATGGAGAAAACATCACAGTAATATTGAATGGTCAAACCATTTCAGACAGGGCCACGTTTAGACATTTTTGGGCCCTAGGCACAAAGTCATATTAAGGCTCCTGCACCCTAAACCAGTTGTTAAAATCAGCAGTTGTCAATATCAGCTGGTGGATAATCCTGATCAGAGACCATCGCAAGTACCTGAACCTCACTTAGCTAGTTGGGCATCGTCAATCCTAAACTGGAGTAATGTGTCTCAGGCAGGTCATATGGCTCTTGAAAAGGTCCACTTGAAAACGTGATGCCTGAAGTTCCTACCAGCATCAGTGACTTCAGCCTTTAGTGGAAGAGGAACAGGTCTTTGCCCCATGCCTGCAATCAGGAGGCTGTTTGATATTGTTGGCCCTACCTATTTAAATAAACTAGTTTCTTTAAAAATCCTACTAATCATTTTCTCTCTGCAGGTACTTGGAACGTGAGGACGTTTCATAGAGATTATTCTCTTGATGTCCTCACGCAGGAATTCCAGCATTATAAACTAGATATTGTAGGCTTGCAAGAGACCAGATGGACAGGTAAAGGTGAGATACTTAAAAATAACTTTAAATTTCTCTTTTCAGGGAGGGAGGATGGAAAGCATCTCCAAGGTGTAGGTTTGCTTTTCAGCAGACACGCCAGTGATGCTCTTCTAGGATATGACTGCATTAATGAAAGATTTCTTACAGCAAAATTTCAGACAAGTATTAAGGACTTGAATGTTATCTGCTGTTATGCCCCCACTGAGGATGCTGATGAGGATGAGAAGGATAGGTTTTATGGACAACTTCAGGATATTTTGAATTCTGTCAAGAAAGGAGTGTATTACCCTTGTTCTAGGTGACTTCAATGCCAAAGTTGGTACTGACTCTGACCTTTGGGGAGAGGTGATAGGCCCTTTTGGTATTGGTAGCTGCAATGGCAATGAGCAACATCTCCTACAGGTTAGTAAACTCAATGGTTTCAGAATAACTAACACATACTACAAACACCGGGACCTTTATAAGTATACATGGGTTTCACCTGATGGGTTGCACAGGAATATGATAGATTATATTTTAATTAACAGCAAATGGGCCAGTTCAGTTAGGAATACCAGATCATACAGGGAAGCCAAAATTAGGTCTAACCATTATCTGGTCAAAAGTGTCTTGCAGCTGAAGAAATGTCGTGCTAAGGTTAAGAAAATTACCTTCAACACTGAAGGTCTGAAAGATCCAGATATAGTCAAAACATACCATGATAGGCAACTTAGTCATTATGACAATTGTGGTTTGCTTACTGCTGAAGTTCAGAAAGAATAGGATCAGTTTAAGCAGGCTTTTCTTGAAACCAACAGTACTCTTTTGGGTAAAAGGGAACAGAAGAAACAAAATTATTTGAGTGATAAGACTATCAAACTTATTTCTGAAAGATGGAAGTGCAGGATTAATATCAATCAACATCATACTAGTTCTAACAGAAGGAATTACAATGAGCTTAATAAACGTGTAAAGGATCAGTTAACAGCTGATAAGAATCTTTGGCTTGATAGCTTGGCTGATAAAGCAGAGGAAGCAGTTAGACAGCACAACAGTGGGGGGTTGTACTAGATTGTTAATGTTTTATGTGGGAAGAAACAGACAGGTACATAGGGATTGAGGGATAAACATGGCAATGTGGTTGAAGGTGAGGATTCTGTGATGGTTAAGTGGGCTGAGCATTTCAGAGATGTTCTAAATAATGTGATTATATCTACTCCCATTGTTGATGGATGAGGATAGATGCATTACTAGCTTTTATGATGGCCCTATATTGGTCTGTAAATGGTAGCTAGGTAGTCACTGGAAGGAGAGCTATGCACCAATCCCCTGTGATGATGCATAGAACTGGCCAGGCCTAGCACTTAATGCCCGACCGCACCTTCTCGTGGTGCAGACCGTTAGTACCTTTCAAAAGAGATACTCTCTTGTGGAAGTGAACGGAAGGAGAGGGCTGCCAGATTAGTGTGGCCTACTGATCTTGGACAACTATGGCTACTTTTCTTTTTTTCTACCCTGCTGAGGAGTGGTCAACACACAGGGTCCTGGTGCTGACCATATAAACCCACTGGACTGGACAGATATATAGCTCTGAGCTTGATTATGGATCCTGATTTTGCTGCACTGGTGGACTTCTGTTTAGGGAAAATCGTCCATTGTGTTTTCTGTTTGTTTGTGGGTTGACAGCCCCAAGTGAATAGATTCACAGGATATGTTTATCAGCTGGTAGATAATCGTGAGCAGAGGTCATCGTAGGCACCAGAACTCTTGCTTCTATGGGCATCATCAAATTCTACATTGGAGGAAGTCTTTCAGTGCAAATGGCTTCACCCTTTAGTGGTAGGGGAACAGGTCTTTGCCCCATGCCTGTGATTAGGGGGCTGTTTGATATTGTCGACATTCCCTCTCTCAATAAACATAGTTTCTTTAAACATCCCACTAACCATTTTCTCTCCATAGGTAGTTGGAATGTGAGGACTGCACAGAACTTATTCTCTTGATGTCCTTACACAAGAATTCCACCATTATAATTTAGATATTCTCGGCCTGCAAGAGACCAGATGGACAGATAGAGTCTTAAAAATAATCTCAAATTTCTCTTTCCAGGGAGAGAAGATAATAAGCATCACCAAGTCATAGGTCTGTTTCTCAGCAGACACACCAGTGATGCTCTTCTAGGATATGAGTGCATCAATGAAAGGTTTCTTATAGCAAAATTTCAGACAAGCATTAAAGACTTGAATGTTATCTGCTGTTATGCCCCCATTGAGGATTCTGATGAGGATGAGAAGGATAGGTTTACGGACAACTTCAGGATATTTTGAATTCTGTCAAGAAAGGAGATATTACCCTTGTTCTTGGTGACTTCAATGTCAAAGTTGGTACTGACTCTGACCTTTGGGGAGGAGTAATAGGCCCTTTTGATATTGGTAGCTGCAATGGCAATGGGCAACGTCTCCTACAGGTAAGTAAACTCAATGGATTCAGAATAACTAACACTTATTACAAACACCGCAACATACATAAGTACACATGGGTTTCACCTGATGGGCTGCATAAGAATATGATTGATTATATATTAATTAACAGGAAATGGGCTAGTTCTGTTAGAAATACCAGGGCATATAGGGGAGCTGAAACTGGATCTGACCATTACCTTGTTAAAAGTGTGTTGCAACTTAAACTTAAAAAGTGTTGTGCTAGGGTTAAAAAATTTGCTTTTAATCCTGAAGCTCTGAAAGACCCAGTTATAGCCAAAGCTTATCATGATAGGTTACTTAGTCATAACAGTCATGGTACGCTTACTACAGAAGTTGAGGAAGAATGGAATCATTTTAAACAGGCTTTTTAGGAAACTAACAGTACTCTTTTAGGAAAAAAGGAGCAAAAGAGGCAGAATTATCTGAGTGATAAGGCACTTGAGCATATTTCGGAAAGAAAGAACTGCAGGAATGCCCTTAATGAATACCCTACTAGTCCTAATAGAAAAGCATTACAGAGAACTTAATAAACGTGTAAAAGATCAGTTAGCTGCTGATAAGAATCTTTGGCTTGATAGTTTGGCTGACAAAGCCGAGGAATCAGTTAAACAGTACAACAGCAGAGAGCTGTACTAGATAGTCAATGTTCTGTGTGGAAACAACGAACAGGTATACAAGGATTGAAGGATAGACAAGGTAAGGTTATTGAAGGCGAGAATTCTGTCATGGCTAGGTGGGCTGAGCATTTCAGTGATGTTTTAAACAATGTGGTTATTCTACTCCCATTGTTTGCAATGATGATAGATGCATTGGTGGCGTTAATGTTGGCCCTTATAACACAATCTGAAGTTATTTTGGCTATTTCTAAACTTAAACTTCATAAATCCCCAGAGGTAGATGAAATTACTACGGAAATGCTCAGAGCTGGGAATGTTTTGGTTACCACTTAGATGACTGAAATTTTGAATATTTTTTATGATAAAGGCATGGTTCCTAAAGATTTTACCAGAGCTATTATTATCCCTATTTTCAAAAAAGGTGATCGCAGTTCTTGTGATAACTATAGGGGTATCAGCCTACTCTCTGTTCCAGGTAAAGTTCTTTCCATGATTGTGCTTAATAGAATTAAGAATCTGGTTGACAGGCAATTGCGTGATGAGCAATGTGGATTCAGAAGTGGTAGGGGATGTGTAGATCAGATATTTTCACTTAGGCAGATTCTTGAGAAGTGTTTAGAGTTTCAGAAACCTTTGGTTGCTAGCTTTGTTGATTTCAAAAAGGCTTTCGACTCTGTTGATCGTCATAATTTGTGGTTGATTGTGAGATCGTATGGTATACCAGACAAGTTAGTTAACATAATGAAAGCTCTCTATAATAACACTGAGTTGTGTGTGAGAGTTGGTAAGTCTTGTAGCAATTGGTTTAGCATTACTTCTGGTGTTCGACAAGGGTGCATTTTGTCTCCTTTTCTCTTTAGTTTGGTCATTGATTATGTTATGCGAAATTCACTTCAAGGGAAATATTTTGGCTTTAAATGGGCTGGAGATACGAAAATTTCTGATTTAGATTATGCTGATGATTTAGCCCTTTTGGCAAATGATGTTGATGAGATGAACTCTTTCATTCGAGCTGTTGATGAGACTGGTAGTAGAGTAGGTGTGGTTATAAACAGAGAGAAAACTAAAGTGATGAAAATTGGTCAGGCAGGCTGTGATTCAGTTAATCTGAATGGTTGCAGTCTTGAGCAGGTGTCACAGTTTAATTATCTTGAGAGATACTGGTGATGTGCAGCATGAGATTAACAGACGAATAAGGATTGCTGCAGGGACTTTAAAGAACCTATGGAGAGTGTGGAGAAATAGGCGTATACACCTAAAGACTAAAATTAGACTGTATAATAGCTTGGTTCTTTCTAGGGTTAGTTATGGTAGTGAAACTTGGACACTTTGTAAACAAGATAACAGGAAATTAGATGCTTTTGATTCCAGATGCTTACGCAGTATCTTGGGCATTAGGTGGTTCAACTTTGTAACTAATGATGAGGTTAGGCAAAGGGTTTGCAACCTCCTTTAGGCAGCATATTGTGCAGGCTTCAGAAAGATGGGGAGACCTAGGATTCGGTGGGCAGACAATGTCAAACAGGACCTTGTTAGAATTGGTGTGCAGTGGCCAGATGCAGTAGATGTAGCTCAGGATAGACTTGCTTGGAGAACTAAATTGCACGGTCTGTAGCCAATGGCTGCTTGAGGATGGTGAATTCCGAAAATCGGTGGTGAATTCCGAAAACATTCCGAAATCGCATTGGCGATCTGTAAATTAAAACTGCGTAAATCCCCAGGGGTGGATAAAATCATCACTGAAATGCTTAGAGCTGGGAATATTTGTGTTGTCACATGACTGACTGAAGTTTTGAATATGTTTTTATGATAAACGATTTTACTAGAGCTATCATTGTCCCAATTTTTAGAAATGGTGATCGCAGCTCTTGTGATAATTATAGGGGAATTAGTTCACTTTCTGTTCCAGGTAAAGTTCTTTGCATGATTATGCTTAATAGAATTAAGAATTTGGTTGATGGACAACTGCGTGATTAACAGTGTGGATTCAGAAGTGGTAGGTCAAATATTTTCAAATATTTAGTATTGATTTTTTTAATTTGAAGTATTGATCAAATATTTTCACTTAGGCAGATTCTTGAGAAATGTTTAGAGTTTTAGAAACCTGTGGTTGCTAGCTTTATAGATTTCAAAAAGGTTTTTGACTCTGTTGATTGACATAATTTGTGGTTGATTGTTAGATCGTATGGAATACCTGATAAGTTAGTGTAATGAAAGCTCTCTATAATAACACTGAATCGTATGTGAGATATGGTACATTTTGCAGCGATTGTTTTAGCATTGCTAGTGGAGTTAGACAAGGGTGCATTTTGTCTCCTTTTCTCTTTAGTTATTGATTATAAAAAAATAAATACCCCCTCAAGCAGCTGCTTGCCACAGAGGTCTGACAGGAGCCTGTCAGTTTATATGCCAAATGTCAAAGTACATAGAAGGTCTGAGAGGATGGCAGGACCTCAGCAGAAAAACAACACATACATCCATGCCTTACCCGCGGCTCGAACCCAGGTCCCGTAGATCAGTGTAATGCGAAATTCTTTGCAAGGGAAAGATTTCAGCTTTAAATGGTCGAGATTTCAAAATTTCTGATTTAGATTATGCAGATGATTTGGCATTGTTGGCTAATGATGTTGATGAGATGAATTCGTTCATTAAGGCTGTTGATGAGACTGGTAATAGAGTTGGTTTGGTGATAAACAGAGAAAAAACTAAAGTGATGAAATTTGGTCAGGCAGATGGTGCTTCAGTTGCTTTGAACGGCTGTACTGAGCAAGTGTCTCAGTTTACTTTTCTTGGGAGCTGTGTAACAAATACTGGTGATGTGCGGCATGAGATAAATAGAACAATAGGGATTGCCCCTGGGACTTTTAAGAATCTATGGAGAGTATGGAAAAATAGGCGTATACACTTAAAGATTAAAATTAGCTGTGCAAAGTTTGGTTCTTTCTAAAGTTAGTTATGGTAGCGAAACATGGCCCTTTGTAAGCAGGATAACAAGAAGCTTGATTCCTTTGATTCTAGATGCTTATGCATTATCTTGGGTATTAGGTAGTTTGACTTTGTAAGTAATGATGAGGTTAGAGAAAGGAGTCATCAACCTCCTTTGAGCAGCGTATTTTGCAGAGAGAGACTGCTTTGGTCTGGCCATGTTGCTCGTATGCATAGCAGCAGTTTGGCAAAGAGGATTATGAACAGTGTACCTAAGGGTATTAGAAAAAGGGAGAGACCTAGGAGGCGGTGGGCAGACAATGTCAATCAGGACCTTGCTAGAATTGGCCTAGAGTGGCCAAATGCAGCAGCTGTAGCTCAAAAGAGACATGTCTGGAGAGGAAAATTGCACAATCTGGTTGGACCTCCGTAGCCTATGGCTGCATGAGGATTTTGTATGTATGTACCCTAAATTACTATATGTAAAATTTAGAACACATAATTGCATAAATAAAAATTGCAAAAACACTGAAATAAAACAATGTTTTATGTCTTTTTTTTTTAAACTCAGAAGTTGTTTTTATAGAAGATAATTTCATTTCCTTTTGAATTTTCAACTCACTAAAAGCCTTGTTCTGTGGTGGGTAGTACAGTTATTATTATGAATTCATTATGTTCTTGATTTTATCATTGTTCTTGATGGGGATTCTGTTTCAAGGTTGACATCAGTTTGGAAACCAATTTTAACCTTGAAACGAAATCTCCGCTAAGAACAAATGCAAAAGTGAATTCATAATAGTAAGGACTTACTATCCACCACAGGATAATAAACTCGCCTTTTTATTAGATATCAACCCAAGGGAAAACCAAGGTAATTTTGTAGATAATAATTCCAACTAATTGTTTCAGCTTTTTTAGCATTTTTATTTTATTTTTAGTGATTAGAGTTAATTCTATTAATTTTAAATCGGCACTGACTTAAATTACTTTCTTTTAAATATTTTCTTTGTTGAAAATTGCCAGACCTCATTGAATATTGCACTATAGGCTACTTTACGAATAATTTTTAACAACTGTTAGTATGGACATTTTTTGTATAAATCTGTATAAACTTGACTTCTGCCAATATCAAAAAATATTTTTTCACAACAAAAAAAAATTACTTTAAAATATTTACCATCTAATTCTACATCATTCACAAGATTGTCGTAAAAAAAATCGTATTATATAATAGGCATAATTCCGACTGGACAGGCAGACACTTATGACATCAGTGACAGAAATTCAGTTTCCTCTTGGTTCTGCAGCTGTAGCGATCAGCCCCAAATTTGGTGGGGTGGTCCCTGTTAGGGTAACAGATCGGGTTCCTATATGCCATGGGTTGGGAGTGATCCCTTGAAAAGTGACCAAAATTTCTGGGGGGGCTGCTGTCACCTACCTTGTGAATGGAGTAGTATGTTGTGAGTAGAACGTATGGAAAGCTGTAAATAAAGTTATCAATGGACATATGTTTGGTGCCAAACTTTTGGCGGGTTTTAATTGAATGAACTTATTGATGATAAGAGTTATCGATGTATTCCATGCCAAATTTTTGGCAAGGGTTTAACTAGTGAATAAATAAGTTCCTCTTCAAGCAACTGCTTGGCACAAAGGTTAACAGTAACCTGCCAGTATAATTTGCCATAGACAAGGCCTTTGAAATAGGAGAGACCTCAGCAGAAAAGATGCACAACACCTGAGGCTCAATCCAAGTTTTCTTTGATCTGTAGCCAAGCATGCTAACCATTCAACCACTGGGATAGCCTAAAAATAACTTTTTTGTAATTTGTTTCTTTGATTTACTGTTATAGGTCTTATAAGATATAATTTTTCCAACTTTGCTTTCAATGTCATTGAAATTATCATGGATATTTTGAAAACACACCTAAACTATTATGTAATGATATAGCTATTGATAATGATTTGTATATGATTGTAGATATTTGTTGACATGATTTTTCCTCGTGAAAATTGTAAACCGAGTACACATTAATAAAATAAACTCATCTATTCTTTTATATAGTGCTGCATCTTCTACTTCAACTACTGGCCTCTCCCGCATCAAGTGACTTTATAATCTCACCCTAATTTTCTTTTAATGTATCATATATATGTGCTGACTTATTTTTGACAGTTGTTTTATAGTGTTTATTTTTGCACAACTTTCTAAAGCATTCTACAGATGAGTTGATCCACAAAAAGAAATATAAAATTATTGTCAAATTCTGCCAAAAAAATGCTTTTCACTTCTATACAATTGTCAGCTTGCACAAGGAATAGATTCTGCTGATGGGCTATAAAAAATATAAATAAATACCCCCTCAAGCAGCTGCTTGCCACAGAGGTCTGACAGGAGCCTGTCAGTTTTTTTGCCACAGTAGGAGATCTGAGAGGATGGCAGGACCTCAGCAGAAAAACGACACACACATCCATGCCTAATTCCGGGGCTCGAACCCAGGTCCCTTAGATCAGTAGCCAAGCGGGCTAACCACTCGGCTGAGTTGTTAGTGCGCTTGTATATAGTAATCAAAGGGACCTGGGTTCGAACCCATGTATAAAGTGTGGATGTTTCTTTTCTGTTTTTTCTTTCTGCTAAGGCAGTGTCTCGCAAACTGTGTGCCGCGAGAGATTTTCAGATTGACACTAGATATTCCAAAGATTTCATTTTGACTTGACTTGTGTTATCGACGTGCTTGTAAGTATTTATCAAGCTTTTTCCAAATTTTGGTATTAATTTTTGATTATTTCAAGCCATAGAATGGACAAATATTTAAAACAAACACCGAGTTATGAATTAAAGAACGAGAGCAAATCTTCAAGTAAAACCAGGCTGATGACGTCAACAAAGCGCAAATGTAATGACGATTATATAGAGTTTGGTTTTATTCTTTTTTAAGTTGCCGCGGAAAAAAATTAGATTCAGTGTGCCGCAGAGTAAAAAAGTTTGCGAGACACTGTGCTAAGGTCTCGCCTTCCTCACAGCTTATTGAACTGATGGTCTCCTTTCAGACCTCGTAGGCAAGCAGTTGCTTGAAAGGTAAATTTATTTTTATTTATTTATGTCATCTAGACATGTTCAATATATTGCTGTAACTTTGACCTCTACAACTCAATATTTATTTTGAAGATATTCCAGCATAACAGTTTCTAAGTTACATCTGGTATATAAAGTTATTGATAAAATGAATAGAAATCTTTCATATACTTTTCTCTGCAGGATATATCAACCTATTAGAGTCAAATGGTCAATATGACTGACATCAGATGTGAAATCTAAAATTGAGAAAAACTTTTTTTTCCATTTATTTTATAATATTGCTTCTTATTCACAAATTTGAGTAATAAATTAGTTGCAAACAAAAGACAGATAATAAACCTCTCCTTTTCTTAAGTTAGCATTCTTATTTAAATGCATTTGCATAAATGGGTTAAATTCTGCCAAAACTCCCCGCTCTGCACTCGGTCAGTAGGGGACACCGATGGGCTTGGAAAGGCCGTCATCCGTCGCATGGGAGGTTTAGGCCGTGGTTCCGTGTGTGGGAGAGTCATTCCCGTGCACATTAAGAACACGCTGGATGGCCTTGACGGGAGGCTACCATTTGTCTCCCAACAGCTGTTCCAGAGTATCTCCTACCCCAAATCTTCCTTGAGCCTTCGGGATCCTTGTGGCCTGGCAAGTGCCTCACAGAGGTAAACCAACCCAACCCTTTAAATGGTGGAATTTGAACTAAATGAAGATTCTGAAAATGCGAAAAGTAATATTAATACGTAACAACGTAAGAAAAACTTTTTATTTTTTAAATCACAAACATTTACTCCCTTAGGTAAGAGGAGCAAGTCTGCTGTAAATTGTAAACTCCTCTACCAGTGAGGCACCCGGGGAGTGGGTCTCTCGAAAATCCGGTCGTCTTATACGAAATCTCAAAACTTGTCTATCTGCTCTGGAATCCCAAACAGTTGTCTTTGTATAAATTTATTTTAAACCCATAGTATATATATCCGACCTAAAAAATAGGGTAAAAAAACAAATTTTATTCCACATAGTGCATTATTTTAACCTTTCCGTCCGGTTGAATATTTTAGTGAGTGGGAAACCCTATTCAAGTTTTATTCTCAATAAGCACCCCCTCGAAACTGGGGGCGGGGGTGGCTCAGTCGGTAGCGCGCCAGGCTCGTAATCTGTACTTCCCAGGTTCGAGTCCCAGCTGCGTCAGCGTTTAGATTTATCTCCGCAAAATTCCCTGCCCTGCCCACAGTCAGCAGGACACACCAATGGGCTTGGAAAGGCCGCCGTCCGTCGTAATGGACGTTAAGCCGTGGCTCCGTCGTGGAGAGAGATACCCTGTGCACGTTAAAGAACACGCTGTATGGCCTTGACGAGAGGCTACCATCTTTCTCCCAACAGCTGTTCCAGTGGCTCCCCTCCCCCAACCTTCTCTGAGCCTTCGGGGTCCATGTGGCCTGGCCATTTGGCTCATGGTGTGCAAAAAACTGCCGTTCAGAGGTAAAACAACCAACCCCTCGAAACTAAATCCTGGTACGTTCCTACTCATAGTCATACTGTACTATAATAGTTTGAAATTTTGAGCATTTGTAACTTTCAAAATTTTGAATTTCAACTTAATGGGTATTTGACGGTGGAAATTCAAACTACTGGAAGATTGGAAAATGCAGATTATACTAAAGTAATTGTACCTATCCAAACCTCCCCAAAAATTTCGTTTATCTGTTGTTTTAAAAAGTCTACAGATCGCAATGAAAACATATAGCTCGTTTTTCTAAAAACACTCGTATCACTACTTTCATTCTATCGCATTCTCTCTTCTATCACCACTCTCATTACACTATATCTATATAAAACCATAACTTACATAAAAAATTACGAATTTATTTTGTTTTATTAAAAAAACAATTTTTTCATATTTTATGGATTTATCCAAGTGCATTTTTTAAAACTAAATTTTGCATCTGGAATTAATTTTAAACTTAAGCAGCCTTTTATGTGTGCTTCCTTCTGTAAGATGTGATTCAAATTGGAACATTACTATTTAGAGGCTGACAAAGAATTCTTAATAACGTACGGTAGCAGAACTATTCTGATTGCAAGGTCATATGAGCGAGCATATGACTAAGGCGTGGCCAGTGCACCGGACGTTGTCATGTGTTATTTATCTGCAAGATGGTTCGCATTCGACTGGTGTCGCAGATTTTCGCATCGCACGTCTGGTGAGTTCTGCTTATGATCAGATTACCACATGATGCTTTATAGTTACTGGCATCAGGTTAAGTGCTGATAAAAAATTTCTCGACGTTCAAACCATGATAACTGTAGTAATTTGATACGCTTTTGGTGCTACCGTTATATTTTCACTCAGAATTGTTCCCCTTTTTTATAATTCGAATTGTCGCAGTATATTTCACCATACGTATTTTTACTGTATTCAATGATAGCGTTTGAAAAAATTTTGATGACAGGATGTGTGTGTTGCTTTTCTGCTGGGGTATCGCCTTCATCACAGACCTCTGCTATGGCGTATTAAACTGACAGGCTCCTGCGTGGCAAGTAGCTGCTTGAGGGGGGTATTTATTAAATTGCAACAGTGAAACAAATAAAGACTTGTTCTGACCAGGGCCGGCTCCAGGTCTATCAGCGCCCCATTCAACTTAGGATTAAAATAAATCGATGAATTTGGGGCGCGTAAATGCGCCCCATAAATTTGGCGGCCTGTGCGGGTGCACTGTTCAATCTGCTCAGTAGGATTTTCTGCTTTAGTAGCATTCTCCTCTCATTCTCTACTAAAGGAGTTTTAGTAGAATTCTCAAGGGGTATCCCTCCCACCACTTGAGAATGCTACTAAGGATAATGGACGCAAAAATTTATTAACTTTATGCCTATTTCGCTCATTTTTCAAGAAAATTTTTAATTATATACTTAGGCATGGATGTTTGTGTCGTTTTTCTGCTGAGGTCCTGCCATCCACTCAGACCTTCTACTATGGCATATAAACTGACAGGCTCCTGTCAGACCTCTGTGGCAAGCAGCTGCCTGAGGGGGTATTTATTATTTCTTATTTCACACCATAACGCAGTGATTTCCAAATTTTCTGTAACACCCAAAAGTCTGCATCTGTATATAGTGGCTGAAGGAGTGTTAATTGTTGAGAAGTAGTGAACAAAGCAATAGAAATGCACGGGATAATGTTGCCAATAAGTTTAATTTTTAACTTTAAATCCAGTAAGAGATGCAGTGACTGATGAAAGCCTTTAATTGAACATAGTTGAACATAGCGATCTTATAGCTGTAAGAGTTATGTTTCTAAAGGCAATGCGCGAAAGTAAATCGATTTCTAACATTTTGTTAATTGTACTTCCATAGAAAATCCCGCTTCACCTCCACTCCCAAGAGGTCAGTCCCACACTTTGAAAACCACTGCCGCAACTGACTTAAAAGTTAATTTTTTATTTATACATGTTATTTTTTCAAATCCCAGGGTTCAGGGAGCTCATTTTTTACTTTTATATAAGTCAGCATTTTTCTTTTATATAAGTCAGCATATTTCAATCTCAGTGAAGAATATTCTGTATGAGAAGGTCTGTACAAGCTAGGAATAGCTTCTCCGATCCTTCTCTATGGATATGTAGCAAATAAAACAACATGCAAAGAGTTGTATCAAAAAAGCGAAAACTCAAGAACTGTTTTGGTATAATGGAAAAATATTATTATATTATGGAATTTAGTGAAGTATTTGAAAAAAATCTAATGGTGGTTTTCTTATTACTTTAGGACTCAGTTTTATTATTAATACAGTCGTTGTAATATGTACAAAGCAATTTTAATAGCTTATACGTTACCACGTGAGAAAGTGTAAAAATATGATATATAATTCAATCAGTGAATGAAGCAGTCGTCCAGACGTTTCGACCGCTTCAGCTGACCATGGGTTAATAAACCAGCATGGTGACTGGAGGTTGTGGGGAAACGCCTGTCGACGTCGCGAGTGTTATCGAGTCACGTGCTCCTTGTGGATCTCTGCCAGCTAGCAGCGCAGGTATCCTGGTGCACGATGCAGCTTCGGAACTGGCAACTCGCCAGCGAGAGAGCTGTATAGAGTGCTGGTCTTGTAGTCTGCGGAGCGCGTGATTGTGAATACTACTAGTGAGCCTGTGTACTTTACAACAGGAAAATTAGTAGTAGTCTTATAAATAGAAGCATTTAGTCAGTTTAGGTGCATTTTTCTCTCACCATTTGATATGATTCGTGGATTGTTATCTTTTTGGAAGAGAGTACTACAAAGCCTAGGAATTAAGGAATGGATTGGCCTAGAGAAATTTCTGACAGAAACCTCGAAACGCTGCGTAGTGAAAAGGTAGAAATTTCAAAATATGTGCAAATTTACCATAGTTTTCTAGATCTTGTATTTATTAATATAGTTTCGAAATTTTTAGGTTGGACTATATTTGAAGTTGTTATTCACGACTTTTTATCAGTGTATTCCTTTATATTTGTTTGGCGTAATATGGATTTAATTTCCCTTGCGCCATAAAACTTCAATTAAACCACCTAAGGGGGCTATGCGGTTATAATGACATATTTCACGGTTACCTCCTTGAGGATTTAAATATATTTTTTAAGAAAGCCCCCCCCTCCCCCATCACCACCCACTATTTTTTTGATGAAAACTTTGATAGCACTGGAATCATTTTTTTCTTTGCCATTTTTCAGTTTAGTACGTAATAATAAGGCTAGCTGAACAAAGGGAACCCCCGGGTTTCTACTAATTAGATAGTTTGAGCTCCGGGTCAGATATGGATGTTTCTTTCCTGTGTCATCCTCTGTGGCAAGCAGCTGCTTGCCACAGAGGTTTAAAGTGTAATTTATGTGTTTTAAGTTGTCAGGCTGTTGCAAAAGTCTGCTTATAATAACTAAAACACCTTTGCAATAAAAATATATAATTATAGCTTATCTTTGACATTCTCAAGAGCATAGGTGCGCTTTTACTCCAAATTTTACCCAGAGATATATCAGAATATTTTCATACATATCGTGCCTCATACTAAATAATCACGTTTCCAGATTGCTTTTTTATTCCTATTAGTATTGTAGCTTCCTTATCATTTAATTAAGTTGTTGCTAATGTCTAACTTGTTATTTCATTGTAATGTTCATGCCACTGTACCAAATAATCGTATACAGAACTGTTAAAAAAAAACAGTTTTGTTTGAAAGCAAAAATACCCAGCATATTTTTGCTTTCAGGACTTTGGGAACTAGTGAAGCAGCTCTTTCCTTGTTTGCTGCATATAGCATAGAGAAGGATAGGGGATGCTATACCTAGCTTGTACAAGGATATTCTCCACTGAAACTGAAGTCAAATATGCTGACCAGTTTAACAAGAAAACAATGCATCCTGGAACAGTATCCCCTATTGCTATGCTGTTAAAGCTAATTTCAGTTTTTGAGAAAACAAGTCGCAAATTGATTTTTATGTATACAATTTAACCCCGGTAGCAGTTCTGGATCATATTAGTTTCTTTTACTGCCAAGATGGCAGAGCAGAAAGCGAAGTGAGATTGGAATTTGGAATTGCACACTCATGAGTTTAGAAGTTTTGATTGTTAGAATCCGTATTCTGTTTGAATGATTACAATTTTAAACTGCTTTCAACCATTTTCATTGTAATGGTAAGTATATTTGTTCTCTTTCTGATTCATTGCATAATAAGTTAACACAAGAGCAGATCAGAGACATTCTATTTGTTTCAATTGTTTGGAACACCAAGATAGATGAGCTATCAGATTTTACCTACATAAGTATGATGTAGTTATTGAAACAATGTTTGAGTCCCAGCTGGGTCAGAATTGAGATTTATCTCCACAAAATTCCCCGCCTTGCCCACGGTCAGTAGGGGACACCGATGGGCTTGGAAAGGTTGCCGTCCGTCGGATGGGACATTAAGCCGTGACCCTGTGTGCAGGAGAGACATACCCTGTGCACGTTAAAGAGCACACTGGATGGCCTTGACTGGAGGCTACCATCTGTCTCCCAACAGCTGTTCCAGTGGGCCCCCTCCCCCAACCTCTGAGCTTTCGGAGTCCATGTGACCTGGCCATTTAGCCCATGGTGTGCAGAAAAGTGCTGCTCAGAGGTAAAACAACCCAACCCATTGAAACAATACCTAGACAAAATTTGAAGAACTCAAATTCTCATTTTGGTGAAATAATCACAGTAAAGGTAGAAAATATATGGCACACAGTGTTGCTTCCTATTCAGTTTCATGATCATATAAAAAAAAAAACTCCATGCTTATAATAAAAATAAAAAATAAAAAAAAATCAGTCTCCCCTCTCCATGCAAAGAAAAACGAGAACAAAAAAAATGATGAGGGGCGTGGGAGCTGGGTTGTCTCAGTCGGTAAAGTGCAAGGCTGCACCTAATCTTCATTTCCCAGGTTTGAACCTTAACTGTTGTAATGGTAATATTTACCTACACTAATCTCCACCTGCCCTTTCTGATCAGAAAGGAGCCACCAATGTACTTGGAAATACTACCGTCTGTCGAATGGAATGTTAAGCAGTGGCCATGGCATAATATGTCATGTCCATGTTCAAGAATGTGCTAGATGACCTTCGCGGGAAGCTTCCATCTGTGTTTTAACAGCTATCCCTTCTCTGAGCCTTGTGCCTGTCCATTTAACAACTGTATGAAAAAAAGTGCCCCCCCCCCCCAAATGTGTTTCTAGATGAAGTAAAAACAACTGCTTTTAGTGACGGATTATCCAGTTGGCGCATGAGGCACTCGCCTAGGCTTCTACGTTCACGAGGTCAAAAAATTTTTTTTTTCCTTTTTCGAACATTTTATTCGGTGAAATGCTTCATAATCAGTATTAGTATAATCTACTATTTATGTATACATCTCTGGTGTTTACCTAGGTAAATACCAAATATGTGATTTTTGTTAAATACAGGAGAATAGACATACATTATTTTTGGCTTATAATTAAGTTTTCGTTTATTTTTCAGTATGTGCAAATTTATTATTAAATATTCAGTTTAAATATTCTATACATGCAATTTCCCCATTTGTGAGTATATACACAGATTATAGTTGCTGCACAAACTACAATTTTATTGTGAAGCGATGCAGGTAAGCTCTTTTACCTCTAAGGAATTTTTTCTGTGATTTTGTCAATGGCAGGATCAAGGGGCAGTTCATCCATTAGGCCATCTGGGGCACTGTCCCACAAAAAATAATAAATTTCAAATTTAGTGTTCATTATTTGTCATATCTAAATTAACATAAAACGGCCCATTCTTCCTAAACTTCAGTAGTAAACAAACCATGACTGTCATAATGACTAAGTAACCTATCATGGTAGGCTTTAGCTATAACTGGGTCTTTCAGAGCTTCAGTATTAAAGGTAAATTTTTTTAATTAATGCACTCATATCCTAGAAGAGCATCACTAGCATGTCTGCTGAGCAGCAGACTCATGCTTTGGTGATGCTTTCCATCCTCCCTCCCTGTAAAGAGAAAATTTAAAGTTATTTTTAAGTATCTCACCTTTACCTGTCCATCTGGTCTCTTGCAAGACTAGAATATCTAAGTTATAGCACTAGAATTCCTGCTTGAGGACATCAAGAGGATATCTCTATATAATGTCCTCACGTTCCACGTTCCTGCAGAGAGAAAATGATTAGTAGGATTTTTAAAGAAACTAGGTTTATTGAGATAGGTAGGGACAACAATATCAAATAGCCACCTGATCGCAGGCATGGGGAAAAGACCTGTTCCACCTCCACTAAAGGCTGAAGTCACTGATGCTGGTAGGAACTTCAGGCATCACGTTTTCAAGTGGACTTTTTTAAGAGCCATATGGCCTGCCTGAGACACATTACTCCAGTTTAGGATTGACGATGCCCAACTAGCTAAGTAAGGTTCAGGTACCTGCGATGGCCTCTGATTAGGATTATCCACCAGCTGATATAAGGTATCCCATGCCTCTGTTCACTTAGGGCTGGCATCCCAGAAGCAAACAGAAAACACAGTGGCAGATTCTCCCTTAACAGAGGCCCACCAGTGCAGCAAGTCCAGGATCCATAAACAAGTCCAGTCTAGTAGGTATAAATGGTCAGCACCAGGACCCTGTGAAGTTGACCACTCCTCAGCAGGGTTTAAAAAAAAGAAAAAAAGTGGCCATAGATGACCAGATCAGTAGGCCATACTGATCTGGCAGCCCTCCGCTTCTGTTTCCTTCCAAAAGAGAATATCTCTTTTGAAAGGTACTAACAGCCTGCACCATGAGAAGGCGGGGTCTGACATTAGGTGCTAGACCTGGCCGGTTCTGTGCATCATCACTAGGGATTGGTACACAGCTCTCCTTCCAGTTTATGCCTAGCTACCTGTTACAGACCGTTTTAAACAGGCCTTTTTGGAAACAGTACTTTTTTAGGAAAAAAGGAGCAGAGGAGGCAGAATTATTTGAGTGATAAGGCACTTGAGCATATTTCAGAAAGAAGGAACTGCAGGAATGTCCTTAATCAGTACCCTACTAGTCCTAATAGAAAGGATTACAGAGAGCTTAATAAACGTGTAAAGGATCAGTTAGCTACTGATAAGAATCTTTGGCTTGATGGCTTGGCTGACAAAGCTGAGGAAGCAGTTAGGCAGAACAACAGCAGAGAGCTGTACCAGATACTTAATGTTTTGTGTGGTAGAAAACGGACAGGTATACAGGGATTGAAGAATAAACAAGATAGGATTATAGAAGGTGAGGATTCTGTCATGGCTAGGTGGGCTGAGCATTTCAGTGATGTTCTAAACAATGTGGTTAGTTCTACTCCCATTGTTTGCAATAATGATAGATGCATTGGTGGCTTTAATGTTGGCCCTATAACACAATCTGAAGTTATTTTGGCTATTTCTAAACTTAAACTTCATAAATCCCCAGGGATAGATGAAATTACTACAGAAATGCTCAGAGCTGGGAATGTTTCGGTTACCACTTGGATGACTGAAATTTTGAATAACTTTTATGATAAAGGCATGGTTCCTGAAGATTTTACCAGAGCTATTATTATCCCTATTTTCAAAAAAGGTGATCGCAGTTCTTGTGATAACTATAGGGGTATCAGCCTATTCTCTGTTCCAGGTAAAGTTCTTTCCATGATTGTGCTTAATAGAATTAAGAATCTGGTTGACAGTCAATTGCGTGATGAGCAATATGGATTCGGAAGTGGTAGGGGATGTGTAGATCAGATATTTTCACTTAGGCAGATTCTTGAGAAATGTTTAGAGTTTCAGAAACCTTTGGTTGCTAGCTTTGTTGATTTTAAAAAGGCTTTCGACTCTGTTGATCGTCATAATTTGTGGTTGATTGTGAGATCATATGGTATACCAGACAAGTTAGTTAACATAATGAAAGCTCTCTATAATAACACTGAGTCGTGTGTGAGATTTTCTAATTTAGATTATGCTGATGATTTAGCTCTTTTGGCAAATGATGTTGATGAGATGAACTCTTTCTTTCGAGCTGTTGATGAAACTGGTAGTAGAGTAGGTTTGGTTATAAACAGAGAGAAAACTAAAGTGATGAAAATTGGTCAGGTAGGCTGTGATTCAGTTAATCTGAATGGTTGCAGTCTTGAGCAGGTATCATAGTTTAATTATCTTCGGAGCTATGTATCAGATACTGGTTATGTGCGGCATGAGATTAACAGACGGATAGGGATTGTTGCCGGGACTTTTAAAAATCTATGGAGATTGTAGAGAAATAGGTGTATACACCTAAAGACTAAAATTAGACTGTATAATAGTTTGGTTCTTTCTAGGGTTAGTTATGGTAGTGAAACTTGAACTCTGTGTAAACAACATAACAGGAAAATAGATGCTTTTGATTTTAGATGCTTACGTAGTATCTTGGGTATTAGGCGGTTTAACTTTGTAACTAATGATGAGGTTAGGCAAAGGAGTCTGCAACCTCCTTTAAGCAGCATATTGTGCAGAGAGAGAGACTGCTGATTTGGCCATGTTGCCCGTATGGATAATTATAGATTGGCGAATAGGGTTATGAACAGTGTGCCTAAAGGCCTCAGAAAGAAAGGGAGACCCAGGATGCAGTGGGCTGACAATGTCAAACAGGACCTTGTTAGAATTGGTGTGCAGTGGCCGGATGTAGCTTAGGACAGATATGCTTGGAGAATTAAACTGCGCGGTCTGGTTGGACCTCCGTAACCTATGGCTGCTTGAGGATGATGATGATGAAATTAACATATAATTTTATACTTATTTTGTAATCATTATTTGCCTGTTACATGGGCAATCACAGTATTTACTATGGGAATGAGTGCTATGATGGCTGCTTTCATATTGTCAATACAATATTTATTATGAACACCATTGGGAATTTTAACATTCATATTGTCAATATGAATTTTAATATTACGAGCACCGTCATGAATCTTAAGGTTATCTACTATGGTGGTGACACAAATGCACATGTGCTGGACTGCAAGAGGTGGCTCACCATTTTGTAATGGCCTGTGACGGTTGGCTGATTCTACCAGTCCAACCAGTAATCAAAGATCTTGTTACATAGCGAGTATCTTCATTTAGCTATGGCAAGCTCAACAAGCCTAATCTTTCCTGATAAAGATGTTTGAACTGGGTTGCCAACTTTTTATTTTGCCAAAGAATGATATTTGTGTGTGAAGTATTTAAGAACAACTTATATATAAAATGTGGAGAACATGTGGTGTACCAGAGAATAGTAATATCATATTTTAACTTTAGTCTACATGAGAATGCTAATATTACATTTTTTTCATTAATACATAGCTCAGCCATCTAAATGCAGTTATATATTTGTGGACTTTCAATTTAAAAATTCTCCGATTCGATCCCAGCGCTGTCATTATAGTTTTTTTTTAAATTTTATTACCATATCACTTTTTTACATTTTGTTGTAAAATAAATGATATGTGTAATAAAACATATTTAATTTACAATATTAATTTATTATATATAACCAAAATAGACAACTTTTCAAATGATAATTTAAGATGAGTAATTGAGTTTTAAAATAATAAAAATTTATAATCGGAGTGGAGAAAAAAATAGTAAACATAATGTTTACAAATACTTTTTTCAAAATACCATTAGAACGGAGAAGAAAAATACATACATATATAAGCTCACCAGACAAAAAATTATTCATCTCCCACCTTAAGAGGTTATGTCTGTTCGACCTCAAGAGGGCACACCAGTAATAAAAGCGTCCTACAAATAGCTGTGCTTGCTATGGGGTTCATACTGTGACAGGAATTGGTTGTGTGCCACGTGTGTGTTAGTCACTGTAAAACATGGGTCGGGCCAAAGATGTGAATGAGTGGCTAAAAGGTGTTATTACGTTTGGCTGAGCCAAAGGGCATAAGTGTAGAAGTTTCTGCCTTTGCAGGTGTGTCGAAATTTACTGTCCAAAGGGTCTTCCAGCAGTGGCGTACGTTGCAGTCCACTGCTAATTGTCGACAGAAAGACTGCTCACCAATGCGGACTGCACAGTGTGTCACGCACTGTTAGGGCAAACCGCTTTGCAACAAGGCAATAATTGCTCCAGTCACTCAATGCAGGCCTACGACAAGCTGTTTCTGAATGAACACTCCAAAGGGAAGTGCATGTCATGAGTATCTGGAGCAGAGTACTGTGGAAGAGACCCATGTTAACAGTTCTGCACAAGGCTGCATGGCTACAGTGGGTGCAGTGCCACAAAGACTGGATTGTTGACCCTTGGAAGCGTGTAATCTGGTTGGATGAGTCACGTTTTTGCTTGTACTTGAATGATGCGAGGCGATGGGTACATCGTAAGCTGCATGAACCCTTCCATGCAGATTGTGTGCAAGGTTTCTGTCAATCTGGAGGAGGCTCTGTGATGTTCTGGTAGTGTTTCATGTATGAGGAAATGGGTCCTTTGGTTGCAATGATGTCACACTTGAACCAGAAGGGCTATATGGAGCTACTGGATATGTGTCGTTTTCTACCACGGTGCATCATCAGATTTTTACATTTTTCATCGAGCCTTCATCACAGATGCCATATTGTTTTCAGGAGTTGGTGTTTTTAATGTATTTGCTGTTCAAAATCGTAAATCTGATTGTTAGTATTCAATGCTAGTAAAGTTGGAGTGCATCATCTAGCAACCAAATAAGGTAGATGAATCAGAAAAATTTTTTTTTCCATATGCGGATGTACATTTATAAGTAGTGATGTGATCTTTAGCCAATAGGAGCTGCTTGTTTACATCAGCAACTTAGATGAAACGGAATATATAGCTAATCCTGGGCTGGAACCAAGATCCTTGTGATCCGCAGCCAAGGACCCTATCTAACCACTCGGCTGCCGGGATTAATAATATAGCAATTAATTGTAACCGAACCTCGAATAATGCTGTTTTTATTGTCAAGAAAATGTATTTCATTTTCTTTTTTTTAAGTGAAAATACCATTGTCAGAATAGTTGATATGAAATCCATTTATGCTATTTAAAAAAAATGCACCATACTACTTTAAACATGACACAAATAATTTTTATGAAAGGAATCAAAATGCAATTGAAAATTTGAGTGATAACGATCCCAATTTCGAGAGATCTTGTGTAAAGTGTGGAGTATTAAATGCTTTATGATTTGATGCACTGAATTCCTAAAATTAGAAACAAAAGTGTAAAGCAATCAACTTTAAATAATTTTCTAAATACCTCTGGTTAGTAACTTGTCACATATTCTTTTGAAACTTTTGAATTTTCTTAGATTTGAATATTTTGAGAAATATTTATAATTATACCAATTTAACAGCTTTTTATTTTCAGACTGTTTAAAAATTAACAAATCGAATATATATTAAAAATTCTCATTAGAAATACTATATATCAGTAATTCTGAAACTTTTTATGCTCACAGCATACTAATTTTCCAGAATACTCGCGGCATTCTAAAAATTTAAGTTGGCAACATTATGGGAGACTTGTGCATGGGCAGTTTGCCTTCAATAATAGCCATTTATGTGGAGTCGTTAGTCAAACTAGAGCTATTTTATCAAGTTCCGACTGTGTGCATCATCCGTATTATGGGCATGTTTTGTGTTAATTTTGCTGTTAATGTTACGAGGGGCATTCAGAACGTTCTTGACATGAATCTGCAGAACAAAAAAAAGCGTTGAGAAAAAAACCTCAACAAAACTTCTACAGTATCTATGCAAAGTTGCAGACATCTATGACAATTCTGGAATGCTTGGTGGTACTCCTGTTGGGGAATACACCGTTTCCCAGCAAGTTTCATTTTAACTTTTGCAAAGCAACCAAAAGTCGCATGGTTGAAAGATCAGGTGACTACTCCTCATCACCTATTACAATGTCTGTTAAACATTCATGGCTCTAGGTTTAAAGATTACTAGCATCCCTTTGCATAAGTTGGCTAGACTGTTTTTGCTGTTCCAATTGAAATTTCGTGGGTTACTCTTTTGGAACAGATCTTTCGGAACTTTAAATATTGATGAATAATTGTTTCCACACTGACATCTAAACTTATTGCCTGAAAGATGATATTTGGGCTTTCCTTAACAAGTTTACAAACAGCAGTTATCACATTCGGTCTTCTTGCACAATGGTGTTCAAGGGTGTTCTTCGAAACTTTGCAGTCCTCAGAATTTGCACAGTCATCCCATAACAGTGCTATATGAACAGGCATGATTCCAACCTGCATTTAATTTTTTCGTGTCACCCCCAAGCTGCATCCTCGTGAACATGTAAAATCTTTCCTCATCTTTAGTAGACTCAATAGCAACAACGCACAGATTTTAGAAGTTATAAAGCCTCGAAGTTAGATACCAATTTACATGATATGAAAATTCTTTAATATTTGGTGGTTCAACTTTGTAAATAATTATGAGATTAGGCAAAGGAGTCGGCAGCCTCCTTTGAACAACATATTGTGCAGAGACTCCGTTGGTTTAACCATGTTGCCCTTATGGATAATTATAGATTAGCGACTAGGGTTTTGAACAATGTGCATAAAGGCCTCAGAAAGAGGAGACTTATGATGCGGTGGACAAGCCAGTGTGAAAGAGGACTTTGTTAGAATTGGTGTACAGCGGCCAGATGTAGCTCAGGACAGATGATATCCTCGGAGAACTAAATTGCACGGTGTGGTTGGACCTCAGTAGCCCACGGCTGTTTGAGGGTGATGACGTATATATATATATTGCGCTAAATGTCGGATGTGTTGAGAATAATGTATTTTGATTGAATGATCAAGGATTCAGTTTTGTTTTGTATAGTAATTTGGTTTTAAAGTAAAATTGTGTCTGTAAAAATTCTTTATGTCATAAATTTTTCCCAGTTGTCCAACAATTTTTTCTGCCAGTTGGCAACTTTGGTCTCTAAGTAAAATTGTGTCTGTAAAAATTCTTCATGTCATAAATTTTTCCCAGTTGTCCAACAATTTTTTCTGCCAGTTGGCAACTTTGGTCAGGTACATATCGGAAAGCTGTTAGGAGAGATAAAAGGCCCAAGTCTTGAAGTGAGAGTCTTTTTTAATAAGTAAAAAATTTAATTTTCAAGACTATTGGTGTCCCTTGCAAAAGCACACGGGATTAGCAGAGAAAGTAGTCTTAGTGGGGACTCAAACCAGGGAATATTAAATTACAATCCTGGTGTGGTGCCCTCAATAGTATAGGTTACATATTTGCTTTCATAATTGGAGCTTTTTTTTCATCTTCAAAAACTAATACATTTTATATATAATCATAGAGCACAGATAAAAATACATTGAATAATTTTTCCTGTATTTTCAAACACCATATTTAAGATGTAAATGAATGAAATAGAATGACAATTAAATGTAAATGAAACAAACTCTGGAGATTAGGCTAGTAATGAAAAATATAAAAATAATTTAGTTATATTACAATGAGATGTGGCATGCGAGTCTAAATTGGAATTTTACTCTTCTCTTAGTATAAACAAAATATATTTCCAACCCAAAATGTGGCTACCTATATATTTCCAATTCCAACCTAATATGTGACATGTTGCAGAAAATGGTTGGCCACTTTTTCAGATCCAGATCTAACGTGTGTGTGGAGGCGGACTTTTAGAATTCTAGTAAGGGTAATAGAGGCAAAAAATGATTACACTTGTATTTCATGCCTTTTTCTCGATTTTTTTTTTTTAATCCGGGATGATCTTCAATAGGGACCCAGAGCTTTTTTCAGAGTAGAGCAATAAGACTTACAAAGACTGACTTCGTGAGCTCCAAATATTTTCGATGATCATCTGTAATCTTTTAAATATAAGTGTATTTCAGGAAACATTTATGAAAACATACGGCTGTACCTGTGTGTTCAAAAGCAAAAGCTGCAACTTGAACATGTCTATAAATAAAATTATATTCCAATATTTTATTATTCCACCATGTTTGGGTGAAATAAACTTATTCGATTCAAAGTGAAATAACGAAATTCAAAATTTTTGCAGTTTGTGCAGCTACTTATTTATTTTTTCTTGTGGTTATGAACTTGAATATTTTAATTTTAAATATTTTAGGTGCTTTTAAACATCGTTACAAAAATGAGGAACGTGAATTATGTTGCTTTAACTAATAATATAAAATCTTTTTTTTTTGTACTATTGTAAGAATGTTTTTAGAGCAACCAGTGTATTGATTTTAGTGATTGGCATTTGAGCATTAACATTTTTTTCTGTTTAATGACCTTCTGTTAATTAACCTTTTTTTTAGTTGTAATCATTAGAATTGTTTATGGTCAGAAGCATAAAAGGAGCTGCAGAATATTATTACTCTAGCCGTCCCGTGGCCGAGTGGTTAGCGCGCTTGGTTATTGATCTAAGTGACCTGGGTTCGAGCCCCGGGTAAGGCATGGATGTTGGTGTTGTTTTCTGCTGAGGTCCTGCCATCCTCACAGATCTACTTTGGCATATAAACTGGCAGGCTCCTGTCAGATCTCTGTGACAAGCAGCTGCTTGAGGGGGTATTTTTTTAAAAATTATATATGGTTTCTAGTCTTTCAGCAAGGTTCAGAACCAACTGAACAAGCAAGCACTATCGAATGATGTCCTTTATGAAGGAAACAATATCCCAGAACTAGCAGCTGCTCTTTTAATGGTGTTTGGTAGTAGGCAGCTTAGGTTATTACGTGTCGAAGGAGCAGTTTCACTGTCTGTTAATTTCTGTCACATGAATGCAACCAACAATAGGGCGTTGTTCATATAGCGTGACAAAAGGACAGTCTTATTTCGTCATCAATCACTCCTCCGTTAACCGTTCAAATAATATTAGCTTCTTCACGCACTCTGTATTGTAGGAAATGTTTATCAGTGTTTCCATGCAATAATTAAATAATTGACCATGCCAGGAAAAACGAATTTTACCCTGTGGCTTGGTTTTTTTTCAATCGTGTTCAGGCAAAAAAATTAAGAACATTTTTGCCAAGTGACTGCTGAAAGGAATTATGGCATGTTTTATGCCAAATTAATCAGCGTTTAATTCTGGATTTTCTGAAAATAAAATATTTAACAAATAAAAAATAGTTTCTTGTTCATAGTTTTTTTTATAGAGGTATGTAGTAAAAAAGCATCTGGCAATACAAATAAAAATTTATTTAGAAAACTAAGACAAAAAATGATTGCTTAAAAAAATGAAATTTATGACAAAAATGATATAATAATGCATATCATAGAAAACTATTTGTTTATGACTAATAGAAATATTTTTTTCTTAAATGAAGAAAATTACTTTCTTCGAATAATTTTTCACGATACCGTACTTTGAGAAAAATTCAGGCTTTCCACTAGCTATGACCAGAAAAATAAACGAATCAACTTTTTTTTTTGTTTTTTTTTTTGTTAATTCTAAACAGAAATAGATGATGTTATATGCTAAATTAAAGAACATTTAATTTGAATTAAGAAAATGACAAAAATTTCAAAAAAAAAAACCAAGTACAATTTTATAACAATAAATATATTGTGGAAAAAATTTCGGCAACATACGGGACTTGAACCGCATCTCTCCAGAAACATGCCAGAGTATTCTTACCAATTGAACTAATGCTGCCGGCTCATTTTTCCCCCACTAATTTAAGACTTTGAACTCTTCACCAATGATTTTCGGTGCCTACCATTGGCGCCATCTATGATCAGTGGGTGGCAATTATTTTTATATTGCGCTGAATAAGATGGAAGTAAGTCTCCTCACACTATTTAACGTTAACGATTTAAACATAGGTGACAATCACAGCATTACCTGGATGACATTTTAACATCAATTTATCAATAAATATTTTGTGCAAAAATTCGCCAACATATGGAACTTGAACCCGCATTTCTCCAGAAACATGCCAGAGTATTAGCGATGGATTTTATTATTCCATCTTACTCCATTTCCTTTATTATTTCCATCTTACTCAGCGCCATATAAAAAGAAATAGTTGCCATCCATTGATCATAGATGGTGTTGAAAATCATTGGTGAAGAGTTAATCTTAAATTAACTCTTCACCAATGATTTGATGTCCCCTTAGAAAAAAGATGAGCCGTCATTAGTTCAATCAGTAAGAATACTCTGCCATGTTTCTGGAGAGATGCGGGTTCAAGTCCCATA
Organism: Ryuthela nishihirai; assembly: GCA_038380435.1. NCBI lineage: Eukaryota > Metazoa > Arthropoda > Arachnida > Araneae > Heptathelidae > Ryuthela > Ryuthela nishihirai. Next base: position 67,547,293 of record JAWZYU010000015.1, on the reverse strand, counting down.
TCTCGGCGAAATGTTTTCCACAAAATATTGATATATTGACATTAAAATGTCACCCAGGTAACGCTGTGATTGTCACCTATGTTTAAACAATCTTATAAGCATTTTGTAAAGAAAATTGCAAAGTTTTACTGTATTTTTTTTATTTCAAATTAAATAATAGAATTTAATTCTGCCATATTTTCTGAAGTATTTCACTACCTTAATATATATATAATTCATAATATTTCTATCATTACTTAAATCTTTTACTTATTTAATATTTGCAAAATTATTTGGTCATTTATGCAAATACGGTATACAATGGTGATTTTGTCCCAATTGGCAAACTTCTAAGACTAATAAGGTAGTAATGTTATAAAAAAAAAAATTGTGGTTTAAAACGGTTATTTAAGTAAAAGCTGAAAAATAAATAGCTAAAAATGGATAAAGAGCTGTGAAGAAATTAAAAATATTTCAAAGCAAACAGTTTTCTTTAACTTCAAGAAATTTGAGATCAAACCCTTCCAGATCAGTTTGCATTATAAACTGATAACTACAAAAAAGTAGAACTTTAAGAAAACGGCAAAAACTTAAAAATTAACAAATTTTGAATGATAGTTATGAAATTTCAATTTTTATTAAAAATAGTACTAAAAATTCCTATCATTTAAAAATTAAATTTTTTGTTATAAAATTTGATGTCCCCTAAAATCAGATGTCTCCTAAAGTAGCTACCATTTTAAGTCATATATGCATAATCAGGACTGGACTTTGAAGTCCTAAGGTATGCTAACTTTAAGAGGCCTATAAACCTAAATTTGAAATGCATATCATTCTGACCAGGTGTGGATTGAGGGTTGGGGGCATTGTCGTCTGCCTCCCCTTGACTCCTTTAGAATGCCATTAAGGGTAATGGAAGCCAAAATTATTAAACTTCTGTACATTTCATGCATTTTTCAAAAACCTCTAAAATAAAAAAAAAGTTACACTGTAATGGAAATCCAGTCTTTAGCATCACCCACCCCCCTTACCTTTTTTTAGACTCTATTGCATTGCATGACTTCTCTGCCCCCCCCCCCCCCCCCTTTATATTTTTCTAGATCCAAGGCTGATTCACACAGTGTGAAATTTACATTAAAAAACGAAATTGTTGAGGTGAAAAAATTATACTAGCATTTGTTACAAAGATAACTGTTTATAGCTAACAATGTTTGCAAAATAGATTAAATATTAACATTTTTTGTGACTTCAGTTGATAAGATATGAGTTTTTTCACTTTCAATGGACGTTACATTAAGGGAAGATAGCCTTTTCTTGCAGCATTGTTGTCCGCAGCTCATTCTTAATGTTTTAATCGTGATTTGATACCTTTGCATCATATCATTGTACTGCCAGGCAGCTAAAATTTGTATATTAGAGCTTCAATGGAATTGAGTAAGTTATTGCCTAAAAGCAAAAGGGTGTTTGCAGACTCCTTTGCCTAACCTGATCATTACTTACAAAGTTGAACTATCTAATGCCCAAGATACTGTGTAAGCATCTAGTTCCTGCTATCTTGTTTACAAAGCATCCAAGTTTCACTACCATAACTAACCCTAGAGAGAACCAAACTATTATACAGTCTAATTTTAGTCTTTAGGTGTATACACCTGTTTCTCCACACTCTCCATAGATTCTTAAAAGTGCCAGCAGCAATCCCTATTCGTCTGTTAATCTCATGCCGCACATTACCAGTATCTGTTACATAGCTCCTAAGATAATTAAACTGTGACACCTGCTCAAGACTGCAACCATTAAGATGAACTGAATCAAAGCCTGCCTGACCAATTTTCATCATTTTAGTTTTCTCTCTGTTTATAATCAAACCTACTCTTCTACAAGTCTCACCAGCAGCTCGAATGAAAGAGTTCATCTCATCAACATCATTTGCCAAAAGGGCTAAATCATCAGCATAATCTAAATCAGAAATTTCCATATCTCTATTCCATTTAAGGCCAAAATCTTTCCCTTGCAGTGAATTTTGCATAACATAATCAATAACCAAACTAAAGAGGAAAGTGGACAAAATGCACCATGGTTTTACTGTATTGGCATATAATAAGGTGATTAGTTTTGTGGTAAATAATTTGAAAAAATTATGTAATTATCTAGAAAACTTCATCTGCAAAGTTGTAGTTTTCATTTGTTAATCCTGATGCATGAAAAAAAGATGAAATTTAACAGTATACTGTGCATAATGAAAATAAATGCAATATATAACAAGATTAAAATGTGTCTTCAGTTTGATTTTACAGTCATTTTTGAAATATTGAGCAATTCACAATGTTTCTCTTTTTTTTATTAGGGTTGAACCACCAGAATTTAATGCTCATGAGCAAGTAAGAGTTTTGTTATTCCGTGAACGTAATGGGCAGGAAAGAAAACTCTTGTTTGATTCCAAAGCTGTAAAAAGAAAAGAGATCATATGTGCACAAGACACAGGCAGGCTGTGTAATGGGCCCATAAGGAAGAAAACACAGAGTTCTGAGAGAACATTTGGACACAGTGGTGTTCAAGAAAAAAACCCAGCTTATGAGGTAAGGTTGAAGTTCAGTTTGAGTTTAAATTAAAAAAGTAATGCACAGTATATGTGGGCATGCATATGGGGTAGGGACCAGAAAAATGTGATGTAAAAAATGATATGTATTGGGTATAGGGACCAGAAAACAGTGATGTTAAAAATGATGTGCATCAGACATTTTTCCACCTGAGAATTAATGTAAATAAAGGGTGGGTGGATAAATTCTGTAATGTTGTCAACTTTGGCTGTGAGGTGTACACTGGAAATTGTATCCCCATAAGATACCATAGAATTTGCTAGGTATAGGGATTGCTTCTCTTGTAAAATGAAGACTGTCTGTCTGTCTCGTGGGATTTCTGGCTACTGCCATTTGTACAGGACTACAGCAAAACCTATGGACACTGATGTTCATGGTGAGTGCTGCTTCACCTGTATTGGAATGGAGAGCCACAATGTAGCTGATAATGCCAGCATTCAGCAGCTACGAATGTTTGTGCAAAAATCATTTGACATCCAATGGCATGACTGACTATGGCAACAGATGCCCATATTGAGTACCCCTGTTAAGAGCAATACACCAGACCATGAGGCTGTGGTAGCATAGGAACATACTAACAGCCATGGAAGACTGGAAATGGGTAGCTTGGGTGACAAATAGAGGTTCCAACTACAACACACTGATGTGACATTGTGTGTGGGGTAGACCACATAACTCCATGGACTCCCAACTGTCATGTCATAGCGTTATAGGGTGGTGGAGGCAGTGTAATGATATGGTGCATGTTGACATGGGCCACCTTGGTGCTCCTTGTACCTATTAAGACCACCATCACTGCACAAGGCTATATTGACCTAAACCTGTTCAAGGCAATCCATTTCCCACAGCAGTATACCTTTCACCAAAACAACGCGCTGTCTAATCGCTCCTGTTTGGCAAAAGACTGTTTGGATGAGCATACCATTGAGTTCACAACCCTCAAATGATGCTTACTCTCCTGATTGAGCATCCGTGGAATGAAGTGGAGTGATGCATTTGAGCCTAAAACCCACACCAGCAACTTTAAGGATGGCTGCCTTGGAATCGTGGGCTGCAATACCAGTCAAACGTTAGACTCATCTGGTAGAGTCCATGCCATGATATGTTGTTGCTGTTGTTAATAAAGTGGACCCATATATTATTTAGTGGGTGTGTACAATAAATTTTACTTTCAATGTATAATTCTTAACACCAAAATTGTAAGTTGTAAATCTATTACAATAATTTATAGGATTGTTAATGTTATTACTGAAAGAGAAAAATAGCAAAATCTAAGACCAAAAGGTTAAGCATGTTTTCTCTAACCTGTCACTCATTTTGGAGCTAGATACAAATATTGGAACAGAGAAAAAGAACACTTTAAAGACATTTCAATGCATTTAAAAAAATTTGATCTTTGAGAAGATGATATATAGGTTTGTTTGGCCTGATTGTTGAGGATATTGAGAGAAGGTCAAAAAAAGGAGTCTGCTTATTCATGTGGCTTATCCTCTTTAGTTAATGAACTACAGTTTAGCAAGAGGGAGAACACCTGATGTGTTTTTCTTGTGAAGTTTTTACATATCCTGACATGGAGTGAGTAATAGCATAAATTTTTTTTGTATTTATTTATCAAAGTCGTAAGTATATATGATGTTTTGTATGGGACTATCAAATTTATCCAGTGTTGCTTGGGAATAAAATGCAATCTTTTATTTGTCATAAAACTCATTATGAGCTCCTCCGTACGCTTGCATTGCCTTGTTCAGAAAGTCGAACTTTTCAAATCATTTTGTATCTGGCAGAGCTATTCATATTGAATAAATTTGATTAAACTTTTAAATTATTTTCAGTCACATTTTTTCGTGAAAAATTTTTTAATATTGATGAAAAAAATTTCAAATTTAGGAAAAGTGTTAAAAGATTGTTGTTAAATTTTGTGGTAACCTGCATCTGAATTTTTTGTTTTTTAGTACTTATTATAAATTGATTTTAACCTGTGTTGATATATAGTTGTATTTCCATTACTAAATAAAAATTTAAGATCTTAATATTTTTACTTTACCCTCTACGTTTACAGCATCTCAGGCCAAGTTCTGATGAGCAAATGTTGAGAGAAATGATCTTTGGATCAGTTGCAATTTCATATCAGGGTAAAACAGTAAAAGTTCACACTATTAGGTATTTATTTTTTTATGTTATTTTAGCTAAGTTGGTTGTTCAGTTTACTAATAAAATACCACTGTTCCAGTTTGATAATGTGCATATGACCTCAGTTCATATTCTAATCAACACTTTTTTTTTAATAAATGTTTTTGTGGAAAAAATTTTGCCAGCGTATGGATCCGAACCCACATCTCTCCAGAAACATGCCAGAGTATTCTAACCTGTTGAACTAATACTAACTCAGTCTTTTTTTCATTAATAATGGCAATCACTCTTCCCTTGAATTTTGGGCGCCTTCTTTTGGCACCATCTATGATCTTGGGTGGCAACTATTTTTTTAGTTCTCTGAGTAAGATGGTAATGAAAATGAAGTCACATCATGCTATATAACGTTATTAATGATTTGTTACTGAGATTGTCAATAATTGACAATCTCAGTAACACAGATTGTCAATTATTGTTTACCCTTTTTTGTGTTTAAATTATGGAGAAAGATGTGATGGTCGTGCCAAGCATTTTTCTTGGATCATGCAGAAAAAAAACATTCAAAGGAGATCTGCCAGCAGTATTAGACTCTATAGAAATTTAAATTTTGTCACAAAGAGTGAAATTCTGTATGATTATAACACATGCAATAGCTAAAAAACTCAAGCAGCTGCTTGCCACAGAGGTTTGACAGGAACCTGTCAGTTTATATGCGATAGTATAAGGTCTATGAGGAGACAAGACTCAGCAGAGCAATATTACAAACATCCATGCCTTACCTGGGCTTGAACCCAGTTTCCTTTGATCAGTAGCCAAGCATACTGACCACTTGGCCATGGGAGTGCTGTAGTAGCTAATGCTTGGCAAAAAGAAATTATGCAGCTTTGTGGGAAAGATTTTTTTTTCTTCCTAAGGGGTGGAAGAATAAAATTTTCTGCCTTGAAAGTGGTTAAAGTAACTGCAGTCATAAAAATCTGACTTTTAAATTAAAGAAATAAATTTAGGACTGAATGCTTAATATATCATATCTTGTATAACTGCTAACAGCAAACTTGACAATTCAATGCAAAAAGATATTTTGATTAAATTGGACAGCAGACTGACGAAATGCATCATGCTCATGAATGTATATCAAATGTGTAAAACAGCAGATGAGTTTCTACCGTACATCACAATTTTAACTGGAACTGCGACGTGCCCCATAGCATGTCATCCTGCAACACACTTAGAAAAACACAGCGATGTTCTAAACAGATGAACATTCCATGCATCAATGAACAGTGCCAATGACCACTTGGTAATGCTATAGGATTAGCGCACCGACAACTAGAGCACTGCAGAAACCAAGGCTTAAACCTTTGCAACGACTACGGCGAGTACCAGCCAAGGATTTACCTCCAGTAGTGGTAAATATATTTCAGCTTTTAACGGCACGAAACCTAAAACGAACTATAACCATCCAATTGTTTTAGCATCTCTAGCTGTAACACGGGAAACATAACTTGCTTACTTGGATGACCTTAAGTGATAATTCTGAAATAAATCAGTTATTTACTACAAAAAAGTTGAACTGTATGAAAATTGTAAAAATTTGACTTAAAAATTGCAAATTCTGAATGTTTTGAAATTTATCCCATTAAATAAGTTCTAAATTAAGCCCTATAAATTATTCTTTAGTTATAAATTTTTTCATTATAATGCCCTAATTAGATGTCTTTTAAAGTAGCTACCATTTTTAAGTAATGCATGCCTAATGATTTAATTTTTGGTGAAGCTTCTAGTAATTATTCTTTATAATTGCAGTATATATTTGAGAAGCAATATTAATCATTCTAGAAGTAGTGGAATTAATATCCTTCTTCAAAATATGCAAAAAGTCAGAACTGATCTGAAACACTATCAGAGGCAATGAAATATTTTGTGGAAAAATTTTTGCCAACATATGACTTGAACCTGCATCTTTCCAGAAACACGTCAGAGTATTCTACCATTGAACTATTGTCGATTCTGTCTTTTTTTCACTAATTTAAGACTTTAATGAAATATAAAAAGAAATAGTTGCCACCCGAGATCATAGACGATGCAAACAGTAGGGTCAAAAATCTCGGTGAAGAGTTTAAAGTCTTCAATAGTGGAAAAAAGACAGAGCTGACATTAGTTCAATGGTAGGATACTCTGGCATGTTTCTGGAGAGAGGTGGGTTCAAGTTCCATATGTTAGCAAAATTTTTCCCACAAAATATTTATTGCTTTATTGACGTTAAAAAGTCAACAGGTAACGATGTGATTATCATTTATGTTTATTTTACAAAAAAAGTTATTTTCCAGTTCATCTTGATGATATATCTATTGTAGTATTTGAACTTTTATTTATCCTTTGAAAGCTACATTTATTTCATCAGCAACACAAAATGGAAAAACATTTCGGTACTTTCTGAATATGCACTAAAAGCTTCAAAATAATACCAGATGTTTGCTGATTGATATCGTGGTCCTGTGACATTGTCGATCACATGATCAAAGAAATATTGATTTTTTTCTCTTATTCCTTTTGTAAAAGATATCCGATAGTATACAACAATTGGGAAACACTAAAATACTTTTTAATCGCTAAATATATTAAAATGATTATTTTTAAAAATAATCTTAAATTTCTCTTTTCAGGGAGGGAAGATAATAAGCATCACCGAAGCATGGGTCTGCTTCTCAGCAGACACACTCTTTTAGGCATATACATAGTAGACATGCTCTTCTAGGATATGGGTGCATTAATGAAAGGTTTCTTATAGCAAAATTTCAGACAAGCATTAAAGACTTGAATGTCATCTACTGTTATGCCCCCACTCAGGATGCTGATGAGGATGAAAAGGATAGGTTTTATGGACAACTTCAGGATATTTTGAATTCTGTCAAGAAAGGAGATATTACCCTTGTTTTAGTCGACTTCAATGCCAAAGTTGGTACTGACTCTGACCTTTGGGAAGGAGTGATAGGCCCTTTTGGTATTGATAGCTACAATGGCAATGGGCAATGTCTCCTACAGATAAGCCAACTCAGTGGTTTCAGAATAACTGACATTTATTGCAAACACCAAAACATACATAAGTACACATGGGTTTCACATGATGGGCTGCATAAGAACTATGATTGATTATATATTAACAGCAAATCGGCTACTTCTGTTAGAAATACCAGGACATATAGAGGAGCTGAAATGGGATCTGACCATTTCCTTGTTAAAAGTGTCTTGCAATTTAAACTTAATAGGTGTTGTGGTAAGGTTAAAAATTTACCTTTCATACTGAAGCTCTCAAAGACCCAGTTATAGAAAAAGCTTACCATGATAGGTTACTTAGTCATTATGACTGTCATGGTTTACTTAATACTGAAATTGAGGAAGATTGGAACTATTTTAAACAAGTTTTTTTGGAAACTAACAGTACTCTTTTAGGAAAAAAAAAAGGAGCAGAGAAGGCAAAATTATTTGAGTGATAAGGCACTTGAGTTTATTTCAGAAAGAAAGAACTTCAGGAATGTCCTTAATCAATACCCTACTAGTCCTAACAGAAAGCAGTACAGAGGGCTTAATAAATGTGTAAAGGATCAGTTGGCTGCTGATAAGAATCTTTTGCTTGATGGCTTGGCTGACAAAGCCGAGGAAGCAGTTAGACAGCAGAGAGCTGTACCAGATAGTTAATATTTGGTGTGGTAGAAAATGGACAGGTTTACTGGGATTGAAGGACAAACAAGGTAAGGTTATAGAAGGTGAGGTTTCTGTCATGGCTAGGTGGGCTGAGCATTTCAGTGATGTTCTAAACAATGTGGTTAGTTTTACTTCCATTGTTTGCAATGATGATAAATGCATTGGTGGCTTTAATGTTGGCCCTATAACAGAATCTGAAGTTATTTTGGCTGTTTCTAAACTTAAACTTCATAAATCCCCAGATGTAGATGAAATTAGTACGGAAATGCTTAGAGCTGGGAAAGTTTCTGTTACCACTTGGATGACTGAAATTTTGAATATCTTTTATGATAAAGGCATGGTTCCTACGCATTTTAACCGAGCTATTATTATCCCTGTTTTCAAAAAAGGTGATCGCAGTTCTTGTGATAACTATAGGGGTATCAGCTTACTCTGTGTTCCAGGTAAAGTTCATTGCCTGATTGTGCTTAATAGAATTAAGAATCTTGTTGACAGGCAATTGCGTGATGAGAATGTGGATTCAGAAGTGATAGGGGATGTGTAGATCAGATATTTTCACTTAGGCAGATTCTTGAGAAATAGTTAGTTTCAGAAACCTTTGGTTGCTAGCTTTGTTGATAGTCATAATTTGTGGTTGATTGTGAGATCATATGGTATACCTGACAAGGTAGTTAGCATAATGAAAGCTCTCTATAATAACACTGAGTCGTGTGTGAGAGTTGGTAAGGCTTCTAGCAATTGGTTTAGCATTACTTCTGGTGTTCGACAAGGGTGCATTTTGTCTCCTTTTCTCTTTAGTTTGGTTATTGATTATGTTATGCGAAATTCACTTTAAGGGAAAGTTTTTGGCCTTAAATGGGCTCAAGATACAAAAATTTCTGATTTAAATTATGCTGATGATTTAGCCCTTTTGTCAAATGATGTTGATGAGATGAACTCTTTCATTCGAGCTGTTGATGAGACTGGTAGTAGAGTAGGTTTGGTTATAAACAGAGAGAAAACTAAAGTGATGAAAATTGATCAGGCAGGCTGTGATTCAGTTAATCTGAATGGTTGCAGTCTTGAGCAGGTGTCACAGTTTAATCACCTTGGAAGCTATGTAACAGATACTGGTGATGTGTGGCATGAGATTAACAGATGAATAGGGATTGCTGCCGGGACTTTTAAGAATCTATGGTGAGTGTGGGGAAATGGTGTATACACTTAAATGAACATTTTCATTTATATATATGTAAAATAGACATTTCCAAACTTTTGAATTATGCAATTTTTTTCACTTTGTTCCTCAACTTCGTGAATTAGAAAATAAACAGATTTTTGCTCAACTGTGATTACCACAGTGAAGGACACAGGTTTGTCACTGGCTAAGTTTACCTTTCTACCACTCCCCCACTAGCTGAGAGCTCCAGTGAGGTAATTGTATTGTTTACTAATGATAACATCTGATCATCTGTGTTCTCAATAAAACTAAGTCATATGCCAAAAGAACATTTTTTTTATTGGAGAATTTTGGTGATTTGCACGAAATTACAGACATACACATTTTTGCTTCATTTTAATATCATCATTCTCAAGCAGTCATGGGCTGTAGAGGTCCAACCAAATTGTGCAATTTAGTTCTCCAAGCATATCCGTCCTTAACTACATCTGCTGAATCCAGCCCCTGCACGCCAATTCTAACAAGGTCCTGTTTGACATTGTCTGCCCACCGCATTCTAGGTCTCTTCTCTTTCTGAGGCCTATAGACACACTGTTCATAACCCTATTTGCTAATCTATAATTATCCATACAGGTAACACAGCGAAACCAGCCAAGTCTCTCTCTGCACAATATGCTGCTTAAAGGAGGTTGCCGACTCCTTTGCCTAACCTCATCATTAGGTACAAAGCTGAACCACTTAAAGCCAAAGGTACTGCATAAGCATCTAGAATCAAAAGCATCTAGTTTCCTGTTATCTTGTTTACAAAGTGTCCAATTTTCACTACCATAACTAACCCTAGAAAGAACCAACTATTATGCAGTCTAATTTTAGTCTTTAAGCTTTAAATTTTTTTTTATGGTACTAATGACAGAGTTTATCATTCATGGCTGTATATGGAGTCTTTGTGAACCACATTTTAAAAATTACAGCGTAAGGTTTAAAAGTCAAAGTAAAATAGAATGTATTGTATTGGTTGAATATTGCATTTGTTACTCTGTTAATGGTTGTATTTGATTTCGTAGCAAAATCACCATTTTGTTATTAGCAGATTTTATTTTTTGAGAGATTTCTATTACATTTGGCATTTAATTTCTTGACCATGGAATAAGCATGAAATACACCAAAGAGCCAAAACATTATGACCAGTATATCTTTATGCAAATTCAAGCAACTGCAGGTAAATGACAAGTGTGTGAAGGTCATGAAATGGTATAAATAACACCTGATACTGAACTCTGTTAATCAGTGTTATCCTTGTTCTTCAGATCGGAAAGGAAGCACTCTTAAATGAGTTTGACAAAGGCCAAATTGTAATGGCCAGACAACTGGGTCAGAGCATTTCTGAGACGGCAAGACTTGTGGGGTACTCACAGTCAGCCATGGTTAGCATCTTCAAAAAGTGGTCTGAGGAGGAAAACAGGAACTGCCGGCAAGGTGTGGGCCGAATGTGGCTCATCAATGCTAGAGGTGAGTGAAGGCTATCGTGTATGGTATGAGCCAACAGAAGGGACACCGTGGCACAACTCGTCTGTAATTTGAATGCTGGTGATTGGAGTAATGTGTCACAACACACAGTATATCGAACCCTGCTGAAAATGGGGCCGCAGGCCGCTCCAAGTGCCCATGCTAATCTCGGTTCACCATCGAAAGACCCATAATGGGCATGCGAGCATCAAAACTGGACCTTGAATGATTGGAAGAAGGTCATCTGGTCCAATGAGTCTTGTTGCATCATTTGGACGGCCGGGTATGTGTGCATTGTTTACCTGGGGAAGTGTTGGCACCAGGATGCACCATGGGACGAAAACAAGCCAGTGGAGGAAGTGTAATGCTTTGGACAAAGTTCTGCTGGGAAACCTTGGGTCCAGTCATTTATGTGCAGGAAACTATGACATCTACCTAAATATCATTGCAGACCAGGTACATCCTTTCATGGCAATGGTATTTCCTTCTGGTAGTGCCTTCTTTCAGCAGGATTAATGTGCCATGCCACACTGCCTGGATTGTTTGAGAATGGTTCGTGGAACATGAGGAAGACTTCCAAGTAGTGCCCTGGCCTCCAAATTCCCCAGACATCAATCCAGTTCAGCATCTGTGGTTTGTGTTGGATCAGCATATCCGATCTGCGACAGCTCAACCTCATAACTTACAAGAGTTAAAGGATCTGCTGGTAACATGTTGGTTCCAGATACCACAAGACACTTGTAGAAATTTTGTCAATGCCTTGCTGAGTAAGAGCTGGTTCGGTGGCACTTGGAGAACCAACACCATATTAGGCAGGTGGTCTTAATGTTTTGGCTCTTCTGTGTATGAAACACTTCTTTGTAATAATTTTTTTTAAGTGACTGAGAAAAAAAAAATACAGAAACTGACACAATCAAAATCTTCCAACTATCTAATTTAACCTAAAAGTTTATTGCTTGCACAATGAGGATTTGTAACAAATATTTCTAGGTCTCCTTGGTTTTTTTTTGTCATTCTTCCCATAGTAGACATCAAAGTGTAATTCATACCCAAGATATCAGTTAAGCAGGTATAAAAAAAATATGTAATAAATTTTAATGATTCAGACTGAATTAATTGGAAATAAATTCAGTGGCTAAAACTTAACTAATAGTGCATGACTAAAATTCTTGATGGGTAATTTGACTTGCACAGTCATGAGCCTTGCCCTGCCTGTGCCGTTCTTTTTTTTTTTCAGAATGCTAGTATAGGCTAAAAATTATTAAATTATTTAAATTGAATGCATTTCTCAAGAATTTTTTTAAAAGATTTGTAAAATAGAGAGGAAAATGTTATACTACATTGGAAATCCAGTGTCTTTGTCGGTTGCCCTCTGTTTTGTAACATTAATGGTTGCACTAGGTCTGACAGACTCATGATATGTTTCTTAACATTAAACATCTGTATTTTTGTATAATTTTTTTCCCCAAATTTGAAACACGTTCTTATCATTGATGTATGTATTTATTTTAGCCATAATAATATTTTGCTGTTTTATGCTTCTTGTGAATGACACCAAAGCATTTTTACATACCAGACAAGAAAAGGATCTGCTATATATCTGAGATGGTTTGCTTTTCAGATCCACCCCCTCCTCCACCCCCACCCCAAAAAAAGAAGAAAAAAATCTCCAAAAATCTTCCCTTTTAAAAAGTAATAGGAACTGCATCTAAATGGTAAGAGCTAGAACTTCCAAACTCACTATTCTGGTTCCTCTAACTGTAACTTAGACCAGAGGTTTTCAAAGTGTGTGCCTCAGTGCCCTAGGGCACTGCAGGATATTCAAAAATTTTAATAATTCCAAGCAATCCGAATTCAATGCGCTGATGCACGGTCACAATGATAGATTCATATGCTTTGGTGGCTGTTTTCTTCAGGCGATAACAAAATTTCAACGCAGCATACTGCTCTTCCCTTATCACAGACATTACGCACCTCCAAATATAACTCAAAACTCAATGGGGAATGGGAAATGAGGGTAACTATGTGAAGTTTGATTCCAAGATTTGAGAAACTGTGTGGTGAACAAGAGGCTCACCCATCCCACTAATTGGTAAATGTTTTTAGGGTACTGTGAAAAAATCTTTATACACTAAGGGTGCCGTGAAACGAAAAAGTTTGAAAACCACTGACTTAGACCAATGTAAAGGTTAGGACCTTAAAAATCCCCCCCCCCTGAAAAAGTAATAAAAACTGCTTCTAAATGGTAAGAGCTAGACTGGCTAATTCAGTATGCAGCTTCCTCTAATCATAACTTAGAGAACAATGTAATAGTTAGAACCTTAAAAAAAATTTTCTCCCTGAAGTCCTCCCCCCAAATAAAAAAAGACACATCATACGTAACAGGCATCCCTCACATTGACTAATTAAAGTTATCAGCATTCTTGGGAGGGTAGTGCTGATTTTCTCTTGTAGCAAGTAAATATACCTATAAATGTAATGCTCCAAAATGCATTTTTAAAATTTGCTGGATAGCTGAGGTGTTAGGTAATTTCTTTTGCCTATTAAGTATGACTTATTTTCTTTTTTATTGGTGGTGTTACTGAAGAAAAGAACTTAAATTTAATGGTTGTCAACATTAATTTTAAACTTAATTAAATATAAATCAAGCTTTACTCAAGAGAAAAAAAGTCAAATCTATTTCATAAAACAAATAATGTTTATTCAAAAATCTAGACCAAAAATCTGTTTCAGCTGCAAAGAAATTCTTTACAAAACTAAACATGCTGCTTACTGAGCAACCCACATTTTACATCACAACTGTCTCAATTGCACAACTCTACACCGACTTTGTGACCTAACATCACTTGCCATACATTTTTGGCGTGTGCAGCACACTTGTTAAAGTCACATTTGCATAAAATGATAATTGGGCACTTGTGCTAGCTATGACACAAGAGGGGATGTATGCAACTCCTCTAATGAACTGTGAGAGGAGAATGATGGATCAAATTAAGTAAAAGGTCCTAAAATAATAATTATAACGTAAATAAAATAAAACTGGTTATGGATATATAAAAATGAATAGGTGAACCATCACACGAATATTACATAAACACTATTACAAATACAATGAGATGCCAGTTTATTAGGTACACCACCCCTGTCATATAAATGGTTTATTGTAACACATAATACAACATGTGATCACAGTGTTTAGTATAAATCAGGCAGACCAGCTCTACGAGCATTAGAGTTGGATTGAGCATCAAAATTGGAGAAACAAACGAACTGAGACTGAAATGGCATGATAATTGGTGTTCAGGGTGCCATTTCTAGCTTCTCCCAAATGGTCGATCTCCTGGGCTTTTTACACACAACTGTTTCTAGGTTTACTGAAAATGGTGCAAAAAACTAAAAAAAAAACACTAGTGATTGGCAATCCTGTGTATGAAAACAGCTTGGGGGTCAGAAGGGTCAAAGGAGACTGGTGAGAATCATGCCAGCGAACAGACAAGCCACAATCAGGCAAATCACAGCAGAATTAAACACTGGCATGCAGAAGGTCATCTCCAAATATACATGTATTGGACCTTGTCGTAAATGGGCTACAAAGCCAATGAGCATGCCGAGTGCCATTGTTGGTGAAGAACATGAAAGCATGTTCCCAGTGGGCACAGACATGAGCATCGACACTGAACTTTGAGGACTGGAAAAAGATAGCCTGGTCAGATGAATCAAGATTCCTTTTGCATCATGCTGATAGAAGGATCAGAATTTGGTGGAAGCCACCTGAAACTGTGGAGCCATCTTGCCTGGTGTCAGCAGTACATGCTGGTGGTGTGATGGTGTGGTGAATGTTTTCTTGGCACACATTAGGTCCCCTGATACCCATCGAAGGACATCTGAATGGCATGGTGTATTTGAACATCCTTGCTGACCAAATTCAGCCCTTCATGGCTACACTTTATCCTCACTTGAATGGACACATTCAGCGTGATAATGCACCTGCTCACAAGACATGCATCATCATGGAATGGTTCCAGGAACATGCCAATGAGTTTTCCTTGCTTCATTGGCCTGTAGAGTCCCCAGATTTAAATTGTATCGAGCATCTTTGGGGTGCAACTTTTTTTTGCTTTAAGAGATAATTCGAAAATTCTTTTTTAGTTGGACTGGTATACTAATAAAATATAATTCTTATTTTCCGTATACTTAGGTACTTTCAACTTACATCATTAGAGGTCACACTAAGTATGCAAAAAGTGAATACGAATATTGCAAGAGATCTGTTTATGATAGATATCAGAAATTTCGATGGTAGAGTATCAAGATATTCCATTAACAGTAACAATCTATTCGTTTATTCCTTTGAATTTGTTAAGCTTGGTAACAGGTTAATATGGAATCCCCTGATTGTTGAGGGTTGGGTTGTTTTACCTCTGAGCAGTAGCTTCTCATCAAGGCCACTTAGGATGTTCTTTAATGTGCACAGGGTATGGCTCTCCTGTGCACAGGGCCATAGTTTAACATCCCATCCAACAGGTGGTAGCTTTTCCAAGACCAACGGTGTCCCTTACTGACTGTGGGTAGGGCATGGAGTTTTGCAGAGATAAATCTCAATGTTGACCCAGCTGGGACTCGAACCTGGAAACTGCAAATTACAAGTCTGGCATGCTCCCAATTCTTTGAGCCAGGGATGTAACCTGACATCAGAGCCATGACGAGAGAAAGATGGATATCAAATTTGGTGATCATAGTTCTTACCGTTTCAGAAAAATTATTTCCTTGTTTTATGTTGAGGTCAGGAACAGCTCATCCATTAGGCCACCTGTGGTACTTCCCCACGAAAAATAATCGCAAAAAGTAATAAATTAATTTCAAATTTAGTTTCATTATTTGTCATATCTAAATCAACATAATATCAATTTTATATTTGTTTTGTAATCCTTATTTTTCTTTTTATCTAGAAAATCACAGCATTTACTCTGCGAATCAGGGCTATGTCAGCTGCCTTCATTCATATTGTTAATGCAAATATTAACATTAAATCCATTAGCTAAAATCTTAGCATTATCTATTTTAACTATCACACAAATGCACATGTGCTGAATACAATAGTGCTGAACTGCAAGAGCCAGGTCATCATTTTGTAGTGGCTCGTAACACTTGATTCACTGATGCTACAAGTTCAACCAATAGTCAAAGATCTTGTTACTTAGCAAATATCTTCATTTGACTGTTGTCAACAAGCTTAAATTTTCCTAATAAGATTTGTTTAAACTGGGTTGTCAACTTCATTTTGCCAAGACAGATACATATGTATGTAGAATTTAAGGACAAAATTAGGTATGAAAATATAAAATGCATTGAACATTTGATCTACAAGAGAATGCTAATAATATATATACACTGGTTTCCATAAATTAATGAAAACTCCGAAAAATTATGATAAACAAAAAACTATATGAATGATTTTAATGAAATTTGGTGAAAACATGAATTACAATGCTAGTTTCAGAATGGCGTGAAATATTTTACACTAGAAGTATTTTTCGTCAAAAAATAACAAGAACTTGTCCAGAAATGAGGTGTCAGAATGCAATGGGCAAAGTTCTTTAATAAGCAGTGTGGTACCCCTTACAGCAATGTAGGCATGACAGCGATGTTCCATGCTGTTTATGATGTTGGGAATCAGCTCTCAGTAAGTAGCAATGAGTATTGTTCCTTTAAAGCAATAATAAGCTCCCCCCCCCCCCTTTGTTCAGGTAGTGGGTTGAGGGTAGCAACGTGTCTCCCTAGAGCACTCCACAAATGCCCAATTGGATTTATGTAGGGAGATCGAGCTAGCCACTCCATGAGCATAATGGTCTCCTCTTGAAGGTATTGTTCTACTAGTCGAGCGTTATCTTGTAAGACTAATTTTTCACCTATTGCACCAGCATAAGAACGTACTTAAGGGTCCTGGATGTCATCTCTATACCTTTGAGCATCGTGCAATCACCAATACACCACCAGCTCTGTTTCCTAATTGACATTTATAATAAATATTATATCCCTGTAATTTATATATTTGTATTTCATATTCTTTTATCCAGATTTCAGTTAAAACAATTATATCTGGATAAATATCTGTAAGATTTAAAAGCAAAGAAAAATGATAAAAAAAAATTTCTCATACTTCTAATGTTTCCCACAATTATATTTAAACCCTTTCCCCAAGTATAATAGTTTTTATCATGTACATTTTCTCCTGATATAACATTTCTTTTACAATGATTTGTTAATAAAGAGTTTTCGAATATACTGTTTGTCTGGTTAAAATTTAATTGATTTGTTGAAATTTCATCTGAAATATTCATATTAATAAGCGAAAACATATATTAGTTGAACCAAACTTTAAACCTAACTAAATCGTCTAAAGTTTTTATTCTAAATACTTTTGCCTTTTCTTCTTTCCAGATGAAGATTTTGCTATCTTTAACCCAGACAAATTTTAAGTTTTGTTCTTGTTGTAGTTTTTTACTTTCATGTAGTAATAATTTATTTTGTTGGGTCAAGTGTTCATTTGTGAATATTTTATCTTCTTGAAATCCTCGATGAATTTCTTTAGCAACAGCTTCTTTTTTATTTTCCAACGAGCAAGCCAATGATCTTTCATTTTATGAGATGCCAACTGTACAATAATAGGTTTACGTTTTTCTTCAAACCAAGCACGCTAATCACTAAATGGCTGTTATAGGTAATTATTACAGTGAAGGGGCAAAAGTAGTGAATTAAAGAAGAAAGAATAAGAATCCCTTTCAGAGTTTGCTTTCTTTTCTGCAAATTTTGGCTAAATAATGAGTTTTGAAAATATTGAACGGAAAGAGATATATGTATTGTGTAATGTCTTTTCAGTCCAATTTGGTTCAATCAGCCATCTGATTCACCACAACTATTAAGAGATTATTTTGTCCTGCTAGGGTATTGTGACCAAACCAAGAGAACCAACTCCACCAGTATCACAAAGGGATATCATTATAATCACAATAATAGAAATCTTACATGTCCCAGCCAAGCATGATGAGAAACATTACAGTTAGATACCTGTTTTAACATGTTTAGTTATTAAAAAAATGGATTAACGTAGGCTCCAATTTATTTTTATATAGGTTAATGTTGCATTTAAACATCGTTTCAACTTGTATAAATATATTTTAAAAATATTCCCCTGTTCTTAGGTCACCACCACAAATAATGATGAGTGTTGTATTTCCTGCTCCTTCTGCTATTGTGTTTCGCATTGGGTAAGTACGCACTAATGCAGGCGTATCCAACCTGCGGCCCACAAAATCGTAAAGTTTAAGTGTTTATGACATAAGCTTTCAACACGATTATGTGATTTTCAGTGAGTTTGTGATATCCCACTAGTTTCATGTTGCCCTTTTTTTTTAATTTTATAATAAAGCACATAGGAAAATAAATGAAGTTTTGTTCATATACATTAACTGTATTATATATTTTATGTGTGGCCCAAAACAATTCATCTTCGCTCAATGTGGCCCAGGGAAGTCAAAAGGTTGGACACGCCTGCACTAATGGATAGACGTGCATTGCTTTTAATGTTAGATTTAAAACATAAAGTGAAAATATATGTTCATTTGTGCTGTGCATATGAGGGCATTCACAAAGCACCATCATATATGAGCTAGTCACAGTTGATTCACAGTGCGTTTTAAATAAGTATTGACCCTGTATCTGTCATCCTGAAATCCAATTTTAAACTAATGCATTTTTCCAGAATTTCACGATGGTCATGTTTAAAATTGGTTATTTGTTCATGATTGCCTGACTCACTGCCAAATGTGAATGATACCTTGGTTGATGAACTTTTGTTATGTTTACCATCAATAGGAGGCCAGCTTCCTTGTCTGCATTGTTTAGTGAAATTTATCAATATTGACAGTTAACTCTTTCAGTGTCCAGGACATATATATATATCCGTTTTTAGTACAACAAAAAAAATTGATTTTTTAAAAATTAAACAGCTATTTAAAAAAAATTTTATGAATATTTTATAAAAATATATAATTCAGGCTTGATAAATAATATTTTCTTTTTTCATTTGATGCATATTTTATTAAATATACATATAATTTGTTAAAGCATCTGATTGCCATTTCTTAGAAGTGATATAAGGCATTGCCAACAATTTTTTGTTAACATTACTCTCTGCTGAAGCAGCTCCCTAACATTAAGTTCAAAAGTTTGTTTTGAACTATATCAGTAAATTTTTTCCTTAAAGTTCCTAAAATCTCCTAATAATTAAAAAAAAATGCTACTTTAAAAAATAGAAGATTTTGGAAGTAATTAAAAAATATGTACCCATTTTTTCTTTGTACCACTGTAAAAATGAAACTGTAAAAAGTGTTATTAAAATTAATATGTTACTACAATGCTCAAATTTTGTACTTCAGTAAAATTCAGTATTAAATTCTCTTAATTTGGTATATAACAGTGACCTATTTCTGTTGATTAGTTATTTATTAAAAATGTTCTAAAGTTGACTTGTTTATTGGGCTAAAAAGTCCAGGCAACAAGCCCTAAATTTACATTAATTACACTAATAGGACATTTTATAGGTTCTTTTTGAACATAATGCTTTGGACTACAAGATAACAGAAAATCTACTGAAATGCAGCTGCAATTTCAATTGACAATTTTCATAAATATCATCTAAAACTTGCTCATTTGAAAATGAAAGATAGGCTTCTATATCATTGCGATCTATTAATTCAGTTTCTTTGTGACAAGGTTTAATAAAAGGCAAAACAACAGTGGCAAGACTTAACTCATGAAAGGGCTTTTCTTGAGGAACTTAGGCCTCTCGCTTCAAAGATCCTAATTTAAGTGTCCCAAATTGCCATTTTGTTTATAGCAATATTGCACCATGTGCCCTAGTCGGCCACAAAATTTACATCTGAAAGTCTTTCTATTATTCATAGCAAAAATTTTTTGTTTAGTGTCATTGTTCAAAGCTTGATGAAGAACATAATCTTTACTTCGTTCATTCTGTGTTGTTGTAGGCGCGTTCGGCACAAATTGTCAGGACCATGCAACTTCCAGTCATGTGGGAGTCATTTTG
Source organism: Ryuthela nishihirai (assembly GCA_038380435.1). Taxonomy (NCBI): domain Eukaryota; kingdom Metazoa; phylum Arthropoda; class Arachnida; order Araneae; family Heptathelidae; genus Ryuthela; species Ryuthela nishihirai. The sequence continues at coordinate 67,527,114 of JAWZYU010000015.1, read as the reverse complement.
TGAGACTCAACCTGATAGTGCTGCTTTGGCGAGGATTGCATCCATTGTTGGTTTAATGCAGTTTCTTGAGATCCTCTTCTTGCAATGTACTGCCAAGCCAATTTGACTAAAGTTGATATTGAATTAACATTTCATACTTCTAAGAATTCCCTAATGGGCAAAAATAATTGGAACAATATGCAATTCGTAATGTCAATTTCAGCGGCATCAGCATCATACAGTTGGTATAACTCTACTGTACTCCAGGTGAATTTTTCGATATTGTCTCCTTCCCTTTGTCTTCGTGAAAACAGTTCTGTAGCTAACTGTGTGAAATCATTATGAGCTGGATAGATTTCCAAGAGTTAACTTTTAAAATCTTCCCAAAACTCTATGCAATGATGACATCTTATGTTATTCCACCATTGCTTAGCACATCCAATTAGACAAGATATTGCTAAAACCACCTTTTTGTTGCTGGGCACTTCATGTAAATGGAAATGCTCCTCCATGGACTTGACAAATGTCCACGATGACGGACATTTCGAACCGTTGAACCTTATCTCAGGTAAAGGCCAATTAACATAAGGACTACAGTTAATAACTGGATTGGCAACTTGTAGTTGTGGCAGTTGATAATACTTTGTTCTATCAGTTGTTTCTGATGGAACAAAAGATGGAATCTAATGTTCAAAGTTTATTGGTTTGTGAAATGACATAGCATTGCCATTTCACAAACCAATAAACTTTGAAGTAAATTTATAGGTTGTTGTCATTCCCTTTTTCTCCCAAGGCTCTTTAAGCAGATTCATTAACACTTTTGCTTCTTTCATCATATCTTGCAACCTGGCTTTTACTTTTTCTAAGTTGGGAGTCATTATGGCAGAATTGGCCATATTACTAAGTCTTCAATACCTTTAACTAATACACAAAAGTTAAGCTTCTTGCTCAACAAATAATTTTGGCTTAAGCTGCCGTTAAATCTTTGAATAGTGCATATAACTAATGAGCTAAAAAATTTGTTGTTTTCGACAATCACGTTAAATAATATACAATTTATACATACAGTCCCTGTTCTTGTTCAGCCACTTTCTTTACTGCTCTGTAACGCTCAAAAGATTTTTAACTTTTCAAGTTAGACCCTTTGATTCAAAATTATTCAAAATTCTGGATAACTTTATTGGGCGCCAGGCAATTTTAACTTGCCAAATAAAGTTGAAATAGGGTTCGTTATGTATATAGCGTTACTTATTGAGTAAGAATTCAAAAAGGATTGTCAAGTTTAATTAAAGTTTAAATCTAATCAAAAAATAGCAACGATTCAAAAGTTTCTAAAACAAAGTTTATTTCCAAAAAATTCAAAAGACTTGTCAAATTCAGTTGATGAATACAGAAGTTGAAGTACTAACAACTCACATCTATCTAAATCTCTACTTACAACTCCTTCTATCTACACTTACTGATTTAACATACTTCAGCTCCTCCTAACAATATTTACAATTTCAATTCTCAACATACTATTTCCTTACTCAACACACTACTAACAATTTCAAGTCTGCCTCTGTGACCTAACATCACTTAGTTATAACATGCAGCATACAAATCCGGCACATGTCGGTTGCACGCTAGGAAAACATTTGCATAATCTGATGATCGCATTAATTATGATGCAAGAGGGGTCGTGTCCTACATGCATGCATTAGTGGCTAACAATCGAAAGGTCGGAGGTGTGCATGTGCAACTCCTACAGCTCGGAAGTAAGAATTGTGATCAGTCCAAATGAAATAATAATCCCCAAATGATATTTATAGCATAAATGAAACAAAACTGGTTAAAGAAAAGTAAAAGTGAATGGGTGAACCATCAAAATTCTCTTGATGTTCTCATGCAGGAATTCCAGCATTATAACCTAGATATTCTAGGCTTGCAAGAGACCAGATGGACAGATAAAAGTGAGATACTTAAAAATAACTTTAAATTTCTTTTTTCAGACAGGGAAGATGGAGAGCATCTCCAAAGTGTAGATTTGCTTCTCAGCAAACATATCAGTGATGCTCTTCTAGGATATTACTGCATTAATGAAAGATTTCTTGCAGCAAAATTTAAAACAAAAATTAAAGACTTGAATGTCATCTGTTGTTATGTCATCCCTTGTCCAGTTCATGCCTCGATGTGTTATTTCCTCTGTAAAGTATCATCATTTTTCTTAGTGTTTCCTCTCCAGGCCATAAAATTTCATGGAGGGCTATAATATCCATGTTTTACCTTATAAATTCATCAATTAACTCATGAAGTGCTCCAACTCTATAATAATCTAATATTCCATTTTCCAAATCATAGTCCATTCCATTTTTCAAGGTCCTGGGTCTTGTTTCATTGATGACAATTTGGTGTTGAGACTTTGATGCTTGTTTACTGGTATTTTTTTTAGCAAGATTGACCTCACATTCAATCGCCAACTTGTAGGGCCGCTGTGTCTCTCTTAGTCTGTGTCCTACCCATCTTGGCCTGTGTGATATGGGAAGCCATGTCAGTAGCTAAGTTGCTGCCAACATATCTCGCAGGGTTATCAGAGCATGCAAGCCCCCACCACAAAAAGGTGGAGACACCAAAGTCTATTTAATTTTAAAAAGATAAAAATTCTTAAACCTTCTGCATTTTCTGTAGAAGGGTGACGGCTGAAGCATATTGTTTTATAATTATGTGTATTGAAAAAGTAATATTAAAGCCATAAAATGAAACTAGAATTTATAAATTTTAACTATAATGAAATTTTTAAACTGTCAGTCAGATTTGATTACGAAGTGATATAATAATAGTTATTTATTAGGTTGAAGAGATATGAATTCTTTTTGTACTAGGGAACAAGATCTAGAAGAATCAGGCAACTGGAATAACTCAACAAGTGAAATAACTATTTCTAAAATTGTGGAAAAGACTGAAACACAGTTAGGTAAGTATAATTACAAGTGGTCTTATGCTAGTGTTTAGACATTAATAAGTAATGTAAGAAGGCAAGTAGGGGGAAAAAATCAACAATCTGCCTTCCAGACTTGAACTTGGAACTTCCTGGTTACATGCCAGTTGCTCTACCAGTTGAGCTAATGTGGTGGTGATTCACACCTGCCTAAGTAAGGTTATGATGGTAGGAAATACTATTGTGTAGTTCTAGGTGTCGAGGGAGCACTACATATTTATAATGAAGGTGAACTAAGGCTGAAATAGCCATGTATCAAATATTAAATCTTAGTGTCTGATTATATGTCATTTCTGTTGAATATGAAAATTCAAAGAGCTGTAGAATTTTATTCTGAAGTAAGTAACTCACAGAACCTGATCATATTATTTAGACAATGTAATTTGTTAATTTTTATGTTTAATTTGAAATAACTCTTAAAAACGAATTTTCTTTTTGTAAAAATATAAAAGCTTGCAGCAAAGTGCTGTGGGAACTACAGTGTCTTCCACACTTTAAATGTTAATGAACTTTTGGGTTTTTCTCATCCAGTTTGATCCAACCAGCATCAAAGCATAGGATGTTTTAAATGTTTTTCACCACCTTTGGTGGTAACCAATTTGTTAGGAATTTTCTGCTTACATCATAAACAGAAATGCAAATTTTTTTGAGCAAAATTTGCAAGGCTTCATGTCCATTTAGTGACTCTCTATCTCAGTTATTCTATCTTCTAAATATCAACAAAGTAATGTTCTCTTAATTTGCAACATGGTAGACTTTTATTGATTTTTGAACAAAAAACCAAATAAATTATGATTTTTGTTTAATTCAAATCTTTTTTTTTTTGGTAAATCTGATTGTTTGGTATATTATTATAATTAAATATTCCATGTATATTTTTTTCATTGATAATATTTTCACTTAAGCCTTCATAACCAAACTACAAGTTGATTTCCAGTATTGATTTTTGCAATGCTTTTTTATTTTTTATTTTTTTTTACTCCATTGCTGAGGAGGAATCAACTTCCACAGAGTCTTGATGCTGATTTTTTATACTAACTGTATTATCTAATAACTTTGAGTATCATTATGGATTGTGAACTTGATGCAATGGTGGGCTTCTGCTGAAGGAAAATCAACTGCAGGTTTTTCGTGGATACACTCTAGATGCATAGGATACCCTATGTCAATTGATGAATAATCTTGATCAGAGGCCATTCCTTTGGATCCTGATTTTTGAAAAGGTTTAGGATCCAAAGAAAAACTTGAAAAGGTGAAGGTGGAGTCTGAAGTTCCTACCAGCATTGGTGACTTAAATATTTAGTGATTCTAACCATTACCGACCATGGGCAGGGAGTTTAGCCCTGCCCATGGTTGGTAAGGGACACTGATGGACTTGCAAAGGTCGCCATCCATCGGATGGGATGTTAAGCCATGGCCCCATGTGTGGGAGAGCCATACCTTGTGCATGTTAAAGAACAAGCTGGATGGATGGCTTTGATGGGAGGCTACTGTCTGTTTCCCAACAACTATTCTTCCAGTGGGTCTCTGAGCCTTCGGGGTCCTTGTGACCTGGCCATTTAGCCCATTGTGTGCAAAAAAAGTGCCACTAAGAGGTAAAACAACCCAACACAACCTTTAGTGGTGGAGGAATGAACCTTTGCTTCATTCCTGCAATTTATAGGTTGTTTGATATTATTGGCACTATCTCTCTCAGTAAACCTAAATTAAAAATTCTACTACTTTTCTTTCTACAAGTTTATGTATTGTAAGGCCTCTGCTTGGAGATTAATCTCTTGATGTCATACACAAGAATCCCAGCATTATATTCTGGGCTTGTAAGAGACCAGATGGTCAAGGAATGGTCAGATACTTAAAAATAATGCTAAATTTCTTGTTTCAGTATGGGAGGAAGGAAACATATGCAGGGTGGGTTCTGTTTCTCAGCAGAAACACTGGTAAATGCCTTTCTAGATATGGTGGCATTAATGAACAATTTCTTGCAATTAAATTTAAAACTAGGATTAAAGATTTGAATGTTATTTGTTGTTTAGTTCCCAAATAAGGACTGATGAGAATGAGAAAGGTATGTTTTATGGACAAATTAGGATTTTTTTAATTGTATCAAGCAAATATTACTCATATGCTGAGTGATTTCAATGCCAAAGTTAGTACTGTCACCAACTGCTATTGCTATGTGCAAATTCTTTCAGATATTAAAGGGTAATTACTGGTAACATTAATTCAGTAAATAGTATTAAAGATGAATATTTTGTTGAATAATTGTTCTAATATACTTCCAAGGCAAAAATAAAGGAATTGAAAATAAAGACCTGGACAGACTATTAAGTAATGGTTTCCATCAATATTTGTTAAATATTCTCAAAGAGTTACTAAATCTGCAGCATTTAGCAAAAACTTTACAACTCTAAAAACTAAAAATAAGCTTTGGCAGTTATATATAGCCGTTGCTTACACTACTAATTTTTGATATGCATTTTTATGTTTTTTTGTATCTATGTATTAAAAGTTGTGCACTCTAAAATAAAAGCTATTTAAAGAAGTATGTTGACCACATTGTAGTAGTATATACATAGCTTCAATTTGCTATTGCAGCTCACAGTGTTCCTGTTAATGTACCTAGTCGTATTTCTGGTCAGCATGAAGAGGTCACAGATAATGATTCAGGTATGTTTTAAAGTCATTTTTAACAATTTTTGTTACATTTTATGTTTCAGTTATTTTTAAGTTTAGTTTTGCAACCATTGTGAGCATAATTTAGCCCTGCTGGTAATACATTCATACCTGGTCTGCATAATTGAGATGACATATACTGAAATGATGTAAACCAAAGCAATTTTTTCCATAAGGAATAATGGAAAGGAGTTAATATTGCTTGCAGCACTATTATTTTCCAATAAAAGTAAAATTAAAATATTTAACAAAGTAATGGAATTTTTTGTGGTTTAATATATAGTTATGGTGAGGTGCTGTTGTAATTTTTTCTCTTTCTTTCTTTGAAATTGAGACATTTGTAAGAATATACAATACATTTGTGCCCACACAGAAATGCAAAGGAAAGAGTTTCACTCCTCATGATTAATTTTTTCTGTAAGAAAAATATATTTTCCATTAATTGCATTTATATGCTTCTACATAATATTCCCACACCTCATTGACAATGATAAATAATCATAATTCACATAAAAGTCTTGAAATAAAAAAATAAATACTCCCTCAAGCAGCTGCAGGAGTCTCTCAGTTTATACTTTATAGAAGGTCTGTGAGGATGGTGGTACCTCAGCAGAAAGACAACACAAACATCCATGTCTTACCCGGGGCTCAAACCCAGGTCCATTAATGGATTGATAAATGATAATCAATAGATATTAATGTTCCGGGAGACCTACTGTGTTGACCAACATTAAATTGGATGGCATGAAAAGAGCATTGCAGCAGTCCTCTACAAAAACTTCAGGAAACTCACAGTGCAAGTAGAAATATCATATGGGAATAAATATCATATAGTGCAAGTAGAAATATCATATGGGAATAAATATCATATAGTGCAAGTAGAAATATCATAAACTGTGCGACAGTTATACCTTTGTCCATATTGTGTGCACTGGTCCAGGAACTGAACCCAGATAAAGGAAAATATGTAGTCTACTGTTGATGGCTTCAGTCATTTGTTGAAGAACATGGAATAATCAACTTGATAGTTTGTTTTTTTTAGTGATGAAGCTTTGTTCCACCTAAGTGTCTATGTGAATGATCAAAATATTAAAATTTGGTCGTCCGAAAATCCCTGTTTTTCATGAACAGCCCTTGCACTCTCAAAAAATTGGAGTATGGTGTGCAGTATTACATTGCTGCATAGTGGGACCAATTTTCTTTGAGACGATGGTGAATAGTGTGGTATACCAAGGCATCATCACAGTTCATTGCATTCCTTGGTTAATGAGTATGATTGCAGTTTGCAAGAGTTTTTTGTTGACCTCATTTCTAAAGGCTTGTGATCACCAGATTTTCTAAGGCCAAGATCACCAGATTTGTCACCTGCAGATTTTTTCCTCTGGGAGTATCTCAAAGGAGTTGTCTCAAAATAATCTTCACATACTGGATGAACTTGAGAAAAAATTACAACAGCAATCACAAACATAAGTCTTCAGATGCTTCACAAGGTGGCATCAAATGTGGTAAAAAGAGCTGGTGTCTGCATTCATGAACAAAGCCATTTTCAACATATTTTGTAATGACATTTATATTCTTTTGCTAGAAAGGTCGTATTACAACTTGTGTTTATAACTGATTTTATATGTGCTTATCATTAACCTCACAAAATATGCATGTTTATTGTGGGTTGCACAACTTTTTGATCATCTTGTAGTTTATGTTTGTAATCTTTTCTAGCTTTGAATGTAACAACCATACCAGATAATTCATTCACCATTGGTGAGTGGATTTCTCTGACCCTATTTATAACCAATGATTGATTCAATGAGCTTTTAGCACAGTACCCTCTATCCATCTCTCTAATGTCCCTGTCACTTATGTTCTTATAATTTGCAGTGTGTTCACTTAATACAACTATGTTTTAATGATTTTTATTGCACAAAACGAAATTTAAAAGAAATCACACAGATGCTGTTTCAATTCTTTTTTTTTACTTCTATATCAAATCAAAATTTTGGTAGTTTCCAAGTTTGTGAAATAAGTGACAGACTTAATAATAATTAATACATTAAATCACTTTGAAGTTACATGTTTTCCAATGGGAATAGTCAGATATCAAATAAATGCAATGAAATGAAATATTTCTAATCAAAAGTGTTTAATACAGTTTAATATACTGTCTGTGAAATCTTTATATTTAACCCTCAGCATGCCACTTTCATAAAATTATGATCAAAATACAAGGTAAGAAATTTCATATTTTGAATGAAAATTGATATAAACTTAAGCCTATAAAACTACAATTAAAATTTCTAAAAAAATGGTTAATTTATAAGGAATGTGGATTATGGTGTCCAGAAATTTGTTTGAATGGAATTTTGTTCAGAACAGAAATTTGTTCAAAATGGAAGTTTATTTGAAACAGAATCAAGGTTAATTTTGGAAAAGTGTCAGGATGATTGTATCTCTCCGGTGCAAAAGATTTTGATGTGGTTTTCAATGGAGGGCTGGATGGTGTAGTTCTTACTTTGCACTAATTCTGTTGGTTTTTTTCTTTGTTGTGTTAAATGATGTGTATTTGATTTCATATGAAAATATGGATAGCATGGTAATAAAGCTCACAGTCATGGCAGCTAAATCTCTGTATACAATAAGAGAGATTTTTGGAGTGGAGGGGGACTCCCGTTCTAGTTATATATTAAATGTTTTGAAAGAGCCCTAAAGTGGAAGGGAAAAATTATGTACTTAGAACTGCATTAAGTTTGTTCTGCGTCGATCTGATCACATTGTCCTCTCTTGAAACTCAAAATATTTATGTATTCACTAGATCTAGGCCATTAGAAAAGATTACATACACTGAGTAATCATTGAAGTCTGTGTGATAGTTCAAAATTAGCATCACATTGATGTAACATGATCCCCCCCCCCCCCATGTTACATCAATGGGATGTAACATGGCACTTAATTTTTAAGAAAATTGTAATTCGTTGTTCTTTTACCTGCACAATTTTGATTCACTGAAAATTGTGCAGCTGGTGTTTCACTGTATTTTTAAGCTAAATTTTCTTGCTTGATACTGCATAACTTTTTACCATATAGCACAAATTGTTTCAAAGACAAGGTTATATGCTCATACTTCTACTGTTTGTTTCGTTTTAAAGAACTATTAATTCTCTCAGTTTTGTAAATATTCATAATTTGATATACTTATGTTATTTTTTAGATTCCTTTCAGTCTCTTAATGGACACAGCAGTCTTCCAAGTAGCCATTTATCACCTGAAAGTTACACATCAAGCCTTCCCCGTTCTGGAAGTTATAATAGTTTGCAACGTCGTCTCTTGAGGAATAAGGCTACTAGTATAGAGTTAGGGTTGCAAAAACAAGAAGAAATATTGCAGAATGAAGAGGTAGCACATTTGTTGTAATGAAATAACAGTAAATAATATTAACAACCTTGAATGAATTGCATAATATGTATAGCTTTTTGTTCTTAACCCTTTCAGTGTCATAGCAGTATTAATTGTATCATTTTTTGAATTCTAGTGACCTGAGAAGTAAACTTGATGCCACAGTACAAGGTTGTTGTAAAAATTGTTTTTTCAAACAGAAATCAGCAATTTTTTTTACCGTTTCTAATTGAATATTGAAAATAACATTTAAATCTATGACATATTTTTTATCTGTTGATTCTGCTTTAAAAAAATTATGATAAAAAAAAATTTGAGTCTGCAGTGAATGCATGTGCATGTTCATCATCATCCTCAAGCAGCCATGGGCTATGGATATCCAACCAGAATGTGCAGTTTATTTCTCCAAGCATATCTGTCCTGAGCTACATCTGCAGCATCTGGCCACTGTACACCAATTCTAGCAAGGTCCTGTTTGACATTGTCTGCCCACCACATCGTAAGTCTCCCTCTCTGAGGCCTTTAGACACACTGTTCATAACCCTATTTGCTAATCTATAATTATCCATACAGGCAACATGGCCAAACCAATGGAGTCTCTCTTTGCACAATATGCTGCTAAAAGTAGTTTGCAGACTCCTTTGCCTAATCTCATCATTCCTTACAAAGTTGAACCACCTAATGACCAATAAACTGCATAAGCATCTAGAATTAAAGCATAAAGTTTCTTGTTATCCTGCTTACAAAGGGCCCATGTTTTGCTACCGTAACTAACCTTAGAAAGAAGCAAATTATTATACAACCTAATTTTAGTCTTTAGGTGTATATGCTTATTTCTCCACACTCTCCATAGTCTTAAAAGTCCTGGCAGCAATCCCTACTAGTCTATTTATTTCAAGCTGCACATCACCAGTATCTGTTACATAGCTCCCAAGATAATTAAACTGAAACACCTACCCAAGAGTGGAACTGTTCAGATTAACTGAATCACAGCCTATTGTTTTAATATGACCAGCATTTGCAATGGCACAACACTTTTTAAGTTTAAGCTGCAAGACACCTTTAACAAGGTAATGATAAAATCCAATTTCATCTCTCCTATATGACATGGTATTCCTAACAGAACTAGCCCATTTGCTGTTAATTAATAGAGGCGGGGGTGGCTCACCTGCAAACTACTTTATCAGTCGGTAGCGCACCACCCTCGTAATCTGCAGTTCCGAGGTTCAAGTCCCAGCTGTGTCAGTGTTGAGATTTATCTGCAAAACTCCCCGCCCTGCCCATGGTCAGTAGGGGACCATTCTGTCGGATGGGACATTAAGATGGGAGAGCCATACTCTGTGCACGTTAAAGAACATGCTGGATGACCTTGACAGGAAGCAACCATCTGTCTCCCAACAGCTGTTCCAGTGGGTCCCACCCCTCAACCTTCTCTGAGCCTTTGGGGTCCATGTGACCTGGCCATTTAGCCCATGGTGTGCAAATAAGTGCCGTTCAGAGGTAAAACAACCCAACTGTTGATTAATATATAATTAGTTGTATTCTTAAGCAGCCCATCAGATGAAATCCATGTATACTTATGTATGTCGTGGTGTTTGTAATAACTGTTAGTTATTCTCAAACCATTACATCCCTACAGGTAAAGTTTACTTACCTGTAGGAGACATTGTTCATTGCCATTGTAGCTACCTATACCAAAATGACCTATCACTCCTCCCCAAAGGTTAGACTCAGTACCTACTTTGTCATTGAAGTCATGTAGAATAAGGGTAATATCTCCTTTACAGAATTCAAAATATCCTGAAGTTGTTCTTAAAACTTATCTTTCTCATCCTCGTTGGCATCCTCAGTCAACGAGTCAGTCAACGAGTCAAAGTGTCAGTGGGGACATAGCAGCTAACATTCAAGTCCTTAATGCTTGTCTGAAATTTTGCTGTAAGAAACCTTTCATTAATGCACTCATATCCTAGAAGAGCATCACTAGCATGTCTGCTGAGAAGCAGACCCACACCTTGATGATGTTTATTTTCTTTCCTCCCTGAAAAGAGAAATTTAAGTTTATTTTTAAGAATCTGACCTTTATCTGTTCATCTGGTCTCTTGCAAGCCAAGAATATCTAAATTATAATGGTGGAATTCTTGTGTGAGGACATCAAGAGAAAAAGCTCTGTGCAGAGTCCTCACATTCCAACTACCTATGGAGAGAAAATGGTTAGTGGGATGTTTAAAGAAACTGTTTATTGAGAGAGGGAATGCCGACAATATCAAACAGCCCTCTAATCGCAGACAAGGGGCAAAGACCCGTTTCCCCACCACTAAAGGCTGAAGCCATCTACACTGGAAGACTTCCTGCAATGTAGAATTTGATGATGCCAATAGAAGCAAAGAGTTCAGGTGCCTGCAATGACCTCTGCTCACGATTATCCACCAGCTGATAAACATATCCTGTGAATCTGTTCACTTGGGGCTGTCAACCCACAAACAGAAAACACAGAGGAAAATTCTCCCTCAACAGAAGCCCACCAGTGTAGAAAGTTCAGAATCCATAATCAAGCTCAAAGCATTATTCAGTTCCAGGTGTTGTGTATGATCAGCACCAGGATCCTGTGTGGTTGATCACTCCTCAGCAGGGTAAAAAAAAGTAGCCATAGTAATCAATAGGCCACACTGATCTGACAGCCCCCCTCCCCTTCCATTTTAAAAGAGAATATCTCCTTTGAAAGTACTAATGGCCTGCACCAGGAGAAGGCAGGGTAAGACATTAGGTGCTAAGCCTGGTTGGGTCTATGCATCATCACTGGGGATTGGTACACAGCTATCCTTCCAGTTTATGCCTAGTTACCTATGGGGTGGGGCTGGCTCAGTCAGTAACATGCCAGACTCGTAATCTGCATTTCCCAGGTTCAAGTCCAAGCTTGCTTGCTTGCTTGCTTGACGTTACGGTTCTCTGAGACGTCCGTTGCTGGCTTTCTCATCTCTCCAATCAATATTCTCTAAATCTGTGTGAGGAGGAGTGGGCGGAGCTAAGCCTAAGAAAAGAAACTTCATTTGATAATGTTTGCAAACTTTCTGAATATATTAGTTGAGATTAGAGTTTTATGAATATTTAATTAGGTTGGAAAAATTTTTAAATTTTTTTCCAAAGGTTCGTATCTTTAAGAAATCATTCTAAAAGGCAAAAAATTTTTTGCTTTATAATTGAGTTTGAAAAATCTAACAAATTAGTAATAGTAAATTCATCAATTCCAAGTAAAAATAGGTTTTTGAATAAAATAGATCTTTCAAGAGTATATTTAGGACAATTTAGTAGGATGTGATTGATGGATTCTAAAGTATTGCAATGGGGGCAATTTGGTGACGTGGCTTTTTTAATTTTGAATAAGAAAGGGTTAAGTGTGGTAGCATCTGTTCTTAGTTTGTAGATTTTACACATTAATTGTCTATGCAATTTATATTTGAATATATATTGAATCTGAAGATATTTCTAAGGCAACCGTTAACTTTGAAGTAAATATTAGTTAAATGAAATTCGTGTTTGTTTATTAAATTTTTAAATTGGTTATAAAAATAAATAGTTTGTGTAAAATTAGGGAAGTTAATTGTGTTTTTAGCCAGTTTGTCAGCTTTTTCGTTACCAAGAATATCACAATGAGCTGGAATCCATTGAAGAGTAATATCATTTTTTAAAAATCTTACATTAAAGTTAGTTAACGTTAAAAGTTGATATATAAATTGAGTATGATTTGAGTAGTAATAATCTTGATTTAATATTTCAAGAGTGCATTTGGAGTCTGTGTAAATAATAATTGATTTGTTTGAAAAGGTTTCTGTAATATAAATTAGTGCTTCTATTATGGCGATGATTTCTGCGTGCGTAATAGGAATAATTGACGGAAATTTGAAAGAGTGAGAAACAGAAAACTCAGGAATGTAAAAGGCAGCTGCAGTGGCATTAGACTGGAGCGAGCCATCAGTATAAATACAAATGCAATTTTTATATTTTAGCTTGCAATATGAATTAGTCAAGATTTTTAATATTTCAGGAGCAAAATCTTTTTTAGAATTTATGAGCGGAAGGTTATCGTGAATTTCAGGTTTATGAAAGCTCCAGTCCGCGATATGAAAAAATGTATCACCAGAGGTGGAGGTGTTAAAAATAACTTTTAGTAACGGGTCATTATCCAAAGTGGTATGATATTTTTTGAAAATTTTTGAGTTGTGTTTGTAGTATGTTATGAAAGGATGATTAGGAATTTTGAAGTGTTATCTAGAAAGATATTTTATTAATAAAATTTTTATTCTAATGTTAAATGGAGCAATGGCTGTTTCACCAATTAAGGCAATTGAAGGTGTTAATTTAGGGAGGCCTAAAGCTGATTTTAAAAATTGATTTTGTAGGGTTGTGAATTTTTTGAGTTTATTGTCGCTAGTTCCAAGAGCGAATTCTAAGCCATATTCGACTTTAGGTCTGATTAAGTTTTTGTAAAGAGATATTAAGAATTCAGGAGAAGTTCCCCAATTTGTAGTAGATAAACATTTGAAAAAAATTTAGGAGCTTTACAGCCTTTGCTATATTGATAAAAAAGGTGGTCATTCCAATTAAGTCTGACATCTAATTGAATGCCTAAGTATTTAAATGTGGAAACCTGTTTAATTTGTTGATTATTTAAATATAATATGATTTCAGGTGGGGGGCGTTTAGAATAAGCAAAGGGTAGACAATAAGTTTTTTCTTGATTAATAGATAAATGCCAGGTGCTACAAAAATTTATTATTAGATTGATGTGAGATTGAAGTTTGTGGATGAGAGATGGAATATGTTTATCGTGTCCCCAAATAACGATATCGTCGGCAAAGGTGGCAAATTTAATATCAGGGTCAAAGTTAATAAAAAGATCATGTAAATAAATATTGAAAAGAATTGGGCTCAAAATTGAGCCTTGAGCTATTCCTTGGGTCATTTTAAAAGTGGAAGAAAATTCATTATTAATTTTAACCTGGAAGAATTTTTTAGTTAGAATAAAGTGAAGGAATTGGAGAGTATTACCACTAATATTTAATTTAATAATTTTGTGAAGTAAGCCCTTCTGCCAAATTGAATCGAATGCTAAGGATAGATCGAAAAAGATAGCTATGAAATATTTTTTTTTATTTTTTGCAATTTGACAATCTGTTATTAAGGTTGAGACGCTTTCCTTAGAAGACATACCTCTTCTGAAACCAAAAAAGTTGCTAGGAAAAATTTTTTGACTTTCATTAAACCAATTTAGACGTCGAAATACTAGTTTTTCAAATAATTTTAAGCTGTTAGATAATAACGAAATGGGTCTGTAGGATTTTATATCTGATGTAGGTTTACCTTGTTTTTGGAGGAAAATTATATAATAATTTGTCCAGGCAAGTGGAAAATTGTGTTTTGACCAGATAAAATTATAGATTTCAAGTAATTTAGATTTCCAAGTAATTGGGAGGTTAAGAAAAAATTTGTTTGAAATTTTGTCGGGGCCAGGAGTGGCATTTTTGTTTAATTTATTAATAGCATTTTCAAATTCATTTAAAGAAAATTTAGCATCCATTATAGGAATGTCCGATTTTCCCGAATTAATTGTTTTATTAACATGATATTCTAAGATTTTTTCTTTATGAGTAAGATTGATGTTTTGAGTAATTTTTAAGTTGGAACCCATAAGGTCTGCAGTTTGCGACAAAGTCCAAGCTGGGTCAAGTCCAAGCTGGGTCAACTTTGAGATATATATCTGTCCAAAACTCTCTACCCTGCCCATGGTCAGTAGGGACACTACTGCCGTCTGTTGGTTGATCTGTAGTAGGACAACAGGCTGCCATCTGTTGGATGAGATGTTAAGCAGTGACCCCATGTGCAGGAGAGCCATACTCTGTGCACATTAAAGAATACGCTGAATGGCCTTCATGGGAGGCTACCATCTGTCTTCCAATAGCTGTTTCAGTGGATCAACTCTCCCTAATCTTTTCTGAGCCTTCTGGGACCTTGTGACCTGGCCATTTACCTCATTGTGTGCAAAAAAGTGCCACTCAGAGGTAACACAACCCAACAACACAGCCTAGCTACCATTAACAGGCCAATAGACCCAAGATATAGTGAAGAAATGAGATTTGTCAAGACAAAAATAAAAAAATACCCCCTCAAGCAGCTGCTTGCCACAGAGGTCTTACAAGAGCCTGTCAGTTTATATGTCATAGTAGAAGGTCTGTGAGGATGGCAGGACCTCAGCAGAAAAACAACACAAACATCCATGCCTTATCCGGAGCTCGAACCCAGGTCTCTTAGATCAGTAAAAAGTAGTTATTTAGGGTGTCTGATAAATAATGGGGTGTTTTGGGAAGCACTGTCCTCAGATACACAAAAGGCATCACATTGAATGTTGCATTTGTACATTCCCCTACCTAAATAGTTTTCATGGGTATGAGAGGGCACATTTCTTGAGATATTATGGATGTTCTTAGTGCAACATATTTTGACAGATGGATTGGTAGAGATGGTTCCAGTTTACCACCAAGGACCCCTGATTTGACACATTATTTTTTTTTCTTGTATGGCTTTGTAATTGCATGGACAAAATTCAAGACCTGAATCATTTGAAAGCTGGAATAAGAGAAGCAACTGAGAAATTAACAAGAGAAAAGCTGCATCATGCATAGCAAGAAGTAGAATACTGATTGGACATATGCTAGGTCACAAATGATGCACATACGAAATGTAATGTCTTTACATACAGACGGCTGAATATTCCCTGTCATGCTGTGATAGTTATATTGACGTCTTTAGCTGTAGGTTATTTTTAACCTACGGCTGAAGAGCCTGCCTACTCACTACAGTTGTAAAGTTCCTATTGGTTCTTCTCCTGTCTTATAGATTATTTTATGGATTTATGTCTGTGGTTATCAATCACTTGAGTAGAGGCAGAATAAAACATAACAATTTATTTTGAATAACAATGCAGTTATGAATACTGTGCTGTCTGGCAATCTAGTGTGGTGAGTCCAAGTACTCTAATCACAAATAACTTCACTGGCAATCTAGTGTAGTGAGTTCACGCAGTCTAATCACGAACAACTTTACATGAGTCTCACACACTCTAATCACGAACAACTTCACCGACAACCGTACTGCTTCGTCCTTCCCGTCATTCTGCTTTCACCTTTTTCTTCCACTATCAGCATCTGCTCTCTAGCACCCCTGGGCTCAAACGCATTAGTTTACACATTGCATCAACCTGTGGTATAATCCTCCCTGATTGCTTCAGACAGCCCGATTCATTATGTGTTTATTCATATATCCACTGATTTTAGCATTTCTTAGAAATTACCTGCAGCATTATATATATATACATTTATAAATCCAGAACCACATACTTTATTTCCTTCTGTTTTTCTTGTCTTTCAGATAATTGGCTTACCTTGACTGTAAGCCAATTATCTACATTTCCACATTAGGTACCTGGGTGTCTAGTCAAGTAATTATGAGGTCACTTTCATTCACATTGTAAGAAAACATATAGAAATACATCAATACATACACACATATATATACTTAGGTGAATGGGGGAAAGGAAGTGCTGAACTTGACATGTAAATTCACTAATTGTATTCAAAATGATTTGAAGTATGCTTTCAAATAAAATATTCCTATTTTTAGTTATTTTCGTTATTTTCCTACATGTTGGTTTTTGAAACCCCCACCATTATTTAAAAGACACCAATCATAGATCATAATATATTTAATAAATGAAACAGAAGAATTTTTTTTGCAATTTTTTTTTATGTTATAGAGCTTTAAATGAGGTATAGCAGTGTGAAGGGGTGTGGGGGATTAAAATCGCCATTATGAAATTGCATTATCTTCTTTCACATGTGGTGGAGATATTTAATAGCCCAGGAAATCCTTATTTCCCTTTCAAATACCATATTTAATTTTAAGAAATAATTAAAGATTGGATTTTTTTTTATTTTAAAAGCAGGCAATATCAGTAAAAATTATAAAATAACCTAATTTTAAATTCACAAGAAGAGCTAAGACCCTTGGTAAAAAAAAAAACTATAAAAAGATGCCATAACTCTAAAAGATTGATAATGATAAATAAATGTACAGTAATAAAAACAGTTCTAACAAATATCATATAATAGCTGTAATTCCGAGTGAATGAATGGGCAGGCAGACACATGCAACATCATTGGTGGCAGAAATTGTTGATTTCCTTGTGGTTCCTCCTGGAACTTGGGTGATCGGTCCCAAATTTGGTGTGATGGTCCTACTTAGTTCAGGCCCTGTTGGGTAACAGATCTGGTTCCTAGCTGCCACTAGTATGTTTGGAAAGCTATGAATGAAGTTATCAATGGAGATGTGATTTGCACCAAAATTTGGCAAGATTTAATTGTGACTGGAGTAGTATGTTAACTGGAAATCTATGAATGAATTTAACATTGGAAAGAGTCATGAATGGATAAACATTTTGCGCCAAACTTCGGCATTGGTTTAATAATATATATAATATTGCACTAATTGAGCAAAAGTTAATGCTGTTAAGTCATCCATGGAGAGAGACATCTTAAATTAGTACAGCTCTACAGTGGTGCATTCTAAAAACCTGACACATATTTCAGTTTCACTTGTGGAAAGTTATGTGATAAATAATATAAATAATTCTAGAATTAATAAATAATAAATTCACTGATTATCTGTTGATATATAATTCAAGAAATAATTATGTGGAAAAAATTATTTGTTCATGAGTGGGATTTGAACCCTTGCCTACCAGTTACATGCCAGGTGCACTAACCACTAAGCTATCACCAGCTCTGTCATTTATTCACTTAATTGTGACTAAAGTCTCACTGACCTTGTTGCTTGGTGTCACCTATGATCAGGAAAGACAATATTTAGAAAATTTTTGCGATAATGCAATATTAAAGCATAGGATAATGTAAAGGTATACAACTAGATTTGTTAGATACAAGGTTATACATACCTTTTAGACATGTTTTGGAATATTGCCATAATCCAATTCTTCAGAGCATAGTTGTTCCCAGATGTGGAGCTGGAGGTTCCTTGTTTTCAGTTGCTTTTTATCACAGCACGTTTTAGTTCTTTGATTCACATGTATTGTAAGGTCACTGTTTCATTGATAGTCCAGTTGCATGATTGGTGCTTCCATTTTTATTATTTGCTATTAAATATCCAAGGACTACAATGCATCGTGCAGTTATATTTGAACAATCAGTAGTTTTTTACATTTACTATTAATATAAGTTTTAGATTAACGTTCACTGTTGGATTCGCAGTAGCTCTTCTTAACTGGTTTTTTATTTACAATGTTACTAAGTGTACTGACTGGTTTTGATCGACTTCATGGTCTGGAACTTATCCAGTGTTGCTCAATATATAGATGTTAAATAAGGAAGTCACTCAAACAAATATGTTATTAATGCAAGAATTAATCAATAATGAATTCACAGATTGTTGACACGTAATTAAAAAAATAATTTTGTGGAAAAAATGATTTGCTGATGAGTGGGATTTGAACCCATGCCTCCAAGTTACATTGAACAATACTGAATAAGTTGCCTTTCTTGGTAACTTATGGCACCATGAGCAACAACCTCAATGAGATTTAAAAGTTGCAACTTTGCTTCTAAAAATTTTTAATATGCAAATAGTTTGATGGATAAACTTAATAAATTTATTGCTCAACCACTCAGAAAGTTAAGTTATTTTAATCATTTATAAATAAATCTCCTTTGCTATAATATAGTAATGTTTGCTATGGAAAACCATAATTTCTTTTTTCAATTTGTAATGTTTTTGTAGTACTCAAGAAGCTCTGGACAGAAAAGAGAAAAGTTAGGACTAAGTATTGTTATTTCTTTGGATGAACAGAAAAAGGATGATGAAAGGTATTTCATAGTTTCTTTCATATTGATATTAATTAGCAATAGAAATATACAATTTTGCTCTCAGTGTACACTTTAAGGGTTTCAGTTTTTGATTTGATTAATATTTCATTAAGTTGTGCCAAATATAATTTGTCATTTTGCACACCAATATGAATGATATATTTATCTTGTAAAAAACTGCTGGGTATTTCTTATTGATACTATGTGATTGTGGCAGTAAAATATATGTTTAAAGAAATGAAACAGTAATAACAATGAAATATTTACCCATAAAACATATGCTTGTCACAGATGTATGACAGGAGGATGTCAGTATAATTGCCATAGAGAAGATCTGTGAAGAAGGCGAGTCCTCAGGAGAAGATCAATACAAGAAAAATATGCATGTGTTGTCCAGGGCTCAAACAATGTTATCCAGGGTCGCATTGTTCTGCAACCAGACTTTCAAAATTGGTTTAAAAATTTAATATGTAAAGAAAAAATGATAGATGAGAAAATAAAAATTGCATCTGTTTTTACCATGGTAAAAGGAAATATTGTTTTTTTTTTTTTGTTTCTTGCTTGGATGAGCAATGCACAAAAGATTTGCATGCCTCAATCCATCCCTTCCTCAAGCATCCATAAGCTATTAATCCATGCAATGTCGGATTTCTGAAACTGAACTCTCTATGGTGGCCAGATTTTTTTTATAAAGTGTTTTCAGAAAATGAAATAAACAGCTTTAGAATCTCACCCTAAGTAACCATTGAGCTGAAATATGTCATGTTTATACCAAAAGAAAGAGCATTTAATTCTTCTTATAATAAATGGCAAAAATTCGAAGAAAAAAAAATGGTAAGTTAAAATTTTTAAACATTTTAAAAACATCGCAAAGTTTTACTGTTTTTCCACTTTATCTTTAGTAAAATTTAAAAAATCCCATTTTTTTCTATATTATATTATTTTTATATAAACAGTTCATAATATGTTTGTTAATGCTTGAATCTTTTATTTGTTTAGTTTTTTCTAAATTTTTTAGTCATTTATGCATATAATACATATTCTTAGAATTTTTACAATCGGCAAACTCGAAGCCTTAGAAAAGCAGTGTCATAAAATCATTTTGCTTTAAAAACTAGATAATTTAAATAAAAATTGAAAAATATATATGGAATGTCAAAGAACTATAAAGAATTTCAATAAAATGTTTCAAAGCCTATAAAGTTTAAATGAAGCACTGAATGTGAAAATTAGTCATTTTATTATAAAGGTGCATAACTGTTACAAAAAGCTTAATTCTGAAATTCTGATGAAAATATTGTTTAAAAATTACAAATTTTATTTGTCTTAGTTTATTTAATTGAAATGTAATTAAAACTATTCATAAATAAAGTCCTATCATTTTAAAAATCTCATTTTTAGTAATCCTAATGTTCTTCTGACTCCTGCCATTATAGATACTAGTAGTTTCATTTTTGATTGTTTCAAATTAATTATTGTTTATAATCATAGTAGCCATTTGAGAAGGAATAAAAATAATATCACAAGCATTGGAGTAAAGAAAAAAAAAAGTCTTTAAAATCGAAAGTGTGCTAAAGTATTCATCAAAAACAGATGTGTGTAGTTCCTTAATGATACAATTTCCAACAGTAATAAATATCTTTGCTTTAAAATTTTAGGAAGCATTTCAACTCTACTAGAGCTATAAATATAGTCGAAAGTACTGGGAATTACAACTGATTGACAATCTATGTACTTAAATTAAATCATCAGTGCTTTATGCTATTTACTGTGAATGAAAACATGTTCATATGTTCACTGCAGACTCAAATAGATTTATTTTTAAACTTTATCATAATTTTTATTTAAATGTTACTTTCAGTATTTGATTAGAAACAGTTGAAAAAAGATTCAGATTTTCATTCGTAATTTTTTTTTTTTGGCAACCTTGTACTGCATGGGAATGGAACTGATATCTCCCATCACTAGAATTTGAAAGGTGAAAACGATTATTAGGGCTCTGACACAGAAAGGGTTAAGTTCCAACTAGACTGTAATTTTGTTCTTCAAACACATCTGCTGTGATGATCCACCCATTCACTTTTTACTTTAACCTTAACCAGTTTTACTTTATTTACATTATCATTTTGGGGATTATTTTTAGTTGGCCATCATTTTCCCAGATCCCGAATCGCTAAAGGAGTTGCACATCTGAAACTCTGACTTTTGATTTACAGCCTCTAATATGCACATTAAGGACACTCCCCTCTTGCATCATAGCTAGCACTAGTGCACAATCATCACATTATGTAAATGTTTTTCTCAGCATGTGACATACATGTGTTAGTTGCACATCACATACACTAAGTGACATAGGTCACGGAGTTAGTAGAGAGAGTCGGTAAGAGGAAGGATGTTAGTAGAGATGGAGCTTTTAGTTGCTCAGACTTTGGTATTCATCAGTATATTTGGTGAGTCATGGAGAGTATATTTGTATATCAGTATATTTGGTGAGTCGATGCTTTCCAGAAGTTTAGTTTAATTTGGATCAGTCAGAGGTCCAAAGAGAAGAAGTTTAACAATCTTTCAGAGCATTACAGAGCAAATAAAGAAAGTGGGCCACCAAACACAGGGACTACATACACAGTCATATCAGAATAATATGACCACCAACGGAATCCCAGTGTACCCATCCAGATGCGTCACAGAATGCACATGACAAGGTCGACCACATGGAGATATAAGTGGCCGCTCAGGACAGATGAGTCATAGTGCATAACTTGAGCGCAATGGGCAGAGATATTGATTTGATGGACATTCAAAAAAGAATGATCATCAGCTACCGCACCAAGGGTGGAAGTATCTCTGAAACAGCAGACTTCGTGGGCTGTTCGCGAGGTGCTCTAGTAAGGGTGTACCAAGAATGGACCGCTGGCACACCAAGTACCTCCAGACGTAATAACTGTGGAGCCCCAAAGGCCATCGACCCCAGAGGAGAACGTCGCTTCTGTTATTATCAATAATAATGAAGACTAATTTCAAATTTAGTCTTCATTATTTGTCATATCTAAATCAACACATTATTTTATATTCATTCTGTGATCATTATTTGCCATGGGGGCAGGGGTGGCTCAGTCGGTAGCATGCCAGGCTTGTAATCTGTAGTCCCAGGTTCGAGTCCCAGCTGGGTCAACATTGAAATTTATCTCCGCAAAACTCCCTGCACTTCCCATGGTTATTAGGGGACACCGATGGGCTTGGAAAGGCCGCCGTCCGTCGGATGGGAAGTTAAGCCATGGCCCCATGTGCAGGAGAGCCATACCCTGTGCACGTTAAAGAACATGCTGGATGGCCTTGACGGGAGGCTACCAATTGTCTCCCAACAGCTGTTCCAGTGGGTCCCCTACACCAACCTTCTCTGAGCCTTCGGGCTCCATGTGATCTGCCCATTTAGCCCATGGTATGCAAAAAAGTGCCACTCAGAGGTAAAACAACCCAACCCAATTATTTGCCATGTTTTGTAGATAGCCACAGATAATCAGCAGCTTTAGCATATCCAATAAGAATCTTCCCATTATGGTCACCACCCAGAGCCTTAAAATTAGCTATTATAGTGATGAACTGCAGAAGGTGGTCACCATTTCAGAGCAACAATTGATTGGCTGATTCTGTCAAAGCAACTAATAGTCAAAGATCTTATTTAGCAAAAATCTCCAGTTCACTCTGCCAGATTCAACATGCCTTAACTATCCTGTCAAGATGTGCTTGAATTGCCAATGTAGGATATTTATGTATGAAGTATTTTTTTGTACAATATGTGCTCAAATAATATATGTTATAATATATATTAAATTGTAAATTAAATAAAACCAAAATAGACCAATAAATATTTTGCGGAAAAATTTTTCGCAGACATACGGGACTCGAACTCGCATCTCTCCAGAAACATGCCAGATTATTCTCCCAGTTGAACTAATGCCAGCTCGTCTTTTTTCTGCTAATTTTAAGACTAAACTCAATCACTGAGATTTTCAGGCCAACCATTGGCGCCATCTATGATCTCGGGTGGCAAATAATAATAGTTGCCACACGAGACCATTGATGGCGCCAAAGGTTGGCCCGAAAATCTCGGTAATAGAGGTAGTCATAAAATTAGCAGAAAAAGAGATGAGCTGGCATTAGTTCAACTGGGAGAATACTCTGGCATGTTTCTGGAGAGATGCAGGTTTGAGTCCCGTATGTCTGCAAAAAATTTTTCCACAAAATATTTATTGATTTATCAACGCCAAAACAGCAGCAGGTAACGCTGTGATTATCATCTATGTTTAAACCAAAATAGACAACTGTTCAAATGATAATTTACTATGAGTAATTCAGTTTATAATAGTAAATATAATTTTACAATTGGAACAGGTAGGAAAAAAAGTAAACCTATATATAAGATATATTTTTCGTGCATTTTTTTAAAATACCACTAGAACAGAGATGAAAAATACATACACTGAAGAGCCAAAACATTATGACCACCTGCCTAATATGATGTTTCTCCTCCATGTGCTGCTAAAACAGCTCTTATCCGACAAGGCATGAAGGCTACAAGATTTCTAAAGGTGTCTTATGGTATCTGGTACCAACACGTTACCAGCATATCCTTTAACTTATGTGATTGATCCTTTAAGGATCCTTACATCCTTTAAGTTAGGTGATTTTACAGATCCTTTAAGTTACGCGATTGAGCCGCTGCAGATTGGATGTGCTGTTCCAACACAAACCACAGATGCTCGATTGGATTGATGTTTGGGGAATTTGGAGGCCAGGGCAATACCTGGAAGTCTTACTCAGGTTCTGTGAACCATTCTCGAACAATCCGGGCAGTGTAGCTTGGTGCATTATCCTGCTGAAAGAAGGCACTACTAGAGGGATATGCTGTTGCCTTGAATGGATGAACCTGGTGTGCAGTGATGTTTAGGTTGGTGGTAGATGTCATAGTTTCCTGCACATGAATTGACTGGACCCAGGGTTTCCCAGCAGACATTTCCGAAAGCATTGCACTTCCTCCACTGGCATGTTTTCATCCCACGGTACATCCTAGTGCCAACACTTTCCCAGGTAAATGATGCACACATACCTGGCTGTCCACATGGTTCAATATGAAATGAGGTTCATCAGATCAGACAACCTTCTCCAATCGTTCAAGGTCCAGTTTTGATGCTCGTGTGCCCATTGTAGTCACTTTTGATGGTAAACCGAGGTTAGCATGGTACTCAGAACAGCCTGCCAGCTACACAGCCCCATTTTCAGTAGGTTTCGATGTACTGTGTGTTGTGACACATTACTCCCATCACCAGCATTCAAATTACAAGCAAGTTGTGCCACAATATCCCTTCTGTTGGCTCTTACCATACAGGATAGCCTTTGTTCACCTCTAGCATCGATGAGCCATGGTCAGCCCACACCTTGCCTGCAGTTCATGGTTTTTCCCTCCTCGGACCACTTTTTGAAGGTACTAACCACAGCTGACTGCGAGCCCCCCACAAGCCTTGCCATCTCAGAAATGCTTTTCAGTCTTTTGGCCATTACAATTTGGGCTTTGTCAAACTCACTTAAGTCTGCTGCCTTTCCCATCTGAAGAACAAGACTAACACTGATTAACAGAGCTCAGTATCAGGTGTTATTTATACTGTTTCATGACCACACGTGCCGTCGTTTACCTGCAATTGCTTCGATTTGCATAAAGACGCACTGGCCATAATGTTTCAGCTTTTCTTGTATACACTGAGATGCCAGTTTATTAGGTATACCTATCTAGTAGCATATTATGCCTCCTTTATCCTTTAGAAAAGCCCAATTTTGTTGGAGCATGGAACTTACGAAATCCTGGATGTGTTGTGCATGAATATTGTACGACGTGGAAATGATTTTGTTACACAGTTGCTGCAAATTGGACTGCAGCACAGTCTCACTGCAAACAGCCCTTACCACCTCACCCCAAATATGCTTGATAGAGTTTAGATGTGGGGACTGAAGTTTGGGGAATGAAGCAACGAAAACTCTTCAGCATGTTCCTGGAACCATTCTGTGACAATATGTGGCTTGTGAGCAGGTGCATTATTATGCTGAATGTGCCCATCCAAGTGAGGATAAATTGTAGCCATGAAGGGGTGGACTTGTCAGCAATGATGTTCAAATACAAACATTCAGATGTATTTGACAGGGATCATTTCAGACATCAGACATTCATCAAAGGCATTCAGATATCCTTGGATGCATATCAGGGGCCTAATGTGTGCCAGGAAAACTTTCCCCATGCTGTCATACTGCCACCACCTGCCTGTACTGTTGACACCAGACAAGATGGCTCCACGATATCATGTTATTTGTGCCAAATTCTGTTCCATTAGCATGATGCAAAAGGAATGTTGATTCATCTGACCAGGCTACCTTTTTCTAGTCCTGAATGGTCCAGTGTCAATGCTGCTGTGCCCACTGGAGATGCTCTTTCATGTTCTTCATTGACAACCTGAGCACTTGACATGGTCGGCAGCTGTTGTAGTCAATTTGTGACAAGGTCTAATATGTGGTGCATTTGGAGATGACCTTCTACACACCAATGTTTAATTATTCTTTTCTTTTCCTTTAATTTTCAAACTAATTAAAAATCTCACAGAAAAAGTGCAAAATAATGAAAAGTAAAAGCTAAAATACAAAAAAAAAAATGCCTGTATTGCAAATATATTACAAGTTCTCATATGGGAAATGATTTTCAAAAGAGTATTTTACTTAGTTTTATAGTAGTCAAAAGCAATTTTACTATTAAGTGTTCTCACAAGAACACGTAGGACTGAAATGATTAAGAATTGCTAAGTAGTACTATTTTTTTTTTAATTCTTGTGCATTGTATTAATTTTTTTGCACTTAATGTTATCTACTTGGTTATTGAATGAAATATTGCACACTTTTAAATTTTTAATGATCAGGATCAGAAGCAAAAATTGCTAGCAAATATACAGATATATATGGAAAAATATTTTTTTTAATCCAAATTCCATATAATCTAATTTGAATGGAAATTTTTAGACTAAAAGTGTCTTTGTAAGTTTGAGCTAATAATAAACATTGGTAGTTAATTAAGCAGTTAGTAGGGTTTTTCAGTGATGTACCTATTCAAAATCTCATCTTTTTGGTAACATTTTGATTTGTTTAACTGTTATTGTTTAATCATTAGGTAACTATTTTGAGCAAAACTAAAATGTGTTTATTTTTATTAATTGTAACTTATTGTTAATAAAATAAATTTTATTGATTTTAAATATAATATAAATAAATATTTATATCTGTCTAGGCAATTTCAAGATTTCTTTTTTACCCATGTCACTTTAATTGAAAGTCATGTGATGAACTTGAAAGATACTGTAGTGAAAGCTTACTTGAACAGGAGAAATTTTGTTCATTTAGTTTATGAAGTGAGTATGATATTGTGAAATTTCTCTGATATATATGATTATATAATGCATTCATTTTAAAACAGTATAAGATTAAAATTTCTGAAAATCAAACAATATTTGAGCTATTAATTTGACATCTGTAGTATTCATGTGTATAATAAAAATTTAAGAGTGGTTTTTGAATTAATCATTAAGATTTTAAAAATTATCACTTTGTCATTTGTATTATCCTATGTGTATTGATAAAAGTTTGTGTTCAAGAATTTTGTGAATTCTGTGTTGTATATTCTAAGCAACCATATTGTTTAGGACTAACCACATAGATCAGAACATCTGTGAAATGTTCGGCCCACTTTGACATGACAGAATATTCATCTTTAATGATCTTATCTTAATTTCTTAAAATTTGTATTAAAAGCAAAATGACATGTTGTTATATTTGACTGTTACACATAATCATTGTAAATATGCCTAAAGTCTTAGGTTTTAACCTTTCTTAATTACTCTCAACTAAGTACTTATTTTCATGAGACAGGAGACAGTTAATTATCTTATGGTTGCATACACTTATAATTACTTAAGTGAGAGGAGAGATGTTTTACCATTTCTTTCTTCCAAGTAGTTGTTGAAGTCCTTGGGTAGAAGTTCCATCTTATTTCTTCTAAGTTGATGTTAGATGCCTCAGAATTATTACAGGCTGATGCACTCCAAAAACTTTTTTTTATAAGACTCATTGTTGATGGTCACTGTTGTCTTTCCTCATTTTGAGACTGTCAGTCCTGATTATGTGTACTTCATTGGTGACTTGTGCTGCTATTCACTGTGCACTCACTTATACATCTCTTCTCCTACTATTCAACCATCAAATTGCTGTTTCTTAACTCTTAGACATACCCAAAACATAACAGACTCAAATATGAACTATCCCCTGTTAAAAAAGTATACATTTCAGTGTAACATAGGAACATCAAAATTGAACACAGGAATTAAAACATGTGACCATGCACACAAAATTATGTATTGAGCACACTTCCCGAGGCTTCCTCGGGAAGTGTGCTCAATACATAATTTTGTTGATGTTTTATAAGGTAGTCCCTCTAGCGGGATCCATTGCATAACCTATTGAGTAATTTGTAATTAATTTCCAGGTGGCTGGTAACTGTTTTATATCCTGTAACTGTATTACATAATTTATTTTGGTTCAGATATATAATTAAAATTTCCATGCAATTTAGTTGAGTTTTTGTTTGTGGAGCTGCAATTATTTTAGATATTAGTGCACAGTTATGCAAATCTGTTTACAACATGGTTTGTGTCAGTGCTGTTTTGCTTAATCAGTTTTCTAAGTCATATTGTCTGCCATTCATGCTGCCATCTGTCGGTATGTTTTTTCCACATACTTTATGCTATCCTTATAAAACTTCAACTAAATGATGTATTGAGCACGCTTACCGAGGAAACCTCAGCGAAATGCAAGTTGCGGTGGTCATATGTTTTAATTCCTGTGTTCAATTTTGATATCCTATGTTACAGTGAAATGTAAACTTTTTTAACAGGGGGGTAGTTCATATTTGAGTTTGTTTTGGGTGTGTCAAAGAGTTAAGTAACAGAAATTTGATGCTTGAATAGTAGAAGGAGAGATGTATAAGTGAGTGCACAGTGAATAGCAGCACTAAATCATCATGAAGTATATGTAATCAGGACTGACAGTTTCAAATTGAGGAAAGATCACAGTGACCATCAACATTGAGTCTTATAAAAAAACGTTTTCGGAGTGCGTCTGCCAGTAATACTTCTGAGCCATCTAACATCAACCTAGAAGAATTAACATGAAACTTCTACCCAAGGACTTTAACAGCTATTTGTAAGAAAGGAATGGTAAAACATCTCTCATCTCACTTTAGTAATTATAAAGTGTATGCAACCAGAAGATAATTAATTGTCTTCTGTCTCATGAAAATGAGTACTTAGGTTGAGAGTAATTATGAAAGGTCAAAGCCTAAGATTTTAGGCGTATTTGCAATGATTATGTGTAACAATCAAATATAATCTTAATTCCAATATGGAATTTTGTTTCTCTCCCATAAAAAATATTTACTATCTCTTGTTTTCTTGTTGTGCTAATTACTTACTTTTGCTTTGTAAGACAGGCTATTAAACCAAAGTTCTTATTTTAGCAAATTTCAGTTGATCATTTACATCTTTATTAAGCTTTTTGTGTATTACTATCTGCTAAACTCTTAGTGTTTTTTCAGTGCAGTCATGAACCCTTTTCAGAAATTAGCTTCACTGTGTTATTACTGAAATGACTGACTCTGACCTTTGGGGAGGGGTGATGACCCTTTTGGTATTGGAAGCTGCAATAGCAATGGGCAATGTCTCCTACAGGTAAGTAAACTCAATGCTGTCAGAATAACAACACTTATTACAAACTCTGCGACATATGTAAGTACACATGGGTTTCACCTGATGGGCTGCATAAGAATATGATTGATTATATATTAACAGCAAATGGTCTAGTTCTGTTAGAAGTACCAGGACATACAGGGGAGCTGAAATTAGATCTGACCATTACCTTGTTAAAAGTGTCTTGCAACTTAAACTTAAAAATCGTTATGCTAAGGTTAAAAATTTTACCTTTAATACTGAAGCTCTGAAAGACCCAGTTATAGCTAAAGCGTACCATGATAGGTTACTTAGTCATCATGACAATCATGGTTTGCTTACTACTGAAGTTGATGAAGAATGGGACCATTTCAAACAGGCTGTTTTGGAAACTAACAGTACTCTTTTAGTAGAAAAGGATCAGAGGAGGCAGAATTATTTGAGTGATAAGGCACTTGAGCTTATTTCAGAAAGAAAGAACTGCAGGAATGTCCTTAATCAATACCCTACTAGTATTAATAGAAAGCATTACAAAGAGCTTAATAAACATGTAAAGGATCAGTTAGCTGCTGATAAGAATCTTTGGCTTGATGGCTTGGCTGAGGAAGCAGTTAGACAGCACAACAGCAGAGAGATGTACCAGATAATGTTTTGTGTGCTAGAAAATGGACAGATATACAGAGATTGAAGGATAAACAAGGTAAGGTTATAGAAGGTGAGATTCTGTCATGGCTAGGTGGGCTGAGCATTTCATTGATGTTCTAAACAATGAGATTAATTCTACTCCCATTGTTTGTAATGATGATAGATGCATTACTGGCTTTAATGTTGGCCATATAACACAATCTGAATTATTTTGGCTCTTTGTAAACTTAAACTACATAAATCCCTAGGGGTTGATGTAATTACTACGGAAATGCTTAGAGCTGGGAATGTTTCGGTTATCACATGGATGACTGAAATTTTGAAAATCTTTTGTGATACAGGCATGGTTCCTAAGGATTTTACCAGAGCTATTATTATCCCTATTTTCAAAAAAGGTGATCGCATTCTTGTGATAACTATAGGGGTATCAGCACATTCTCTGTTCCAGGTAAAGTTCTTTGCATGATTGCATTTTCTCTTTAGTTTGGTTATTGATTATGTTATGCATAATAGAATTAAGAATCTGGTTTGCACGCAATTGTGTGGTGAGCAATGTGGATTCAGAAGTGTTAGGGAATGTGTGGATCAGATATTTTCACTTAGGCAGATTCTTGAGAAATGTTTAGAGTTTCAGAAACCTTTGGTTGCTAGCTTTGTTGATTTCAAAAAGGCTTTCGACTCTGTTGATCGTCATAATTTGTGGTTGATTGTGAAATCATATGCTATACCAGACAAGTTAGGTAACATAATGAAAGCTCTCTATAATAACACTGAGTTGTGTGTGAGAGTTGGTAAGGCTTGTAGCAATTGGTTTAGCATTACTTCTGGTGTTCGACAAGGGTGCATTTTGTCTCCCTTTCTCTTTAGTTTGGTTGTTGATTATGTTATGCGAAATTCACTTCAAGGGAAAGATTTTGGCCTTAAATGGGCTGGAGATACGAAAATTTCTGATTTAGATTATGGTGATGATTTAGCCCTTTTGGCAAATGATGTTGATGAGATGAACTCTTTCATTCGAGCTGTTGATGAGACTGGTAGTAGAGTAGGTTTGGTTATAAACAGAGCGAAAATTAAAGTGATGAAAATTGGTCAGGCAGGCTGTGATTCTGTTAATCTGAGTGGTTGCAGTCTTGAGCAGGTGTCACAGTTTAATTTTCTTGGGAGCTATGTAACAGATACTGGTGATGTATGGCATGAGATTAACTGAAGAATAGGGATTGCTTCTGGGTCTTTTAAGAATCTATGGAGAGTATGGAGAAATAGACCTATACACCTAAAGACTAAAATTAGAGTGTATAATAGTTTGGTTATTTCTAGGGTTAGTTATGGTAGTGAAACTTGAATGCTTTGTAAACAGGATAACAGGAAACTAGATGCTTATGCGGTATCTTGGACATTAGATGGTTCAACTTTGTAACTAATGATGAGTATGGATAATTATAGATTGGTGACTGGGGTTATGAACAGTGTGCCTATAGGCCTCAGAAAGAAAGAGAGAGAGACCTGGGATGTGGTGGGCTCACAATGTCAAATAGGAATTTGTTAGAATTGGTGTCTAATGGCCAGATGCAGCAGATGTAGCTCAGGACAGATATGCTTGGAGAACTAAATTGCACGGTTTTGTTGGACTTCCGTAGCCCATGGCAGCTTGAGGATGATGATGATGATGAATCTCCATATAGGTGAATCTATCTTTCCAACCTATATACTAAATGCTTTAAGGTGATTTTATTAATTTGGGCTTGGGTAGTGAAAGAAATTGCCAAAAAGGTGTAGGGTACTGTATCTTGAGAGTAGTGCTTACACTTATGGATCATAACCTTGGTCAGAAAGGGAATACCACTGGGCATGGAAAGGCCATTGTCAGATGGGATGTTAAGCCATGGCCACTGTATAGGAGATGTGTTCCCTTTGCATTTTCAAGAACTAGCAAGGTGACCTTCAAAAGAAGATTCCATCTGTCTCGTAACAGTTGCCCAATGGATCCCCTTGTCTCCAACTTTCTCTGTGCCTTTGTGGCCTGACTCTTTAGGCAATTGTGTGCAAAAAGACAAAGCTGTGGTACCACATACAGGAGAACCATACTCTGTGCATGTTGAAGAACATGCTTGATGGTATTGATATTGCTGTCTTCAAACAGCTGTCTACATATTGGGTCACTTTTCCAACATTCTGTAAACCCCTGGTTCCTTGTAACCTGGCCATTTAGCCAGTTGTGGGTGAAAAGTGCCACCTAGAAGTAAAATAGTCCAATCCAATGTTGATGTGCTGAAGCAAAGATGTATTTTGTCATTGCATTTCAGCATTGTAATGAGCCGTTAGCACTGGTATTTACTACAGGGTGCTGGCAATGTTCTATGGTGCATAATGTACAAAAAAGATCCCTTCCTCATGATGAGTAATGACAGCTCAACATGGAGCCTGTTTAAAGGATGGAGTCACAGGATAGAGCTAAAAGGCTATCAGATGCTAACAATACTCTTTTGCTCTGTAGCTATTTACACAAATAAGGAGTATTGTTATATGTGCATTGTATGGGATTTGATCAGCTGGGGTTGGGGGGGGGGGGGGGCAAGGGTGCCATTTTTTACCAGAGCCTTGTGTAGCAACGAGAAGGGTAGATATAGGCTGGGTAAAAAACGAGTATTTCATCAAGTACCATGCATAGAGTTGCATTTCATTAAGTTTTGCCTGCAGCTTGGAACATGGGCCTACCAAAATGGATTGAGTGAACCTTACATTAAAGGCCAAGTTATAATTATTTACAAAATATATCATAACTTGGCCTTGTGCCTGCAGCATTTGGAACAAATGAAGATAAATTCAGAAAAGGCAATTGTATCTGGACTTTTGTTAAAGACTGTGCTGGGACCGTCATCCTGTTGCGTTTAACAACTTTCCTTTGTGCAGATTCCTTTGTGCTGAAAGGCATTGTGATAGTCTTGTTAGTAGGATTGGGAATACTGCAGTCTTGTATTTAGTGACTTGCCAGGCAGCAGTCACTATTCCTTGTGGATTTGTATATATGATTGTGCTCTATATTGCTTCTGGTGTAAATAAAACTGTAGATATGCATATAAGATACATATGAACATAGCCCAGTGATTAAGCACACAAGTAGTGCCATCTTGACATCATTAGTTAAGAAACAGTACCCAGAGGTTAAAAGCTGACACAAATGGGGAAGAAACACCCTATCTGATTATTGGAGTCAGCAGTGGGAGGTGTGTGAAAAGAGCTTGGGTATGATTGATCAAATCCTAGTCATCATCATCCTCAAGCAGCCATGGGCTACAGAGGTCCAACCAGACCGTGCAATTTAGTTCTCCAAGCAAGTCTATCCTGAGCTACATCTACTGCATCTGGCCCCTGCACACCAATTCTAACAAGGTCCTGTTTGACATTGTCTGCCCACTGCATCCTAGGTCTCCCCTTCTTTCTGAGGCCTTTAGGCACACTGTTCATAACCCTATTCACCAATCTATAATTATTCATACGGGCAACATGGCCAAACCAACGAGTCTCTCTCTGCACAATATGCTGCTTAAAGGAGGTTGCAAACTCCTTTGCCTAACCTCATCATTAGTTACAAAGTTGAACCACCTAATGCCCAAGATACTGCGTAAGCATCTGGAATCGAAAGCATCTAGTTTCGTGTTATCTTGTTTACAAAGTGTCCAAGTTTCACTACCATAACTAACCCTAGAAAGAACCAAGCTATTATACAGCCTAATTTTAGTCTTTAGGTGTATACGCCAATTTCTCCACACTCTCCATAGATTCTTAAAAGTCCCGGCAGCAATCCCTATTCGTCTGTTAATCTCATGCCGCACATCACCATTATCTGTTCAAATAAATTTCAGGAGATGTAGAACTAAATCTATAAACAAGTTGGTTGTAACATTTTCCTCATCAATTTGTTTGGCAATGCTATTAGGAGAAAGAGTGTGTTTTACTTTTTTGGTTTGCACGCTTGTTGATGTTAGTCTTTTTTTTTTTGTTACATTAGAGTATGTGGGTGAAGTTTGGCGTTGAGTGTTTGTATGAGTAAGTTCACTTTCATAGTTTGAAAAATCCTTGGAGGTAGAAGGCAACGATTGTATTTTTCTTATTGCGTTTTGAAAAGCAATAGCTTTTTTTCTTTCTATGTTTCAAGATAATTAAACTGTGACACCTGCTCAAGACTGCAACCATTCAGATTAACTGAATCACAGCCTGCCTGACCAATTTTCATCACTTTAGTTTTCTCTCTGTTTATAACCAAACCTACTCTACTACCAGTCTCATCAACAGCTCGAATGAAAGAGTTCATCTCATCAACATCATTTGCCAAAAGGGCTAAATCATCACCATAATCTAAATCAGAAATTTTCGTATCTCCAGCCCATTTAAAGCCAAAATATTTCCCTTGAAGTGAATTTCGCATAACATAATCAATGACCAAACTAAAGAGAAAAGGAGACAAAATGCACCCTTGTCGAACACCAGAAGTAATGCTAAACCAATTGCTACAAGCCTTACCAACTCTCACACACGACTCAGTGTTATTATAGAGAGCTTTCATTATGTTAACTAACTTGTCTGGTATACCATATGATTTCACAATCAACCACAAATTATGACGATCAACAGAGTCGAAAGCCTTTTTGAAATCAACAAAGCTAGCAACCAAAGGTTTCTGAAACTCTAAACATTTCTCAAGAATCTGCCTAAGTGAAAATATCTGATCCACACATCCCCTACCACTTCTGAATCCACATTGCTCATCACGCAATTGACTGTCAACCAGATTCTTAATTCTATTAAGCACAATCATGGAAAGAACTTTACCTGGAACAGAGAGTAGGCTGATACCCCTATAGTTATCACAAGAACTGCAATCACCTTTTTTGAAAATAGGGATAACAATAGCTCTGGTAAAATCCTTAGGAACCATGCTTTTATCATAAAAGATATTTAGAATTTCAGTCATCCAAGTGGTAACCGAAACATTCCCAGCTCTAAGCATTTCTGTAGTAATTTCATATACCCCTGGGGATTTATGAAGTTTAAGTTTAGAAAAGCCAAAATAACTTCAGATTGTGTTATATGGCCAACATTAAAGTCACCAATGCATCTATCATCATTGCAAACAATGGGAGTAGAACTAACCACATTGTTTAGAACATCACTGAAATGCTCAGCCCACCTAGCCATGACAGAATCCCCACCTTCTATAACCTTACCTTGTTTATCCTTCAATCCCTGTATACCTGTCCGTTTTCTACCACACAAAACATTAACTATCTGGTACAGCTCTCTGCTGTTGTGCTGTCTAACTGCTTCCTCAGCTTTGTCAGCCAAACCATCAAGCCAAAGATTCTTATCAGCAGCTAACTGATCTTTTACACATTTATTAAATTCTCTGTAATGCTTTCTATTAGGACTATTAGGGTATTCATTAAGGACATTCCTGCAGTTCTTTCTTTCCGAAATAAGCTCAAGTGTCTTATCACTCAAATAATTTTGCTTTCTCTGCTCTTTTTTCCCTAAAAGAGTACTGTTAGTTTCCAAAAAA
The DNA here is from genome assembly GCA_038380435.1 of Ryuthela nishihirai. NCBI lineage: Eukaryota > Metazoa > Arthropoda > Arachnida > Araneae > Heptathelidae > Ryuthela > Ryuthela nishihirai. The sequence continues at coordinate 67,492,155 of JAWZYU010000015.1, read as the reverse complement.
GCCTGTTTAAAATGGTTCCATTCTTCCTCGGTTTCAGTAGTAAGCAAACCATGACTGTCGTAATGATTAAGTAACCTATCATGGTAAGTTTAGCTATAACTGGATCGTTCAGAGCTTCAGTATTATAGGTAAATTTTTTAACCCTAGCACAACACTTTTTAAATTTAAGTTGCAACACACTTTTAACAAGGTAATGGTCAGATCCAATTTCAGCTCCCCTATATGCCTTGGTATTCCTAACAGAACTAGCCCATTTGCTGTTAATTAATATATAATGAATCACATTCTTATGCAGCCCATCAGGTGAAACCCATGTGTATTTATGCATGTCGCGGTGTTTGTAATAAGTGTTAGTTATTCTGAAACCACTGAGTTTACTTACCTGTAGGAGACGTTGCCCATTGCAGCTACCAATACCAAAAGGGCCCTATCACCCCTCCCCAAAGGTCACAGTTAGTACCAACTTTGGCATTGAAGTTACCAAGAACAAGGGTAATATCTCCTTTCTTGACAGAATTCAAAATATCCTGAAGTTGTTCATAAAACCTATTCTCATCCTCATCGGCATCCTCAGTGAGGGCATAACAGCAGATAACATTCAGGTCTTTAACGCTTGTCTGAAATTTTGCTGTAAGAAACCTTTCATTAATGCACTCATATCCTAGAAGAGCATCACTAGCGTGTCTGCTGAGAAGCAGACCCACACCTTGGTGATGCTTATTGTCGTCCCTCCCTGAAAAGAGAAATTTAAGATTATTTTTAAGAATCTGACCTTTATCTGTCCATCTGGTCTCTTGCAAGCCGAGAATATCTAAATTATAATGGTGGAATTCTTGTGTGAGGACATCAAGAGAAAAACTCTGTGCAGAGTCCTCGCATTCCAACTACCTATGGAGAGAAAATAGTTAGTAGGATGTTTAAAGAAACTATGTTTATTGAGAGAGGGAATGCCGACAATATCAAACAGCCCCCTAATCGCAGACATGGGGCAAAGACCCGTTCCCCCACCACTAAAGGCTGAAGCCATCTACACTGGAAGACTTCCTCCAATGTAGAATTTGACGATGCCAATACAAGCAAAGAGTTCAGGTGCCTGCGATGACCTCTGCTCAGGATTATCCACCAGCTGATCAACATATCCTGTGAATCTATTCACTTGTTGGCTGTCAACCCACAAACAAACAGAAAACACAGCGGAAGATTTTTCCTCCACATATGCCCACCGGTGCAGCAAAATCAGGATCCATAATCAAGCTCAGAGCCATATATCTGTCCAGTCCAGTTGGTTTATATGGTCAGCACCACGACCCTGTGTGGTTGACTACTCCTCAGCAGGGTAGAAAAAAAAGAAAAGTAGCCCTAGATGCCCAGATCAGTAGGCCACATTAATCTGGCAGCCCTCCCCTTCCGTTCACTTCCACAAGAGAGTATCTCTTTTGAAAGGTACTAACGGTCTGCACCACGAGAAGGCGGCGTCGGACATTAGGTGCTAGGCCTGGCCGGTTCTATGCATCATCACAGGGGATTGTTGCATAGCTCTCCTTCCAGTGACTACCTAGCTACTATTAAAGGGCATTAAGTGATTGTCAAGTGCCAAGATGAAAAGGAATTGTGTTCGAAACCCTCTATAGGAAATCCACTGTATTGTGCCTTTTACTGGATGAGAATGGGGCGGGGGTGGCTCAGTCGGTAGCGCGCCAGGCTTGTAATCTGCAGTTCCCAGGTTCGAGTCCCAGCTGGGTCGGCATTGAGATTTATCTCCGCAAAATTCCCCGCCCCTGCCCACGGTCAGTAGGGGACACCGATGGGCTTGGAAAGGCCACCGTCCGTCGGATGGGACGTTAAGCCGTGGCCCTGTGTGCGGGAGAGCCATACCCTGTGCACGTTAAAGAACACGCTGGATAGCCTTGATGGGAGGCTACCATCTGTCTCCCAACAGCTGTTCCAGTGGGTCCCCTCCCCCAACCTTCTCTGAGCTTTCGGGGTCCATGTGACCTGGCCATTTAGCCCATGGTGTGCAAAAAAGTGCCACTCAGAGGTAAAACAAACAACTAACCAACTGGATGAGAACCCTTTAGCCAAGGAAGTGGGAAAACGCTGGAAGCAGGTGGCATCAAGAATGTTCACAGGGGGCCAACCTTAATAAGTTATATCTCATTAAAGCTTGTGATGTCTCCAGTTTTTCCAAACACAATCCCCCTCCCCTCAAAAAAAATAATAAAAAGGAGAGGAGGAGATATGTGGTTGATGTTCATGAATCACATATTAAATGAAAGTTTCTGAAGATAGGTATTTTTGGTGACAAAGAATAAAGTATAAAGTTTTTTTAAAAAAATACCTATCTTCCTACATGCATCTTAAAAAAGTAAGAAATAAGCTAAACATATTGGTGCAATCAGTCACTGAATTTGTATTCACTTCAAAGGAAGATAGGGTGCAAATTTACCTACTCAACAAGATTGGCAATGTCCCCTATTTGAGGTGATTATGAATTCAGTGGTTGATTGCACCATCGATTTGCTTTAGTTTTATTTTCTGCTTTTTAGGATGCATATAGGAAGATAGGTGTTTGTTTTTTAATTACCTTGTGTTTTACAAAGTAAAAATTTGGCATTGTTTATAGCAAGATGCTTTCAGATAACTTTTTATTTAAAAAATTGCAATGTAGGATTTAATGATTATTCTGATGCATTTAAAATATTTAGGGTTCTAAGCAACTGCAGTGCTCAATACAAGATTTATATACAGCTCCTCGCCTTCAGTTCCCAGAATGGTTAACCATTATATCTTCATCATCTAATCACCATCATTTGAGCTCAGTATTTATCCAAAGATTGGCAAAACTTTTAAAAGAATATGATAAAAAAGAGACAAATTTGTAAGTTGAATTTTGAGTAGAAAGTTAGTTACCAAATTAATACATTGATACTTTAAAATTATTGATTAACTATATCTGTTTTTATTAATTTATTTTATAAGATATATAAACAATTTACTCTTTTCTAATTTTGTCATATTAAATGTCATAATAAAATATCTTTTTGATATAAGCATAAATTTTTGTGTATACTTATAAATAGTAAGTGCAGTAAACTCTTTAAAATCTGCTTTGCAATCCAGAATTCTTTGAAATCCAGCACATTTTATAAAAATAGTATCATTTTACTATTTGGAAATATTAAGAAAGCAATCTGGCACTTGCATTTGTTTTTAAGAATTTTCTGATTTTACCATCATTAAACATTGCTTGCTGTCAGATATAAATGATTATCATTGGCCATTTCCAAAGTATTTGCTTTTTGCTATTTTATTGCATTTTCTACCCTATCTTTCAACTATGGGGAGTAAAAATGAAGACAGAGGATAGAAGAGAAAGCATGTTATACTTAATTTAGCCAAAAAACTAAATTATGAAAAGGGTAGAAAGCTGAGAAGGAAGGAGCAAGCTTATGCAGGAATACAATATTAGATTATTAACAAGTTAGATTATTATTCCATATCAGGAAGTTACAGTAAAGCTAATGTACAGGTAATTTTAGATACTAATTTAAATATTAAAATGGCTTGATGCCCAGTATGGGAAATAAAGAAATATTAAGGACAGTACAAAGATACAAACATGGGTACAGAAATTGCATAAGTATTTGATACAAAAATAGAAGATAAGAAGCTGCATAGATGAAGACACATATATACAAGGGGACTTCCAAAAAGTTTTTGACATGGATCAGCAGAACAAAAATCATTGCACTTATCTCAACAAAACTGTTACTGTCCTTCAAAGTACTCCATGCAAAGTTGCAGCCATTCTATATGCCAATTCTGGAATGTTTGGTGGTACTCCTGTTGAGGAATACTTTGCAACTCTGAATGAAAGCAAGGTATTGCACTCTTGAAAAAGGCTTTCCAGAAAATTCCTTTTTAAATTTTGGGAACAACAAAAAATTGCATGGTGCAAGATTGGGTGAATATGCAGGATGGGGTAGCTGTTTGAATTTTTCCAGCTTCAGATAGGCTGTAACTTGCTGGATTTGTGAGCACTGGCATTGTGATGAAGGAGAAAAATGCTGCTCCTTCATCTCCTTAACCATTTTGAGCAAAACAATGGTATATTATTGGCCATTTACAGTCATTTTTTTCAGGTAAGGTGTCCATGTCTACCACTCTTTGGAAATAAAAAAAAAACTGTGAGCATCCTTTTCCTTGAGTGAAAGTTGTGTCAGAGGATGTGGGTATGCAGTTCGTCTTCTGCAACCTAAACATAGTTGTTTATATTTCTGAGAGTTGTATAGTAATGAAAAGACGTTTCATCACCTGTGACAATATCTGTTACCTGCTTTGGGCCACTAGGTTCAAACATTGCCAGCATCTCCTTGCACAAGTTGACTGTAGCCATTTTTGCTATTCTTATCTTTAGGAGCTATAAATGTTGATGAATAATTGTTTCCACACTGCTAATTGATACACTTACATGTAAACTTATTACCTGAATGGTGATGTGTGGGTTTTCCTTAATGAGTTCATGAATAGCAGCGATGGTTCTCTCATTTTTTTTTTTTGCTTTTGAAGTAGTATTTAGAAATACTTTTGTAAAAAGGGAGATATTTAGTCAATTATAGTCGATTCTTGATATTTGGTGCTCTCAGGGCAAAAACTTCTGCCAATTACCATAATTGGCAATCATTAAAATTTTATGAAAGAATACCAGGTCATACATACATAATTACAAGTATATCTTTTAAAAATGAAGGTATAAAAATGTAATAATATATAGGTAGGTATGTAATTAGATTAAAATTTTTACATTGTATTTGGATAACATTCATTCCTAGTTATTCAGTATTCATAAAATCGTTAATTTTCTTTTGCTTCAACTATGAAATTCGATATTTAGCTGCATATTCTCTCCACTTTTGAATGCACATAATGTCCACAGCAGTTGAACATGGTTGTCATTAAATTTAACGCAAAACTGATTCCAGAACATTCCTTTCCCTCAGAGTGTACCATTTTGGGCACTGTCGTGTTTTCCAACCCCCCTTTATCAAAATCATTGTTGTCATTCTTCGACACAAATTTAAGGAATTTAAGAATATCCCTTAACATTCATGACTTGTCACTCATTGTTATTTTGTCAAAAACGATAAAAGCCTTTTTGAGTTACAAACCATAGCATGAAACATTCTTTTTTTTGTTTTTAAATTCATAAGCAGCAGTCAGATCCTATCCATATGTAATGTACAATAACATTCTTGGCTTACCTTTCAGTGTCAATTATGTTATTAAAATTGATAAATTTTTGTGAATAGTATGCTTTTTTTTTTAAGTCCATAACTTTTTAGAATAACCTCTTACACAAGAGTAATCTTTGACGCTTTACCATGGGCTCAGTAACATGTATGTTGTTAGCTTGTAAATGGTTATAGTTAAAATAAGGGTTCCTACTGGTAACAGCTGTAAAAGGTTTAAGAAATACCAGTGGACTGAAGATGTTCACTGGGGATGATGTGGTAATTATAGTGCTCAATATATACTGCTTAGCATTTAAATTATCCCACTTAGGTGGAGAGAATTATTGACTTAAAAATTTGTATAGCAATATATCATTTGTCAATATGGCAAATGTCCAGCAAAAATAGTGCAGAAATAGTAAAGTTATTAGAACCATTTTAAAGGCCACACAATACAGGGGTGTGTTTGTTATTTCTTTTATGAAAAGTAAAACTTTCTGAACTTGTGGTAGTGTGTAATTCCTAAAATGTGGCTTTAGAAGTCTTACAAACAACTTAGTGTTTTGAAAGAAGCCCTGTTGTGGTCCTCTAGAAACATGGTCAGGATGACAAATTTTGTGACACATTGGCCAGGATGTACAAGAATAGTTGGCAACAGTGCATTGAGACCACAATCAGAACTACTGTTAGAATATGGAGAGAACAGAGAGATGACAGCATAGACCAGTCATATTTGGGAATTGGCCATTTCAGCACTGACAGCTAATGCCCACTCTTCCATGGCCTGCAGAATGGCATATAATGTTCAGTTTTCATCAGTATCAAAGAAAGTTTTTAGACAAACATAATAATAGCATCTGCTGTTAAATATTCCAACTTCAGTAAAATTTTAAATATTAAATTAATATTATTAAAAAATTAAGATTTGATTTTCATTTTATCCAGAGAATTTGTCCTTAAAATGCCTGTTTTCAAAGTTAGAATTTGTCTTTCTATTCAATAGCATAAAAGTGTTCCAATCATTGTGGAATGTTGTATAAATTATGTCAGCAAAAAGAGAATGTTTAAGGTTTCTGTACGCATTGTATCTTGTAAGATCACCAGAATGTTATTCTAATAGGTTCTTATCTGCCTATTTAAGAGCTGTCCAGTGGGTCTCCATCTCAGCCTTGATTCCTTGTGATTTAACTATTTAGTTTACTGTATAACAAAAAGTACCTTTCAGAATAAACCATTCCAACCTAGTGTAAAAAATTATGAGTGACCAAGAATCTTATTGAAGTTCTGCATATTTTTATTTTGTTAATCTAGTTTTTTTTTCCCAAATGTTAGATGCAAATATTATGTAATCATTAATTTTGCTTTCATTTTATTACACTCCCAGATTCTTTAACATGAAGTTTACAGTATTACTCCATTTTTTTCCAGTTTTGTGAGTACACTATTAACAGCAGTTCTCACTCATCATCTTGCTTGGGTTCCTACTGTGATTCCAACAGAAGCACATGTTTCTCCATTACATGGCAACCAGAAACATATGCCCCACTGGGTAATATTTTTATTAACTTTGTTTGGAAATATGCTCTTCTAGGTTTTTAGAGATTGGATATCTATATCTAATATATATATTCAATTATTATATAAAAAGAAAGTTTTATGTGTTTGTCAGCTTATGCACTTGGTCTCCAGAAGAGCTAGAGGTATTAAACTTTTTATAAACATTCCCTATACCCAAGGGAAGAGCATAGACTACTGCAAACCCACTGGGGTCAACTAGGGGCAGGGATAGCACAGTCAGTAGGCTCGTAATCTGCAGTTCCCAGTTTTGAGTCCCAGCTGGGTCAGCGTTGAGACTTATTTCTGCAAAACTTCCTGCTCTACCCACAGTCAGGGGACACCAATGGGTACTATCCATTGGATAGGATGTTAAGCCGTGTCCCCCTGTGCAGGAGAGCCATACCGTGTGCACATTAAAGAGCTCGCTGGATGGCCTTGACAGGAGGCTACCATCTGCCTTCTTATAGCTGTCTAGTGGGTACCCTCCCCAATCTTTGAGCCTTCAGGACCCTTGTGACTTGGCCATTTAGCCCATTGTGTGCAAAAAAGTGTTGCTCAGAGGTAAAACAACCCAACTCAATTGTGGTCAACCAAAACCATAGTGGACTGGTTTGAATTTCTCGAAATCCCCATAGATTTAACATTAAAGTTGAAAGTTATTCAAAATAACTGTTGCCACCAATAAATTTAATAAAGAAATGTATCAGTTAATTTCTCTCTGATTTCACATGATAGTCATTGTTCAGTTTGTTGGATAAAGTGCATAAGTGTTTCTGTGGAAATTGAAGTCTAAGCACAAGCAGAACACTAGATTCTTTGTTGAAAGGAAAGTTTCAAAAACTAATAATTTATATCAGACATTAAAATAATTAATTCGAAAAATATGTGTGTTGTTAAACATGTGTCTCATAAAATGTTTGTTTTAATTAATATATTAGGTAATAATGTTTTTCCATAGTGCATTAAATTTGTTGTATGTACATATTTTATGTGCAACTAGACCATATTTATCTCCATAATGTTACATAAGCCTAGCAAATTGTATCTGAGAAATTCTGTTGGGTATGAAATGATTTGAAAAGTTCAGTTAGTTGAACTTCCAGTTTAGAAACTTCTGACATGGGGAGGATCATGGGTACCTTGAAATATGTCTACTTCTGTACTCTGGTAAAAGAGGGGAAGAAAAATTTTAACAGAGGGGATTTTATTAATTTAAATGAAATAAGTTTTATGCCAAATGAAAGCTTCTGATGTGGGGAATGCCATCTATTACACTTCTCAAAGTGGAAATTGCAACACCATGAAGAAAGTGATGTATATGCCTGCTCATGGGCAGCTGGTATTTATCCAAGGCTCAGCTAGGTATCATATGTCCATTCATTGTGGAAAGTTGATCATTTGCATATCTTCAATGGACTTCTGCAATTTACATATCTCTTCTTCCAATCCTTCTTGGTGTTGCATTTCCACATTGAGCAGTATATATATATTTTAGAGAGATTCAACTCTCCTCTAGAAAAGATGGAGAAAACTTTTATTGAAAAGTGGGAATGGTTCAATTATAGTCGAATCGATCATAATGAGTTTTATTCCAAATGGAATGTTGAACACATTGAGACATGGACAGTCGAATCGATCATAATGAGTTTTATTCCAAATGGAATGTTGAACACATTGAGACATGGACAGTGCCATTTACTATGCATTTTAAAGAGTTTGACCATAGCTGACTATTTCTGGATAGGACACATGACAAAGTTCACACCTAAATTCTTTTACAGAGTTGAAGGCTGTAGACTGTATATAATTGAGTGTTTTTTGAACCCATTCTTTCCAACTCTAGCCAACAAAGTGCTAATTGGATTACTTAGCATCAGAAACTTCAAGGTGAAGGAGATAATACAGATTGGGGGAACTTTCGTAATCTATGATCTAAGATTGACTTTGCAACTAGAATGGGTCTCATGCATGTCTATTGTTATCTGGGTTGGGCTAATGGGTTGATAAAGGATTAAAACTTTTCTTTCACTCTAGTTGAGGAAAGTTGACAGCTGGGTTACTGCACTGACTGACCTTTAGATTGGCTGATCAAAGCTCCTCCCTTTAGTTTGGTTTCAGCACTAGCAGTACTGTCTCTATTCTTATCTCTGCACTTTCCCTTTTGTTGTGTTTACAAAGTTTCATTACATTTTTTGTGCTACAATTTTTACAATGCCTCCTAAATTTTTATGCAGTCAGAAATAATGAAATATTCCCAGTTTGAATTTGAAAAATTGCTGCATAAAGAGGAATGGCTGCTGACGATAAAAGAGAGATGTATTTGGATTGTTTTACAGTATCCAAGCTGTACAAAAGTGCTTCTTGAAGGCTATTAGTTGATTATTAATGAAATAATGTTCATGTATTGATTGTTAATTATTAATTGCTAGCAATTAACTCTTGTTAATATCAAAAAAATAAGATGCCATTGACTTATACTGGCTTGTGGCAAGCTCATTCTGTGCAGCTGCTTTCTGTGCAGCATGCCAAGCTGTCACTGCTGGCAATCTAAGTGGTAAGATTGCTAGCTTAGCTAACTTTATCTAGCTTTTATTGTTCATTTCTCTTAACGCTTCCAGTGTCCAGGCTGAAAAACAGGTTTCCATCTAGAGGCCAAGCTATTTTCTTACTATGCTCAGCAAAAAAAACTTTTAACTTTAGAACTTTTTTGGCAAATAACTAATGAAAGGAATTATGGCATGTTGTATACTAAATTAATCAGCATTTAATTCTGGATTTTTTGAAAATCAAGTGCTTAACAAAAAAGATATGTTTTATTTTAATAGGACTTTTTAGAGTCAAGTAGTAAAAAAATGCATCTGGCAATGCAAATAAAAATTTATTTAAAAAGAACTAAAAGACAAATGTTTACAGTGCACATGAATAGAATGACTATATATTTCTGAATAACAAAAGAAAAATTTTTTTGGTTTTAAGTAAATATTTCTCTTGTTTTGTAATTTTTTTTCTCTATCATACTTTGAGAAAATTTCAGGATTTTAACCAATTGTTCTGAGTCAAATAAACAAGTCAACTTTAGAATTAAAAAAAATAACCAATCAACAGAAATAGGTCATGTTATATATCAAATTAAACATAATTTAATTACAAATTTTATCCGAGTGGTTAGCACGCTTGGCCACTGATCTAAGGGACCTGGGTTCGAGCCCCGGAATTAGGCATGGATGTGTGTGTCGTTTTTCTGCTGAGGTCCTGCCATCCTCTCAGATCTCCTACTGTGGCATATAAACTGACAGGCTCCTGTCAGACCTCTGTGGCAAGCAGCTGCTTGAGGGGGTATTTATTTATTTATTATTTTTTATAAAATAAATTATATAAATTTCCAAGCACAATGATTTTAATAAGCCTTTTACAATGTGATATGGTGAAAAAAAATTGCACTATACAATTTAGGCTTCACTTTGGAAAACCTGATGAATAAAAATAGTTAAATTTTATATTTATCAAAAGGAAATTTCCTCCCAAATAATATAATATTCAACCTGAAATATGATTTTTATTTCCTTTAATGATTCATTTCAGTATCATATATTTTAAATATGGCTAGTGTTATACAAAGAGACAGACGTCTCATATTCATGGGATTTTCTGAACTGGTTATGAAATAGAAAAAAACTTCCTTGGCTGCTTATTTTGCTAAACATTATGAATTTTTTTCTTTGAATGTTGAAGTTTGCCAATCTTGGCTAAGTGCAGAAAGGTTTGTGCGCCAAAGCACAAACCCTTCCCGAAATTGCCCTCCCACATGACTGCCGATTTCCATAACTAGGAAGTCTATTTTGCTTTCGTATCCAAGATACTCATTTTTAGAAAACGGTATAAGCTCAAAGTTTTTTTACTGAAAAAAAAAAACAAGAAATAATAAAAGAAAAATTACACATAACCTAATGGGATGTTAAATAAAAAAACCACAACAACTTTTAAACTGGCCTCCGATCTAGTATAACTCGGAAAGATTGATAAATCAGCTGATTGAAGATCGCTAACTAATGGAAGTAAATATACAGAAATGAATTTGCTTTCATATCCAACACCTCATTTATTTTCAGAAAATGATACTATATCAAAGTTTTACTGGAAAAGCAATAAATAATAAAATAAAAATTAACATATAGCCTAATGCGATGTTAAAATATCCACAGCAACAAGTTGCAGGCTGGCCATACGATATAACCATGAAAAAAAATGAATACTTTTCGATTGGCCAAAAGATTGCTAATTTTTGAAAATAAATCTACTGGAATGAAAACTAAGGTTTAAATATAAAAAAAATACTAACTTTACAAAGAGTGTCAAATATGTTGGACCAAAACTGTAAAAAACATAGCACACGGAACGTAGATAGCATGTGTTAGCCATCTTCGTCTTCTTTGACTCAGTGAAGCATAACTTATTAAAATGCAGGTGCAACCAGAATTTCTAAGAAGGATGTGTTTACTTTCAGTTTCAATTTAAAGGTGGCAAAGATGCATAGAATGCTGGGAAAAATGATAAAAATAACTTGGGAATACTGAAATAGGTTTATGACAGAAAAGAATGTGAAACGGAAAAAAAATGCTGTACGTAGTTTGTAATTACTTCCAAAATCTATTGTTTTTAAAAATAGCAGTTTTTTTGTTGATTTTTAGATATTCAAAAATTTAAGGAAAAGTTTGTTGATAATAGTTCAAATCAAACTTGGCAAATAGGAATGTTAACAAGCAAATCGACAATACCGTTTAGTGCTTCTAAGAAATGGCAATCAGATGGCTTTATAAAATTATTTATATTGTAGTTTAATAAAATATGCATCAAATTAAAAAACAAAATATTATTTTTGAAGCCTGAATTATATATTTTTTATTAGTTATATAAAAAAATTTTCAATGGTAATTTTTTAATCTATTTTTTTGTTGTACTAAAAACTTATACATATATCATTGGCCTCTCAATTCAGATTCTCCGAACGTATACAGACAACATGGACATTGGAAGGGTTAACCCTCAATTGTAGCAGTTATAAAAAATGTAAAAATCTCAAAAATATTTCATTTTCTTATATATTTTCCAGTTAACATTCTGCTTTTTGTCCTTCTATTAAATATATTTTGAACACCACAAATATTTGTCGATGAATAAATACATCAATTGCCATTTAACAAAAGTGATAGATTTGATTCTGAAAATAAGGAAAATTGTTCTGATAGTGGGGACAAAGAATGAAAAAAATTGAAAATTCAATATTTTGCAACTTTGCACGGGATCAGATAATCTTGAAACATTAGTCTAACTGCTTATAGTCTCTTATCACTAACGCAACTATCGCACCAGGCTCATAATCGACAGTTCCCAGGTTCAAGTCCCAGCTGGATCAGTGTTGAGATTTGTCTCTGCAAAATTCTCCGCCCTGCCCACAGTCAATAGTGGAACATCGATGGACTTGGAAAGGCCGTGACCCCATGTGCAGGAGAGCCACACCCTGTGCTCATTAAAGAACATGCTGGATGACCTTGATGGGAGGCTACCATCTCTCTCCCAACAGCTGTTCCAGTGGGTCCCCACCCCCAACCTTCTCTGAGCCTTGGGGGTCATTGTGACCTGGCCATTTAGCTCATGATGTGTAAAAAAGTGCCACTCAGAGGTAAAACAACCCAACCCACTAATGCAACTACATTGGTGTCCAAACTTTAAGGTATGACCCCATGTAGTGGTGTCAAGTGAGGGGGATTTGGGTTTATAGCCAAGGCTTCAGTATCATACACTCATAATTTAACCCTTTAACTCCCAGGAAATTTTAGAAAAGGGGTAGAGGGTATTAAAGACAAAGGAATAGCTCTATTTGGATGAATCCATTTCAAAATTTAGGCCGTTATGGGCGTTAAAGGGTTAAACATAGGTGACAATCACAGCATTACCTGTTAACTTTTTAATGTCAATATATCAATAAATATTTTGTGGAAAAAATTTCACCAAATACAGGATGTGAACTCTTATCTCTCCAGAAACATGCCAGTATTCTATCTACCATTGAACTAATGTTGACTCATCTTTTTTCCACTAATTTTAAGACTTTAAACTCTTCACCAAGAATTTGTGTGCCTACCATTGATGTAATATATGATCTCAGGTGGCAGCCATTTCTTTTTATATTGCACTGAGTAAGATGGCAAAATTTTTCCCACAAAATATTTATTGATACACTCAAGAGCCATATTGCTGCAAAACTCCCCGCTCTGCCCACGGTCAGTAGGGGACATTGATGGGCTTGGAAAGGCCATTATCCGTCGGATGGGACATTAAGCCATGGCCCCATGTGCATTAGAGCCATACCATGTGGACATTAACACACTGGATGGCCTTGACAGGAGGCTATCATCTGTCTCCCAACAGCTTTCCAGTGGGTCCCTTCCCCTAACCTTCTCTGAACTTTCAGAGTCCTTGTCACCTGGTCATTTAGCCATTGTGTGCCAGAAAGCATTGCTCACTGCAGTGGCCCATCAAAACAGCTAGCAATGTCTGCAGTTGCTGAGATACTGCCTCCCACCTTCTTTGTGCTGATAATCATTCCCCTTTAAAACTGACAAGTCCTTCCCTTTTTTTATTGCACAGTCTTCATACTGACAAACTGACATGCCCTGCCTGTGCTGTCCCATATACATTCCATGCTGGTCAGTGATGTCACTGCTATGTGCTGTGGGACGCATCCACTCTTGGAGATGGGTGGACATAATGATCTGGCCCATTAGTATATAGTACTAAAGCAGCCCTTGAAAAACAGATTCAAATGCATCAAATGAAACTTGAACATGTCAAATCCCCACCTCCATTGGAAGTTTCTGGATATGCTTGTGACTTCATGTTATATTCAGTGGAAAGCTAAATTCAAAGCTCTCTAACTTGGGTGAGGGTTGGCTTAGCCAGTAGCATGTCAGGCTCATAATATGCAGTTCCCAGGTTTAAGTACCACCTATGCCAGTATTGAGATTTATCCCCACTGATACTGATAGGCTTGGAAAGGCCACTGTCCATTGGATGAGATGTTAAGTCATGGCTTCATGTGCAGGAGATAGATATACCCTGTGCATGTTAAAGAACACTAGATGGCCTTGACAGGAGCCTACCATCTGTCTCCTAACAACTCTCCAGTGGGGGCTCCCTTTCCAGCCTTTTTTGAGCCTTTGGGCTCCTTCTGACATTCTGTTTAGCCTATTGTGTGTAGAAAAGTACTGTTCAGTGGTAAAACAACCCAACTGTAACTTCTTAAATATGATTTTTATGAAAAAACATAAAGCTCACAATTTAATCCATCTTAATCTCGATTTTTAATAATATTTATTCTTTGTTTAAAGAATTATGGTAATTCAAATATTTAAAAACAGAAATGCCAGTCATAAAAGTTTACATTAAATTTAATTAAAACCTAATAAGTATTATATAATCATTTAATAAAATAAGACTATTTTAAAATTTTCAGTAAATTATTCTTTTAATATTCATCATTTGTCTATTTTTTATGCAGTTGCCATTGCTGCTGCTAAGTGCTCTAGTTTCTATAATTTCTTAAATACCAAACTAATATTATAAAGTAAAAAGAAAAATTGATAGGTTTGAGATATTTACTTCAACTCCAATCAAACTTTTCTATCAAAACCTTTTTTAGAAGTTGTGACTGAGTGGTTAGTACACTTGGTTACCGATCAAACCCTGGACCCTTGGACCTGGGTTCAAACCCTGGGTAAGGCATGGATGTTTGTGTTGTTTTCCTCTGAGGTCTCACCATCCTCACAGGATTCTTCTATGGCATATTACACTGACAGGCTCCTGTCAGACCTTTGTAGCAAGCTGTTGCTTGAGGGGGTATTATTTTTATTGGAGCTTTGAAGTTAGCTTCTCACTGACATGGAGATACTTTGAATGAATGATAAATAGCTGATATGAAAACTAAATCTATATCTGAGGCAGAAATTAAATCCATATCAACTGACACAGCAGTCAGAATCTGTATTGAACAAAACTTAATTGTCGTTTTTTTTTTTAGCTTAAATGGTTTTAAACAAGAATAAAACAAGTAAACTAAAATTTCCAACTTAAATCTAGTGTCAGAAATTAAATTTCACAATGTTACTTTTTGAGTTACATCTCCATTCACTAAAATATCAATTTTAAGCCACTTTGTTTTTACTGGGCTCAATGACTATGGCTCACATGTTTTTTTTTAAATGAAAAGGTATTACCTATCTTATATTATCCATTTTACATAATTTATATTTTAGTATATACTAAATATATTAAAATTTAATTTTTTATTATTTTTAAAAAGGGAAGAAGGTACTTCACTGCACAAAGGATGGAGGTAACTTAGAAGCTCTATTGGGCTTTGTAACGCTCCAAAGAATTATAATACTTTTAAAGTTTATTAAGTTTTGGATAAAAACTTTGATCCAATAATTATTCAAGCTCCGGATAGCTGAGTTGGGTGCCAGGCAGTAATTAACAAATTGCCAAAAAATAAAGTTTAAGTAGGGTTCAAATACCAGCGAGCGTTATTTAATAATTAAGAATTCAAAAATTAAATGATTGTCAATTTTAATGTAAAATCTAATCAAAACAATTAACGTCGCTCAAGAGAAAAATTAGTAAAGATTCAAAAAAGGTTTATATAACAAACAAATTTATTTTCAAAATTATTTCAAACTCGCCAAACTTCAATGAAGAAGATACTATATCATAAAAAATGAAATAAACTCGACGTATTCCATATCAACTAATAAATCAGCACTTTAGCGTCGATTTAAATTTTAGAGGAAAAATTGTCTTGAGCAGGGTGGGATACGAACCCACGACCTTAGAGGAGATCTTGATCGGCGACCGGTAGCTCAGTGGTCCAGAGCACCTGATATGTTATCAGGAGGTCGTGGGTTCGTATCCCACCCGGCTCAAGACAATTTTTCCTCTAAAATTTAAATCGACGTTAAAGTGCTGATTTATTAGTTGATACTACATCATTTCTATCTTACTACAAACTCTTCAACAAAACTCCAAATACACTCTGTTACTCTCTCTCCAACTCTTTCTCCAACTACACTACTCTAACTGCACTCTGCTACTCTCTCTAACTACTCAACTACTCACCAACTCTGTCTGTGACTAACATGTCACCAGGTTATAACAAGAGGCTACAAAGCTAGCACATGTCATGTTGCACGCCGGGAAAGACATTTGCATAAATCGGCAAGCGGCACAAGCTATGACACAAGAGGGGGCGTGTCCTTGTAAATGCACTTTAGCAGGTGACAATCGAAAGTTCAGAGTTGTGCGTGCGCAACTCCTATGCTCTTGGAAATGAGTGCTGTGATGCCAAAAATGAAATAAAAATACCCAAAATGATAAATATAATGTAAATTAAGCAAAACTGGTTAAGGTAAAGTAAAAGTGAATGAGGGGGCATCACAGCTTGTCCTGGCTTCTCATACAACATACAAACACACAAGGACTTGCCTGTTGACTTAGTAGTCAGATATGCTAACCACTAGACCAGGTAGGCTAGTGTTTAGCATACCTGACTACTGAATAAAACAATAAAATACTCCAACTAGCCCCTTGTCATAGAGGTCTGACAGTATCCTGTCAGTGTTATACCCTATAGAGAGAAATCTGTGAGGAAAATAATACCTTAATAGAAAACCATGCTTTAAGCAGGATTCAAACCTAGCTCCCTTTGTGAGCAACCAATGTTCATGGGAAAAAGGCAAAAAATAGACTTTCTGAACAGCCTGACTCTTGAGCTATGAATGGGAAGTAGTATTGCCTCTGATCCATGATGTCTTAAGAAAATGATTAGTTGTTTGAAAAGATTTTATTGGGAGTGTTCATTCCAAAACTCTATTAGATCTGAAAGGTGCTAGTTTTAATGAGCCAGTGGTCATTAAAGGGTTACTGTTGATGAATATGGGGTGGGGGTCTCTCAGTCAGTGTGCCAGGCTCATAATCTACAGTTTCCAGATTAGAGTCCCAGCTGGGTCAACATTGAGACTTATCTCCGCAAAACTCTCTGCCCTATTCATGATCAGTAGGGGACACCGATAGGCTTGGAAAGGTTACCATCTGTCTGATGTGATGTTAAGCATTGGCCCTTTGTTGGGAGAGCCATACCCTGTGCATGCTAAAGAACACACTGGATGGTCTTGATGGGTGGCTACCATCTGTCTCTCAACAGCTGTTCCAGTGGGTCCCAAACCTTCTCTGAGCCTTTGGGACTATTGTGGCCTGACCATTTTAGCCCATTGTGTGCAAAAAAGTACCACTCGCATGTTAAACAACCCAATGTTGATGAATGTCTCCACCACTGTGACTCCCCTCCCACTCACAGTTCATCCAGCTGTCCCTCGATGTCCATAATCCATCTACTGAGTGTTTCATATTTTAAATGATCTGGGAGATGATGTTGCAATATATATGGGATTTTAAATCTGCACTGTCAACTGATGTGTTTAATCCATCATCACAATATCATGATTGGCATGCTTTTTTGTCGCATGAAAAACTTTTAGCATTTTCATGCACTCTCAACTTCTTTAATCAATCCTTGCAAGAGTCTTTGTTTTATTTCCTCTTTGTCAATCTTATCTGTGATTCACTTTTACTGAATGCTAATTATCAGAATGTTTACTTGTATGGGTAGTAGTAGGAGAGGGAAGCAGTCCTAGCTTGCTAATCTTCAAATTGGGCATCTGCCAAAGTTAGTGCTGATTTCAGTTTCTAAAGAAAAAAAAAAGAAATTGGCATAATATATAAAGAAAATTTATTCATAAGCTGGAAAATGTGTTTCTCAAGTGATTACTTGAAATGCTTTTGCCATTGCACTGCTTCTGCAACTGCCTAATTATTGTACCATACTGTATGTCTCTGTATCAAGAAACAAAAACACTGCAAATGTTAATGATTTTGCTTTCCGAAGTGTGTAGCACTGACCAATCATATATATTTTTATGTACAAAAATTTATCAAAATACCCTTGCAAAAAAGGATATAAAAGTAAATCTGAATTGCATTAATTGATTGGTACATAACAATGTGAGGACATCTAAGGGTAGTAGTTGTATATTTCTAATTCTTCTGTAAAACCTTACTTTGGAATCAAATACAAATCTTTAAAAAATATGAAACTTTACCTCCCTCAGATTGTGCCACTCTGAGGTAACTGCCTTGCCACCTCAAACCCATGCCATGGCCTTGTTTGGTAGTGCTACATTGAAACCAAAATAACAAACCATTGTTTTCTTATATATCTTTTAAAACTGTCATGGGATAATTATGATTTCATTGGAGTACCCTGGTGTAAATGATTATAATCTGTATATGAAAGATATGGATAAGGCAGGCCAATTCCTGTAATATTATTGAATTTTGCAGACTATAAAAGTGACCAAAGAAAGTTGTTATCTAGCTTATAAATTGCACTTTATTTTCATTGTATTAAAAAAAGTCTGGCAGCAAACCTTAAATTCAAAAAAATTTCTTGGAAATTACAAAGCACTGGGTGGTGAACATGTCAAAATTGTACAACAAAGGGACAGAATAGTAGTCCCAAATCAGTCAACACCAATGTTCATAGGGAAGACTTCACATAGACTCTTGAGTTGGATTTCTTACTTCTGAGTGGCACTTTTTTGCACACAATGGGCTAAATGGCCAGGTTACCAGGACTCTGGAGGCTCAAAGAAGGTTGGGAGAGGGGACCCACTGGAAAGCTGTGTTCTCTCCTTTCAGAATGTTAGTAATAGAAGCAAAAAAATTATTAAACTTATTTATATTTCATGCATTTTTCAAGAAATATTTTAAAGACTTTTAAGGGGTGTGGGGAATGTTTTATTGCATTGGAAATACTCTCTTGCCCCCCCCCTACATTTTTATGGCTTTATTATGCTGCTCAGAGGTAAAACAATCCACTGACAGGTCTCAAATCACCTAGGTAATAATAGTGCATTTGTTAGTACAACGTCCTTTCAATTCTGATATATTAAGTTCTGTATACAATTAAAAGACCTTCTTGCTCAAAAATTAATTTAAAATAATTTAAAATTCTCTGTCATTGAGCAATAAAATTTCAGAGTTTATCCTTCAAACTATTTGGATGTTGAAAGTTCCTAGGAGAAAACTCTCAGAAGATTTTCGGAGCAAAGACAGCGCTCCGTCTTCAGTGAAGTGATGTTATGTACTGACGTTGGGTCCGTTTAGACAAAAAAAAAGAAAAAAAAAATATTTTTTGTCTAAACGGACCCAACGTCGGTACATAACATCACTTCACTGAAGACTGAGCGCTGTCTTTGCTCCGAAAAGCTTCTGAGAGTTTTCTCCTAAGAACTTTCAACATCCAAATAGTTTGAAGGATAAACTCTGAAATTTTATTGCTCAATGACAGAGAATTTTAAATTATTTTAAAATATTAAGTTCTGATTGAAAAGTTTTAGACTTTCAATGCAAGAGGTTAATGCATCAGGCTGTTGTAATCTTTAAGCAATAATATATTCACTATTACATGAAGATTTTTTATCTTCATTTTAAAAAATGAGAAATGAAAAACTTTTTTGGTTTTTAAGTCTAATGAAACACTGATAATTTCATATCAAAACTTTTGTGATCAAAATGTTATTATGAGTGTTTAATACTTTTATGTATAAATTGCATTTGTTTCCTTAGTGAATTAAATAGTTTCAGAAATTGTAATAATTGAAGTGACTGTTTTTACTCTTGCAAGTTTTATTACAGTTTTTCAGTATTATAAAACTAGTGCAACCATTCTGCAAGAGGTTTTTGTATGTATGGGTGGAAGTATCATTTATCACTCATATTTTAATGTGGTAATTCACAAATTTTATCTAATGATTCCCCATTTTGCTTAGCAAAGATTTTGTCATGCTCCCCTTCCTATTAACATGTGAATAAAGAGCAGCTTTTTCAGATTATAAGATCTAGTGCCCCCCCCCCCCCCCCATCAACAAGTTGTACCCTCGAAAAAACATACCCCTCCCCCTCTTACACTTCAGAAACTATAGCTTTGATGTATGAAAAAAGGTTTTTTTTATTGCAGGAAAATAATATGAATTTAAAACTATCTGTTTTTTCAAAATAGCCTTTTTTAACCTATAAATTTGAAAAAACACCTAAAAGCAATAGGTAGTGTAGTAATAGATAGAAGCATACATTATATTTATATGCACATGGATCAAGGATAGAGGGCTCTGTAGGCCTTGTATTCTGTAGTTAGAGGCTTAAAAAATATGCATGTGGAATAAAAATAAATCTAAAAATAAGACTGATTTTTAAATCCTATGAAGTGTAGACCTACTGTAATTTTGTATTATGATTTCTAATTATTTTCTGATATTTTGGTAATTAATATTTTGATCTGTTTTTAGGTGGACAAATTAGCAAAGTCACGTCCATATAACCCTCTATGGGTTCAGTTGGGGTAAGTTTCTAGTTTTGGTTTTTGCATTCCAATTAATCTTTTAGAGAAAATATATTTGAGTAGATTTTAATTCAGATGTTTTAAATTTACAAAAGTGATGCTACTGAATCAATTTCAGTTGCTTGGTGTATATATTTGGCTTTATGTACCTCTCATCATTTATGGGAATGGCAATAGGATAAGTCTCTAGATATTAGAACAAGTGAAAACTAGTATATGAATTAAAAAAAAGAACTTCTCATATACGCTTTAAAAGTAAATTTAAACTTAATGTCAATGACAAAATCATTTGCTAAATTTATATGAGTTACAAAGAAACATTAGACACTAACAACCTTTTTCAATTAGTAAAAGAATTTAATTTTGGCATTCTAACTTCCTTTTCAGTTCATATAAATGAGTAAGTAATTTCATTGGCAATATATTACTATTAAGGGCACATATAAGAAGATAAGGAAGCTTCAAAAAAAAATCAGATTGTGGTTTATTTTTTGCTTTTTAATGGCAACCTCATGGGGTATCACTAAAAATACTTTCTCTTACTTCAGAAGGAAAAAAAATATTGTATTCCCTATACACTCCAGGCTAGTAATATACAGTTCTGGGGTTCAAAAACCAACTATGCCAGTGTTAAATTATTCTGCTACCCTCACCATGACCTTGGTGAGAAAGATGAACATTAATGGGCCAAGAAAGGTTGCTGTCGATCAGATAGGACATGGCCCCTTGTACAGGAGAAGAGAACCATAACCTGTGTACATTAAATACACTGAATAACCTTCATGGGAAGCTTCCTTCTGTCGCTCAGCTCTTCAGTGGATCCCCTTCCCCAACTTTCTATGAACTACTACCCTGTGACCTGGCCATTTTGCCCACTAGGGAACCCCTGTGACCTGGCCATTTTGCCCATTGTGTACATAGAAATAATGCTTAGATGTAAAACAACTGAACAACCTGCTTAGATGTAAAAGAACCATTACCTTTGTCTCTTTGCATGTCGTAACATTCCATTGATCAAAGCGTATTTGATTTGGGCCATCATTGGGGAAATATACAGGGTAATGTTTTACAAACTCTTGCCCTTTAGGATAAGAGGGTGAATGGCAAATGCTTTATAATCTGTGATGCTCCCCATCCTATAAGATTGCACTTCAATATAACTTGTTAATTGGCACCCATGGAACTCCCAACCTTTAGGAGGAATAAGTCAACATGTCATGATTCAACTACATTGCATCAGACTGGGTTTCATCTGATGAGTTTCAATGATGCAATACCTCCAGGGGTTGTGTGTATGGCAGGCTGATGCAATACAATGCAATATGTTGCAATCTGGAGTTTAAAATACAGAGTTGCAAAATGGTTACCTATGTACTCAATGTGGACTGAGTCATTTATACATGTGTGTCATCACATGTCATCATTTATACAATGTGGACTGAGTCATTTATACATCTGTGTCTCCTAAACGAGCCAATCGACAAATTTTATTGTAATTTTCGTGTTCAGCACCTTGAAATTTGTAAAGATTGGCTATTTTCATTTCAAGACCTTTTTGTGTGTTACCCAGTGTTATTATATTTATATATGTTATTTATTATTCATTATTATAAATGAATGCATTGCTGCCTTGCATTAAAAGAATGTGGCATCTGTTGGAAGTAAACTGCAGGTCTGCCAGATCTTATTCATTCAGAAGTGCAAGTTAATTGATGATTGCACTTCTGAATTATAAATTCAGAAGTGCAAGTGAATTGATGAAGTGTTTTTTTTACCACAATGTGTTATAACAATCATTCCATCAATTACACTTATTACACTAGCCTTATCACTCAAATAACTTTGTCTCTTCTATTCCTTTTTACCCAAAAGTATAACTGTTAATTTCAAGAAAAAGACTGTTTAAAACGATTCCATTCTTTCTCGACTTCATTAGTAAGTAAACCACTATTTTAATAATGACTGAGTTAGCATATCATGGATATTCACTATATACAGATATTCACTATATTGTATCTTCAGTGTTGAAGGTAATTCTTTTAACCTTAGCACAACATTTCTTAAGCATCTGTTGTAAGACACATTTGACCAGATAATGGTCAGACCCAATTTCAGCTCCCCTATATGATATGGTATTCCTAACCGAATTAGCTCATTTTCTATTAATTAATATATAATCGATCATATTCCAATGTAACCCATTATTATTGTTATCATTTGTTATATCAGGTATATGATATTCAGTTTGTATCAGGTTGTATATCAGATGAAACCCAATGTATTTATAAATGTCCTGGTGTTTGTAGTATGTGCTAATTATTTTTAAAGTGGTTTTAAAGTGTGAATTAATGTTATGAAGTTTGCATTACTGTTAGGGGAGCCATTACCCCTTATTAAGCTTTAAAGAAAATTACCCTTTTAATTATTTTTTAAATTAAACATGAAAATTAAATTATGCTCCTTATATCAGTACCAAGTTCTGTTAGTTATTCTATTAGTTACTTAAGGATAAGATTTATATTTCATCTCATTAATTAATTTGAAAGAATGTTTTTATGAAAACGTTTCATTGAGTTCTGTGTTTTAATTTGTTGATGAATCATTGTACATTAATAATTGTAGGCTTATCAGTAATTGAAGGTATCATTATGTACACAAAATAACTGAAGTTTTTTTTCGTAAATTATACTATTGATTAATATAGTACAGACACACATGGAAACCTTATTTAAAATATTTGGGAAAAATTGGTTTTTGTATTTATTATGTTTTAAAAATTTCTTTCAGTGATTTGTATGGAGCTCTTGGATATCCTTTCAAGTTAGCTAAAACTGTAATAACTGGAAAAAAGTCAGATATCATATTACAATTTCTTCAAGTCCTTAGCTATTTTATAAGGTGTAGTGACATCTGTGAACAGATTCATGAAAAAATGAATAGTGGAAATGATAAACCAGCAAATTCAAATAATAATCCCAGGTAAATAATTCTTTATTAGCTTTTAATTTTGATATTTGACATTTTACTTTTAGCATGTTCTATTATAAGGAACACCAAATAAGATAAGAGTTTATGTATAATGCTTTAAAACATTAGTGTAGAAGTAATGATTCTAATTAATAATAAAGATTCCTTTGTAATAAGGAGATGCTAGTCTGCACCTTCTCTAGAATTTTACACCAATAGACATTATTTTAATTTCAGTGTTGTTTTATTTCCTGAAGACAGCTTAACCGTAATAAATAGTTATTATTTTTAGATCCATTTACTGACTGATTAATTAAAATATTTTTCTTTGTTTCTTCTGGAAATGATGTTTAAATGGGTGGAATTTATATTTGTTAGAAACATTTAAAAGTTGATTAGTAGTTAGTAGAGTAACAAAGCATTAACCTAAGGATTCCAGCTTCAGTTTGCTTACAGCCATGCATGCAGCTTTGCTCCCAATTATTGTTTACTAGCATGTTATATTAATATCAAATTAGACTTAAGTGAGCATTGCAGCATTTACATAAAAATATGCTCTGTCCCATGCAATAATTCAAAATAAGAATTTTCTGGCAATGAATATTATTATATCCCCCCCCCCCTCCCACATGAAATTGCATTAAATTTTACTGAAAATTTATATATTAGCATTTTACAAACAAATATCTGTAACATGGGAATTCAACCACATAAGTAAGTGCAGAAGTAAATGGAGAATTACCCTATCTAGACATTTTAATTAAAAGAAAATTACCAATATGTACTACAGCAGTAGACAGAAAACCAATATTATATCAAATATTATTCCTTATTTGTCAGCCCACCTTAATAGCTACAAAAAAAGCATTAAATGCATATTTTATAAGAATGTACTGATATTCCACAAATAGAAGTATATTAAATAAAGAAATGCTATTCATCCAAGATGTTGCAAAATCAGCAGGATATCCCAAAATATTTGTAAACAAAATTAAAAATCTGCAAAATATTAATTCCAGCATGAATCACAACTTATACCACTCAACAAACAGAGAAACAAAAATATATATATAGTTTCCCATATATCCCTGGAATAGCTCTGATCAAGGAAATACATTAAATAAATATGAATTTAAAGTACCATTCACTATAACAAATATTATTAAAAATTACTTATTAATGACCAAGATAAGTTGCCACGAACAGGAGGTGTATATAACATCGAGATCTTTGACCCTGACAATAAATTAGACAGCAGAAGCAGATATATAGGAAAAACCTACAGAACATACAAGCAGAGAATATCTGAACATAAACAAGACATAAAGAAACAAAAAGCTAAATACAGTTT
This sequence comes from Ryuthela nishihirai, assembly GCA_038380435.1. NCBI lineage: Eukaryota > Metazoa > Arthropoda > Arachnida > Araneae > Heptathelidae > Ryuthela > Ryuthela nishihirai. The sequence goes on along the minus strand of JAWZYU010000015.1, from coordinate 67,467,539 downwards.
TAGCATAGGCAATAATCGAAAAAGATTTCAAAATAAAAGTGGTGCACCCCCTCAGGTGCACCCCCTACCAAGTTCCAACTATAATATATAGAAAAATTCTTCATTAATGTACATAAAGGTAACATTTGGAACATGGAGATACCATCCCTACCAGCAGCATGGAATCTCCTGTTGCATAAGCAGCCTAGCAGAGACCAAACTTAAACACCTGATGAAACTCCTATGTAAACTTTAAGATCACAATCCTAGATGCTAGATGAATCACCACAGGAGGTGGGAGCATAACATGTTGCATAGTACTTTTAAAGTTTTTTAGAAGTTATATGTTTTTCATTTTAAATTTTTTGATGATTAGCTTGTTAAAATACTAAAAATTAAACAAAGTTAAGTAGTTCCTAAGTGAGAGCAGCTAGACAAAGTCAAATCATAGCAAACTTAGAATTTGGAAAATGAATTGCCATCCAAAGTTGGGAAAAGTTCTGTATGAAATGATTCATTTGAATGTCATCAGTAATTCATCCAAATGTCATTAGCAATTTCATAGGAAAGAGATGCAACGAAGCCTTAACAATGGACTCCAATATCATGATGAAATACTATAACAAGTACTGGTATGTGACAAATTTAAAAATCGGTGCATCCTTCTACTATAGAATGGTATACAAAAAATTCAAACATTAGTGTATCCTTCTACTACAGAAGTGAAACCCGGCTCACAAGAAAGTCAGCCGAAGAAGCAAATGAACCGTCTAAGCCAGCCTCAAGATAAAGACAACAGTAATATGCAACTTTTAAATAGGACTTTTTTTAACTTTAAAATGTATCTTTAAGAAAGGAATAAGCTAGGTAAAAGGCTGAAAATGTTGCACACATTGCAATGGTTATGTATCAGCACACTTGTCTATAATATTCTCCTTGGGAATGCTCTAATTTTATTTTTAACACAGCAAAATCGTGTATAAATTAAATTTTTTAAAAAACAATCTAAAAGAAGCAATATCTACAAAGAAAGTAAAGCCACGTCCATTCCTCAAAAATTTTATCTAATTGACAAAGCAGTTCAACCTCTATGAAGTGTTGTACAAAGTAGCACCAAACAAAACTTCTTTGGAACGCTAACTATAATATCATCATCAAAACAAAACTAAAGGAGCATCTCAACACGAGGAATTTTTATTTCAAAAGAAATGACAAAATTATCAGATGAAGCTATTGGTGCTTTGGTTTTTAAAGGATCACTTTGAACTTAAAGTGTGTCCGAGTGGTTTGCGCATTTGGTTACTGATCAAAGGGACCTGGGTTCAAGCCCTGGATAAGGCTTGGATGTTTGTGTTAATTTTCTGCTGAGGTCCTGCCCATCTTCACATACCTACTATGACATATAAACAACCCAACTCCTGTCAGACCTCTGTGGTAAGCAGCTGCTTGAGGGTATATATATATATTTATTTTATATTTAAATTTAACCAAAGGGGTGGAGGTTCAGTTGCAATGAGTTTTATTTAAAAATAACTTAAAATTCTCTGTCATTGAGCAATAAAATTTTAAAGTTTATCTTTCAAACTATTTGCATGTTAAAAGTTTTTATGAGACCTCTCCTAAAAACTTTTAACGTGCAAATGGTTCGAAGGATAAACTTTAAAATTTTATTGTTCATTGACAGAGAATTTTAATTTATTTTTAACTAATTTCTGAGCAAGGAGGTCCTTTTAATTGTGTGCTATGGGTTTTATGACAAATGAAAGCTTGTGATATGGGGAGGGCAATCTAATTCAGACCCAAGCAACATCAAGTAAATCTGTTAATATAATACGAAGCAAAATATATACACTTATTATATTTATTATTAAACAAAACTATTCTGCATTTAATGTTTTGTTTTTAATACAACAATTGTAATTAAAAATAACGGTATTGGTACACAAGGGGCTAATAGAAAAGCTTTCAGAAAATCTCTTTAGTAACCACAATTGTTATATTTATTAGTTGAAAAGGACTCACTGTAAATGACCTCATGGAAGTAACTGCAATAACCACATGATCTACAAAGTTTAAGTCAAGAACAATTGTGATATTGACATCACTGTTAATTACTATTAAAAAATACACAGAATATGTATAGTTCCATTACGTAGTCCTCAGTGTAGGGGGGAGAGGTGTTACATAATTTGTCTATTTGAAATTTAATAAGGATATTTTCTAAGTAGTTTAATTAATATTTTGCAGGTGGAGCTGCTGTTACTTTTGTGTTATAGATAATTTGGGTTTATATAATCTGGGTTAAAGCTATTTTACCTAATGATATTTAATATCTGGTTCATGTTCTTTTTGCCTCTCTTCTAATTGCCTATATGTTTTTCCTATGTACTTATTCTCCCATATTATGGCACATTAACTGAATGATTATTCTTGTTCTGTTCTCATATTTGTTTTAGGGGTTATGGATTTCAACCTGATGGACTCCTCCTGTAGAGGTGCTGTGTCTTGGTCATGATAACACTGGGCAACAAAATTTCATAAGTCATGCCTCTGAGATAAAAGTAGCCATTTCGTAAAGATTTTGAGGTGCTGAACACAAATATGACGATGAAAATGCAAATTAGGCTACAATTTCTGAGAAACAATTTCATTGATCTGAGAAATCTTTAATAGTTTTTTTATATAATAGAGTAATACATACGTGTGACATGTATCGGTAAAACTTCGCTTCTACTTCCGATGTTGCTTTGCCCATCACTTGTACAGCTGCTCAAGATCATGTCTGGCAGGTGTCCAACAGTAGTCAGCCAACATTGAAGTCGACCTGTTTCCCTGGTATGGTTTCTCCATCGTGGTAATGTCCTGGTGAAAATGTTCACCATGCTCATCACTAGTCATGCCGCAATTGTCGGGGAAGAAATCTAAGTGGTAATGGAGAAAGTGGATATTTAAGGACATATTGCAGCCAAGTTTGTGATACAGAGATAACATGTCCTTAACCACTTTCTTGTAGTTGTTTGCCCTGACACTCCCGAGGAATTTAGTTGACACCAGACGAAACACATCCCAAGCCTTTTTCTTGTCACGCTGAAGCAGATTGTCGAACATCTGATCTCAACAGCTCATGGATCTGAGTATCCACAAAAATTCCCTCTTTAATTTTTACTTCGCTGAGTTGAGAGAATTTGTCAGCCAAGTACTTGAAAGCTGATGCAATCCGGTCCATGGCTTTTATGAAGTTTTTCATCACACCAAGTTTGATGTGTAGAAACAGTAGCAGGATTTTGTGCATTTCTGCCAATTCTGGGTGATCCACATTCTTCTCTCCGACCTTCAGAGATTTCCTCTGAGGTCAGTTTCTCTTCACATGGTGCAAAGTGTTTGCTTGGCTGTCCCATTTACATAAGAAACAGCAGTACTTTGTATATCCCAGCTGCAGACCCATTAACAGAGCCACTACCTTCAAGTCACAACATAGATGCCAGCCATACTTGCTGTATTGAAGACAGTTCAACAGCTGTTTTAGGTTGTCGTAGGTTTCTTTCACGTAAACAGCATGTCTGACCGGAATGGATGGAAGTTGATTTCCATTATGCAGCAACACTGCCTTGAGACTCAATTTCGAGGAGTCTATGAATAATCGCCATTGTTGAAGGTCATGTTTGATTCTGAGGGCATTCATCAAGCCATCTACATCAGAGCAGAACACAAGGTCATATTCCTTTCTGAAGTAAGGTGCAAACTGCTCTTGATGAGTTCAAAGCGAACTCACTAGGACATTTTCCTTGAGACGATTCCATTGTTTAAGTCTTGATCCAAGTAAGTTTGCTTTGACCTTGGACAGGTCCAGATCACAAAAAGATCATTTATTTCTTCTTCGGTGAGAATATATGGCGCAGATATATAGATCATTAGACACTGAAGGCTGCAGAGAACCCGAAGTCGGTTTGCCTCCCTCCTCATCATCTGAATCGATGGAAAATTATTTTGGAGGTTCGGGAACGGGAAGGACTTTGCCGTGTGGAACTGGTCGGAGAGTAGATTGTATATTCGGGTACGCTATTGTCCACTTCTTTTTCCTTGTGATGCTTCCAGAAACAGGTGGAACCATGCAGAAATAGCAGTCATTTGCATGATTGCTTGGCTCTCTCCAAACTATAGGAACAGCAAATGGCATCGCCACTTTTTCACCTTTCAGCCACTTCAGAAGATTTCATGCACATGTACTGCAGTATATGTGTGGGGCCCAGGCCTTGTCCTGGTCCCTGATCTTGGATCCAAAATAAAACTCATACGCTGCTTTCATTATTGGAGTGATGGCCCTTTTCTGGCTTGCAAACATCACTTCCCTGCAAATGTAACAAAATGTATCTGCACTATTAACACAGTTATGGGACACTACTGCTGGATTAAAGCTGCAAGGATTACCTGTGTTGTACTTATGACTCGGGGGGGGGGGGGGGGGGGGGAATGGGAGTTGCTCAAAAGACTTGCTCACCCTACAAGACATCGCTTACAACTAACGATTGCATCATCTTTTGTTCGCAATCTTAAAGCCACGATATCATGACAACTACATTGCATCAGACAATGATGCAATACCTCTGGGGGTTGTGTGTATGGCAGGCTGATGCAATACAATACAGTATGTTGCAATCTGGTGTTTAAAATACAGCGTTGCGAAATGGTTACCTATGTACTCAATGCAGACTGAGTCATTTATACATGACCATCTCTGTCTCTTCTAACAAGAGCCAATTGACAAATTTTATTGTCATTTTCGTGTTCAGCACCTCGAAATTAGTAAAGATTGGCTATTTTCATTTCAAAGCCTTTTTGTGTATTGCCCAGTGTAATTAATGTTTAAGGTTATTATTTATAATTGTAGGTATATTTGCTTTATATTTCCATAGGATAGTTCTTAGTGTATCAGTTAATGGGCCATAATATGGGAAAGTGGAAGTATATTTCACTATTTCAGATGTTTTTTGTACTGGTTCTGGTTGTGATTATAATTTATATTTATATTAGCTTATAATTTTTTTCCTATACATCTTTTTCTGTTATCTCTGTTGACTTATCTTAAATATATAGTGGAATTTGGTTGGTTTCTAAGGTTTCTTTAGTAGAGCAATATCTTAGTGTCCTTGTGAAATAACTGTTGCAAGTTGCTTTCTTATAATTAGTTGGGTTTGTAGAAATTGCTGATATGATATTAGGTGTGTATGTATGTTTCTGGTAAACTTTAGTATCACAGTTTACCATTTCTTTTCAACATGATGTCAAAGTATGGAAGTGTTCCTTCTACTTCTGACTGATTTGTAAACTGTGTTTGTGTCATAACATCATTAAATCTCCACCTACAAAATAACAATTAAACTACTTAGAAAATATCCTTATTAACTTTCAAACAGACAAATTATGCAATGCAAACATTACACCCATCCTGCTGTCAACCTTCTCCTACATCAAAGTAGAGATTCTCCAGAACATCGATAGTGAGCACCAATTATAAATGTGATGAACCCTCCCCTCCATCAGTATTCACTGCTGATGAAGCCATAAGGTCAGGGGTGAAACATGCCCAGTCAGATGCCTTTTCAAGTTGTTTTAAGTTACGTAACATTTTAAGTAAGTTAAATTTTTAATTAAAGATGTAAGTTCTCGGAAAACAATGATGGCAATTAAAATCTTCAAAATTGTGCTTTGCTACTGGAAATTACAGCATCAGAAACGCAAAACTGGTTGAGGAACCTCACCTATCACTTGTAATCATCATAAGAGAATGTCAACATGGACTGAGTTCTCCAAATATATCGACTACTAGTTATCTACTTGATCACCTACATCAAATCAACAGTGGACACTATGAGGACACCAGGAATATTTGTGTGTATGTGTGTGTGTGCCAGCCATTATACAGCAAGGGAGTGTAAAAACAAGAACTAATTATGGTGAGAATTCCATAAATATTCTCCAGTTAGCAAATAGCAGTACCTATATAAAATTATTACTAAGTGTGAAATTTTGACTAAAAAGATGATCAGTTGTTTGACTAAACATAAAATTATTTAACTGACGCTACTTAAGATTATCAATCTGAGAACTTTGAAGGATTTAGTAACAGTGACTTTTGTGAATTAAAGTAATTATTATAATATCATTGTGCTTGTATATATTTTTCAGTGATTATAAATGTAAATTGTAATAGCCAGCATTTTTTTTATATTGAAATTAACTATTATCTGTTATTCTTAAAAATATTGTAAAAAAAAAATCTAGTGTGTTTTCCTTTGGGATGCTCAGTGGGCTCGGAAAGGCCATTATTTGTGTTGGATGGGACATAAAGCTGTGGTCCCATGTATGGGAGAGCCAAATCCTGTGCACAGTAAAGAACGCACAGGATAGTCTTGATGGAAAGGCTACTATCTGTTTCGTAACAGTTGTCCAGTGGTCTCATTTCTCCAACATTCTCTCAGCCCATGAGGCCTTTGTAATCTGGCCATTTAGCCCATTGTGTGCAAAAAAGTGCCACTCCAAGGTAAAATAACCCAACTATTGATGCTAGGCTCCAAGGTAAAATAACCCAACTATTGATACTAGTCATTATGATGTTAAAGGAACTTTCAATAATGATCACCCAATTTAGTGCCATTTTCTTGTGGATTATTTCTTAGATATCATCAATGTTTTGGATGGATAAATCGTATTAATTTTTTATTTTGAGTTAAAATTTGTAAACTTTTAAGAGGGAATTAAAAATAACTGTTAAAAAAGAGATTTGTCTTGGAAACAAAATTTATAGTCATACATTGGAATATATGACTTTCAGCATTTAGCAATTTTTCAGAAAGTGATATTTTTGAATTTAATGAAAAATATATATCAGATTATGGCTTGTTAAGGGGTTAATAGAACCACGGGTGGTCTGCTTAACAGGTTTAATTACATTGTACTGTGCAATAAATATACTTGTATATTATTAATTTATATATATACTTGTATATTTCTGCTTACAGATCCTGCATCTGCAAAGGAGGTACAGAAAGTGAAATATCAACCAACAAACATGGTATAAAAGTTGGTTCATCTGAACTTTTGAGAAATGATATTGAATCTGTTAATTCACATAGAATAAATTCAGGGAGTAAAAATCATACTAGAACAATAAATGGACTTAATTATACTATGAGTATTAGTGGTAAAAAGTGCAATTTATCTTCACATGACAGGAAAAATTTGTTACCAGTTACAGACAATTTTAGTCCTGAAACATTTCAAACATCTCATGCTAATCTCCTAGAAACAAACCCAGCCTTTTCTGTAGTGGTCACTAAGACTTGTGATACCTCTTTAAGTACTAATCAAAAGTGTAACCAAAACCACACAAGAAAAACTTTTATGTCACGAAGTTCAGTTCCTAGCCATTTTGCAAATGAATCTCAGAAACAAACATGCTTGCTGGAAAATAATTCTTGTTTTGACAGTCTAGGTTATGAGAGTATGGAAGACAAGCAAGAAGAATGCGATAAGCTTCTTGTTCAAAACGAACATTGTAAGTCTAGAACTTTTCAATCAGAACTAAATATATCAGAATTGAAAGGACGTTGTACTAACAAATGTTGTATAGTTAGAAATCAGCAAACAATAGATATTGGTGAAAGTACAAAAAAAAATATTTATTGCAATAATGAAAGAAGCATTTCCAAAACACCTAGTGTTTGCAAATGTTTGATGCAGACTGAATGTGAACGACATGGATCAGATGCAAATACATTAATGACTGAACAAAATCCTCTCTCACCAACTAATGTGAAAAGAGAAAATAATTTATTTGTTTCTAAGTTCCAAGAGTCATCCAGAGAAAGACAAAGTGATGTATCTGAAGAAGGTTATCACAGCATGGAAGAACCTCAAAGCCCATGTCAAGAAGGAATACATCTTGGAGAAATGCTGAAATTATATGACAGTTGGGCACCCAAAGGCTTAACGGAGTTGTCATTGCCACGGTAAGAATTAATTTTAAATGATGAATGAAAGAATATGTATCTGTTGGAATTGTGAATTAAAATATAATTAACTTTTAATCTGTATTTTTTATGTTCTTGTACATATCATTGTAAGTTATTGGCTTTAAATGTATTTTGGTTTACAATCCCCTAGAACCATTTATATTTCTTTTCTTGTTTTGTGCATAAGATAAGAAAATAAATTTAAAGATTTTTGAGAAAAAAAAATGTATACATTAAAAATATAAAAAAAAATTATCCTCTGAAATATGTCCTCTGAATAATGTCCAAAAAAATTTAAAAATCTTAAATTTTTTTGGAAATAAATTTGAATATGAAAAGATTTTATTATTATTAGGATAACAGGAAATAGGTAGGATTACTTTTTAGCTATTGTGTACTCTATTTATCATCTTTGTGCATATATATATATGCACCCTTGCACACTATCGTGAAGCAACTGTGGGCTGCAAAGGCCCAATCAGACTAATTTAGGCCTCCAAAGATGTCTATCTTGAGCTCTAGCTGTTGCATCCTGCCACTGGAGACCAATTCTAACAAGGTCCTGTTTAACATTATCTGTCATCACAACTTAGGTATTTAGGCACACTGTTCTTAATTCAATGCACTAATCTGTAATGCATGCAAGCAACATGGCCAAATCAGTGCAATCTCTCTCTGCATAATATGCTGCTAAAAAGTGGTTGATGACTCTTTTGCCTAATCTCCAAGTCAAATTACAGGGGCGGGGGTGGCTCAGTCGGTAGCGCGCCAGGCTCGTAATCTGTAGTTCCCAGGTTCGAGTCCCAGCTGGGTCATCGTTGAGATTTTTCTCCGCAGAATTCCCCGCCCTGCCCACGGTCAGTAGGGGACACCGATAGGCTTGGAAAGGCCGCCGTCCGTCAGATGGGACGTTAAGCCGTGGCCCCGTGTGCGGGAGAGCCATACCCTGTGCACGTTAAAGAACACGCTGGATGGCCTTGACGGGAGGCTACCATCTGTCTCCCAACAGCTGTTCCAGTGGGTCCCCTCCCCCAACCTGCTCTGAGCCTTCGGGGTCCATGTGACCTGGCCATTTAGCCCATGGTGTGCAAAAAAGTGCCGCTCAGAGGTAAAACAACCCAACCCAAGTCAAATTACCTAAATGCCAAAGGTACTGGTTAAGCATATAGAATAAAAGGCATCAATTTCATGTCATCATGCTTACAAAAGACTTAAGTTTAACTACCATAATAAGCTTCTGAAAAGACAAAACTATTACATAACATAATTTTAGCCCTTAGGTACAGTTGCCTATTTTTCCACAATTTCCATAGATTTGTAAAACTCCCTGAAACAATCCTTATTCGTAGTGTTTATCGCATATCACACATCACTAGTGTCTAATAAAAACTTTTAAGGTAATTAAATTGAGAAACTTGCTTAAAAGTGCAACCATTCAAAAGAATTGAATTATCACTTGCCTTACAATTTACTTTGGTTTTCTCTCTCTTTATTACCAAACCTACCTGTTGTTGGTCTCATTAACAGCCCCATGTAAGTTTCATGTCAAAATCATTTGCCAAAAGAGCATGATCATCAATCAAATATAAACTGGAGCTTTTTAAACCTCTAGAGTAAGGGTTCTCAAAGTAGGGTATGCAGAAAAATTTTATGGGTTATGCCGTGAGTTCAAAAGTCGCTAGATCTAGTAACAAAGTAAAAGTTTATAATTTTGTAAGTTTTGTTAAATTGTTTGTAATTTTTTGTGTTTATTGATATATGTAATTTATGAATACAAAATTTAATGTGTATTTATATATATATGTTTTATTTTATTCCCATTGTTATACTATAACTATAGTTTTATCTATCTATACAAGGGGTACACCAGTTACATACACATTTCCAGGGGGTACGTGAAGCATAAAAGGTTGAGAACCACTGCTCTAGAGCATTCAAGGCCGCAATGTACCCCTAGCAGGGAATTCTGGATAACATAATAACACTAAAGTGAAAACTATATAAATTACTGTCTAACTCCAGTAATAATGCTAAACCATTTGCTACATGTAATATGATGCGACCAGGAAAGGTTGTGCACAGGCTCCCTCTATACCTGTACATATCAAGAAAGTGTTAAGACTTTTGAGAAGGGTTAAGATTTAATGCAAAATGGAAATGGATGGAAGTCCACTGGTTGAGAGGCATGGGGAAGTAGAAGCAGGAAGATACCAAAGGAGCTCTCAGGAAGCCACCTAAGCAGTGCCCAGATGCCAGTCATAAATTCAGCCATTTCAGATGAGCTGACTTAAGCAGCCGAGGGCTTTGATAACTGTCATGGAAGGAGTGGTGGTGATCTATTTACTTCTGGAAATACTTTTTGCAAGTTGGTTTTGTTTCCTCTTCTAAGACTTTTCTCACAAAGAAAAATGTCCCTTTGTAGTCCAATTTAACCTTGTTCCAGTTTCTGGGTTTGCAAGATAATTAAAGAAATCAGTTATGTATACATCTAATTTGAAGTTCTGTTGAGGTGAGGGTGACTGCAATTTCAGCATAAAAACATTGGGGTTCTTCAGTGAGTTGAAAGCTAATATTTTTTCCACATTCTTCCATTTTGTGAAGCTTCTCTTAATACTGATTCGTCAGTCTTGTTGCATATTATTTTCTATTTCTTTGTTATTTAAGTAGTCTTCATTTTCTTTTTCCTCATTTTTGTTGAGTTTTCTGACTTCATTTTTCCAATTCTGTATTATATCTGCGAGGTTTTTTGTTTTTCTTTGGATTAACAGACAGTTTATGACAATGGTCTGTTGTTTTTTTTTGCATCTGTGCCAGACCTGAGTTATTTCCCGATAGTTAATTGTAGTAGTAAAGGCACTAATTTTAATGTAGTTTGGTATGTCTTTTTTTTTTTCAGAATCATTGTTGTGATCCATGCTCCAGTTTTTGTGCCATCAAATTCAGTTTCTTTGTAACTTTCTTCCGTAATTTCTTTGACTTCCCATAATTCTTAAGATTTCAGATTTTTTTTATTGGGTGTCCAAGGTAAAAAATTTCTATTTTCGTTTCGTTGCATTTCAGGTTTTCCCAATATAGAAGTAGCTGGGCTGCTGTCTCATCTTTGGTGAGGATTATTGTTCATGACTGATCAATAACTTGCGCTATTTTGATCGATGCTAAACCACACTTTTCAATGATAGTTTTTAACACATTTCAAGGCTCAGAAGGTGGGTGAAGCACTCTAAATACTCTTGATATAATTTCTTCTTCAGTGGAAATTATAGTTTTTGAGTATTTTGTTCTCAAAAGAACTTTTTTTTTTTAGATAAGTACTCAAAGTCAGCAGCAGTGGTGGCAAACAAAGAACTCTGCTTTCCTGACACAACCGATTAATGATTGTACGAGCTTCTGAAAACACATCCGCTCTCTACCTAGTGAAAGCTGGTTCTCCTATACAACTCAACCCATGTGTGCTTATAAATATCCCATTTTATGAAGTAATTGTTAGTTATTCTCAACTAATTAATTTACATGCCTCTAGATGTTCCACATTGCTGTTGCATTGCCAATTCCAAATGACCTATCCTGCCCAAAAGTCATCAACTTTGGCATTGCAGTTACTCAACACAAGAGTAATATCTCCTTGCTTGATAGTTTTCAGAAATATCCTAAAGTTGTCCACAAAACCTATATTTCTCATTCTCATCTGAATCCTAAGTCGGAGCATAAAAACAGATATCATTCAAATTTTTAATCTTCATTTTAAATTTAGCTGTAAGAATTATTTCATCGATGGAATCATTTGCTAGAAGAATTGACATTTCTGTTGCAAAACAAATTTGCAGATGTTTGCTGTCCTCTTATCCTCAAAAGATAATTTTTTTATTAATTTTAAGTATCTGAATTTTACCTGTCCAGATAGTCTCCTGCAACCCCAGAATATAACACTGGAGTTCCTGTGTGAGGACATGAAGAGAATATTCTCTATGTAGAGTCCTCTCTTTCCAGGCTTGTACAGAAAGAAAACGATTAGTTAGTCTTGAAGAGGTAAGAAACACTATCCTTAATTGGTGGCATGGAACATAGACCATTTTTTTCACTGCTTAAGACACCATTGCTAGTAGGAACTTCAGACACCACCTTTATAAGTGAACCTTTTCAAGAGCCAGAATCAAAAGAGAAACTGACCTTTGTGAGACACGTTACTCAAGAAATGCACTTTGTCTAACTCTTTTTGATCCTAAAGCAATAACTACAAACTGCAGCAATGCACACATTCCTCCATAAGAAGAGCCATCATTATATTAAACAAATTTTTGGGTATTTCACAAGATCTTCTAATCCAAATACAAATTTCACTGAAGAGCCAAAACATTATGACCAGTGCGTCTTTATGCAAATCAAAGCAAATGCAGGTAAATGACTGCACATGTGAAGGACACGAAATGGTATAAATAACAGGTGATACTGAGCTCTGTTAATCAGTGTTATTCTTGTTCTTCAGATGGGAAAGGCACAAAATTTGACAAAGGCCAAATTGTAATGGCCAGACGACTTGGTCAGAGTATTTCTGAGACTGCACAGTCAGCAAGAGAGAAACAATGAACTGCCAGCAAGGAGTGGGCCAGCCATGGCTCATCGATGCTAGAGGTGAGTGAAGGATATCCTGTATGATACGAGCCAACAGAAGGGATACTGTGGTGCAACTTGCTCGTAATTTGAATGCTGATGATGGGAGTAATGTGTCACAGCACACAATACATCAAACCGTGGTGAAAATGTGGCTGCGTTGCTGCCAGTCACTCTTGAGTACCCATGCTAACCTCGGTTCACTGTCGAAAGTGCCTACAGTGGGCACACGAGCATCAAAACTGAACCTTGAATGATTGGAAGGAGGTTGTCTGGTCCAAAGAATATCATTTCCTGTTGCACCATGTGGACGGTCGGGTATGTGTGAGTCGTTTACCTGGGGAAGTGTTGGCACCAGGATGCACTGTGGGATGAAAACAAGCCGGTAAAGGAAGTGTAATGCTTTGGGTAATGTTCTGCTGGGAAACCCTGAGTCCAGTCATTCATGTACAGGAAACTATGATGTCTACCACCTACCTAAACATCATTGCAGACCAGGTACATCCTTTCATGGCAATGGTATATATCCCTCTAGTAGTGCCTTCTTTCAGCAGGATAATGTGCCATGCCACACTGCCCAGCAACTTGTTCGAGAATGGTTAGCAGAAAATGAGGAAGACTTCCAAATATTGCCCTGGCCTCCAAATTCCCAGACATCAATCCAATCGAGCATCTGTGGTTTGTGTTGGAACAGCATATCCAATCAGCGGCAGCTCAACCTCATAACTTAAAAGAGTTAAAGGATCTGCTGGTAACATGTTGGTACCAGATACCATAAGAGATCTTTAGAAATCTTGTAGCGTCCATGCCACTGGGTAAGAGCTGTTTTGGTGGCACATGGAGGACCAACATCATATTAAGCAGGTGGGCATAATGTTCTGGCTCTTTGGTGTATGTCTATCAGCAGATATAACCATTTTGAAGCATAGAAAGTAAATAATTACCAGTGCCAAAGTGTAATGCTTTTCAAATTCTCTTTCCATTACAGATCACATTCACTTGGTGAGAATACAAATCCATCTATGTATAAGAGCTTTGGATGGTCATTAATGGCTGGTGTTTCAGACCATTATTTGACTGACTTCTGTTTACAAGGAATTCAAGGTTTAGTTGATGAAGAAGAAATTAGGAACAGTCTAATCAGCTCTACTCAGGTAATAAGAGAGGGATTCTTTATATCATATTAATATATATATATCAGGTAACCACAAAAGTTCTTGCCATTTATGTGTCTCATTAAATAGTCAATATGTAGTTAAAGAAATAGTCGATAGAAATCTATATTGCCATGTCAGAACAACTACCCACATTGTAAAATTGTATTTTATCTTATTTACATAATAATATCATCCAAGTAGTAAATCCAATAAAATATTGAAACGAAAGTGTTGTCGAAGCTCATATTGTGTTGTTTGCTTTATGAGTTTAAACTCTGTAGCACTGCTGCAGAAGCCACTAGAAGAACATGTTTTGCATTTTGACAGAATGCAGTAAAGGAATGCACAGCCAGAAATTGGTTCCAAAACTTTAGAACAGGGGATGAGTCACTTGAAGATGCACCACTTAGCAGCTGTCCTATGGCCATCAACAGTGAAGCTTTGAAATCAGCCATTAGGGAAGAGAGCAGTTGAACATGCCAAGAGCTTGCTTTGATGTTCATTGTTAATTATGAAACCATTAGAAGACACCTGCATGAAATTGGTAAAACATTCCAATTGAGCAAATGGGTCCCACATGAATTGTCCAATGTCAAGAAACAATGTGTGTCAGCCTGCCTTACCCTGCTTTCCCGCCACAATAAAGAGCGATTTATCAATCATTTGCTGACATATGAATGAAAAGTGGATCCAATGTAAGAAAATGACATTGGGTGTCTACCATGGACCCTGCTCCACAAACTTCCACCACTGCATCAATGTAAGGCACTCCTTTATGTATGGTGGACAGCTCGTGGAATTGTTCACTTTGAGCTGCTGAAAACCTGGCCAAACCATTACTGGTGAGCTCTATTCACAATAGCTTGAACACATTCATGAGGCATTGAAAGAGAAGGAAGCAGCACTTGTCATTTGTAAAAGAGTACTGTTCCTTCAGGTTAACACCCATCCACATACTGCCAAGGTTACCACAGAGACAATTCAATGCCTTGAATGGGAGTATTTGTGACATCTACCCTATTCACTGGATATCTTCCCTTTGGAATTTCATTAGTTTCTGGCCCTTGACAATAATCTGCATGGACAAGAGTTTAAAAACTACAGGGAAGTGCAGACTTCTATAGAAACTTTCTTCTGTTCCAAAAAAAAGGGACTTCTATAGAACGGGTATTAATAAGTTAGTTTCAAGATGGGAAAAGGTGATTGAATCAAATGGAACCTACTTCACTGAATAAAATTGTTTTTAATATGAATTGTGCTCTGTTTTTTATGAGTATCAAAAAATGGCAAAAACTTTTGAGGTTACCTGATATATTCTGAGGGGGGAAATTTAGTAATTAAAGTATAAAAAAATAGGTTATTGCTAAAAAAATTTTTTTTTTTAGATAGATTTAAAATTGTTCCACACACATTTTTTGTGTTATAATGTTTTCAATGTTATAATTAAGCAGAAGAAATTAAAGGCAAGGTTAAAATTACGGTTTGGTTAACTCTATTAAAATTGGCAGAATGGAGAATGTGTTCTATAACAGCTTATGGGGCAAGTCATGACATTGCTGTATTGAAGCCATGGTACATTGCATAAACTGCAACTGATACTACTGAATGTGCAGTAACTAGATATGAGGTGAGGGGGTTAACTTAATCAGTAGTGCACTAGGCTTGTAATCTGTAGTTCCTAGGTTTGAATCCTACCTGTGCAAGCATTGAAATTTATCTCCACTAAACTTTGATTAGAAAGGGGACACCAATAGCAACTAATAAATCAGCACTTTGACGTCGATTCAAATTATAGAGGAAAAATTGTCTTCAGCCGGATGGGATACGAACCCATGATCTCCTAATAACATCAGGTGCTCTGGATCACAGAGCTACCGGCTGCCGATCAAAATCTCCTCTAATGCTATGAACATTTCTATTATGTCACATATAGGTGCTATTCAGGCAGTTTTTTAGCCACAAGCAGCTTTCTATTTGCCATATAGATGGAAGGCATGTCTTAAAAGTTTGCTAATGATAAACAATGAAATAATCTCGACTATTCAATACCAACTAATAAATCAGCACTTTGACGTTGATTAAAATTTTCGACGAAAAATTGTCTTGAGCAATTGTCTTGAGCCAGGTAGGATATGAACTTGCCTGTCTTCACAGATGGCTCGAAGTCTGGCACATCAGTGGGATCAGCTATTGTCTACTGTGATGTAATCATTGCAGACCAGATCCCACAGCAGTGTTCCATCTTCACTATAGAGTTGCATGCTATCAGCTTTGCCTTGGACCACATGGCAGCTAAGCATCATTGTCGGCGTGTCCTCTACACCTACTCACTTAGTTCACTACAGGCTTTGATCTCAGTGAGGTGTCGGCCTCACCCTGTTCTCTCCAAGAGCTGCCAGTAGCTCCATTGTCTGGCAGTCACCACCACTGTTCTCTTCTGTTGGATGCCTGGTCACATCAGGATAATGGGCAATGACTTGGCAGATGCTGCTACCAGGTCAGCCATGCCCCTATCCAACTCTCCACTGCCGGTTCCATATTTGGACTTCTGGTAGTGTTTTTCCATTGAGCTCTGGGCACAGTGGCAGAGATCTTGGTCTGAACAGGTTGGTAACAAGCTTTTTGAGATAAAGCCCATTGTCAAACTGTGGTGGTCTTGTTTTTTGAAGGAATCACAAGGAGGAAGTTGTATTTGCTCGCTGCGCTTAGGTCATTCATTTCTCACTTATTTCTTCATCGGGCTCATTCATATAACTCCATTTTAACTATTAAACACATTTTAATCAATTATCCAGCTTTTAACCTAGACATACATTTATTTTTTTACCTTTCACAATTTTACATCCGAGTCCCTTACACTCGGACATCTTTTATCTGATGAATTGGTTTTAACTCCTGGCTTTGAATTTTTACATTTTACTTGTTTATGATATTTTTGCATTTTTTTTTCTATATTTTATACTTGTTTTTGATTTTACATGTGTCCTATACACCCATTGTTATTGTTGATTTATACACTTGCTGGTTCTTATTCTTTCTGCTGTTTTATACCCTTTTTATTCTACCCTTTTTTTTCTGTGTCCTTGTTTACCGTTTTTGTGTTTATTTTAACTTGGGTTGTGAGTTGACCATCTTTTAGCTCTTGTCTATTTTTGGTGTAATCGTTGCTCTTGCACCATAAAACCCCAAATGATCAAACCAAACAACCAAGTAACTGGGAGCCATGGGTTTGAATCCCATTTTATCAGTGAATAGTTTTTTTGCACAAAATTATTTCTTGAATTATGTGTCAACAGGTTCAAAGAAGTTGAAAGTTAAGCATTTAAAATGATATTAGAAGGTTATTAAAAATTATCAAGTTATCTCTATATCACTGTAATTAGTGGAAAAGTTGAGACAATTAGATGGAATTATTATCTATATATTTACCTTGATTTTTTTCTTTGCAATGATGTCCGATGGGTAACGGAGTATATTGTCCTGTGGTGGGTAGTCTAGTCCAGAGGTGCATTCACTTAAATTCATTATATTTTTGTTCTCTGAGGGAATGCTGGTGTCAGACTGACATCAGTTTGGTGCACACGTCAACCAATGTGTTTTTAAATTCACAGTTTATGTCAACTTTTCCAGGAGTGCGAATATTATATTCTAATGCATACTCACTATGCATTTTGCATTGTTGCTCCAATGCATCGTCAAATGAAATAGTTATTTTGTGGTCGGTGTTGTTACCTTAAAATTCTACTCCCCCAACCCGTCAATAGAGGGCATGACATGTACTATGACTCACCCCTCCACACAATGTGCTCTAAGCCTAATGTAAACAAACACTGACAGTAGCATGCTAATAGCTGTACCTACTGAAAAATAACTATTTTGACTGATGATGCATTGGAGCAAAAATGCAATATAATATTTGCACTCCTAGAAAAGTTAAGACCTAAATTGTGAATCTAAAAATACATTGGTTGACGTGTGCACCAAACTGATGGCAACCTGGCACCAGCATTCCCTCGGAGAGTAAAAAAGAAAGAATATAAGTGAACATATATCTGGACTATACTACCCACCACACCATCTACCCAACGGATATCATTGCAAAGAAAAAAACCAAGGTAAATATATAGATAATAATCGAATCTAATTGTCTTAACTTTTCCACTAATCACAAGGATATAGAGGAAATTTAATAATTTTTGTTAAACATTGTGACTTAAACATCTATCATTTATATTAGAATGTATTGCACAGAGGTCCTGCTATCCAACTGTTGATATGCAAAATGATGGCACAGGTAAGTTTTCTTTGCATTGGAGGTAGTATCATAATTATTTGCTTGTGTTAATTTATAAACCTGACATAATATCAAACAGACCAGAGAAA
Organism: Ryuthela nishihirai; assembly: GCA_038380435.1. Taxonomy (NCBI): domain Eukaryota; kingdom Metazoa; phylum Arthropoda; class Arachnida; order Araneae; family Heptathelidae; genus Ryuthela; species Ryuthela nishihirai. Next base: position 67,449,400 of record JAWZYU010000015.1, on the reverse strand, counting down.
CACCTATTTTCATAGGTACATTTGGTCATTGTCTGCCTGTTGCATCATACATTTCCCTCTTTATGACCTTTTTGCACATTGTTCATAATGCTATTCAATCTACAGTTAATGTATACATGCAACATATCAATAAACCAATACAGAAGGGTGGTATCAGATTTTCACCTAACCTCATCATTACTTATAAAGTCAAACCATCTAATGCCCAAGATACTCTGTAAGCATCCAGAATCAAAGGCAATAAGTTTCATATTATTTACAGAGGGTCCAAGTTTCACTACCATAACAAAATTTAGAATGGACCAACTATTACACAATCTAATTTGTGTGTTTAAGTGTATATGCCTATTTTTCCCCACTCTATAAATTTTTAGAAGTTGCAGCAGCAGTCCCTAGTCTTCTGTTATCTCATGCTACATATCATCAGTATGTGTTACACAGCTCGTGAGGTAATTAAATTAAGACACTTGGCTTAATGGTGGAACCATTCAAAATACTGAGGCATAACCAACACAGCCAATTGTAATTAGTTCAGTTTTCTCTCTGTTAATCACCAAATCTACTCTCTTACTAGTCTCATCACTAATTCTAATAAAAGAATTCATCTCATATAAATCATATGCCAAAAGGACGAAATCATCAGCATAATCTAAATCAAATGTTTTCAAATCTGTAGATCAGTGCTTCTCAAACTATCTGATGTGGCAGACTGTCAGTTTTTTTTCTAGTATGCCAGGGACTGGTGCAGTGTGACCACTCATATGGTTGGAGCTTCTGGCCATGTATTGCCTCAAGAAACAAGGTATGTCTAGGCACATGATACTTTCCTCATCCTGCATGACATGATATCATCAGAGTTCGGAAAGTATGAGCTATGGCATATCAATGTTATGCTTCTGAAAGCATATTTCTTTCTTAGCATCTCTCTACAGACCTGTCACTGATGGCTTGCAGACCCGGTACTGGTCCACAGACCACCACTTTGAGAATCGCTGCTCTAGACTATTTAAGGCCAAAATCTTTTCCTTGCATGGAATTCTGCATAACATAATAACCAAACTAAAGAGGAAAAGAGACAAAATGCACCTTGTTGAACTCTAGTAGCAATGCTAAACCAATTGCTATAGCCTTACACACACAAGACTCTGTTATTATAGAGCTTTCATTATGCTAAGTAAATTTGTCAGATATTCCACATGATTTAACCATCAACCACAATTTATGATGATCAACAGAGTCAAAATACTTTTTGAAATATATGAAGCTCATACCCATGGATTTCTAAAACTAAACATTTCTTAAGAATCTTCCTAAATGAAAATATTTGATCAATACATCCCCAAACACTTCTGAATCCATCTGTTCAACATGCAGTTGTCCATCAATGAAATTCTAGTTATATTAAGCACAATAATGCAAAGAACTTTACGTTTAACAAAGAATACACTGATTCCTCTATAATGTTATCACAAGAGCTGTGATATTCTTTCTTAAAAATAGGAATAATAATGGCTCTGGTAAAAAAAATCCTTAGGAACAACACCTTTATTGTAAAAACTGTTCACTATTTCAGTCAGCCATGTAACAATAGAAGCATTTCAGCTCTAAGCATCTCAATAATATCATCTATCCCTGGGGATTTATGCAGTTTTAATTTAGAGCTAGCAAAGTAGCTTTGTAACACTCCAAAGAAATGAAATACTTTTAAAGTTTGGACTCTTTGTTTGATCCAATTATTTTTATGCTCTGGATAGCTGAGTTGGGCGCCAGGCAATAATTGACAAATTGCCAAAAATAAAGTTTAATTAGGGTTCGAAATGCCAGCGAGCGTTAATGAGTAAAAATTCAAAAATATTAAATTATTGTCAAAATGTAAAGGTTAATTCTAATCAAACAATGTTGCTCAAGAGAAAAAATTTGTAAAGATTCAAAAAGGTTTAAATAACAAAACAATTTATTTCCAAAAATCACTCACCAAAACTTCAGTAAAGAGACTACATCATTTCTCAACTCTGTCCAAATATTCTACACACACTGCACTAACTGTGCTCAACTAACTTCTGTGCTACACACTTAAACTTAACTTAAACTAACATGTCACCAGGTTATAACAAAAGGCTACAGAGCCCGCACGTGTCATGTTGCATGCCGGAAAAGACATTTACATAAATTGATGAGTGGTGCAAGCTATGACTCAAGAGGGGGCATGTCCTTGTGCACGTGCTTTAGCGGGCGACAATCGAAAGATCGAAGTTGCGAATGCGCAAGTCCTTACTCTTGGAAACGAGCACTGTGATGCCAAAAATGAAATAAAAATCCCCAAAATGATAAATATAACGTAAATTAAGCAAAACTGGTTAAGGTAAAGTAAAAGTGAATGAGGGAGCATCACAACTTCAGAATGTGATAAAGAATCAACATTAAACCTAGTAATTCATTTATCATCATTACAAGCAATGGGAGTAGGAGTAACTATATTGTTTAAAACATAGGAGTTCTGCTTAGGCAAGATAGAATCCTCACCTTAATAACTTTACCATGGTTATCCTTGTATGCCAGCTTGTTCTGTCTAAAGAGTAACTGTCTGGAACAGTCTTTTTTTTCCTAAGAAAGTCAACATTTTCTTTATAGGAAAAGAATTTGTATAGTTTTAAAACAAACATTTTTTAGCAGTCACATTACATAAAAACTTTTTTAAGCCTGACTGCATGGTGTAAAATATCAAATCTACACAATTGTTGTGATATTTATAAGGAAGCTTTGATTTATATTAAAAAAAGGCATGTAATGTTTTATTTCAGGTTTATAAATAATTCAAGAAGACAATCTTGATTCTCCTTCCAGTATAAAGGTATCTTTCCTGCATTGCTTCATACACTAAACTGTAGATGGCATCATATCCACAGAATTCCTAATGTTGCATGACTTTACTTAACCTGTAACTAATTTGATTAAGGCCTTCCATTTTGTTATTGGATACATCTGTGGCCAAAAATGCCTACAAATCATATTTTGCTTGAAATGCAGTTTAGGCAACCTTTTTTAATAGGAAGTCTCATTAGAATACATCTTTTGTGTCCAGTGAATTATCAACAGTATGAATTGCAAATCAGTTATTGTTACACAGTTGAGCTCGAATTAAAAATTCAATGCTTCATTAAGTCCCTTAGCCCTACCTGGCCTAGTGGTTAGCTTACCTGACTACTATTTCAGCAGGCATGTCCTTGTGTGTTTGTATAGTGTACGAGAAACCAACATAAGCTAAAAAATTACAGGTTATGTCTGTCCTTTTTTTTTAAGTAAATACACTTGCACATCGCCACTGTTACTAACATTCAATGTGAGTATTATATACAAAGTTAGCTTCCTCTATGTGGTAAAAGGATAGTAGCTGATAACATATGTTAAAGAGGTTATATTACCACCAGTTCTGATGTTTAGAGTTTGCTGGTTTGTTCAGACATACTAGATGTCTTCAGGTGTTTGCCGACTATTGAAGTTCCACAGGAGAGATTTATTCACAATCCAGACTACCAATATTTATACATATAAATATCAATAGAGAATAGCTGTAGTTGAAACTGTCACTGACAACTGAAGCATTCTCACTGGATCGTAAGTTACTGATTTGGTCCTTTCTTTGTTGTTGATCACTGTTGAGCTATCACTTTTGAACTATTTATCAGTTGGAAACTTTGGAAGCATTTAAATCGAAGTTTAAATTTCAACCCAGATAATACTTTAAAAGTTAAAAACATAATTAAAAGTGTGACATGTTTTACCTCTAGGCCTTGTATGTAATGTCACAAAAATCTGTTTCGCTTTAAAAACAAGATAATTTAAATGCAAAATGAAAAGATACAACTAAAAATAGGTAAAATTCTGCAGAAACATTTGATAAAAAAAATATTTTTTTAGAATACACTCGACCTTCCATGTACTCGAGGGTTCAGTTCTCCAAATTCACACAAGCAGAACTTAAGAAACAACAGGAAATAATGGGTTAGGTTCCAGGATCACTTGCAGTTACATCTATATATCTTTTAGTAAACTAAAAATTACTTTATGTAAATTACATAAAGTAATACAAATAAAATGTGATAGAAAAACAAAAGTTTACAAGAAATGATTTTACAAAATTTTTGTAAAAGGTAATACATACAATAGAAATGGAAAATTAAAAAATTTTACAAAACAATCACACAGACTTAATATTGCAAACAACACATTTATAGTAGAAATTCTGTTGATAGAATGTGTTGATTAATAACAGATACTCAGAGAATTTTTTAACAATAATTTAAATGCATATGTTTTAATTATATTAAAAAAATACCCCCTCAAGCAGCTGCTTGCCACAGAGGTCTGACAGGAGCCTGTCAGTTTATATGCCACAATAGGAGATCTGAGAGGATGGCAGGACAGCAGAAAAACGACACACATCCTTGCCTAAATCCGGGGCTCGAACCCAGGTCCCTTAGATCAGTAGCCAAGCGTGCTAACCACTCGGCCACGGACGGCATAATTAATTATATTACAATTGGTTAAAATTTGGATTGTTCTTAATTTTCTAAATGATTTTAAAAAATTTATTCCTTAAAGTGAAAAAGTTGGATTTTCTTATCCCCTAGAGTTAAGGGACAAATCAGTCAAAGTATACAAAATAATTTATTAATTATTATTATATTGAAATATTGGAAATGAGATATGCTTTTTGCATTGTATAGGTCTAATAATATATTACTATTTATATTTTCCAATCACTCATTAGTACAAAATATATATATATTGTAAAATTTTGTTAACTGAAAAAAAAATTTCACTGGAACTTAAATTTTTGTAAGTAATGTAATTCTTATTATAGAGTTCATTAAAAAAAATTTGCAGAATTGGCTTTGTAGATTATTGTTAGAAATGTTGAAGAGCTAAATGCAATAGTCAAAAGGGAATGTACCATTTTCCATTGAGCTCTTTGACATAGTTCAGTGGTAATTTGCAAGTCCAAATTTGCAATGTTTTGTGTGTTTGAACAATACTACTATGTGGAATATGTATATTTAATTGCCGCGATTTTTGCTTTTGTATTTAATATAATGTCATTATAACAGAATACTCCATGCATTTTTTCCCCCATAGGAAATGAAAGGTGTCCAGAATTGAAATTCCTTTATTCAGTGGTCACTGTAGACTTAAAGGTTTCACTTTTTTGTATCTTCAAATTTCACCCAAAAAGTTTGCTCCCAAATCACCAAAACGGGGCTGAAAGTTGTTAAATTTCAAAGTATATATTCTAAGAGGGAGTTGTTTGCAGTCACAGTATGCTAAAACCTAAGAAGTGTTTGCAAATGTGAAATGCATTAATTTCAATGAGGTGGTTGTCACACATTGAGTGATCTGCTTTTCAAGTCTACAAAGATGTGAAGAGTGATAATAAGATTGGAAACCATGGATTGATCACTCTATCATTTCATTCTGAATCTCAATCAAAATATACATATGAGCATTAGCTTTCATAAAAATGGTTGGCTGAAGATATGGATACTTTTGGAAGGATTGAATGAAAACATTGCCTAAAAAAAACAAGATGTTCAGAATGATAGCAGAACATATGAACAGTGCTAAGGTCTGCTGTTGAGCATCACTATATAGTTTGTTTTTGCAAGCAAAATAAGCATTCTTCTATTGCATAGATTGTCTCCACCTGAGATCCTATCGTTGTTGGTATTTCATACCAACACTTACCATTGACATAAATTTTTGTGATCCCCCCCATCCCCTACAAATGATGGAATTATTCATGGTCCCTTTTTACTGTTGATGCCATTTGTCACCCATCCTCTTACCACTGATGGAATTTGTCCCATATATTCATTTACCATTGATGAAAGTATCTTGAATTGAGGAAAAAAAATGTTCTCACAATAGAATGTTCCAGGCAACAACATAGGGTGCAGCACCAGAAAGTTTTGGTAAACTAAGGTACGTGGAGTTACCAGTTGAAGAACCAAAGAGAGGTGTATAGGTTTAGAGTTAGCTGGAAACGTAGGTGAGGGGAGTAGAGGAGGGCTTGAGGTTAGCATTTTTTCATGTAATATACAAGTTGTTACTTTCATTCTCTTTAATCATAGCTATGAAAGAGCAGGAAAAGGAACTTGTCTAGTGATTTAGTTGCTGAAACAAGTGTTTATAACATTGAACTTTAACCCTTATTTTTACAATGAGCATAGATTTTTATACATAACACATTCTACTATCGAACTGCAACTCCCCTCTAAGGTGCACCCCCCCCCCCTGGGGGTTGCCACCCAAAGTTGAGAAATGCTGCCCTACTCCATTTACAGATTCGTCTAGTGTGGGGTCAAGGATGACTCTGTAGTGTGCCAGGCTCGTAATCTGCAATTCCTAGGTTTGAGTCACAGCTGGGTCAGCGTAAGTGCATTATGTATGTTTCACTGTTATAGCAGAATTTCAAAATGATCAAACTATTATATAGCCTAATTTTAGTTCTTAGGTATAAGCCATATTTTCCCACAGATTCTTTAATGTCTCATTCGAAAGCATCTGTATACTTCTGTTTACCTCACCAGTGTTACACCAAGGGGGCAGACACAACTCATCACTAGTGTCTTCCCCCTCGGTGTGAGCTCCTGTCCATGGGAAAGGGTCCTGTTAAGGTTTTATTTTAACCCTATATTTTATCCAAAGCTAAACATAGATTAAAAAAAAACTTAAAATCTCATTCCATGTAGAATATTATTTTAATCTTTCCTGTTTGGTAGGATATTTTAGTAATTAGGAAATGCTACCCAAGAACTTGAAACTAAATTCTTGAATCCTTCCTGAAACTGAATTTTTGACCTCCCACCCCCCAAATACAATTCTCAAACCCCCTCCCCCAAATTGAAGGGGAATCCTCATAATTGCTCGGGGGTACTTGACTGCTCAGCTCATGACTGGTGGGGGTCCCTTTGATTGGCCTTCCATTGGAGAGCCTCTTCATCAATTGGCTGGGCAGTGCATTTGGCCATTTCTATACACTGCTTTGCCCTCTGCTTCAGGTAAGTGGAAGCTCCTGGGAGTCAGGAGCCAATCATTGTTGCAGTGGCACAGATGACAGACTGTATCGTCTATACAGCTGCCCTGACCATTCCTTTAGAATTTGATACTGTTTCCTTGTTTTCCAAAACTGTGGTATTCATAGATACCTGATATCCTCCAATATTGTGGCATTCAAATATGCAAGGAGCCATCTGGTGTCTTGGATGAAATATGCATCTGTCACCTACAAGACCTTAGAACTGGTCATGTGGGTGATAGAAGATGTTTATTTCATCTGAGATTCCTACTAGCACCAGACATAATGGGTTTTTGCTCTGGAGTGTCTTGAATGAGTGAATGTGTTCACCCATATGATGAGTTCTAAGGTCATGTGGGATAAAGTTTCCAAATCTATTTATCACTCTTGAAATTTCAACTGACTGCTACTTTCAGCAAAATAGCAATATAATGTGCCCTATGAATACTTTGGAGTTCTAAGTTAGATTTCCCAGGGAGCATACCTAGATTTTTACTTTGAACTGCTTGAAATTATTTTCTAATAAATTTTAAATTTTTAGATATGATTGGCACCATTTTGCACCAAAAGCCATCATTGCTGTAACAGGAAGCCATTATTACATTAACTAATTTATCAGGTATGCCTTACATAAAATCTCATACCCAACCGCATTTTATACAGTTGATTGTCGTTACAAAGTCGAAAGCCTTTTCAAAATCTAGAAACATAAACTATAGGTTTTTGAAACCAGATGCAATAAACATTTCTCGAGAACCATCTGAGCAAAAAAAGTACGATCTATTCATCCCATACCATTGTACTATACCCATACACTTCATTGTGAAGATCTCCATCACCCAAATTCTTGTCTTAAGCATGAATGCAAAGAACTTTTCCTAGAATATTCATAAAAAAAATTCAAAATTCCAGTCCGTCATGTAACAGCAGAAACATTTCCAGCTCTAACCATTTCAGTAGTAATTTCATTCAGCCTTGGGAATTTGTGTAGTTTTTAGTTTGACATAACAAAGTAACTTCAGTTCATGCTATGGAGCCAACATTAAAACCAGTAATTTATATCTTCTCATTATAAACAATGGGAGTAGAGCTAACCATATTGTTTAGAACATCTCTGAAATGCTTAGCCCACCTTGCTGCTGTAGAATCCTCACCTTCAGTGACTGTTATCCCTGTATGCCAGTCTGTTTTTTACCACACAAAACATTTATTATCTGGTACAATTCTCTCTTGTGCTGTCACCCTGCTTTGTCAGTCAAGCTATCAAGACAAAGATTCCTATCAGTCTTCAATTGATCCTTTACATGTTTTTTAATCTCTGTAATGCTCTGTCTTAGGACTAGTAGGATGTAAATTAAGTTTATCCTTGTGGTTCTTTCAGAAATAAGTTGTATTTTCACTCAAATGACTGTCTTCCATGTTCCATTTTGCCTAAAACAGTACTATTAGTTTTAAGAGCAGCCTGTTTAAAATGGTCCCATTCTTTTTTAACTTTGTTAGTAAGTAAACCATGATCGTGCTAATGACTAATCATGATAAGCTTTGGCTATTTCTGGATCTTTCCAAGTTACAGTGTCAAAGTAATTATTTTAGCATGATATTTCTTAAACATTAGTTGTAAGATAAATTTAATAAGGAAATAGCCAGATGCAATTTCAACTCCACCCACTATACAGCCTGGTGTTTCTAACATAGCTAGGTCATATGCTATTGAGATATAATATATCATATTTGCATGCAACCCATCAGATGAAATCCCATTATATTTATAAATATCTTGGCATTTATGCTGTTAGTTATTCTGAAACCATTGTTTAGTCAACTGTAGGTGGCATTCCCAATTGCCAACATTAAAACGATCTATCCCTCCTACCAAAGGGTCAGAGTTAGGACCAATTTTGGCATTATGGTTACCTAGCACAAGGGTAATATCTCTGTTTTTAAAGAACTCAAAATATATAAGTTGTTCATAAAACTTATCTCTCTAATTCTTCTCTTTTCAGTCCGTAATTGATCTAGTGGTTGACATGTCTGACTACTAAACCAGCAGTCATGTCCCTGTGTAAGTGTTTGTATATTGTATGAGAAATTAGGATTGATCTAATAGAGCTTCTATGTTATCTCCATCTTTGTGTTGGGGAGCACCTTCTTCCCCTTTATAAAAATGGAAAAAAAAAATTATCTTTAGGATCCTCAATGTGGGTATAACAGTGAATAACAAACTAGTCTTTAATTCTGGTTTTAAATTTAACTACAAGAAATCTTTCATTAATGCCATCATTCCTAGAAGAACCTCACTGATGTGTCTGCTGAGAAGCAAACTTTCACCTTGCAGATGCTTTCTGTCTTCATGCCCTGAAAAGAGAAATTTAAGATTATTCTAAGTATCTGACCCTTTACCTATCCATCTGATCTATTGCAAGCTCATCATATTTAGGTTATAATGCTAGATTCTTGTATGAGGACATCAAGAGAATAATCTCTCTGCAGAGTTCTCATATTTCATGTACTTGTGGAAAGAAAATGGTTAGTGGGTTTTTTAAAGAAACTATGTTTATTGAGAGAGATAGGGCCAACAATATTAAATAGCCCCCTAATCATTCTCTTGTGCTGTCACCTGCTTTGTCAGTCAAGCTATCAAGCAATTCTCTCTTGTTGTGCATGTTTTTTTAATCTGGCATGGGCTAATTTCTCATACAATATACTACTGCTAAAGACACTAGCCATCGATACTGGTAAGAATTTCAAGCATTGCCTTTACGAATGGGCCTTTTCAAGAACCAGAATCAGAATTGAATCTGACTTGCCTGAGACATTATTCTGGTGCAGGGTTGCCAATGTTCATAGAAGCGAGGGTGCAGGTGCCTATAATGGCCTCTGATAATATTTAGTCACAAACTAATATAAGTTATCCTGTGCATTTGTTCAATTGTGGCTGTCAACCTGCAAATCAACAAAAAAATCGTAGATTTTTCTCTAACACAATCCCACCAGTGTATCAAGCTGAGTCCATAATCATGCTTAAAGCCATCAGACAGTCCAAGAGGCATAACAATGGTCAAAGTCCCTGAGAAGTTGACCACCAGAAAACAATAAAAATTGGTATTAGAAGACCAGATCATTAGGCCACACTTATCAGTCAGCCATCACCTTCAAGAAGAGAATCTCTCTTTTGAAAATTACTAATGACCCACATTACTAGAAAGCAGGATTGGGCTAAGGTGTTAGGCTCATCCAGTTCTGTGAATCATCACAGAGGACTTGTACACAGCTCTCCTTTCAATGTGTGCCTAGCTACCATTTACATGCCACAACAGTACATTGTCTTTTTGATGTCAGCAAGAATTTCTGATGACTGCAAAAGGAAACGTGTTTATATTGTAAAGTTATAATTTCATGTATTTTTCAATTGGAACTAATTTTTTGTGTAAAATTCTTTTTCACATCCTTTGAAATATGTAGATACTAAATGTAATGCAATTCAACCTTTAGTTATATTCAAATTAGCCACTGAATAAGGGAACATCATGGACACCCAGTATGTAATTTCAAACATTGTTGTTTTTCACTTTTTATATGTGTGTATCACATATGTTACAGATTCCCGTGTTAGGGGAACCTATTGCAGAAGCAGTGTGCATTGTTGCTGATACTGATAAATGGTAAGGGAAAATTAGCATTAATAGTGACATACATTTCTGATACATGTAAGTGTATGGCTATTTTCAGCTAAATTGCAGTAATATAGATTATTGTTAATATTTATTAAACAAGCAGTTCACAGTTGCAGCATCTTTCCATACTGAATTTTGCTTTGAAATATCTGTTAGTCTTTAAATTATTGGTATTTAGATTAAAATTTGCAAATCATTTGAAGCCAGTGGCATACCCATATATTGGTCAGTGCCTTAGAAAAAAGTCTCAAGCACATCAAACCCCCCCCCCCCCCCAACACATACACAGACACAAACCCCCTTCCTCCCCATTGGAAGTTTCTGGATATGCCACTGTTTACTGTAATAGTATATGGGGAGCTATAGATTATTAACTCAAATTATATTGAATTAACTTGATGTTGCTGCTAAATGACACCAATATTTTTTGACCTGACTTTTCTGCTTGTTGATGTGGAATATGTAATAAATAAAAATGTTCAAAATGTGGCTTAGGAATAGAAGTAAATCAAAGTAAGAGTACTGTTAGTTCCATTGCTATGAATGAACAGTTTCACTGTTCATTAGCACTATTAGTTTATATCCAAGAATAAAATGAGTTACTGAAAATTATAATGATGTCGAACTTTAGTATAATTTTTGGAGTAATTGAGACAAAAATGATGAAAACCCTCCAGGAATTATAAAAATGTGGAACTGAAAAATTACAAGCTCATTAAGTGATGTAAATGGTAAACCTAAGAAATGCTTCTGCTAAAAGACATTTCCCTAATGATAATCTGTAACTTAGATTGCAATACATGCTGCAAATGGTACCTAAATATAGATTTTGAGGTTACACACACATTTTTGTAAGTTTATTTCCAACGTTCAGAGAAAGCACTGAAAAGACATTTGTATGACTGCATGTTGTCTTGGCAAAATGAGATGTATAGTATTAGAACCATTGTTTAGTTCTTGTCACTAGATATATATTGTATATTTTTTGCATGCCACATTGATATCTGAAAAAAATGTAAGAGTAATGTATTTTACAGTTAAGAATAGGAAAAGTAAATAATATAAAAAAAAAAACGTAAAACATCAAAGAAAAGTAGTAAAACAAACCAAAGCATATCAATGGTGCAATCAGTCACTGAATTTGTATTCACTTCAAATGAAGATAGGGTGCCTGTAATCTTGTTGAGTAGGTGAATTGGCACCCTACCTTCCTTTGAAGTGAATATGAGTTCAGTGACTAATTGCATCATCGATATGCTTTAGTTTTAGTTTCTACTTTTTAGGGCACATATAGGAAGAAAGATATTTTTAAAATTTTTTAATTTATATTTTTTCTCTGTCAGTAGGAAACACCTACCTTCAAAAACTTTCATCTGGTATATGACTCATAAATATTGACCACATTTTCCTTCCCCCTGTTTTTGGAATAATGTTAAAGGTAGCTCATGACATTAGTGATGCCACAAGCTATAATTTGAGATATAACTTGTTAAGGTCCACCCCTGAAAAAAATCCATCCCTTTTTGGGAGGAATGGAGGGGAAGCAAAATTCTTAAGTCTTTGATGTCCTCATATGGCTTTTCATTTGATACCAACTCAAATTGTAGGCCCTCGTGTTTGGAAGATATGATGGAACAGTCACTTTTATATTTCTCCTTTCTAGGGGAGAAGAAACGGGGTGTAATTTTTTATAACCTGTAACATTCCCCATGTCACAAGCTTCCATTTGATGCATAGCTTGTTAGTTTTGGTACTTGTGTTCTGGAGATATAGAAGAATAATCATTTTTGTATTTCTCCTTTTTTAGAGGGGAAGAAGGCATGGAGGTCATTTTTTTAAAACCTATGACACTTCCTGCATTATAGGGGGAGAAGTGGCTCAGTTGGTAGCATGCTAGACTTGTAATCTGCAGTTCCCAGGTTCAACTCCCAGCTGTGTCAGTGTTGAGATTTATTTCTGCAAAACTACCCACCCTGCCCACAGTCAGTAGGGAACACCAATGGGCTTGGAAAGGCCATCATCTGTTGAATGGGATGTTAAACCATGGCTCTGTGTGAAGGAGAGTTGACGTTGAAGAACATGCTGGATTGCCTCAACAGGAGGCTACCATCTGTCTTTTAACTGCTGTTCCATTAGGTCCACTGCTTCTATCTTCTCTGAGCCTTTGGGGTCCTTGTGAACTGGCCATTTAGCCTATGTGTGCAAAAAAGTGCCACTCAGTGGTAAAACAACCCAACCCCACATAATAGGCTTTCATTTGACACATAAATCATTAAGAGTGTCCATTGAACATGAAAGATATGGTGGAACAACTGTTTTGACAAATCCACAAACTGAGAAGAGACAAATGATGAGTGAAAAGCAATAGGAAGATAAGTAAAATATTACTTCTCTGGCAGTTCAGTTGCTAGAGAGATCTGAAAGCATCCTGTAAGTATAATATGTCATAAAGATAAAGAAGTCTGTAAGGAAGGGAGGCCTCAGCAGAAAACAGCATATATCAGAAAGAAATCATCTTTGCCTTGGGGTTTGAATGGGCCCCTGTACTTCAAAGCCAAGCATGCAGCTTGGCTGCTAGACATCTATCTATATTTTATTTGAAGGGAAAATAGTGTCACTTAAAATTTCTTCACATGCCCTAGTTGCCATCACTTCTTATCACACTATCACACACATGTTAAGAGCATATATGAGATGCACTAAGAATTTTTTGTCTCAGTTCTCCTCCCAAAATAGTCTCACTGAGCTGGAGTATGCCTTTAAGTGAAAATGGGGATTTCTGCCTCTAGTACTGATTGATTCTTGTCCTCAGCATGGGGAGATAGTGTCAGGCAAGTATTACTGCCAGAGTAGATCAAACACCATATTAGTGTACGTTTCGATTAACCCTAGATTCATTCTCTTTTTTTTCGGCTCATTCCCTTATTAGCATAACTTTTACTTTCAAATAAAAAAAATTTCCAGTCCATGTTCATTATTTGGTCATCATTACATACTATCACATCATTACATACATTACATACAAATTTATCACATTAATATCATCAAAATCTTTTTCATGGATTTTGAATTAATCAAGGTTTTCTGTTTGCTCAAGTAGATTTTGAATACTGTGTTTATTGTTCCTTTAGTTGAAAAGGAGGAATATTATAAAATCATGGAAGAAAAAAAATTATTTCATATTTGTAGTAGAAAAATGGACTATATTATATGTAGAAAAATGTTAAAAAACTATAATTGTTAATATTAGTGGTTAGGGAATATAACATCTTTGGCCATATCTTTCTGTGTTAATTTTAACTGGTACGGTGGTCAGAGAGTTTACTGTTTTCAGTGGCCTTGTCCTAGTATGAATCTGTTTTAAGCTATAATTTTTTGCATTCTATTTGTAACAATAGGAAATATGTGTTCAATAAAAGTGTACTTTTATTCCATATTGGTACTTTTTTTTACATTTGAAAAGTTTGATGTTAACCTTGTTTTTTGTTATGTAAAGGCATCAAACCTTGCCACTATAAATAATTTCAGATTTCATCCAACAATATGATGACTTTAATATAAACTGTTATTTTTAAATAAACAAACATTCATCATCATCATCATCAAGCATCCATGGGCTGCGGAGGTCCAACCAGACCGTGCAATTTAGTTCTCCAAGCAAGTCTATCCTGAGCTACATCTGCATCTGGCCTGGGGCGGGGGTGGCTCAGTCGGTAGCGCGCCAGGCTCGTAATCTGTAGTTCCCAGGTTCGAGTCCCAGCTGGGTCAGCGTTGAGATTTATCTCCGCAAAATTCCCCGCCCTGCCCACGGTCAGTAGGGGACACCGATGGGCTTGGAAAGGCCGCCGTCCGTCGGATGGGACGTTAAGCTGTGGCCCCGTGTGTGGGAGAGACATACCCTGTGCATGTTAAAGAACATGCTGGATGGCCTTGACGGGAGGCTACCATCTGTCTCCCAACAGCTGTTCCAGTGGGTCCCCACCCCCAACCTTCTCTGAGCCTTCGGGGTCCATGTGACCTGGCCATTTAGCCCATGGTGTGCAAAAAAGTGCCGCTCAGAGGTAAAACAACCCAAAACTGCATCTGGCCACTGCACACCAATTCTAACAAGGTCCTGTTTGACATTGTCTGCCCACCGCATCCTAGGTCTCCCCTTCTTTCTGAGGCCTTTAGGCACACTGTTCATAACCCTATTCGCCAATCTATAATTATTCATACGGGCAACATGGCCAAACCAACGGAGTCTCTCTCTGCACAATATGCTGCTTAAAGGAGGTTGCAAACTCCTTTGCCTAATCTCATCATTAGTTACAAAGTTGAACCACCTAATGCCCAAGATACTGTGTAAGCATCTGGAATCAAAAGCATCTAGTTTCCTGTTATCTTGTTTACAAAGTGTCCAAGTTTCACTACCATAACTAACCCTAGAAAGAACCAAACTATTATACAGTCTAATTTTAGTCTTTAGGTGTATACGCCTATTTCTCCACACTCTCCATAGGTTCTTAAAAGTCCCGGCAGCAATCCCTATTCATCTGTTAATCTCATGCCGCACATCACCATTATCTGTTACATAGCTCCCAAGATAATTAAACTGTGACACCTGCTCAAGACTGCAACCATTCAGATTAACTGAATCACAGCCTGCCTGACCAATTTTCATCACTTTAGTTTTCTCTCTGTTTATAACCAAACCTACTCTATTACCAGTCTCACCAACAGGTCGAATGAAAGAGTTCATCTCATCAACATCATTTGCCAAAAGGGCTAAATCATCAGCATAATCTAAATCAGAAATTTTCGTATCTCCAGCCCATTTAAGGCCAAAATCTTTCCCTTGAAGTGAATTTCGCATAACATAATCAATAACCAAGCTAAAGAGAAAAGGAGACAAAATGCACCCTTGTCGAACACCAGAAGTAATGCTAAACCAATTGCTACAAGCCTTACCAACTCTCACACACTACTCGGTGTTATTATAGAGAGCTTTCATAATGTTAACTAACTTGTCTGGTATACCATATGATCTCACAATCAACCACAAATTATGACGATCAACAGAATCAAAAGCCTTTTTGAAATCAACAAAGCTAGCAACCAAAGGTTTCTGAAACTCTAAACATTTCTCAAGAATCTGCCTAAGTGAAAATATCTAATCCACACATCCCCTACCACTTCTGAATCCACATTGCTCATCACGCAATTGACTGTCAACCAGATTCTTAATTCTATTAAGCACAATCATGGAAAGAACTTTACCTGGAACAGAGAGTAGGCTAATACCCCTATAGTTATCACAAGAACTGCGATCACCTTTTTTGAAAATAGGGATAACAATAGCTCTTGTAAAATCCTTAGGAACCATGCCTTTATCATAAAAGATATTCAGAATTTCAGTCATCCAAGTGGTAACCGAAACATTCGCAGCTCTAAGCATTTCCGTAGTAATTTCATCTACCCCTTCTGATTTATGAAGTTTAAGTTTAGAAACAGCCAAAATAACTTCAGATTCTGTTATAGGGCCACCATTAAAGCCACCAATGCATCTATCATCATTGCAAACAATGGGAATAGAACTAACTACATTGTTTAGAACATCACTGAAATGCTCAGCCCACCTAGCCATGACAGAATCCTCCCCTTCTATAACCTTACCTTGTTTATCCTTCAATCCTTGTATGCCTGTCCGTTTTCTACCACACAAAACATTAACTATCTGGTACAGCTCTCTGCTGTAGTGCTGTCTAACTGCTTCCTCGGCTTTGTCAGCCAAACCATCAAGCCAAAGATTCTTATCAGCAGCTAACTGATCCTTTACAAGTTTATTAAGGTCTCTGTAATGCTTTCTATTAGTACTAGTAGGGTATTGATTAACGGCATTCCTGCAGTTCTTTCTTTCCGAAATAAGCTCAAGTGCCTTATCACTCAGATAATTTTGCCTCTTCTGCACCTTTTTTCCTAAAAGAGTACTGTTAGTGTCCAAAAAAACCTGTTTAAAATGATCCCATTCTTCCTCAATTTCAGTAGTAAGCAAACCATGACTGTCATAATGACTAAGTAACCTATCATGGTAAGCTTTGGCTATAACTGGATCTTTCAGAGCTTCAGTATTAAAAGTAAATTTTTTAACCCTAGCACAACTCTTTTTAAGTTTAAGTTGCAACACACTTTTAACAAGGTAATGGTCAGATCCAATTTCAGCTCCCCTATATGCCCTGGTATTCCTAACAGAACTAGCCCATTTGCTGTTAATTAATATGTAATCAATCATATTCCTATGCAGCTCATCAGGTGAAACCCATGTGTACTTATGTATGTCGCGGTGTTTGTAATAAGTGTTAGTTATTCTGAATCCATTGAGTTTACTTACCTGTAGGAGACGTTGCCCATTGCCATTGCAGCTACCAATACCAAAAGGGCCTATTACTCCTCTCCAAAGGTCAGAGTCAATACCAACTTTGGCATTGAAGTCACCAAGAACAAGGGTAATATCTCCTTTCTTGACAGAATTCAAAATATCCTGAAGTTGTTCATAAAACCTATCCTTCTCATCCTCATCAGCATCCTCAGTGGGGGCATAACAGCAGATAACATTCAAGTCTTTAACGCTTGTCTGAAATTTTGCTGTAAGAAACCTTTCATTAATGCACTCATATCCTAGAAGAGCATCGCTAGCGTGTCTGCTGAGAAGAAGACCCACGCCTTGGTGATGCTTATTGTCGTCCCTCCCTGAAAAGAGAAATTTAAGATTATTTTTAAGAATTTGACCTTTATTAGTCCATCTGGTCTCTTGCAAGCCGAGAATATCTAAATTATAACGGTGGAATTCTTGTGTGAGGACATCAAGAGAAAAAGTTCTGTGCAGAGTCCTCCCATTCCAACTACCTATGGAGAGAAAATGGTTAGTGGGATGTTTAAAGAAACTATGTTTATTGAGAGAGGGAATGCCGACAATATCAAACAGCCCCCTAATCGCAGACATGGGGCAAAGACCCGTTCCCCCACTACTAAAGGCTGAAGCCATCTACACTGGAAGACTTCCTCCAATGTAGAATTTGACGATGCCAATAGAAGCAAAGAGTTCAGGTGCCTGCGATGACTTCTGCTCAGGATTATCCACCAGCTGATAAACATATCCTGTGAATCTATTCACTTGGGGCTGTCAACCCACAAACAAACAGAAAACACAGCGGA
Organism: Ryuthela nishihirai; assembly: GCA_038380435.1. NCBI lineage: Eukaryota > Metazoa > Arthropoda > Arachnida > Araneae > Heptathelidae > Ryuthela > Ryuthela nishihirai. Next base: position 67,431,457 of record JAWZYU010000015.1, on the reverse strand, counting down.
AGATTTTTCCCTCCACAGAAGCCCACCAGTGCAGCAAAATCAGGATCCATAATCAAGCTCAGAGCCATATATCTGTCCAGTGGGTTTATATGGTCAGCACCAGGACCCTGTGTGGTTGACCACTCCTTAGCAGGGTAGAAAAAAAAGAAAAGTAGCCATAGTTGTCCAGATCAGTAGGCCACACTAATCTGGCAGCCCTCCCCTTCCGTTCACTTCCACAAGAGAGTATCTCTTTTGAAAGTTACTAACGGTCCGCACCACGAGAAGGCGGGGTCGGACATTAGGTGCTAGGCCTGGCCGGTTCTATGCATCATCACAGGGGATTGGTGCATAGCTCTCCTTCCAGTGACTACCTAGCTACCATTTACAGACCAAAAACAAACATTATACATGAATTAATAATGCAGTAAAAACTATTTTCAGGAGAAAGTTATTTACATGAAAATCTTGGCCTTTTTTATATCAATCTTAGTTTAGAAATTGACTCTTTTTTTTAATTTCTTATGCTAAAATATTTTAATAAATAAATTATTCAAGCAGCCATTTGTTACTGACATTTTTAGAAGAATTTGTTATTTATTTTAACCTTAGCGCATTAACCTTTCTTAAAAAGTGTTTTAAAAATCATGTTATTTAGTGTTTCTTTAATGTTTTTTTAATTAGGAGTGTACAACTAGTGTCAAGTAATTGGGCTGAAGGAGATAAAGTAGGTTCTTGTAGTGTCCGTGTTGGTATGTCATCTCTTGTTGCAAGTGTCTGTGAAGCCATTTTGCATATGAATGAATTGGGAATATCTTCAGAATCAGTAAGTAATAATTTTATTTCCTTTATATATGTATGCCTGCTTTTCTGAACAATATAGTTGCATATAAAATGATAGAGATTATGCAGGGTCATTACAAATTATTTGAGCAAAAAGAGATTTTAATAACTTCAGAACAGAAAATGTTACTAAAAGTAAGTTTCCAATGATGTAACTTCATGTTTCAATCACAAACGTTCAATGGGGCTGCCTTTAGTCACTTGACCCACCAGTAAGAGATTTCATCCCAAATCTGTTGAAGCATATCAGTATCCACTTTTGCAACTGCATTCATGATCTGTGCATGTAAGTCATCTACTGTGGCAGGAAGTGGAAGAGACATAGATATCATCCTTCACATAACCCTATGGACAGAAATCAAGTGGCATTAAGTCTGTGGACAATGCTGGCCATGCAGTTGGGCTCCTTAACCAATCCAATGAGGTACCTTATAAGAAAGAAAACATTGGACCACTTTGGTAGTGTGGAGGTGCACCATCTTCCTAAAAGATGAAGTCTTTGTTCATATCCTCCTGCAACTGTGATTTCATGAAAATCTGAAGCATGTCCAGATACACCATACCTGTGACAAGGGACCTCATTAGAAAAGAAAGGGTCATACACCTTAGTTCCACTCGGTTCACAAAACACATTCACTTTGGGCTATCCCATTCGTTATTGCATTTTCTCACGTGGGTACTCTGTCCCTCATATTCTGACGTTTTGACAATTGACTTTGCCCCTTAAATGGAGTGTGTCCTCATCACTAAATACAATCTTATCAAGGAATTCATAATCATTTTTCAATCATCATTCTGGTAGTTGTCTACACAAAACAGATATCGTTTATGTTAGTCCTCTTTGCTTAATGCTTGCAGCAATTGCAACTTGTATGGTCTGATTGAGAGTCTTTTGTGTAAAATCTTCTGTACAGACTATGGGATATTCTATTCTCGACTTACACATGTTGACTTTCAAGGGCTTCTTTGATATTCCTGTCTCATGGTTTCCACTACCTCATCTGAGGCATGGGACATCCCTGACCCTGTTCTTTGTGTACCACATATCCTGTGTCAGTAAACCACATGTACCAAGTGGTAATGATATTTCATTGAAGTGGAGTCTTGCTGTACTTTGAAACCTTCTCTGCATGATCATGCTTCATTTTGTATCAAAAAACTGCAGACAACACTGTGCACTCTGACCCACTGTAAACCTTCATGGTCTTCATCGGTACTTAACTGTAATGTCCTGTCCACCTCTATACCCATCAGGGTGAATCATTGGTGGTGTAAATGCAGCGACATCTACTCCAACAAGAATGAAATTGACTATATGGGGCGGGCAGCTTTAAAAACAAATGTTATGTTCATACAATTTTATTTTTCAGTTATTTATGTCCCTTTCTTTTCTCAACTATTTTGTGATGACTGTATTAAATATCATCATTTTTAAAAATTGACTAAATTCAAAACATTGAGTCCTATCAAATTAAGCTGCTAAAAATAGCTTTTATGTCTGTTAATAAAGTTTAGTATAACAGTGCTATTCATGTCATTTTAAGTTGTTTTTATTTTCAGAGCAATTACTTAAACTGGAATAACTGCTGTTAAATATTCCAATTTCCTTAACTCTCTAAAAAGCAAACGAATATTGTTGAAAATCAAGATTGAAACAGATTTGACTGAGACCTTTAAATTACCTTCAGTCACATATTTTCATAAAAAGCTTATTTAGGAAGCTACTGGGCTCTATTTGAATTACTATTGACATAATAGAGAACTGTATCTGATAGTCACTGTATATCCATAACAATAAATACTTTTCCAATATCTACATAGACCAAATAGTTAAACAAAATTAAAACTGTAATATTTCAATTTTACTGTCAACACAAATCTATGTTACGTACACTTATAAGATTTGTTTACCATCAGTCCCACTGCTGTGATGCCAATGACCATCATGAAATGCTCCCTTGTAGAGTGACACCACTCTACCTTCACGATCCTGTATAACTCAGTGAGTACTGTTGTAGACAGGCTTCTTCTCTACTGTCTGGGCTGGGTTGTTTTTCTGACTGTGTGAGAGCATTTGCAGAAGGGTGGGTACCTGTCCCTATCTCGTCAGGATGATTTACTTAGGTGCACAAACTCGGGTATTTTATATATATATACATTTATTTACATTTTAAACTATATAAACACAGTGACTGCCCACCCAGTACAGTCACTGGCCAAATACAACGCAGGTTATAATGAGCCTCAGCAGTCCCACTGCTTAATAGAGAACAAGTCACAGACAATCTGCCTGACATCCGGAAGGTCTTGTGGTCTGCACGCAAGTCCCAGTTCGAACAACCCCGCTGGATGAGGTCATTTGTCCTTTGGGGGACGTTAGGGTGTCTCAGCCAGTAGGGTATGGTATGGACACGGTCACTGTGCCACATCGATTCTTGTCGCCTAGCTCCCAAGACTGGATCCGCTGCCGGCACTCTGTCGCTAGGCGGGAAGGCCTTGCTGTCAAAATGGCGATTCTGGCCCTCACTCCTTCCACTCAATCTGCCAAGTCCCTACATCCATGTGGGAATTGCTGCTGTCCAGTATAGATGGGAAATGTTTTTATTAAACCTTGCATTGCCACAATGTTGAAAATCCTGATTCACGAAGCTTGCACATGCAGCCATGAATAATAAGCCTCGTTTTTAGTAACAAAAAAAATTCAAAATTTTTTTAAATGTTTAAGTTTGAACTAACTTTTTTAATTTATATGTATGTAAAATAGACATTTCAGAGCTTCTAAATAATGCCAATTTTTTTCATTTTATTCTTCAACTTGATGTATCAGAAGGTAAAAATCCTTTTCTATTGCTCAAACTGCCACTAGCACAGTGCAGGAGATGGGATTTCTGTGGGCTACGACTTTGACTCCTACCACTCCTCACTACCTGATGGAGAACTTCAGTGAGTTAATTAAGTTTGTTAAACATCTGACCATCTGTGTTCCCAATAAAATAAAGTCAGATGCCAAGGGAACATTTTTTTAAATGGAGGGTTTCGTGATTTGCATGAAAATACAGCCGTATATGTTTTTGTTTCATTTTCATATACATTGTGAATAAAAACTATTTTGGTTCAAATTATTTTTATCTATTATTATATATATTTCACTAATGAAATACAGAGAGAAAATCATTGACAATGTCATGGGAGCATGATATTGATTGGCAAACTTCTGGCAGAAAGTACTGAAGTGTTTTTGTGTTTTATTTTGATGATGAAATCTAGTTTTTGAAGAATGAATAAATATTATCAGAATATTTTCACAAACATAGATATTATCAAGTTGAACCAGAAAGTTGTGAGTTTTTTTTTAAACCATTTCATCGAATCTGGGAGTGATTCAGATCAATTCTGACTTTTCTCAGCTTCTGAAGTTGGATATTGATTCTACTAGTTCTAGAATTACTTATATTGCTTCTGACATATATACTGCAATTAGAATAATTATTTGAAGCTTGACTGAAAATAAATCGCTAGGCATATATAAATTAAATTGGTATCTACTTTAGGAGGCATCTGATTATGACATTATAAAAAAAATATAATTTTTAAATGATAGGACTAAGTTTAGTACTATTTTTGATTAAACTGAAGTAATTTGATAAACTGGCATTCAGAATTTGTAATTTTTAAGTGAAGGTTTTGCTATTTTTGTAAAGTTAAACTTTTTTGTAGTAGTCAGTATGTAATGCAAATGTATCTGGAAGAGTGTGATCTCAATTTCAGTGGTTAAAATAAACTATTTGTTTCAAAATATTTTTATTAAATTTTTTCACAGCTCTTTATACAATTTTAATTATGTATTTTTCAGTTTTTATTTAAATTATCTTGTTTTTAAAGCAAAATAAATTTCATAACACTACTCCTTCAGTTTTAGAGCTTGCCAATCAAAAGAAAAAAAATTGCCATTTTTCATGGATTGCATAAATGACCATATAATTCGAAAAAATTTAATGAAATACAGTTAAACTTGGTTGTAATGAGCACAGAAATAGCAAGATCACGGCTGTAATTAGCAAAAAGCCACAATGATTTTAATTTATGCGTCTTCCCATACTTTCCATCACTTTTATAATGAGCTTACTAAATGGATATACCGTACAAATTGTGATATCTATGGAAACCTGCAAACATTCTTAATTGCTCAGGTAGTCAGAAATATTAACCAATTCTGGGAATAGACAAAAACGAAATGGGGGACTTAGCTTTTATGACCATCCTCATCGGATTACAAGCCAGTTTATGACCTAACCTTATCCTTTGGGGCAGTCCCCACTCTACCTACCTCTCCAGTGTCTAGCCTCTGGCCCTGCTCCTCCACTTGACCTAAACACTGTCATGACTGTAAAATCAGAAACGAACCCTTCTATTGGAAACATGTCTCCTAACAAAAGAAACTATCTCTCGATTCGCAAAAAAAGTCGGAATTATTGGTGAGTTAGAATGTGGCGCAAAAAATGTTGAAGTGTGTAAAAAGTTTTCTTTGTCCTCTTGAACAGTATCGACATTGTTGAAGAATAAAGATGTTTACAAATTGGCACTGGAAATCAACGTAACCGAAACAAAAAAATTTAGAAAGTGCGAACTTACAAACGTTGATGATTTATACAAGCATATTAATACAAATAATATGTAGGTATGTAATTACATTATTTTTTTTCTCTCTAATATTTCTTTTTTTTTAATCTATTTTTTTTTCAAATTATTGAGAATTAAAAAAATGGGAGGTAGATTTAACTCGTTACTGATATAGTGAGTAATGGTTATAACACAGAAATTTTGTCGTTTCCCTGGTGCTCATTATAATCAAGTTTGACTGTATATAAGTAATGAGAGAAATACTATGAATAATATATATATTTAATAATCAAATACTTCAGAAAATATGCCTTTTTTTGTATTGACTGAATTTAAAATGGAAAAAAAAAATATATTAAAGCCTTGCAATTTTCTGAAAAAATGCTTATAAAATTTTACCCAAATTAAATGTTCCTTCTTTTGGTATGTAACATGACCTATTTCTGTTGATTGGTTGTTTTTTAATTCTAAAGTTGACTTGATATGACTCAGCACAGTTGGCAAATAGGAAAAAAATTACAAAATGGGAGTAATTTTCTTGCTTCAAGTAAATATTTTTTTTTGGTTATTCAGAAATAAAGAGCCTTTCAATTCATGTACATTATAATCTTTTCTGTCTTAGTTTTTTTTTAATTTTTATTTGCATTGCCAGATGTATTTGTTTACTACATGCCTGTATAAGAGCCCTATTGAAATAAAACTAGACATCTTTTTTTAAATATTTCATTTTCAGAAAATCCAGAATTAAATGCTAATTAATTTGGTGTAGAACATGTTTTAATTCCTTTCGTTTGTTATTTGGCAAAAAGTTCTAAATTTCTTTTTTTTTATTGAATACAGTTGAAAAAATGCCTGGACATAAGGTGAAATTCACTTTTTCAGGCCTTGCATGGTAAGGATTAATCATGTTTACACTGTGATTAAATATCATCATATTATATAATAGCCATAATTCTGGGCAGGCAGACACTTGGAACATCATTGGTTGCAGAAATTGGCTGTTTCCCTGTTGTTCTGCAGCTACTTGAGCAATTGGTACTGAATTTGGTTGGGTGGTCCCACTTTGTCCTGACCCTCTCGGTGTGACAGATGGGGTTCCTAACTGCTGTGGGTCAAGAGTTATCCTTCGAAAAGTGTCCGAGATTTCTGGGGCGCTGCTGTTGCCTGCCATGTGAATAAAGTCATCGATTGACTTGCAATTATGAATGGAAACCTGTGAATGAACTAGTTTCTGTTTCATACCAAACATTTGGCATAGATACTACTAGTATTTATTAGATTTTCAATTGGTTACCTCTAAATAAAATTGCTGTGTTAAACTTAATTTGGCAGCATTACTAACAATATAGACATAATTCTAAATAAAAAATTATGTATACGCCAAATACTAAAGTGTTATTTGGGCGTAATGCATAATTTAACTATATGTAATAGACAGAATAATCTGCATTGATTTCTGACAAGTAAAATAAATTATTATATTTGATATAGCAAATAACTCTAACAAAAAAACTTTTTTTTTTTCAGTGTATTATCCACCTTGAAGATAGGTTGCAAGAATTGTATTTCAGAAGCCAAACATTGGCAGAATATTTATGCAGTAATAAACCACCTGCTACCCTTGTCAGAGCAGCTCATGCTCTGAATCTGGATGCTAGTGATATTCCTCTGTTATTGTCTATAGCTACAACTCATTCACCATATTTAACCATTCTAAATCGATGACACTAATGTCTTTAGCTTATTTTGTAGCAACTGTGTTGCATAAATACTTGTACTTTGTTTCTGTGACAAATTAATTTATTAAGAAATCATTTGTGCATTGCAGAACTTTTATCATATGTTGATATTTTCATTACATTCCATGAAGATTTTCACCTTTTGAAAGACAACATCTGTAGCACTGTTTGTATGTTCATTTGTGTACAAATATAGTTAGGCCAAAGTCCATGATGTAAAAAGATGTTTTGATGATTTGTAAAGTATGAAATGTAATTATTTGTAAAGTATTGAAAAAGTAGTAAAATATTGAATTTGTTTATATTTCACTTTATGATGAATGCCAACAAATGTCAATGAAGTCAGTGATAAAATACAAAATTGTCAACTGAGTATAGTTTTTTTTTTAAACTTCACTGTAAATAGTTTCATTTAATTGCATTAAAATACAATACAGATTCTACCTTAAAAAGTTAAGTGTTATCTGTATTTCTAAAAATGTTTATATATGTATAGAATTTTTCATAATTTCTTTAAAAGGATGTACAAACTATTCTGAAAAGGCTGAGACTAGTAGTAAATGAGATACAAGCTCATCATTTTATAACGTTTATGATATGACCCTGCTGTTTTCAAAGCAAGGTTTTTTTTTTTTCCTCTTTTTTGTATAGCAAGTATATATATATGATTTTTGCATTTCCGGATATTTATTTTTATCACTGCACCAAAATATTGGCCCAAAGGTAGGAGTAGACAGTATTAGCAAGTAATGTGATAAGTGGAAAATAACTTTTTAGAGTATGAAAAGTTTAACTTCTCCATTTTTCTGGACATATTGAATTCACCATTAAAAAACATTAAAATTATTGCAAATAGTGTTTTTGTATATTTAGGCCTTCTATCATACAGAAAAAATGAAATCTGTGATGCTGAGTGTTTTTGTTTGCCATATTCTGTGAGAAATGCAGTAGACTATTTGCATCCTCATTATGAAAATGTAAAGTTAAGCCAAGATAGGAAACCAGTTTTAAAATAAGGGTTTTATATAATTTTTTAAACAGAATAGTGAATCTAATATTTAATTCTGGAATTAATTAGTTGTTGACTTGTCAATGACTTATTAATAAATAATAAGTCATTGACAAATAAAGTTGTATTGAGTCAAAATTAAAGTTGTTTAATTCGTCAAAATTTTAATATTGAGAATTCTTCATTGGTTCAAAGTTGTGTGCATTTTGATGTGACAAATAACAATGTATTTTAAAATTCAAATGTGATTTCCCCCTCCACTCCATTTTTATGAATGTGTATTTTACAAAATAATATTCCCCCCTTTTTTTTAAGTTTCTCTTTAAAATGTACTGGCAGTTGTGAATTGATCTATATTTTTGTAGAATTTTTTGTACAAAGAGTTAATGTGTTGAAAGCAAATTAAACATTGCATAAAACTGTTAGAGTGCTAGAAGTGGAACATTGTGTTAATTTACGTCTTTTAGTGTTTCTGTGAAGTGGAAATTTTTTACAATTATTTTATTGACTCGGAAGGAAACTGCAAAAGTATGGGAATTAATAATGAAAATATCCATGATTTGTATAGTTTTTAAACTTCGTAAGTTGTGTTACTTTTAATATGCATTTAAAATTATTATGTTGCAGCCCATATTGAAAGAAAATAAAATTGTTGTAAGTATGTAATATTACGGTGTTGCATACTGCCAACAGTAGAAAGGGAATTACATATATTAGTGCAAAAACTCTCCTTTGGGTGGCATGCTGTTGGTGTGTAACATTCAAACTATTGAATATGGCTATCATTGGTGTTGGCATTTAATGATATCTCTAACTATTGCATGCACATTTCTAGCGGAATATAGGGAATATTATATTCAGTTGCTTTTAAGTAGCAGTATTCAAGGTAATAAATACTGTAAATGTTTCCAAGTCAGCAAAGGGGCAATGATTATCAAAATAGACTATAGGTCTTGGAAACCCTCAGCTAAAAACCAAAAAAAAAAACACGAAATCAGGGGAGCAAAGAATGGCAATGAAAATCCGTAATTCATCATTCTATTCGCTGTAGAAACGTAAAACATCAGTAACTGTTTATTTGATTACCGTTAACTCTTCCAGCGCAAAACCTGAAAAGAAAACGAAACCACAGATTAAGCTACTTTTTCACTTCGCTCAGCCAAAAACATTTTTAGAACTTATGTGCCAAATAGCTAATGAATGCCATGTTTTACTCTAAATAACATTTAAATCTTAATCCTATGAAAATAAAATATTGAACAAAAATAAGAAGTACGTTAAATTTTAATAAGACTAATTTCATAGTGATCTAAGAAAAAAGGAACAGGCAAGGCAGTTTATTTAAAATAAATAATGGATCAAAATAATTATAATCCTTGTGAATAGAAAGGAAATCTTTTACTTAGCAGGAAAATTACTTTTTTTTAAGATTTTTTTCCTGTATTTCAATTTTGACTCAATATTTGGATATACTTTAAGAAAAATCCGGGCTTTTTGTCGAATAAAAAGGCCAATTTTAGAAATATTTTCTCCCAAATAACAGAAATGGCCATGTTATGTGCTAATTTAAATCCGAAATTTATGAAAATATTTTTATAAATATACGAAATTTAATATTAATGACTTTTCAGAATGATGTAGTAAAAAAAACAATCTGGCAAAGAATATGAAGGCCGAATTCTAAAAAACCTGATAAATAGAAATAGTTACATAACAATGGAAATGTTTTTGTGGAAAAAATTTCGCCGACATACGGATACGTACCAGCATCTCTCCGGAACCATGCCAGAGTATTCTAACCTGTTGAACTAATGCCGGGTCAGTCATTTTTCCACTAAAGAAAATTATTTCCTGAGTATTGTAATAAAAAAGATCCGTTTGAAATACAACTGCTCTTTCCCTTGAATATTTTAACCATCTTCTATTGCTTTTCGCTCTTACATTTATGGGTTTGTGGATTTGTCAAAATAGTTGTTCCACCATATCTTTCTATTGCAATGGAGAAACTTAATAATTTATCTGTTAAATGAAAGCTTGTGATGCGGGAGTGTCATAATCTATAAAAAATTGGCCACCCATGCTTATCACCCCCAAAAAAGGGGAAATATGAAAATAATTGTTCCGCTATATCCTTAGAACGCGAGTTCCGAAAAAACTATACGTCAAATGAAAGCTTCCGACGTGGCAAATGTCGTAGGCTATAAAATATTGACTCCCCCCATGTTTTCTTCCTCCCTAAAAAAAAAGGGGGGGGGGAATATGAAAACGATTGTTCCACTATATCTCCTGAACGTGAGTATAGAAAATAGCAGTTTGTGCCAAATGAAAGCTTGTGTTGCGGGTAGTGTCATAAGATACAAAAAGGAATCCCCAGGCTTCCCCCTAAAAACGGGATATGTGAAAGTTGATGTTGATCTACTATAGCTTCCGAATACGAGGGCCTATAGTTAAAAAATTATTACGGGCTAGGTGTCAAATGAAATTTCATAATGACCGTAATAAACTATTTCAACTTTTGCCCCCCCCCCCCCCCCCCACTGTTCTCCCCTCCTGATAAGAGGGGGATTTACCCAGGATTAGAGGGGTGGCTCAGTAGCGCGTCAGGTTCGTAATCTAGTTCCCAGATTCGAGTCCGATCTGGATCGGCATTGAGATCCATCTCAGCAAAATTTCCCTCCCTGCCCACGGTAAGTAGGGAACACCAATGGGCTTGGAAAGGCCGTCGGATGGGACGTTAAGCTGTGGCTCCATGTGCCAAAGAGCCATATCCTGTACACGATGGATGGCCTTGACTGGAGGTTATCATCTGTCTCCCAACAGCTGTTCCAGTGGGCCCCCCCTCCATCAACCTTCCGAGTCTTTGGGGTCCATGTGACGGCCATTTAGCCCATGGTGTGCAAAAGTGCAGCTCAGAGGTAAAACAACCCAACCCGGGGTTAGACTTTAACCCAGTCATCTCGAAGTTTGTGACCAGTGACAGACTGGCCAGGGTGTCGGCTTGCCCTATGGCAAGTGGACCCCCTTAAACATTAGACAATACGTTAAAATTGTCTTATAGTTGTGAATCGGCTCCCTTTGTCTCCTGCAACCAATATTTTTAGACCCAGTCCACCACTGCTTGTGACATCTCCAATGTCGTGGACTACCTTAAACACGAGTCAAAAAGGGAGGGTAAAATGGCCTATGTTAACGAGTCCTATATCAAAAAAATTTTTGAAAGTAAATTTTAAATAAATACCCCCTCAAGCAGCTGCTTGCCACAGGGGTCTGACAGGAGCCTGTCAGTTTATATGCCACAGTAGATCTCAGAGGATAGCAGGACCTCAGCAGAAAAACGACACACACATTCATAGCCTAAATCCGGGGCTCGAACCCAGGTCCCTTAGATCAGTAGCCAAGCGTGCTAACCACTTAGTGACAAAAAAATACAAATGAATTTACAAAATTAAAAAATTCTTATTTGGGCCCTAAAAATTGGAAAACCTAAAGCATACTGATAGTGCAATCAGTAAGTCACCGAGTTCGTATTCACTCAAAGGAAGGGGTGCCTGTTTACGTACACAATAAGACTGCAGGCACCCAATCTTTGAAGTGAATACTTCAAAGATAGGAAATTAATTACTCAATGACTGATTGTACCATCAATGTGCTTTGTTTGTTTTCTACTTTTTAGGGCCCAAATAGGAAGATAATTATTTTTTTAATTTCTCATTTTCACCATAATCTATAATAAAATTATGGCAGGAACGAACGGTTAAACCCCTCTCACCATATAGTGGTAGAGGGAATTTAAAATACCTTGACAAAGACAAAACTGCATTGTCAAGTCCATGTCCCAACCATAGGAGGACTGGTTTCCAAGCTGTGGAAATTAATTTACCATATCCAAGAGCTCATTCATTCTCAGAAAATCACATGAAAATTTTTAGTAGGAAAACCAAGAAATAATTTAAATTTAAAAATACCTAAAGTGAGGTTAAAATTAAATACCATTAGCAACAAGGTGTAAGACTATGGTCAGTGAAAACTAGCAAATATGTATTATATATAAATCTTTGGAAACAAAAGTTAAGCATATACACAGAGCCAAAACATGAACAAGCACGTCTTTTGTGCAAATCGAAGCAACTGCAGGTAAACGACGGTGCGTGTGAAGATAATGAAATCTCCCAGGTATGATGTGATCACCCCGGATTTAAATGAAAGAAAGGAGGGTCTGAGCTCGCCTGATTGCATGCCTTCAGACCTTCCCCCCCAAACGGACAGTCTCGACCTGTCTGATTATAATGGTCCCCAGAGCATCACATTCCTCTGCAGCCAAGACCAGCATTTTGCCACAAAGGACTCTGCGGACCTATTCCATGGAGAGGAGAACCTCACTAGTTCTGACAAGACTCGAGGTCTTGTGTCCGTGCTTCTGGCATCTCAGGCACTTCCTATGAGCTGCCGGGTCCTTCCACTGATGCTTCACTGAGTGGCGAGACACCCTCTACCGTCACCTAGTCTTCCTCTGTGGTGCCAGGTATCTCCACTGCTGCTGCAATGAGTGATGAGACTTCCCCACTGTCATTGCTGTGGGTACCTCTGGCAATGCCTCAGCTGTGTCTGACTTGGCCCCAGTAGCTAGTGCTGCTGCAGCACCTTCAGCTGCGACTCCTACTGTCGGTCCTCCCCGGCAGATACGACTGAGGACGAGCAGCCCCTCATCTACCTCTACAACGCCATGGACATTGATCTGAAGCTGGTTGAGAGAGCTGATGATGGTTTCATTGTCAGCCATAAGAGGAAGAGCGCCAGTCCTATTCATTTAATAGTGACCTCGGCCTCTTCATGACTCATGAGCTCCTACACTCCGAACCCCATCTCGGCAGAGATTGTGAAGATTCTCGGGACACTGATTGAGGAGTCTACTTGGAGACAGGAAGCTTACTCATCAAGGTCAGCTATCCCGACCTTGCTGAGAAGCTTCTATGCACCACCTCCATTCTAGGTATCCCCAAAACTGTGGATTACCCAGCCTCTCACTGCCTGCCACAGGGCATCATAGAAGGCATTGACACCTCCCTTACCGATAAGGCGATCGTTGATGCCCTCTTTGATCAGAGAGTGACAGCGGTTCGCCGTATGTACCGCTATCTTCCCTCGGATTCTGGGGTCAACAAGATTCCAATTAAGAAGGTAAGGACTACCTTCTTAATTGGAATGAATTCCCCTTACCTGGGAATGTCCTGAGCTTCTACGGGATCCCAGTGAAGGCCCAGACCAAGGCGCCACCTCGGTTCCTGAAGTGCCGACGCTTCAGTCACATTGCTAAGAGTTGCAGAAGTATGGTGCGGAGTAAGTGCTGCAGTGAGCCTCACTCCCACAAGCAGTGCAAGTACGCTGGGTTCCCTAACTGTGCTGAATCTCATGCCGCCACCTTCTCTGGGTGCCATGCCAAGAAGCTTGCCTGCGAGAAGAGGGAAGCCCTTGGTCCTGTCTGCTCTTTGGACACTACCAAGCTTGGGAAGGTCCCTCTTCTGAGCTCCATGGTGACCCCCTCCACCTAAGAAGTCCATGTGCAGCAGACATCTCTTTCACCCGTCAGGTTTGCTGCTGCCATGAGGGGGTCATGTGGCGCCAGCAGAGACTCCTGTGCTTCCAGCACAGGCACCTTATGCTGCCCCTGCCGTTACCCATACTGAGATGACCTGTCCATGAGGCCCCTTGCTGCAGGTACCTCCAATGTGCAGCATTCTGCTGCAACATCTGCAGCGGACTCCTGCCCCATTCAGGCCAAGCTGTTGGTCAGGAAGGTAAAGAGGACAAGGAAAAGCAGGGCTGCTCATCGCCTGATCTGAAAAAGTTCTCCTCCTCGATGCATCAGAACCACAGGGATATGGTCCTCCAGCCCACCATTCTCTCTCTATTTGTGGATGTCATCAAGGTCGTACCTTTTGCTCTTCGTGAGGAATCTCGACCCTGAACTTTGGCGATCCTCAACCAGTTGGCCTCCATATCGCACTTTGTGGACTGTTAGATATTCTGTGTTGATTAGCTTTTCTCCAAGGTTCCTTCTTCCCACCCTGACTATATGCATGGCCAATGGAGTGCCTAACATCCCTTCCATCCTTTAGTGGAACTGCAGGGGCTTCAGGATCAAGGCTGCTGATATCTGGAACCAGTGTCGGCTTGCCCGATGGTAAGTGGGCCCCTGATGAAGTGGGCCCCCTTAAACATTAGACAATATGTTAAAAATGATAGCTCATAGTTGTGGATGGACACATTTTGTCTCCTGGCAAATCCCTATATTATAGCTCTATATTCAAGCTCTATATTGTGCACATGAGCAACAGTCATCTGCTCTCCCGCAATGCGGCGATATTGATCTCACTTTCACTGATGCGAATATTGATTTGTAGCATGGCGCATCCGGCTGAATAGCCACGATATCACCCTGATATCCTGTTACATCCGGCCTTAAACTGCGTTTCCTGTTTCCACCTTACAGGATATTCTATTGCAGTGCCCTCAGCCCTGGATTCTCTGTGGATACCTTAATGCTCATGTCCATCCTTGGGTGGAGATATCAGTGAGGGGGAGGATATCGAGAGTGTCATCTTGCAGCACAATCTCTTTATCGCCAGCGATAGCTCACCCACGTTCTACAGATCGAGTCCTACAGTCCATTGACCTGACCCTCTGTTCTTTCAGCATTGGTCAAAGCCTCAGGTGGTCGGTTAAACCTGTCACCTGGGGCAGTGGCCACTTCCTGCTGCACATCTCCTTGCTTCCCAAGGGACGTGCTGCTTTGAGAGAACGTCAAAACTTACCAACTGATAGCTTTTTCATCAGATCTCGTCTGAAGGACTCGCCGCCATCGATGCTACGCCCTCACTGCTGCCGCTGATGCCTGCACTGTTATGATCTCAACACCCGGGCATCTTCCCCCTCCAGATATCCACTATAAGCGGCTTTGCACCATTTGCCACCAAGCCGAAAGGCGCGTCCACCTCTCTGTTAAGTTTCCAGACATTCTTCAAGCTAGAAGGCTACATGCTGCAATCAGAAGGTACCTGAATCGCCCTAAAAGGTTCAGGTGGTGATCCTTCTACTCCAGCATGAATGTCTTCCCTTCTGAGAAAGTTTGGAAGTACATCAGGAACCTGATGGGGCAGCTGCAGCCTGCTCTTCCTTTCCACAACCTTACCATATCATGTGGGGAGGATTTAGCTGCCACTGCTAATGCCTTCTTGCGGCACATCTTTTCCCTTCCTGCCCCACCGGTGACGAGTCAGGATATGGCTCAGCAGCCCTGTTCTGGGACTGAGACTTTCTATAATGATCCTTTCACCTTGCAGGAACTCATCTCTGCAATTGGGACATCGAAGTACTTGTCAGCCCCAGGTCTTGATAGTGACAGCTATACTCTGTTAGCTAACCTGTCATCTGAGGCTCTGCTTGTGCTTCGCAAAGCCTTCAGTCATTCCTGGATAACCTGCACAGTACCTGATTTATGGACGGCAACACACATCGTGCCTATCTTGAAGCAGGAAAACCTGCCACTGAGCTGTCCTCTTTCAGGCCCATTGCTCTATCATCTTGTCTCTGCAAGATCTTGGAGAGATTAGTCCTTGGACGCCTGGAATGGTATCTAGAGTACAAGGACCTCCTCCCTGACAGCCTCTCGAGTTTCCACAAAAGGAGGTGCACGTCTGTCTGATAATCGTATCTACTTCACCTCTGTTGCTGATCAGGCACTGTTCGAGGGACAGACTACAGAAACTGTCTTTTTTGACATTCAGAAGGCATTCGACTACCTGTCCCACTAGGATATTCTCTGCAGGCTCCATGATCTCGGTCTCAGAGACAATATCATCCACTGGATCTCAGCTTACCTATCTGACAGGACGGTTAGTGTAAAACTGGGCAACACACTCAGTGCCTCCAACACTGTCAATCATGGAGTACCTCAAGGGAGTGTCCTCAGCCCGATGTTACTGAACATCTTACTGTCAGGCCTACCCTCTCGACTTGAGAATAGAATGGGTATTTCCTTTTGTGCAGATGACATCTGCGTTGTTCCCTAGCCAGGACTCCTCCTACACTCAGATTCAGATGAAACGGCTGTATCCACAGTCGTCAAGTTCTTCGACAACCTAAGCCTCACTCTTTCCTCCAATAGGACTGTGGCCATGGTTCTCACAAAGAGATGCCTTCCTCCCACCTTCCCTGGCCTCATGCTTGGGCCAGACCACATCAAGGTCGTCAAACAGCATAAGTTCCTTGGTATGGTCACGGACAACAGGCTGATATGTGGACCTCACATCCAGCATCTTAAGACAGTTGTCACAGTGCAGAGAAATATACTAGACCCTCCTGGTCTTCTACTGGCACCTGATCCTCACCTGTGTCAACTACAGTGGTCACCTTCTGAGCAATGCCTCTGCTTCACTGCTGAGCAAGTTGATCACTATACACACTATATATCTGCACCTCTATCTCGGACTCTGTCCTAACACATCAAATGTGTCTGTCATTGCAGAGGCTGCTGACATGCCTTTCTGCCTGCACTGGAAAAGAGATATACTGTGATCTCTCGAGGCTCCATTCCCTCCACTTTAACCATGAGCTTCTCAGGAAGTTGCAAGACAGGCCAGACTCTGCCATCGCCATGTCTGCCACTGACTTCTGCCACCGAGTCGTCTCTACCAATTCCACTGCTGACAATATGCTCTTCCCTGACCTTCCACCCTGGAGAAACAATGATTTTATGATCGATGTCACTGTCCCTTCTCTAGGTCGACAGAGCAACTCAGATCCAGTGGCCGTCAGATTTCTTCCACCTCCTATGTCACTGCAGGATATGAGAGATGTTCTGAGGTCTACACTGCCGGATCTGTATAATCAGGAGAGGCTGCCTTTGCCATCCCTGATTCGGGCATTGCCAGAGGTTTCCGCCTCCCGCATCTCATTTCCCCCACCTGTGCAGAACTTCATGCTATCCTTGAAGCTGTACTCTTAATCCTCAGCCTCGAGAGTGGTAACTTTGTCAACTTCTGTGACTCGAAGTCAGCCTTGGAAGCTCTTCAGAAGCAAGACAGGAAGAGCTGCAACCCCTTTGTCATCCAGATCATGGAGACTTGCTCCATGATCGCTTCCGCCGAAATCATGGTTCATTTCCTGTGGATCCCTTCTCATGTAGGGATACCTGCAAATGAGCTCGCTGATCACACAACGAAGGAGGCGCTGGAGAGTCGGAGGTGAGTAACTAATTACCCTCTCTCTCTCAGCTACTGCAAGAGTTCTGTCTTACAACTGATGAGCTAGTATCATCTCTTCCAGTGGCAGAAGGACAGCAGCTGTTCCTCTTTCAGGTACCTGGTTGAAAGTTCTCTCATTGCTCCTAACCTCGGTAATCTCAGATCTGTGGAGACCCTCCTTCATTTTCTTCGAGTTGGTGTCATCTACAGCAACTCTACGCTTCACACTCTCGGCAGAGCTTACCGTCCAAACTGTGTCACTTGCAGCACACCTGAGACTATCCCATGTTCTGCTCAACTGCTCCCGCTACAATGCTGAAAGAGAAGCTTTATTCCGAAACCTTCATGCTATCGGAACCACCGACTACTCATCACCTCCCTTCTTGGTAATCACCACAATGTGAAGCTGCAGCGAACGCGCTTCCGAATGGTCACTGATTTCTTTCAAAACATTGGAGTTTTCTGCAAGATCTAATATTTTCTTCTTTTCTTTCTCCTGATTAGTACTCTTATTAGCTTCGAGAGATAGCTGAGAGGCAGTTTCTTCTGCATCCACTATCTCGCCCTTCTGTTGTGACTGGTGTAGGGAGCCGGTTATTGGATGCTAATTTCATAAAAACTTACAACACCTTGAACCTTCAACCTACATAGACTGAGGAAAGGAATGGGGAGAGGACAGGGAAGAACAATGTTTTATATCCTATGGTAGTGCCTCCAGCGTACGCTTTCATTTGACATATAACTATTTGCAATCGATAGCAACTTATAGATGACGTAATGATAAATATTTTATATGGTCTTTCACTCCGCATCTCATAAACATTTTTTAATGCAGAACGCTTTACAATCGATATCTAGGTTCAGAAGCTGATCAAAATTTCCTCTTTGCCAATTTCAGGGACAAACGGCATGCAAAGCACAATGAACTAGTTTTTCTTAAAAAGAAAAGGTTTTCAATTGTTAAATACATTTTTGTATTAATAAGTATTACACAGTAATCATTTTGATTCGCTTGGGTTATATTTACGAAAAAATATGTTCATGAAATGCCTTCGTTACATGTGTAGCACTGAGTACGGATAACATTAGAAGTTCGCCAGTAGTTTATGTAGAACCCTGTGTAACAGTACGTAACAAACAGAGCTTCCAAATGGAATCGTTCGTGCGCTTCTCTGTGTAATCTTTCGCAAGTAATTAGTAGCTGAACGTCTCGGAGAGAACGCTAAGGAGTTTTTCGGCCTTCACAACAGTGTTAGATCATTGCTGGACAAATTTTCGATACCTATTCTGTCTATTTCAAATGGCGTCCAGTGATTGTTTTGAAATATATATTTTTGAAAGTGGCATCTGCAATGTATAGGGTCAGTTCTTGTGTGTTGTAAATTGTAATGTAGATATTTCACATAAGATTTTACTTAGAAAAAAAAAAGGTTAATTAAATTATGTAACATAATGTGGTCCTTAAAATATTAGAATTTCTTGCCTCACTTAAAGTTATTAAGTTTTGTGCATATAAAATTTCATCAGCCCTATTATGGCCAGAGATCGGTGAGTAGTCTTTTGTAAAATGAGTTTATATCACTTGTTTCTTGTAATTTTAAATTTTATTATAAATTTTGTAGTGCGAAGGAGTAGTAAAACAATTGTTTGTTAATCACTAAAAGAAAATACGTCGAAGTGATCATATTTCCCAATATCTATTAGAATATTAACGTTTATTTTAAGTGCAACAGCTGATCTGTGGTATTACAGAACACCTGCAGTTTACGGCAACCAGCTCACTAGATGGTGCCATGAGTAGTAACTGAACGTACGTAAAGTGTGTAAAGTAACGTAAGTGAATTTAGTTCTGGTAGTGAATTGGGCAGTAGGGCACATCATGGTCCTTAGCTGCCATTTTTTTTTTGACACAGTGTAACAAAATGGTCCTTTTCGTTGATTCCCACAACCCCCAGACCCTAACCCAAACAGGGGTTCCTAGAAAAAGATTTTTTTTTCGTTACCATGGTAATGATAACTCGAGTTTACATCAAACACAAAGTATCGTTACCATGGTAACGGTAATTTGCATTGTAAACAAATGTGACAAAAAAATGCGATTCCATTTAAAAACATCTCTCACAACCACGAATTACTAAAAAAATTAAATTATTAGAAAAAAACAGAAAAAAAAACCATAAACAAACTATGACAACACATTTGCCTTCCCATATACTACAAATTCCTGAAATATCCTCCCCCCTCTTTTCCCAATAGTTAAAACACTGCACAAATATATTTCCACAAGCTAAACTAATAAATCCAGTCACACATTTACATAAACTAATAAATCCAGTCCATCACACCTAAATAAATCAACAGAATTAATGAAATTGAACACCAATCTCAAAACCAAGAACATCATCGACAAATCATTGCCAACTGGCATTATAAAAAAAGCCCCCAAAACTAAATAATCTCATCAGTGATAACATATACCAAAAAGTATAAAAATCGGAAACAATGTACTGCTAACTGAATTATAAAAAAGCCCCTGAAACTAAGTAATGTTCTCGCAGACAACACAAACTGAAAAACATGAAAAATTGGAAACAGCTCACTGCTGACCGAATTATAAAAAAGCCCACGAAACTAAATATCCTCGCAGACAACACAAACCAAAAAACATGAAAATCGGAAACAGTGCACTGCCAACCGAATTATAAAAAAAGCCCCTGAAACTAAATAATGTCGTCCGCAGACAACACAAACCGAAAAACATGAAAATTGGAAACAGTGCACCGCCAACCGAATTATAAAAAAGCCCCTGAAATTAAATAATGTCCGCAGACAACACAAACCGAAAAACATGAAAATCGGAAACAGTGCACCACTGACTGAATTATAAAAAAGCCCCTGCAACCAAATAATTTCATCAGAGACAACACCCCACCCCCCCTCTTACAGCTCAAATAACCCTCCCTTAAATTATTGGTTGACTTTTATGACTCCATCAAAAAGTTCCTTTTTTTTCCACACTGACAATTCTACAATACCCATAATTTCTACATCAAAAAGTCACCAAATGGTTCCACATATTAATAGTAAATCATATAAGTACTTTAAAAGACTCCTAAATATATAACAAAATTAATAAATCACTATAATACACTAATAATTACCATACTACACATAACTACTAAAACTCGCTCAATTCATTCCAAACTACTATAACGAAATACACATATTCATTACTACCACCATGTTCAGTCCCACACAAAGAAACTTCCAACATTCTTTCCCTCAAGCTCCCCTCCCAACTACATTAGAATCCTCTGAAAACTCACTTTATATATTTCACCAAAAACTATCTCCTAAAACCCCGTAGAAACTCATGTTGAAACTTATCGTATTTTGAAACTATCTGGTTAACCACTCCTCCCTTCCCCTTCAAATGCCCCTCACTCCAAACAACTTACAAAAACATTCCCCCCTACACATAGCCATAAAAAGCTACCAAACTCCCACTTTCAAACGATGTGACCATAACATTACAAAACAGTTCACTAACACTTGCACCAACAGCACTCCTAATATTAAATAATTTTAATTCCAAAATATCTTAAATAACTTATTATTTATTATATCTTAACGAAATTTTGAAAAAAACTACAGGAGCATATTAATTATTCCTATTCTGTCTATATCATTAAAAATCTGTCATTAAATATATTATACATATGCACTTACCTCTAGCCGCATATGCATGATATCCCAAGGAGTTATCAAGCAAAAATGTCGAAAAAAATCAAACGTAACTTCACATTCCCGTCAAATCACACATGGCTTCATGTTACCCATCCAAAAGAAACAAATCAAAGAACCATAGGCCACCAACAACCAACATGTTACGTTACCACATCATACTTTACACCTTTACGTCATACTCTTCTTGAGTAGTGCCTGTAACGCTCCAAAGATTATTAATTTTGAAAGTTGGATCTTTTATCTGATCCAATTTTATTCAAATTCCGGATAGCTCTATCGGGCGCCAGGCAATAATAACTTGCCAAATAAAGTTGAAATAGGGTTTGTTAATATATTTATCAAGCGTTAATTATCGAGTAAGAATTTAGAAATGATTGTCAAATTTAATTAAAGCTTAAATATAATCAAAAATATGAACTAACATTGCTCAAGAGAAAAAAATAGCAAAGATTCAAAAGTTTCTAAAATAAAGTTTATTTCCAAAAATTCAACTCACCAAGAGGAGTATTGGCAACTCATATCTATCTAAAGTAACATCATCTCGGACAAAAACTCTGTCTAAACTGATTCACAATAACTCTGCTACTACATCTCCACTACTCAACTCCTTTCTCCTCATTCTAACAATCTCAATTACTATTACTCTGTGACCTAACGCCACTAAGTTATAAAGAGTGGCATACAAAGCTGGCATGTGGCTATTGCACACCGGGAAATACATTTGTATGAACTGATGATCGCGCAAGCTATGACCCAAGAGGGTTGTGTCTTGCACGTGCTTTAGCGGTTGTCAATCAAAAGATCAGAGTTTCACATGCGCAACTCCTGCTGCTTGGAACAAGGATTGAGACAGTCCACAAAACGAATTAAAATCCCCAAATTGATAAATATAATGTAAATAAAGCAAAACTGGTTATCATCATCATCATCATCATCCTCAAGCAGCCATGGGCTACGGAGGTCCAACCAGACTGTGCAATTTAGTTCTCCAAGCAAGTCTATCCTGAGCTACATCTACTGCATCTGGCCACTGCACACCAATTCTAACAAGGTCATGTTTGACATTGTCTGCCCACTGCATCCTGGGTCTCCCCTTCTTTCTGAGGCCTTTAGGCACACTGTTCATAACCCTATTCGCCAATCTATAATTATTCATACGGGCAACATGGCCAAACCAACGGAGTCTCTCTCTGCACAATATGCTGCTTAAAGGAGGTTGCAAACTCCTTTGCCTAACCTCATCATTAGTTACAAAGTTGAACCACCTAATGCCCAAGATACTGCTTAAGCATCTGGAATCAAAAGCATCGAGTTTCCTGTTATCTCGTTTACAAAGTGTCCAAGTTTCACTACCATAACTAACCCTAGAAAGAACCAAACTATTATACAGTCTAATTTTAGTCTTTAGGTGTATACGCCTATTTCTCCACACTCTCCAAAGATTCTTAAAAGTCCTGGTAGCAATCCCTATTCGGCTGTTAATCTCATGCCGCACATCACCATTATCTGTTACATAGCTCCCAAGATAATTAAACTGTGACACCTGCTCAAGACTGCAACCATTCAGATTAACTGAATCACAGCCTGCCTGACCAATTTTCATCACTTTAGTTTTCTCTCTGTTTATAACCAAACCTACTCTACTACCAGTCTCATTAACAGCTCGAATGAAAGAGTTTATCTCTTCAACATCATTTGCCAAAAGGGCTAAATCATCAGCATAATCTAAATCAGAAATTTTCGTATCTCCAGTCCATTTAAGGCCAAAATCTTTCCCTTGAAGTGAATTTCGCATAACGTAATCAATAACCAAACTAAAGAGAAAAGGAGACAAAATGCACCCTTGTCGAACACCAGAAGTAATGCTAAACCAATTGCTACAAGCCTTACCAACTCTCACACATGACTCAGTGTTATTATAGAGAGCTTTCATTATGTTAACTAACTTGTCAGGTATACCGTATGATCTCACAATCAACCACAAATTATGACGATCAACAGAGTCGTTAAGGAAAGTAAAAGTGAATGTGTCGACCATCACATGCCATCTGTTGGCTGAGGACCGTGAACAACAAACCAACTGTGAATTGTTTACAATAATCCATGTTTTTAAGCTTGGTCTGTAAATGGTAGCTAGGTAGTAACTTGGAAGGAGAACTATGTACAGTCTCCTGAGATAATGCACAGAACTGGCTAGGCCTAACACCTAAAGTCCGACCACTGCCTTCTCATGGTGCAGACCGTTATTATCTTTAAAAAGTGTTATTCTCTTTTGGTAGGGAAAAGGCAGGGCTGCCAGATCAGTATGGCCTATTGATCTGGAATGGGAGGCCTCTGTACATATTATCTCTTGATATCTTCACACAAGAATTTCACCATTAAAATTTATTCTCAGCTTGCAAGAGACAGATGGACAGATATTAGTTAAAAGATTCTGAAAAAAATTCATCACTGAGACGGTGGGAACTGAACCCGCATCTCTCCAGATTCATGCCAGAGCGCGCTACCATTGTACCATGCATCGGACAATGAAATTTTTCAGAATAAGACCTTATAAATCTTCACTGAGATGTGGCTGACATATCTTTACTCAAGGAGATGCAACTTTTTCAGTTGTTGCTCTTAATGTTTGATATCGACCTCAACAGGGTAATCTGTGTATCTACTATGGATTAATTTTTAATCACATATATGCTTTAGTGTTAGCGACTTTCTCATTAATATCTGATAATCAATAGCATGATCTAAGGGACCTGGGTTTGAGCCCCGGGTAAGGCATGGCTGTTTGTGCCATTTTTCTGCTGAGGGCCTGCCATCCTCACAGATTTTCTACTATGGCATATAAACTGACAGGTTCCTGTCAAACCTCTGTGGCAAGCAGCTTCTTGAGGGGGTATTTATTTTTTTTTATAATCAATAGAAACGACTGAAAAAGTTGCATCTCCTTGAGTATAGATGGCACTGTGTCAGCCACATCTCAGTGAAGATTTATAAGATCTTATTTTGAAAAATTTCATTGTCCAATGTGTGGTACAATGGTAGCGTGCTCTGGCATGAATCTGGAGAGATGTGGGTTCGATTCCCGTCGTGTTATCGATAAATTTTTTTGAGAAATTTTTAACTAATGTTTGATATCTACCTCAACAGGGTAATCTGTGTATTTACTATGGAATGATGGACAGATAAAGGCCAGATGCTTAAAAATAATCTGAAATTTCTGTTTTCACAAAGGGAAGATAAGACACATCTCCAAGATACAGGTTTGCTTCTCGGCACAAACACTAGTGATGCTCTTCTAGGATACGAGTGCATAAATGAAAAGTTTCTTATAGCTAGCATTAAAGGTTTGAATGTTATATGTTGTTATACCTCCACTAAGGATGAAAAAAGATAGGTTTTATGGACAACTTCAGGATATTTCAAATTCTGTCAAGAAAGGAGATATTACCCTCCTTCTGGTGTATTTTGGAAAGAAAAAAAAAAAAACTGCAGGAATGTCCTTAATCAATACCCTACTAGTCCTAACAGAAAGTAGTACAGAGAGCTTAATAAACGTGTAAAGGATCAGTTAACTGCTGATAAGAATCTTTGGCTTGATGGCTTGGCTGACAAAGCCGAGGAAGCAGTTAGACAACACAACAGCAGAGGGTTAATATTTTGTGTGGTAGAAAACGGACAGGTATACTGGGATAAACAAGGTAAGGTTATGGAAGGTGAGGTTATAGAAGGTTATAGATTGAAATACTGGGATAAACAAGGTAAGGTTATAGAAGGTTATAGATTGAAGGATAAACAAGGTAAGGTTGTAGAAGGTGAGGACTATGTCATGGCTAGGTGGGCTGAGCATTTCAATGATGTTCTAAACAATGTGGTTAGTTCTACTCCCATTTTTGCAATGATGATAGATGCATTGGTGGCTTTAATGTTGGCCCTATAGCAGAATCTGAAGCTATTTTGGCTATTTCTAAACTTAAACTTCATAAATCCTCAGGAGTAGATCAAATTACTCGGAAATGCTTAGAGCTGGGGATGTTTCAGTTACCATTTGGATGACTGAAATTTTGAATATCTTTTATGATAAAGGAATGGTTCCTAAGGATTTTACCAGAGCTATTATTATCCATATTTCTAAAAAAGGTGATTGCAGTTCTTGTGATAACTATAGGGGTATCAGCTTATTTTCTGTTCCAGGTAAAGTTCTTTGCATGATTGTGCTTAATAGAATTAAGAATCTGGTTGGCAGGCAATTGTGTGATGAGCAATGTGGATTCAGAAGTGGTAGGGGATGTGTGGATCAGATATTTTCGTAGGCAGATTCTAATCCTTCCAGTGTCCAGAACGTATATATCCGTTTTTAGTACAATAAAAGAAAACAATTTTTAAAAAAATAAAATTTGACGTTTTAAATTTTTTTTATAGATATCTTATAAAAATATGTGATTTAAGCTTGAGAAATAATATTTTATTTTTTTATTTGATGCATATTTTATTAAACTACGACATAAATAATTTGGTAAAACCATTTGTTTGCCATTTCTTAGAAGTTACATAAGGCAGGTGTGTCCAAACTTTTGACTTCCCTGGTTCACATTGAGTGAAGATTTGACTTCCTTGGGCCATATTGAATGATGATGAATTGTTTTGGGTTGGGTGTTTTACCTCTGAGCAGCACTGTTTTGCACACCATGGGCTAAATGGTCAGGTCACATGGACCCTGAAGGCTCAGAGAAGGTTGGGGCAGGGGATCCACTGGAACAGCTGTTAGGAGACAGATGGTAGCCTCCCGTCAAGGCCATCCAGCGTGTTCTTTAACGTGCACAGGGTATGGCTCTCCCGCACACGGGGCCACGGCTTAACATCCCATCCGATGGACGGCGGCCTTTCCAAGCACATCGGTGTCCCCTACTGACCGTGGGCAGGGCGGGGAATTTTGCATAGATAAATCTCAATGCTGACCCAGCTGCGACTCGAACCTGGGAGCTACAGATTACGAGCCTGGTGCGCTACCGACTAAGCCACCCCCGCCCCATTGTTTTGGGCCACACATAAAATATATAATATAGTTAATGTATATGAATAATAAAGCTTCATTTATTTTCTTATCTGTTTTATTACAAAATTAAAAAAGGGCAACATGAAACTAGTGGGATATCAAAAACTTGCTGAAAATCACATAATTATGTTGAAGGCTTATGTCATAAACACGTAAACTTTACGATTTTGTGGGTTGCATTACTAGCTGTCCAGGGCTGCTGGTTGGACACGCCTGATATAAGGTATTGCCATTTTGTTTTTTAACATTACTGCTGAAGCAATCCCCTAATTTAAGCTCAGAAGTTTGATTTGAACTATTATCAACAAATTTTTCCTTTAAGTTTTTAAAATCTCCTGATAATTATCAAAGAACTACTACTTTTTAAAAATGGAAGATTTTGGAAGTAATTATGAAATGTGTACCTTTTTTTGGTATATCACTGTAAAAATTGTTATTAAAATTAATATGTTACTACAGTGTTCAAATTTTTTACTTCAGTAAAATTCAGAATTAAATTCTTTTTAATTTGGTATATAACAGCTATTTCTGTTGATTAGTTATTTATTAAAAATATTCTAAATATAACTTGTTTATTGGACTGCAACAAGCCTGGACTTTTTCTCAAAGTATAGTATGGAGAAAAAAAATTCAAAATGGAAGAAATGTTTAAACAAGATTTTTTTTTTAGAAATAAATAGCCTTTCTATTCATGTGCATTATAATCATTTCTATTAGCTTTCTTTTTTTAATTTTTTTTGTGTTGCCAGATGCAATTTTTTACTGCATGACTAAAAAAGTCCTATTAAAATGAAACATATTGTCTTTTTTGTTAAATATTTTATTTTCAGAAAATCCAGAATTAAATGTTTGTTAATTTGGCATATAACATGCCATAATTCCTTTCACTAATTGTTTGGGAAAAAAGTTCTAAAGTTAAATTTGGTCTCTGGATGTAAGCCAGTTTTTCAGGCTGGACACTGGAAGGGTTAAGAAATGTTTAGAGTTTCAGAAAACTTTGGTTGCTAGCTTTGTTGATTTCAAAAAGGCATGTCTTACAAGTATGTTAGTGATAAATAATGGAATAAACTCAACACATTCAATATCTACCAATAAATCAGCACTTTGAAGTCGATTGAAATTTTAGAGGAAAAATTGTCTTGAGCTGGGTGGGATACGAACCCACAACCTCCTTATAACATGTCAGGTGCTCTGGACCACTGAGCTACCGGCTGCCGAATCAATTTCGACTCTGTTGATCGTCATAATTTGTGGTTGATTGTGCGATCACATGGTATACCTGACAAGTTAGTTAACATAATGAAAGCTCTCTATAACACTGAGTCATGTGTGAGAGTTGGTAAGGCTTGTAGCAATTGGTTTAGCATTACTTCTGGTGTTCGACAAGGGTGCATTTTGTCTCCTTTTCTCTTTAGTTTGGTTATTGATTACGTTATGCGAAATTCACTTCAAGGAAAAGATTTTGGCCTTAAATGGACTGGAGATAGGAAAATTTCTGATTTAGATTATGCTGATGATTTAGCCCTTTTGGCAAATGATGTTGATGAGATGAACTCTTTCATTCGAGCTGTTGATGAGACTGGTAGTAGAGTAGGTTTGGTTATAAACAGAGAGAAAACTAAAGTGATGAAAATTGGTCAGGCAGGCTGTGATTCAGTTAATCTGAATGGTTGCAGTCTTGAGCAGGTGTCACAGTTTAATTATCTTGGGAGCTATGTAACAGATAATGGTGATGTGCGGCATGAGATTAACAGCCGAATAGGGATTGCTGCTGGGACTTTTAAGAATCTATGGAGAGTGTGGAGAAATAGGCGTATACACCTAAAGACTAAAATTAGACTGTATAATGGTTTGTTTCTTTCTAGGGTTAGTTATGGTAGTGAAACTTGGACGTTATGTAAACAAGATAACAGGAAACTCGATGCCCTTGATTCCAGATGCTTGCGCAGTATCACATAAATTTTTGTGAATCGTTGAAGAGTATGTATCATTGAAAACTTTTGAAGCAATTAACAATTCAGGATCATTGTAATAAAAAAGGACATTAAATTAAAACTTTCTCTTGGAAGACCTGGCCCATGGCCAAGTGGTTAACGTGCTTGGCTACTGATCTAAGGGACCTGGGTTTAAGCCCTGGCATGGATGTATGTGTTGTTTTTCTGCTGAGGTCCTGCCATCCTCACAGATCTTATACTATGGCATATAAACTGACAGGCTCCTGTCAGACCTCTGTGGCAAGCAGCTGTTTGAGGGAGTATTTATTTTGTCCTAAAGAAATATGGGAACTATTTCCATAGATCTGTACTGCAATGTTAATCCTTAACTTTGAGATTCAGTAATACTTTATTTAGCTGCTGTATTTACCTATCACATTATGAATATATTGCAATAGAAGAGTGTAATTAATTTAAAATGGATTGGGATTTTATATCCTAGTAAAATTGTATTTTTATTCACAGAGTAACAAAGCATATGATACACACGATCAGCTATAAAATTCAAAAATTAATTTAGCAATTAAATGGAGTTACTGAAGTAAAAGTCAACAACCATTATCAAATATTGATTGATTATCAAGCTCAGCATAAATGGAGAATTTTTTCCTCAGCATTTAAATTTTAATTATTGAAATGATCTAAAATATCTTTAAAGGTTTTATTAAAAGTTGAATTGTTTTAGTAATGTATATTATGCATGCATAAGATCCTTCTATTTAATCTGAATTGGAAACCCCACACAACCTAAAACATTTTGTGTCATTGTGACACAAAACATGTCAGTAATTGACATCTTTGCTTGTCGTAATTAGACTGCTTATCCCTCATTTAAATTTAAGTTTTTAGTAACACTTATCAAATAAACTAAAAAATCAACTATTCATAATATTTCAATCACATTTAATGGCATATACATTCTCACTCTAGGTATTAATGAAATGCCAGCTTGAACAAAATCATTTTACATTCAAAATGCAATGACATATCAGTTCAAATGTAATGACTATAAAGTCTAATTACTTTACCACTGAAATATTAGTGGTATGTCAGCTCTAATCTAAATCAATTTAGCACTAAAATATCAGCAAATGTCAAATTTAGGTCATTTTACCATTTAAATATCGGCAAAATATGAACTATAAACCAAATCATTTTATCACTTAAACATCAGCAAATTGTGAACTATAAACCAAATCATTTTACCATTAAAATATCAGAGAAATATAAACTATGAACCAAACAATTTTACCATTTAAATATCAGCTTAATTTCAGCTATAACCCAAATCAATTTAGCACTTAAATATCAGTGAAAGGTCAATTATAAACCAAATCATTTTACCACTAAAATAATTGGTGAATGTCAACAGTAAATCAAATCATTATAGCACTAAAATATCAGTGAAATATTAGCTATAAACCAATTCATTTTACCACTAAAATATTAGTGAAATATTAGCTATAAACCAATTCATTTTACTACTAAAATATCAGTGAATGTCAATTATAAACCAAATAATTTTATCATTCAGATATCACTGAGGTTTCAACTATAAACCAAATCACTTGCCTATTAAACTTTTCAAAATTCCATTTACCTTGGGAAATCTTGAAAGTGATGATGAAATTCTGATCGAAATGATTTTCATAAAACATCACTTTGCATGAAAGAATATTGCAACCAAGCACACAGTAAATCTGAGTCGAGTCATGTTGGTTAGGCCTAACAAAGAATTATCACAAAGTTGCTCATACAAAAATAATGTGCTACAAGTCACTTCACTGATTGCACATGAAGATGTTAAACACCCTAATAAATAACAATTCACGTTGTATTCACCTCAAAAATGTGTAAAGTATATCTACTACAAAAGTAAAATTAAAAAATGCCACCACAGCACTACACTGTGTCCAGCAAGAACAAATGAGATGAAAGGCTCAACAGGACTGCTGGGCCTCTTTTTTGAACGTCACAGTCACATGACATCTGTTTTTCTCCATAGAGAGGGCTTTGGGTTAGGCAAAGGAGTGGGCAACCTCCTTTGACATCATTATATTCCCCACTTCGCATATTTTTGTTATATGACCAGTCTGGTTGGACCTACGTAGCCCATGGCTGCTTGAGGATGATGACCTCTTCACTACCAGTAATACAATTGTTTAGGTTATTTGTAGAATTTCCCAGGAAATTAAATATTCTTTCTAATGTAGATAAGAAGATAAAGATTTAGAAACGATTTCACGGCATCATTATTAACTTAGAAGAAAGAATAACACTTTTTATGCCATTTGCATTTATTAATACATATATATAACAGGTTCTAATATTCTATTTACATGATTTAAGAAGCCAAGCGCTTTCAACTGTACTCAGTAATCATCCTCAGGGTGGTACAAAGTTCCAAGTTTGATGGTGAAATGTTAGGAAGGTGATCATAAGGAATAGGATCTTCAAGAAAACAGGTAACCTTCGAACTTGGAGCTTGTAGTGCCTCTTATTATAATAGTACATGTATTAATAAATGCAAACAGCATGAAAAGTGTTATTCTTTCTTCTAAGTTCTTGCTAATGTGATATTGAAATGTGTTTTTCACTAGTTTAAATCGCATATTTAGTGGAGTTTTTCTTACTGAAGTAATTTTAAGAAAATTGGCATCATTCTGGAAAAATTTAACTTGTTTGGTTGCCATCAGTTGTTGCAATGTGTTGCGTAAAAAAATATGGCACATGATTGCCATAAACTGCAGGTCTGCCTTATTGCAAATAAAGGAAATATGTTATCAAAAGATTTGTAGTTTGTTTTGGTACTTATAGGTAATATTTGATAACTTTGTTTATCAGAGTTTATGCATTCCCATTAGAAACATTGCCCAATGGGGGTAGACACCATTTTTCTGCCAAAAATTATACCTACTCCTATGACATTGGTCATTTAGCAAAAAGATCAAAAGTCATGTTGTCTTTTAGCTGTTTTCAGTGGAAAGCAGTAAGAAAAAATGATATTATCTTTGAAGCTGCTAATTCAAACAGAAAAGTGCTGTGGGGAAGATAAGACTTCAGTAGAAAGGAAACACACAAAAAAATGCATTATCCAGAGCTCAAACCCAGGCCCCTTTTATCTACAGCAGCAGAACTTCAGTATTTAGGTGGCATATTTTTTTAACACGGTTTTGATGAATCACTTGATTTCTGGACTGACAGTGACTAATAGCAATGAAAAAAAATATTTTTCATGAAGAATTTTGCAACATTAGTCTCTTTAAATTGCTTCCATGAAAAAAAATATAAAATCTGTGATTTGAACCAATGTAAACATGTTGAAATATCGAATTAAAGAAAATATTTAACTTCATAAATGTTCTACCAATCGTCATCATACTCCTCAAGCACCATGGGCTACGGAGGTCCAACCCGACCATGCAATTTAGTTCTCCAAGCATATCTGCCCTAAACTATATCTGCTGCATCCAGCCACTGCACACCAATTCTAACAAGGTCCTGTTTGACATTGTCTGCCCACCACATCCTAGGTCTCCCCCTC
The DNA here is from genome assembly GCA_038380435.1 of Ryuthela nishihirai. NCBI lineage: Eukaryota > Metazoa > Arthropoda > Arachnida > Araneae > Heptathelidae > Ryuthela > Ryuthela nishihirai. The sequence goes on along the minus strand of JAWZYU010000015.1, from coordinate 67,399,687 downwards.
TTTCTGAGGCCTTTAGGCACGCTGTTCATTCGCGAATCTATAATTATCCATACGGGCAACATGGCCAAACCAACGGAGTCTCTCTCTGCACAATATGCTGCTTAAAGGAGATTGCTGACTCCTTTGCCTAACCTCATCATTAGTTACAAAGTTGAACCACCTAATGCCCAAGATACTGTATAAGAATCTAGAATCAAAAGCATCTAGTTTCCTGTTATCATGTTTGCAAAGTGTCCAAGTTTCACTACCATAACTAACTTTAGAAAGAACCAAATTATTATACAGTCTAATTTTAGTCTTTAGGTGTATAAGCCTATTTCTCCACACTCTCCATAGATTCTTAAAAGTCCCTGGAGCAATCCCTGTTTGTTTGTTAATCTCATGCCACATATCACCAGTATCTGTTACATAGCTCCCAAGATAATTAAACTGTGACACCTGCTCAAAACTGCAACCATTCAGATCAATTGAATCACAGCCTCCCTGACCAGTTTTCATCACTTTAGCTTTCTCTCTGTTTATAGCCAAACAGAGAAAGTTTTTTTTACCAATAATAACCAAAAAAAAAAAACATCTGCTATTCCAGACCAAGCCATCTATACTTAATGTTTTTTCAAAAATAGAAATTGCTGTTTGAAAAATTCCTTACATATATCTTATAAAAATCCATCCATAGTGAATGCACAGCTTACCTCTAGATGTAGAATTCAATAATTACACCATGTGAAAAATATTGCCCATATGGCAGTAATCAAACCCTCAACTTTCCAGGTATATGCCAGAGTGTTCGGGAAAGGGTCTTCACCAAATTGTTGCCATAAAGTTGGGAGCACAGAATTGTTGAAAATGTCGTTATTCCCAATTCAGATTTCCATTCACTGGAACTAGGGGACCCAGCATGAACCATGAAAAACATCCCCAGATCATTATGCCTTCTCCATCAAACTTCACTGTTGCCACAACAGTCGCACAGTCAGTTCACAGTTGGCACATGGTCAGGCAGGTAGTGTTCACCTGGCATTCTTCATACCCAGACTCGTCCATAGGACTGCCAGAGGGTGAAGTGTGATTCATCACTCCAAAGAATGTCGTTCCACTGCTCAAAAATCCACTGGTGCTGTGCTTTACACCACTCCAACCAACATTTGGCGCTGATCTTGTTGATGTTAGACTTGTGTGCAGCTGCTCGGCCATGGAAACCCATTTCCTGCAGCTCGCAATCAACTGTTACGGTGCTGGCAAAGCTTCTAGAGGCAATTTGGAACTCGGTGGTGAATGTTGCAACCCAAGGACAGGCCATTTTGTCACACCACCTGCTTCAGCACTCGGTGGTCCTGCTCTTTCATATTACTTGGACTACTGAGTCTTGATTGCACTATATATCGTTTATATAACATCATGTTGCTCCTATATGTTTCCACTTCACAATAACGTATCTTATAGTTGATCAGGGCAGTGCAACAGGGCCAAAATGTCCCAAACTTGACTTTCTGCAAAGGTGACTAAATGCTTCTATGACTGCTCCACATTGAAAGTCACTGAGCTCTGCTGTACAACCCATTCTCTTGTTCATACATGTCTGAGGTTTGCCAGGCCACGTGCATCCTTTATATCTGTTTGTGCCTTGGTTGTGGCATATATGTGCGAATCCACTACTCAGAAGGGGTGTCCAGATAGGATAGGGACACAATATATAAATCTGGCAAAGGTTGCCTGTTTGGAGTCTGTGATTGGAAGGAGAGCATAATCTCTTCTGTTTTTCATTCTTATCATTTTTATACTTGGTGATTAGCTTTTCAATTGTTGCTGGTTGGAAGTCATGGGACACAGCAATGTGAGGAATGTTTTGAATTTATTTTTTAAGCAAATGCTCCTTTGATGATACAGTAAAGGCCCTATGAATGAGAGAATGGAAGGTTGCAATTTTGTATGCCTGTGGGGTGCATGAGTCTGCACATATGATGGAGGGGACTAGGTAGGCTTTCAGTATACTAATGTCATCAAGGATCCTGTGTCATCTTTATGGATAAAAACATTTAAATAGGGGATGCATTGCTGTTTTCCTACTCCGTGAAACATATTGTAGGATAGAGACAGTTTGGCTTTATTAATGAGACAAACTTAATTGCTAATTTCTGCCATTCCAAATAAAAAATACATCACCAACATAGTGACACCAGAAGATGGGTCAAATTGCTGCCAAATTAAGTAATTTGGTTTCAAGCTCTTGAAGAACATCTCAGACAGGATGCCAAAAAGGAATGAGCCCATGGAGGCTCCCCGAGTCCTACCTGTAGGTTTGGTGCCCAAACTGGAAATAATTTTTTTCGGTGACCAGTTTTAGAACTCCACGAATGGCATTGATTTCAGGAAGAGAAAATTTTTGCACTTCAATAATTTTTGTCTGAAATAACATAATGGCATTAAAACTGGAGTGGATGGGAATAAGGAGACTACATGAAGTGTGACTAATTTGCTGTTGGGAAGAATGAACAGATCCATGATCTTGAGTCTAGAGTTTTTTTTTTTAATTTCTTACATATTTCAAACATTACCCATATTCCTTATTCCTTACATTACCAAATTCCATATATAAATATATAAATTACGTTACAAAATTCCATATATTTTATGGAAAATGAGTAATCACAAATGAAGCTAGATAAAAATTTGGGCAGTTTTTTTTTAAGAAAGAATGTTGGAGCAAGTGGAGTGGTTATCTTTGTGCACTTTGCACTGGGCAAACATTCACAGTGCCTGACATTTGGCTGGTACTGTATTCTTCTTAAGGTCCTTGGGGAGCCACCAGTTGCTTTTTAGCCTGCAAACCTTGTTTTTGATGATTTGTGAAGTCAGCATTTAGACTGGTAGAATTGGAGCTATTTATAAAGTCCAAAACTTTGGCATCATAGTCATTTGTGTTCATGAAAACAAGCTGACATGTTTTGTAAACTAATCTGATAACAATGTCAGGGGTGTTTCTAAAGTTCTTTAACCCCTTAAGTGTCAGACTGATTAAGCAGTTTTCAAAAAACACTAGAAATGAACTAACTTTTTTTATGCTTACCTATCATTTTTTTCCTTTTAATTTTCATATTTTTTTTGTTCAGAACTAAAGGCTTTTTCTTTTAGTATGCAATATTAACTATTTCATTCATTAGTTGTTTTATAATGAGGCTCAGAACTTGAGTTGCAGTCTTAGAGGAAAAAAAAAGACATTGTAAGGGTTCATTGCCTGAAAATACTCATGAGAAATTTCTTTCCTAGTAGGGAGGAGATTTTTGTCGGGAGTTCATGAATTTGAAGACTTTCTGTCTCATAGCATTTATTTTATGCTCTTTTCGATGTTTGCGTGCATTATTTATGAAATTTTAAATTATTTTTTGTGGAATGGGCTGAATTTAGATCCACATTTCAGAGCAGCCAGTTTACTATGGGAGAAGTTTTTATTGGACAGATAAATAACAGGAAGGGGTTAAAAGTAGGGCAAAAAGTCTTATCTGAGGTTTGAGTCCACTGAATCTTCATAAGATGTTTTCATCTGGTGTCATTTTTGCATTTTTCTTCTGTATAGTGGAGCTTTTCAGGCAGATCCATGAGAATGATGGGAGGGCAGCTGTGGCAGAAATCTTGGTGTGCCTGGTATGCCTCTGATACAATCCTCTCAATGTGTTGCCTTTTCTCTTTTATTAGAGCACGGAGAAGCTTGACTTCTACTGTGCGCAGCACACATTGACACGAACCGAGGAGGCTGCCAGGTGTGAGGCAGACCGACTGTGGAATAAAACAATTATTTCCAGTTTGGCAACAAAATCTACAGGCAGGACTCAGGGCCCCCACAAGCTCACCCTGTTCCAGCATCATATCCAAGATTGTCCTTCAAGACCTTGAAACTAAATTATTCAATTCAGCAGCAATTTTACTCATCTTCTGGTGTCGCTATGTTGATGATGTATTTTTTATTTGGAATAGCAGCAATGAGCAATTAAACTTGTCTCATTAATACAGTCAACAGTATCTATCCTACAATATGTTTCACAGAGCAAGAAAACATCAATGCCATCCCCTATTTAGATGTTTTTATCCATAAAGATGACACAGGAACCTTGATGGCATCAGTATACCGAGAGCCTATCTAGTCCCCTCCATCATATGTGCAGACTCATGCACCCCATGGGCATACAAAATTGCAGTTATCCATTCTCTCATCCACAGGGCCTTCACCATATCATCAAAGGAGCATTTGCTTAAAAAAGAAACTCAAAACATTCATTCCATTGCTGCATCCTAAGGCTTCCAACTAGCAATAATTGAAAAGCTAATCATCAAGTATTGAAACAACAACAGAAGAGATTCAACTCTACTCCCAATCACCAACTCTGAGTGGGCAACCTTCACTGGATCTATATCTTGCATCCTTGTCCTCTCTGAATCAGTCCCCAAATTACTTAGAACCCAAAATATCAAAATTGTTTTCAACCCAGCCCCAAATATGAAGAAAATTATAAAAAGGGAAAGAGACATATTTAGCCTCCTTGAAAAATTGGGTGTATACAGATTTCCCCTAAATTTGCTGGATAATTCCATCGTCTACTATATCAGAAAAGCCATATGTTTGATACAGGAGAGGTTCATAGAGCATCAAACAGATGTTAGCCAAAACAAGTGTATGACTGCCCCTGCCGAGCTGGCAATACAATATGCAGCAACCATAGACTGGGAGCACACTACACTTCTAGCACCTGCATCCACTTAACTACCGAACCATAGTGTGAGGCTATTGAAATAATGATCTCACCTGTTCCCACTTTCAACCGAGACACTGGAATCACCCTTCATGATATATGGAAAGAAGCTCTCGACATCACTACATAGTGTCACTTCACTGAAGAAGGAGTGCTGTCTCTGCTCCAAAAAGCTTTTGAGTTTTCTTCTAAAAACTTTTAACATGCAAATAGTTTGAAAGATAAACTTAAAAATTTTATTTCTCAATGACAGAGAATTTTAATATATTTTAGTCATTTGAGTGGTAGAATTCTATTCCCCATTGTAATAAATGCATTAGAAAATTTTGCAGAAATGTTGAAATTTAAAGTTTGATGAGAGAGTATAAAATTGCATCTCAATGGGATATGACATGTGATAAGTTTTAATTAACATTGTTTGTAGCTTTGCATTTAAAACTTCTTAGTCAAAAATTTTCTTCTGTGTTATTTCCATTTTGAAACCTTGCCATTTCAACAATAGTCAACTCATTAGCAAATTGAAATATTTAATTTCAGTAGTTATCATGCTACTTCTTGTAATAAGAATGAATTGTAGTTGTTTCGTACTAACTAGTAGATTTTCTCCGGTTGTTGAAAAAAATTTGAAAGTAGCTTGATCTGTAAGTAAACCCTGCTGATTTGAGTGTTTTACATTAATGTATTTATAGAACTTGCCTAACTTTTTTTATTAATTTGCTTTTACTTAATAGGTATAGCAGAAAAAGATCACTTTCTCGATCACGTAGTTCATCTGGCAGTCCAGAACGTGTAAGGCGTCGGCGAAGCAGAAGCAGGGATCGTAAACCTCGTGCTCGTGACACAGATAGACGGTCTCGTACTCCAGAGAGATTTCGCCGTTCACGTTCAAGAGATAGACGACGGTATTGTAATTCATTTAGTGATACAGAAAGTAATTTTTACATTTAGTAAACCTGCATAATATTTATTCATTTGTAGTCATGTTTTAAATGTACTAAAAAGTTAAATGTTATAGTATTTCACTTTGGCCATTAATATACTAGGAACTATTGCTAAAATTTCTGTGCAATGGGAAGTGATTACATTGCTGCATAGTATGGCTATAATTTTCTCCCCTAAAAGAGCTTGTTGAGATTTGCACTCTTATTTATATTTCTAAAAAGGTGATGAAACCAATCAAATACTAATAATTTCAGTACCTCATTTGACATGATAAATATTTGGGTCACTTTCTTCCTAATATGTTATAAAATTATTGACCAGAATTGCTTTCTGAAATGTTGCTATTCAGTTTTAACTCATTTTCAGAAAAATATTATCTAATGCTTTTGCTTTTCTGTCTATTTGTTCACATTCATCTTCTGTGATTTTAGAGATAAAATTATATATTTGATCGGGTAGGTATTTATGAAATATTATGATTAGTATTTTGGAATCACGCAATAGCTATTGTAAAATTTTAAACTAATATTGTAAATGATGTACACTGAATGGACAAATTATTATATACACCCCAATAACAATATGCAAAGAAGAAGTATCACATCCAGTCACTTGGGATACTGAAACTGGTAATGCCTACAAAGAGAGCAGGTCTCCACTTATTGGAAACCAGTCACGGAAAAGTAATCATGGGTAAAGGCAGCGACGTAAATGAGTTTGACCATGGCCTTAGAGTAGGTGTGAGGAAGGCTGGTGGAAATCCCAACAGTTCACCTGTTGGACTGTTGGGATTTCCACGTCAGACCATCGCACATGTATACCAAGACTGCATGAAATACGACAAACCTTCAACTAGCAGGTGAAATGTGGTTGTAAAAACATAATTTACTCTCGAGATGAGCACAGACTGTCCCACATCATTACAAGTAATTGCATGGCTACTGTAGAGCAGATAATGTCAGAATTGATTGAGGATGCGTCCACAAGCTTATGCACAAAGACCATAACTAACATCACTCGTACCATAGAAAAATCAGGCTATGATAGTCAACATTCACGTCGTGTCCCCTTGTTGATTGCAAGGCATCAAAATATTAGGCTGCAGTGTGCAAATGCCTATCACAACTGGAGTGTGAAGACTGGAAGCACATTATCTAGTCTGACAAACCATGGTTTCAATTCTATCACACCGATGGGAGGGTGTGTGTATGGCATAAATCACACGAAGTGATGGACCCAGCTTGCCAAGTTGGGGTCTTACAGTCAGGTAGAGGTGATGTAACAGTTTGTGGTATGTTTACATGGGCTTTCTTGGGGCCCTTTGTAACTGTTGAGACTTCTGTCATTGGCATAAGGTATGTGAACACTTTCGTAATGATTCTCTTTCTGCACCACGATACCATCTTTCAACAGGACAATGCCACACCACATATTTCCCGAATGGTCTGCCTTTTCAGTGATGTCTGCAAACCATGCATGTTAGTTTTCACATGGGACAGGTCCGTAGAGACATCTGTAGCTTGATTGCATGCTTAAAAGATTGTTATTTTGAACAAATATGGACACTCCTAATTTCCCAATATAGGCAGTCTTCAACTTATGTAGACTCGACTGAAGGTTTGAAGTGGAAAGAAATTCGGATCATGCATAGGGATTGGAGGTGGTACATGCACAAAGTGGTATCCCTTCCAATACATATTTATGTTTACAATGCCTGTAATTCAGTCCACATTAGACTTAATTTTCATACTTTTGTAATTTATTTTTGAACTGAACTTTATGTAAATTTAAAAATGTGTAAATATATACAGATATGTTTATTACATGCATTTCTGGGGAAGTGAAGACATGTGCATAATAATGAATGCAAAATTCGTCTTGGGCCTGGCTACATTTAAAATCCTGCAGGTGACAAGAATTCCATTGTAGGGAAGTTAAACATAGATGACAATCACAGCATTACCTGGGTGACATTTTAACGTCAATATACCAATAAGTATATACAAAATATTTATTGATATATTAATGTTAAAATGGCACCCGGGTAACACTGTGATTGTCACCTATGTTTAAATCATTATTAATGCTAAATAATGTGAAGAGACTTTATTATTTCCATTTTACTCAGCACAATATAAAAAGAAATAGTTGCCACCCATTGATCATAGATGGTGCCAATGGTTGGCACAAAAATCATTGGTGAAAAAGTTAGTCTTAAATTAGTGGAAAAAAGATGAGCCGGCATTAGTTCAATCGGTAAGAATACTCTTGCATGTTTTTGGAGAGATGTGGGTTCAAATCCCGTATGTCGACGAAATTTTTTTCACAAAATATTTATTGATATATTGGCGTTTCACCATATGGGCTCATAAAAATACAATTGATTATATATATATATTAATTAACAGCTAATGGGCTAGTTCTGTTAAGAATACTAGTTCATTTAGGGGGGCTGAAATTGGATCTGACAGTTTCCTTGTTAAAAGTGTCTTGCAACTTAAAAAGTGTTGTACTAAGGTTAAAAAATTTACCTTTAATTCTGAAGCTCTGAAAGACCAGTTATAGCTAAAGCTTACCATGATAGGTTACTTAGTCATTATGACAGTCATGGTTTGCTTACCACTGAAGTTGAGGAAGAATGGGACCATTTTAAACAGGCTTTTTTGGAAACTAACAGTACTCTTTTAGGGAAAAAGGAGCAGAGGAGGTTGGGTTGGGTTGGGTTGTTTTACCTCTGAGCGGCACTTTTTTGCACACCATGGGCTAAATGGCCAGGTCACATGGACCCCGAAGGCTCAGAGAAGGTTGGGGGAGGGGACCCACTGGAACAGCTGTTGGGAGACAGATGGTAGCCTCCCGTCAAGGCCATCCAGCGTGTTCTTTAACGTGCACAGGGTATGGCTCTCCTGCACACGGGGCCACGGCTTAACGTCCCATCCGACGGACGGCGGCCTTTCCAAGCCCAGCGGTGTCCCCTACTGACCGTGGGCAGGGCGGGGAATTTTGCGGAGATAAATCTCAACGCTGACCCAGCTGGGACTCGAACCTGGGAACTACAGATTACGAGCCTGGCGCGCTACCGACTGAGCCACCCCCGCCCCCGAGCAGAGGAGGCAGAATTATTTGAGTGATAAGGCACTTGAACTTATTTCAGAAAGAAAGAATTCGAGGAATGTCCTTAATCAATTTCCTACTAGTCCTAATAGAAAGCATTACAGCCAGATTACTTTTTACAATGTTTAAGGCTATAAGTTTGTCTTGTAAATAAGCATTATACAGATCATATATATACTACAGGAAATAAAAAACGCAACAGTTGCAAGAAGTTATGCAAATATGACGAAATTTAGGATTGGGTTGTTTTACCTCTGAGCAGCACTTTTTTTGCACACCATGAGCTAAATGGCCAGGTCACATGGACCACGAAGGCTCAGAGAAGGTTGGTGGGCCCACTGGAACAGCTGTTAGGAGACAGATGGTAGCCTCCTGTGAAGGCCATCCAGTGTGTTCTTTAACGTGCACAGGGTATGGCTCTCCCACACATTGGGCCACGGCTTAACATCCCATCCGACGGACAGCAGCCTTTCCAAGCCAATCAGTGTCCCCTACTGACCATGGGCAGGGCGGGGAGTTTTGCGGAGATAAATCTCAACACTGGCCCAGCTGGGATTCGAACCTGGGAACTGCAGATTACGAGCCTGGCATGCTACTGATTGAGCCGCCCATGCCCTTCTCCATACACACAGTGCACCCAAGTCACCCCCTCATAACATGAAGAGTAAAGATCATCTTATTAAAATCTCAAGACTAGTTGACCATGTCAGTACACCAAAACTGTGCAGTCATGAACAATGCTATACAACATTCTCCATCGATCAATGCCAAGGTCTGCATGGACTCCTCAAATGAAAGAAAAATTATTGAGCTGACCAGCAAATTAAGCAGCAAGCTCCAACCTTGTCGGTGATGCTGCATCCCATCCACATGGACTCTCCCATTTTCAACCTTTACACTTAACTTCAAGGGCTCTTTTTAACTATAATCTGAATGCTCATCATCATCATCATCCTCAACCAGCCATGGGCTACGGAGGTCCAACCAGACTGTGCAATTTAGTTCTCCAAGTATGTCATATTCTGTCATATCTGCATGTCACATCTGCTGCATTCAGCCACTGCACACCAATTCTAACAAGGTCCTGTTTGACATTGTCTGCCCACCACATTCTAGGTCTCCCCCTCTTTCTGAGGCTTTTAGGCACGCTGTTCATTCGCCAATCTATAATTATCCATACGGGCAACATGGCCAAACCAACAGAGTCTCTCTCTGCACAATATGCTGCTTAAAGGAGATTGCCGACTCCTTTGCCTAACCTCATCATTAGTTACAAAGTTGAACCACCTAATGCCCAAGATACTGTATAAGAATCTAGAATCAAAAGCATCTAGTTTCCTGTTATCATGTTTACAAAGTGTCCAAGTTTCACTACCATAACTAACTTTAGAAAGAACCAAACTATTATACAGTGTAATTTTAGTCTTTAGGTGTATATGCCTATTTCTCCACACTCTCCATAGATTCTTAAAAGTCCCAGCGGCAATTCCTACTCCTCTGTTAATCTCATGCTACACATCACCATTATCTCTTACATAGCTTCCAAGATAATTAAACTGAAACACCTGCTCAAGATTGCAGCCATTCAGATTAACTGAATCACAGCCTGCCTGACCAATTTTCATCACTTTAGTTATCTCTCTGTTTATAACCAAACCTACTCTAGTACCAGTTTCATCAACAGGTCGAATGAAAGAGTTCATCACATCAACATCATTTGCCAAAAAGGCTAAATCATCAGCATAATCTAAATCAGAAATTTTCGTATCTCCAGCCCATTTAAGGCCAAAATATTTCCCTTGAAGTGAATTTTGCATAACATAATCAATAACCAAACTAAAGAGAAAAAGAGACAAAATGCACCCTTGTCGAACACCAGAAGTAATGCTAAACCAATTGTTACAAGCCTTACCAACTCTCACACAACTCAGTGTTATTATAGAGAGCTTTCATTACGTTAACTAATTTGTCAGGTATACCATGTGATCTCGCAATCAACCACAAATTATGATGATCAACAGAGTCGAAAGCCTTTTTTGAAATCAACAAAGTTAGCAACCAAAGATTTCTGAAACACTACACATTTCTCAAGAATCTGCCTAAGTGAAAATATCTGATCCACACATCCCCTACCACTTCTGAATCCACATTGCTCATCACACAATTGCCTGTCAACAAGATTCTTAATTCTATTAAGCACAATCATGGAAAGAACTTTCCCTGTAACAAAGAGTAGGCTGATACCCCTATAGTTATCACAAGAACTGCGATCACCTGTTTTAAAAATAGGGATGATAATAATAATAACTCTGGTAAAATCCTTAGGAACCATTCCTTTATCATAAAAGACATTCAAAATTTCAGTCATCCAAGTGGTAACAGAAACATTCCCAGCTCTAAGCATTTCTGTAGTAATTTCATCTACCCCTGGGGATTTATGAAGTTTAAGTATAGAAATAGCCAAAATGACATCAGATTGTGTTATAGGGCCAACATTAAAGCCACCAATGCATCTATCATCATTGCAAACAATGGGAGTAAAACTAACCACATTGTTTAGAACATCACTGAAATGCTCAGCCCACCTAGCCATGACAGAATCCTCACCTTCTATAACCTAATCGATGTATCCCTAATCCCTATATACTTGTCCGTTTTCTACTACTTAAAACATTAACTATTTGGTACAGCTCTCTGCTGTTGTGCTGTCTAACTGCTTCCTCGGATTTGTCAGCCAAGCCATCAAGCCAAAGATTCTTATCAGCAGCTAACTGATCCTTTACATGTTTGTTAAGCTCTCTGTAATGCTTCCTATTAGGACTAGTAGGGTATTGATTAAGAACATTCCTGCAGTTCTTTCTTTCTGAAATAAGCTCAAGTGCCTTATCACTCAAATAATTCTGTCTCTTCTGCTCCTTTTTTCCTAAAAGAGTACTGTTAGTTTTCAAAAAAGCCTGTTTGAAATGGTCTCATTCTTCCTTAACTTCAGTAGCAAGCAAACCGTGACTGTCATAATGACTAAATAACCTATCATGGTAAGCTTTAGCTATAACTGGGTCTTTCAGAGCTCAGTATTAAAAGTAAATTTTTTAACCCTAGCACAACACTTTTTCAGTTAAGTTGCAAGACACTTTTAACAAGGTAATGGTCAGATTCCATTTCATCTCCCCTTTATGACCTGGTATTCCTAACAGAACTAGCCCATTTGCTGTTAATTAATATATAACCAATCATATTCTTATGCAGCCCATCAGGTGAAACCCATGTGTACTGACTGATGTATGTCACGGTGTTTGTAATAAGTGTTAGTTATTCTGAAACCATTGAGTTTACATACCTGTAGGAGATGTTGCCCATTGCCATTGCAGCTACCAATACCAAAAGGACCTATCACCCCTCCCCAGAGGTCAGAGTCAGTACCAACTTTGGCATTGAAGTCACCTAGAACAAGGGTAATATCTCCTTTCTTGACAGAATTCAGAATATCCTGAAGTTGTCTGTAAAATTTATCCTTCGCGTCCTCAGTGGGGGCATAACAGCAGATAACATTCAAGTCTTTAACGCTTGTCTTAAATTTTGCTGTAACAAACCTTTCATTAATGCACTCATATCCTAGAAGAGCATCGCTAACTTGTTTGCTGAGAAACAGACCCATGCCTTGGTGATGTTTATTGTCTTCCCTGCCTGAAAAGAGAAATTTAAGATTATTTTTAAGAATCTGTCCTTTGTCCATCTGGTCTCTTGCAAGCCGATAATATCTAAATTATAACATGGAATTCTTGAGAGGACTCAAGAGGAAAAGCTCTGTGCAGAGTCCTCACATTCCAACTACCCATGGAGAAAAAATGGTTAGTGGGATGTTTAAAGATACTATGTTTATTGAGAGAGGAAATGGCGACAATAGTAGTAAATGAATGAAAATTTTAAATACTGATGAGTGACTAGTTGGGCAATTTTGGTAGATGAAAGTTGATGTGGCAAGTTCCTGTTGTAGACTGTGACAGTGTATACTATATATGCAGTAGCAGACTGTGACAGTGAGCACAGCTACACAGAATACTCAAAGTGGAGTAGTGAGAGAGCTTATGTTTCTTGAACTCATTGTTTAAATTGAGTTTTTCTTCTGCAGACATGTTGATGGTTCTTGACACAGTGGGGTCAGTGATGGTTGCTGATATTATAGTAGTATACATAAAATGCTAATATATTAGTAGTATACATAAAATAAATGCCCCTTCATTCAACTACTTGCCACAGTGGTTTGACAGGAGCCTGTCAGTTTATTACACCACAGATAAGGTCCATGAAAAGGGCAAGACCTCAGCAGAAAGACAACACAGACATCCATGCATTACCCAGAGCTGGACTTTTAGAATTTTTTTTCATATTTGTTTAGATATATCTCAAATAAGTACTAAAAAATGTTAAAAAAAATATAAGTCATACAAATGTTGTTAAAAATTAAATTATATTTTTGGTAGTCATTTGAGGCCCATGGCAGTTACAGTGAACGTTATGTGTTACCAGTAAGCAAGCAATTATTTTAAATCTTACGGTTCAGAATTCGAATTTTAAGTATGGTTTTAATAATTTAATACAAGTATAATGTAACATTTAATACATTTTATTTACTATTTACATATTTTACACTTATATACATATATATTATAAAAAACAATAATAAAAAAAATAAAAATAAATACCCCCTCAAGCAGCTGCTTGCCACAGTATACCAAACAGGTAAACACTCTAAATGTAGGCCCACGTTGCATTTACGGCATTGTTTTCTAACATGACTTTTGCATAAAGCACATTTACATTGTTTACCCTCTAATGTTCTCTCCAAAATATGGCCAGTAGGATCATACCATGTTTCAGGTGGTATACGACTGCTTATATTTGCACTTGGACGTCCTGGATTTTTAGGATTAGAAATTGATTCTTTTTTTAGATATACTCTTGTAATTTGCCTTCTAAAGCTTAGAAGAGGTATGTTTTCATTTTCCATTGTATAAAGTACATATGCATTGTAAGCAGCAACATCAATTGCATTTGTAAATAATGGAAAATACCACTTTTTACCTCTGAATTTAATGCAATAATTTTGTACACTCCAATCTAATTTATCAACACCTCCCATGTAGTGATTATACTGTCCAATAGCAGAAGGGTGATTTATTTGAATATATTTCTTAGATTTAGACCACCTTTTCACCTGATCTAAAGGCTCCAATCCTAAATGGTTCAATATTATTTTCACAGCATTGTTATCATTCCATGTCACAGCAAAAATTTTATTTTTTGTGTCATATCTATAGTCATATATACCCTGATTTTCTTTTTTTATTTCTTTATCATTTTTAATGGGACATTTATTCATCCTGTTATATCGTGCTGTACCAGTTGCCTTTATACCATTTTCCTCTAATTTTACAATTAGTTCAAAAATTTACCCTTGTAAAAAAGTTATCGAAATACAATTCGTACTCTGCTGGATGTTGTAATATTTTTGCCAACTTCATTATAACAGATGATCCTAAACGACTAACTTCTTGTACTTCAGATTTGCCTTCATAAACGTTCATATGAAAGCAAAAACCAGTGATGGAAGAACATAATGCCCATTGTTTGAATCCGAACCTTATAGGTTTCCCCGGATAAATTGTTTTAGAAAATGATGGCCATAATATCTGACCATTTGCTCATCAACGCAAAGCTGTTCCGAAAATATTCCGAATTTTTTTAACTTATTATTCAGTTTATCAATAACAGGTCGAATTTTGAACAATTTTTCTACCTTATCTGATTGAGAGATCATAGAATTATTATTTAAATGCAGATACTTTTTATTTCTATGAATCTGTTTTTAGTCATACAATTTCGTACAGACTTGATATCGATATCTTCGTCTTCACACCAGTACATTTGCTCTTGGGGTAAAGAATGATATCCAGATAATAAAAATATTCCAATAAATTTTCGGAGACAACCAGTAGATGAATTAAAATTGTGGCAGTTTTTCTGTTCTGCAAATATTTTACTCTGAGTAACAATATACTCTAATAAAGATTCATCAAAAATTTCTTCGAAGATTTCAACTGGAGTTTTCCCTTTGAAATTCTGTTTGATGTCGCTTACCATTGAAGCTACATTCGAAGAAGTGCTTGAACCACTTGAAAAACTTGGACTGATTTTTTTCCAAGATGAAGATAAAGTAACCTTCTTTTTCTTCGTAGTTGGTTCTGGTGCAGTTTCTGACACGTGACGTGTAATTCAATTCACCACAAACATCTTGTTTTATAGTATCCTGTAATACATCTTCATCCGTATCCTCGCAATCTGACACTGTATCCATCCTTTCTGGTAGTAATTCAACTATGTCAACAATGTCCTCTTCCAAATCTTTGAAAAACTCATCATCTTCAAGTATATCTTGTAACTCAGAAAGCGTTAAAATTTTTTTGGTCGTCATATTTCTACAAAAACTGTAATCACAATATTTATTATAATAAAAATGATCGTACATGCCAAGGTCCTCAAATGGGGACCGATGTAAATATCCAAGCGTAAATATCCTAGCGTGTCTGCTGAGAAGCAGACCCACGCCTTGGTGATGCTTATTGTTGTCCCTCCCTGAAAAGAGAAATTTAAGATTATTTTTAAGAATCTGACCTTTTTTATCTGTCCATCTGGTCTCTTGCAAGCCGAGAATATCTAAATTATAATGGTGGAATTCTTGTGTGAGGACATCAGGAGAAAAAGCTCTGTGCAGAGTCCTCACATTCCAACTACCTATGGAGAGAAAATGGTTAGTGGGATGTTTAAAGAAACTATGTTTATTGAGAGAGGGAATGCCGACAATATCAAACAGCCCCCTAATCGCAGACAAGGGGCAAAGACCTGTTTCCCCACCACTAAAGGCTGAAGCCATCTACACTGGAAGACTTCCTCCAATGTAGAATTTGACGATGCCAATAGAAGCAAAGAGTTCAGGTGCCTGCGATGACTTCTGCTCAGGATTATCCACCAGCTGATAAACATATCCTGTGAATCTATTCACTTGGGGCTGTCAACCCACAAACAAACAGAAAACACAGCGGAAGATTTTCCCTCCACAGAAGCCCACCAGTGCAGCTAAATCAGGATCCATAATCAAGCTCAGAGCCATATATCTGTCCAGTCCAGTTGGTTTATATGGTCTGCACCAGGACTCTGTGTGGTTGACCACTCCTCAGCAGGGTAGAAAAAAAAGAAAAGTAGCCATAGTTGTCCAGATCAGTAGGCCACACTAATCTGGCAGCCCTCCCCTTCCGTTCACTTCCACAAGAGAGTATCTCTTTTGAAAGTTACTAATGGTCTGCACCACGAGAAGGCAGGGTCGGACATTAGGTGCTAGGCCTGGCCGGTTCTATGCATCATCACAGGGGATTGTTGCATAGCTCTCCTTCCAGCGACTACCTATGGCTGCTACAACAACATATAACAGCTACTTGTTGCTTGTGTTCTTCTTACATTACAGTACTTTTGTTTCTCCGTTACGAAGTTGATGCTGTTTGTGATGTCACTGTAGCTTGTTTTTTTTTGTCCCTTGTCACCTTTCAAATGTAAAAGATGATATAAAGCATTTAGAGATAGGAAACCAGAAATTGGGACATTGCACAAGAGGCAATATGCCCAGATTGTAGTAAAAGTTAGAAATGATCACCTCAAGAATAGTTTAGATGTAAGACAGCTAAAAATAATGGGTAATTAATACAATTATAGCTGTGGTTGTAAGTTATTTATAGTGAGCACACAATTAAATAATGCACAAGCTGAAATATGGAGGCCAAAATGTTACAAGACTCTCTAAATAGTAATTTACTTAATTTATTTTTAACTGATTATAAAAAGTTAAAATTAATACCCAAATTTTTAATAATACCTAAGAAAAGATATGAAAATTATTTAAAACAAATTATTCAAATAGCAGAAAATAAGATGTTAAATAAATTATAAGGAAATTTAGGACAGATATTAGAGAAAAGAAAAACTAACATGTAAACAGTACTTAAGAATGGCAAAATTTTTTAAAACAGAACGATTGAACCAGATAAATGGGCAAACAGCATATAAAATTGAAAAAGAAACTGTAAGAATTAGTAACATACATAATAATAAGTTGGAAAATTAAAGAAAAACCAACAGAATAGTATAAGTAAGGAGGAAAAGAAAAACATTGAAAAAATTGCCAATAGTAAGAAATATTATATTTGTTAAGTAATCAATTAGATCATGAACAGGAAAGAATATTTCAACAGGGGTCAAAATATGCATACAATAGAAATCCAACTAATATAATAGAATTAGTACATCAAATTGAACAAGCAATAAGTAAAATACTGCAGATACAAAAAAATAAAGAAAGATTTAAATTATACCGAAGTATGAAACACCAACAGCAAATTGATGATAGGATTAGAAAAAGAGATCTTAAAATATTGCATAAGCTTAAAGCTAATTCAGAACTTAAAATTTTGTTAGTGGACAAAACAGATCAAATAGTGATTATAGACAAAAAAGATTGTGAAGTTAAAATTAATAATACATTAAAAATTTAAAATGTGTACTATTAAAGGGTAACCCTATAGTTCAGGTACTTAACAAATTAGGAAAGTTAGAGGGATCCATTTTTACCTAACAGCCTAACTAGAAAGTGTATACCACCCATGTACCCCAGTATACCTCAAATGTTTGTCAAAATAAAATTGCATAAGGGAAATAAATCCTTTAGGCCACTAGTTAGCAAATGAAAATTACCAACTTACAATCTGGAAAGGGCTTTATTTGAGTTTTTTGTACCTCCCTCCCACTAAATATATAATAACATCATGTATTGAAGTGGTTAATGTAATTAGACAAATGTAGGTTAAGGAGACTACTACCATTCACTCATTAGATGTCATATCACTATATCCCAGCACACCACATTTGGATATTTAAAGCTGAATGGTTAAAGGTGGCCAGGCCCATGGCACAGGAGTACTTTATATTCATGAGGCCCTGGACCTGGCCACCACTCCAGCTGGTTCGTTGTCAACAGTAAGTCCTGGATCCAGACAGATGAGATTCCTGTGAGTTGAGCACACTGCATTGCAAAAAGCACCTTTCAACCCTTTGCACTCTTTTTTTTATAGGTGTCCTGTGGCCGAGTGGTTAGCACTCTTGGCTATTGATCTAAGGGACCGGGTTCGAGTTCCGGGTAAGGCATGGATGTGTGTCGTTTTTCTGCTGAGGTCCTGCCATCCTCACAGATCTTCTACTATGGCATATAAACTGACAGGCTCCTGTCAGATCTCTGTGGCAAGCAGCTGCTTGAGGGGTTGTTTTTTTTTACCAGTTACCAGTTTGATAAAAAATAGCTTTTTCATATTGTTGCTTAAATTTTTTTAAATATAAATATTACCAAAATACTTGCCTGTAAAAACTTTTTTTTATATTGATAAGGACCTTTATACATATTTATGGAACAAAAATAACAGTGATTTACAAAAAAAAATACAAAACAAACATCACAAAAAAACAATAAAAAATATATATAAAATTCTATCTGTAAAATAAAGTGTAATGTTTTTGTAAATGTGTGAAAAATGTTTTCACTTTTTTGTTTCATACTACTACAATGTAATGATATTTGACCTAATAAATTATTATTAATTATTATGCATATAAAAAAAAACTACAACTTACAATTTTTTTTAATTTGTGATACCGTTCGAAATAGTCGCCAGACTGACCATAATGTATCGCCTCTATGGTGCCCATGAATTTTATGATAAAATCAAGATGGCGTCCTTGGGTGCAAAGGGTTAAACCATCTTTATATATTCGTTATGTTGATGATGTGTTAATTTTTGGGGATTACGCTATTAACACACTTCATACTTTAATTGACATGCTTAATAGCATTTTAATTTCCATAATTTTCATGCATGAGAATGAAATTAGTGGAGAGTTGCCATATTTGGATATACTTATCAAAAAGAAAATCCCTATATGTGAGGTGGAGGTTACTGAAACCAACTTTCAGTCCCAATTTAATACATTACACATTAGCACACCCAATGAGTTACAAAAAATCTATTGTAGCACCATATTTTTTAAGGGCCTATTGATATAACACTAAAAAAATGCATTAAGAAAAGAAGTAGAATTTATTTATAAAATAGCAAGAGAAGTGGGATGCCCAGAAAAATTAATTAAAAGATTGGGAAAAAAATGCAAAATATAGAAGCCACCAGGACTGCACAAGGATATGCTTGCAACACTGAGATTCCATCCCTACCAGTGACATGGACTCTCCTGTTTTGCAAGCAACCCATCACATGAGATGCACAAACAGAAGCAAATAGTGCAGAGAGACTTGTATAAGAATGTCAAGCAGCCACTAACTTGGTGCAAATACCTGAGGAAGCCATGAGCAGGAAAGGGGTGAAATGTGTTGTACAGATGTTGGGGTGTTTTAAATTTTTAATTAACTTTAAAGTTTCTAATGCTGAGTTCTGTAAATAGAGTTTAAATGTTCTTGTGGGTGTGTCGGAATAACAACATAACAAAAACAGTTCTGGACTTGGCCCCGAAAAATCATGAGCAATCATGATAAAGAACTGCAACCTATCTGATTGTAAGAGTTCTTCAGTCACCAGAAGATAGACTGAAGAACAACAGATAATGTGTGCAAGGTAAAAGAAACTCGGACTGGTAAATGTAGCTACAGTGGCGTTGCAAACAGCATCAACTTCGTAACAGAGAAACAGAAGTACTATAATGTAAGAAGAACATCAGTAACAAAAAAGCTGTTGTCTGTGCCAGCCATAAACAAGTGACAGAACTGGTAATATCATACTTTCTTGTACTTGGTCACCTTTCGATTGTAAAAGATGATATACAGTATTTAGTGGTAGTAAACCTGAAATCAGGGACATTGTGTAAGATCTAATATGCCCAGATTGTAGTAAAGGTTAGAAACAACCACCTCAAGAATATTTTAGATGTAAGACAGCTAAAATTCGTGAGTAATTAAATTAATATGAACATAGACAACTTGGGCCCTCTCATTTCAGATTCTGTCAATGTCTATATTCGTTGGGGACCTGGAAGAGTTATTTATCTAGATGGGTTTATTTAGACACCTTGGAAATATTTGGTAGATATCAAAACAATATTTTGATTTATTGTGTTAGTTTTTGTTTTCTTGATGTGTCCATTCCCACTTTGTAAATTTTTCTATAATGTTTTTATATATGAAATGGGAAAATTAATAATATTAAAAGGTTTCTATTTTATGAATAAATTAATATGCATTTCCTGTTGCTAGACCCACATTACTGGAGTGCTTTAGTATGGTGCTTCTCAAAGTGGTGGTCCATGAGTCAACGATCTGCAGTGAGCTGCCAGGAAAGGGAGAAATGTGTTTTCGAAAAGGAGAAATATATGTTTTCGTGGAAGTGTTTTTAAAATAGACTTAGGGAGAATTAGAGTCATTGAATTTTAATGACTGCCCTGTGAATCTGTAATTTGGATAAATATTTAAGTTGATGTGTTTTTAAAGTAAACACTGACACAGAAGATAAAATCTAGTTTCATCCAATTTAATTACTACACTTTAAATTTTTACATTACTTTTGACATTTTTTTTGTCTATGTTGCATTGAAAAATGTCAAATATTTTGTATAAAAGAAGTAATTGTCTTTGTAAAATATTTGTAATATCTCACAATGTTATGTTGTTATGTTCACACATTCATGTTAAATAGCTTTAATGAAATTCAGCATTGAAAATCATGAGTGCTGTTTGTGAATAATTCTTTGTAGCTTTTAATGTACTTTGAAACATAATATGCAATACTTTAGGATTCATTATTATTTTTTACTGTTTTTATTGACTGTTTTCCTCGTAAATGGTAGATTAATAATTTTTTATTACCTACTTACTACATGTTGAAAATAGATAAAAATTTATAATACTTTCACCTCTTATTTAAAGCAGGACCATTATTAGGTATGTTAATTTTGAACTTCTATATAGTTTGATTAAAAATGCAAACAATTATTTGTATTATTTAATGTAATTAAAATTAAAGATAAATTAAGTTTTAAAATTTATTTGAATATTGTTGCTAGTCTGTCTTAATTTAGTACTCGGTTAAATTTCTAAGTCGGTTTTCCCTCTCGTTTATTATTAATAGTGCACATTGCTTGATCAAAAATTAAGAAACCCTGTTAATCTTAATAATAGTTATAATAATAAATAATAATACATATTTATCATAACTGTGATGTGAATCGCAAATATGTGAAGTGGAAAGTCACATGTCATGTTCGTGATCTCTGAGCTGTCATGAATATAAACATCACAGCTGCTGGTCAACACATGACCATGAGATGGGAAAAATGTTTTATATAACCAACTTCTGAAAAGGTTTGCTTATTGGAGTTTGATGGGCTGCTGCCACCATTGCCAAAACTAGAAGTCACAAGACTGCCATACCATCTTTAAAGTGTATGCAAAATGGTTAGTAGATGACGTCTGGATCCTTGGCAAGAGTAATTGTGACAGAAATTGATACTACAGGAGAGAATAGAATGTTACACAGGAATATGAGGTCAAATCGATGTTCAGCTGTGTACCAAATTGCCACAGCTTCCAACATAAGCCAAGATAAACTTATTTTAACTTGAGCAATATAGTTGTTATACAGCTGAAGTAATTCTTAAGAACTACTAGGTGTTGAGAAAAACTTTATGTACAATACCTGCTCCTTAGGAAGGGAGATTATTCCTTCAACAAAGTTCAGAAGAGCTACCTCATCACTAATACCCTTATGGGTGAATTTTCAACAGTTGCTGCTTCTGTGATTAGAACTGTTAGTTGTTAATGATTTCCCACTGGAAAACTAATGTCATCAACAATGATTATATAAGCTTTGGCTTATTTTTCTCCACTGAAGAATAGCTTTTATCTCAGACTTATATAACACTAAATAGTAAAAAACAATTTTTTAGTCTTTATTTAATTTTTAAAATTAAATTACAGCTGCTTGCTAAGAGGTCTGATAGGAATCTCTCAGTTTACATTCTAAAAATCCTATATCCAAAGACTATTAACAGTTAATTCATTTCCTTACATTCTAAAAATCCTATATCCAAAGACTATTAATAGCTAATTCATTTCCCACTGTAAAACTAATTCCATCAGTAATTGTTATGTAAGTTTTGCCTTGTTTTTCTTTTGAAGAATAACTTTTTTTATCAGACTGAGATAACACTATATAGTAGGAAATGATAGTTTAGTTTTGCACATTTTTACACCTGTGTCCAAAGATGAATTTTTAAAATCCATTTATTGATTATGGAGGTATTTGATGAAGTATGAAGTTACATACAGTATATAAAATAGTATAATGTATAGTTTGAAATGTTATAGTATTGAATTCTTAACTTTAAGAATTTTAATTCTCTTAAGTTATTGCCTTTATATTAATACTAAATATTTTAAATCTGTTATTGTGCATATAAAATGTTAAAATTTTAATAAACTTTTAATCTTAATATACCACAGTCAGTCAACACACAATATTAACCTTATTATTAAGTGTCGAATTAATTATCATTAGAAGAGAAGAGAATCTCACTCATTTAATAACATAGTCATTTGATAACAATTTATGGAAATACTGGTGACTGTCTTTTTTATAGTTGCTTATTTCTATTATAATACTCATTTGTAGCATATTTTGTTAGGTTTTTGTCTCAAATATGTAAAGCCAATGTTATACAAAAAGTATTTTAATCAAAATTTTGCGATATTAACTTTAATAAACCATTTAATTGTAACATAATATTTTCCTTAAATAGGTCTCGCAGTTGGTCTAGAGAAAGAGAGAGAGATCGACGTCGAAGATCGAGATCTCGTGGACATGATCGTGGGCGATCCAGATCACGAGATCGGAAAACAAGTAGAGACAGACGAGATAGAAGTGCTGAACGAAGTAGAAGAGGAAGCTCAAGAGATAGAAATGCAAAAAAAGACAAAGATGAAAGGAGGAAAGAAGAAGAAACAAAAAATGTTGAAGACTCTGGAGAGCTTAAATTTGATATGCTTGACAAGGTAAGAAAGCAATATTTTAACACTATATGTTGAAAGGGGGGGGGGGGGGGTTGAGCCCAGGTAAGGCATGGATGTTTGTGTTGTTTTTCTGCTGAGGTAATGCCATCCTCACAGACCTTCTACTATGGCATATTAAAGTGGCAGGCTCTTGTCAGACCTCTGTGGCAAACAGCTGCTTGAGGGGGTATTTATTTTTATATATATTTATATTTCTAGATGTAGTGAATGTATTGAAAATAGGTCATTTCTGCTTCCTTATCCTTTGAAAGTCTGTTAGTTGGCTCACCAGTTTGTGTTTTTCAAAATGGTTACTCCACCATATCTTCCCAACCCACTGACTAATTGTAACAAGTTATGTACTAACTATACAAGCCTGTGATGTAGAGAGTGTCACAGGCTCTAAAAATGTACGACAGGCAATATATAATAATAAATCCTATTATTAAGTGTAACAGAAGAGAAACTCATGTTGATGACATAGTCCAGTTCATGGAAATACTGGTGATAGTATTTTTCGCACTGTCTATTTTCATAATGCTCATACTTTCTTCCTCATAAAAAAAAAAAGGGAAATGTGTAAATGTTTGTAACTCTACATCTTCTAAATTTAAAGGATAATAATGAAAGTGTCAAATGAAAGTGTGTGATGTGGAAAGTGCCACAGGTTATAAAAAATGTACTCAACTTATTTTTCAGAAACGGGAAAGGTGTAAATTATTGTTCCACTATATCTTTTAAAGGCAAGGGCTGAATGGACCTGAACAAGCTGAACCAGTGAATGGGATGTATAACTCCCTCTTGAGACCTTGAATAAATATTGTCTAAACAAGATCCCGAAAACCAGATTAAAGCACATTAGCGTTGTCTCTCTCACTTAGCCTCAACATATAAAAAAAATAGTTTCAGGCTATTCCACTGTGTTGAACTATTACACAATTTACAAACATATAAGGTCCAGTATATAGACAAGCTAAATACAGTAGTTGTCTGTTATATGTCATACTTGATAAAAACTTTTTGCTAATTTTGGCTGAAGATAAATTTTATGTAAATTGAAGTTCACATAATTTTTATGTGAACTTCAAATTTGTTTTAAGTAATGAACAGGGTAAACAAAAATATTGTAAAGATTTTCTATTCCTTCTTCAGTCATTTACAGTGCTTTTACCAACACCTAGTTCATCACAAATATGCTTTACTGGATCACCTTTGTCAATAAGTTATAATGCTTTTAATTTCATCTCCATCATAACGACATTACGCTTATGTTTCCACCCACTCATTTTATACCACACAATAATTAATAGATCACAACACACCTGTATATGCACAGTATACTGTACACTGCAATATTCACAAGAGGAACAAGCAAATATGTATACTGTATTATATACAAAACATGCGGCAATTTGTTTCTGCTTCTTGAAACTGAAGCAAATAAACAAAGCAAGTGGCGACTTGCTTCTTGGAATGACTGGTTAAAGCTGAGACCGGATAAGAGAGAGTCTACTGTAATATGAATTTCTTTCAAGCCTAAATGTCAAATTCTGTAAGATATGTATGGCAAATAGTAAAATAAGTGAAAAAACAATCATTAGAAAGTAAAAAAAAAACTAATTTCTTTCAAATATAACTGCTATAAAAGTTTCATATTTAAAAACATTTAAGTAAAATGAAAGTGTACACTATACCTTAGTTAAATGAAAAGTCCTACAAAATGCTTAAATCAAACTAGTAATATCTGTTACATCTTTGAAAAGCAGTTATGAAAATCACATTTAGTGAGATGTGATAATCTAGCAACTGTGAATAAAAGTTTTGATCTGTCATAACTCTTGTGCATGGTGTTGGAAAGAATGGTGAATGCTGGACTTAGGTATTTACAGCCAATAACATTCTTTCCAACACAGTGGCTTTTGCAGCCAACAGTCTATTAGGTGTCCAAATAAGTTCATATGGTTTTCACATGATTGAAGTTCTTATACAAAATATACACTGTCTATTTCAAAAATCCCCCTCATTGAATCGGACCTGATCCAGATGTGTCAGATGCTTTCAAAAACACTTAATGTGAAGGCTGAAACAGTACGGTTGTATTTGCGTAAGCTAGGGAAAGTATGTTGACTTTCCAATTGGAAAGTCAACATACAGTCAGTACAGCTGACTGGAATAATCCAAGATTATTGGCTTGCACATTGCTGCTTTTGTGACACAGTAACAAATCATCTCTCAATTGGTTAATGACTTGCAATGAAAAAAATGAAATGTACAGCATCCTTGAGTGTTCAAATCACTGGCTATCATCCAGAGATCCTGTTCTACATACATTGAAGCCAGCAGTTCATCAGAAGAAAATTATGCTGTGTGTGGTGTCATATGAAAGGAATCATGCATTATGAACCCCTGACCAAACCATCACAGGGGATGTGTACATGGAATGAAAGCAACAGGTGCATGATGCATTATTTCAGAAGAAGCCTACACTCATGAATAGAAAAAGGTGTTGTTTTTCTGTGTAATAATGCAAAACTGCATATGGCAAAAGTCCCAGAATAAAATTCATGACCTTGGTTGGAAAACTTTTCATCCACATGATTCTCCAGATCTTGCACCATCAGACTATCACCTGTTTTCGTCATTAGATAATCATTTGCTCAATAGACAGTTCAGGAACCAAGTGAAGATAAAAACAGAGTAAGATTTTTTTTTTCACTCTAGAGACCATGAATTTTACAGAAGCAGGATCTATTAGCTCATTTCTCATTGGTAAAAAAGTAACAGATTATGATGGTGTTTATTGAATAAACATTTTTTATTTATAAGTTATAAATGTTTTTTTACTATGCTTTAATTTTTTTTAGTTTAATTTACTATGCTGAAACCGGACAAACTTATTTGGACACATAATACCATATAATTCACCTGATATGCCTCGAAACAGCTATTAGGAATTCCTTTTCATTACCCAGTGTCAGTATTTTTTGACATCAAAAAAGCATGCAACACAATGTGGGCAGTTTATCATTCTTTGTGACCTGCACACTTTTGTGTGGTCACATGCTAAACTTCATCGGAAATTTCTTTTGTTTTTTTTTTGTGTTCATCTTGGAAGTACTTTATCACAGCCTTTTCTTCAAGAACTGGATGACAACTACCTCTGACTGTATAGGCAATGCCCTTTATGCAAAATTTTCATTTGGACCCCAAGCTGCATTTTGGGTATTACATTATTCCTGTCATGGTGGATACCGAGTTTGTCAATGTCATCTTTGACTGGAAATTGGTCTTTTTTACCATATATTTGTCATCTTAGGTCCAAGTACACACAAGCATTGAACATTATCAAAGTCCTCTCCTCTCTCTCCTGGGGAGTGGAACAATATTCATTGCTCCACATATAACATGCACTTGTTTGGCCAAAATTAGACTACTGATCCCAGGTCTGTGCTTTGGTCCAGATTTGGCAGTGAGATTTCTGGTTCCTTTTCATCACACTCTTCATATGTGATATAGAATGGTTGGCTTACCACAAGTCACATGTCCAGAGGATTCAATTCACATGCCATCAGGAAATAGTCTAAGCACCATCTCTTACAGAACTCCAAAGTACACCTGCCTTTTAAATTTCACATCCTTTATTGGAAATACCATTGGTGCAGTCATGTGACAGTTTTCTGAGGGGTGTAAGTCTGATTGCTATCCAATCAGGTAAGTCCTTGTTCCAAACTAGTGGATGACTTTTCTGGAATGTATCTCCAAGTGTGAAACTTAATTAAACATATATATTGTTTCTCACCTGGCCCAGAGCTGCCCTTATTGCAGCTAGAAGGCTCTGGCAAAAAATGGCAATTCTGACATGCCCCATTGACCCTAATCAAATGAATCCTTATATGCAGCTTACATTGGATATTATGCTCTTTTTTAGTATTTAACAATTTAGTATTTATTTATTATTTAAAACAGATGCAATTGTTTTCTACAACCACAACTGAATCCCATTGAAATGCCCTTAGTTCTGTGAACTATTTTTAAAACTATTTATTTGCAGGAAGCACAACAAAAACAGTTGGAATTGGAAATGCAGAAAAGGCGGGATAGAATTGAAAAGTGGCGAGCTGAACGCAAGAAAAAAGAAATAGAAGAAGGAGCTTCTAATCAAGCCATTATAATTCTTCCCCCAGCAAAAAAATGGACTCTTGAAGATGATGAAGATGAAGAAATTCCACTTATTCCAGAGGTTGATAAAAAAGACCCAGAAGAGAAACATGAAAAGCAAGAAAAAGAATGCGAGGAGATGGAAGAAAAAAGTTTAGAGCCTGAGGATGATGTTGATCCTTTAGATGCCTTCATGCAGGTATATATGTATTGACTCTTTTGCAAACTTTTATGCCTTGCTTTATTATTGCAGTTACGTTTTTCAAATTACCAAATTTATCAGTGTGCAATGTTTTACTACTGTAGTGTTCACATTCTGTATCATACTATACCTGTAAATGGTAGCTAGGCGTAAACTGGAAGGAGAGCTGTGCACCAATCCCTAGTGATGATGCACAGAACCGGCCAGGTCTAGCACCTAATGTCCGACCCCGCCTTCTCGTGGTGCAGGCCGTTAGTACCTTTCAAAAGAGATATTCTCTTTTGGAAGGGAACGGAAGGGGAGGGCTGCCAGTTCAGTATGGCCTACTGATCTGGTCATCTATGGCCACTTTTTTCTTTTTTTTTTCAACCCTGCTGAGGAGTGGTCAACTTCACAGGGTCCTGGTACTGACCATTTATACCTACTAGACTGGACTTGTTTATGGATTTGAGCTTGATTATGGATCCTGGACTTGCTGCACTGGTGGGCCTCTGTTGAGGGAGAGTCTGCCGCTGTGTTTTCTGTTTGCTTCTGGGTTGCCAGCTCTAAGTGAACAAAGGCATGCGATACCTTATATCAGCTGGTGGATAATCCTAATCAGAGGCCATCGCAGGTACCTGAACCTTGCTTAGCTAGTTGGGCATTGTCAAGCCTAAACTGGAGTAATGTGTCTCAGGCAGGCCTTGTGGCTCTTGAAAAAGTCCACTTGAAAAGGTGGTGCCTGATGTTCCTACCAGCATTGGTGACTTCAGCCTTTAGCAGAGGAGGAACAGGTCTTTGCCCCATGCCTGCGATTAGGGGGCTATTTGATATTGTTGGCCCTACCAATCTCAATAAACCTAATTTCTTTAAAAATCCTACTAATCATTTTCTCTCTGCAGGAACGTGGAACGTGAGGACATTACATAGAGATTATTCTCTTGATGTCCTCATGCAGGAATTCCAGTGCTATAACCTAGATATTCTAGGCTTGCAAGAGACCACATGGACAGGTAAAGGTGAGATACTTAAAAATAACTTTAAATTTCTCTTTACAGGGAGGGAGGATGGAAAGCATCACCAAGGCGTGGGTCTGCTGCTCAGCAGACATGCTAGTGATGCTCTTCTAGGATATGAGTGCATTAATGAAAGGTTTCTTACAGCAAAATTTCAGACAAGCATTAAAGACTTGAATGTTTTCTGCTGTTATGCCCCCACTGAGGATGCCGATGAGGATGAGAAGGATAGGTTTTATGAACAACTTCAGGATATTTTGAATTCTGTCAAGAAAGGAGATATTACCCTTGTTCTTGGTGACTTCAATGCCAAAGTTGGTACTGACTCTGACCTTTGGGGAGGGGTGATAGGCCCTTTTGGTATTGGTAGCTGCAATGGCAATGGGCAACGTCTCCTACAGGTAAGTAAACTCAATGGTTTCAGAATAACTAACACATATTACAAACACCGCGACATACATAAATACACATGGGTTTCACCTGATGGGTTGCATAGGAATATGATTGATTATATATTAATTAACAGCAAATGGGCTAGTTCTGTTAAAAATACCAGGGCATATAGGGGAGCTGAAATTGGATCTGACCATTACCTTGTTAAAAGTGTCTTGCAAATTAAACTTAAAAAGTGTTGCGCTAGGGTTAAAAAATTTACCTTTAATATTGAAGCTCTGAAAGACCCAGTTATAGCTAAAGCTTACCATGATAGGTTACTTAGTCATTATGACAGTCATGGTTTGCTTAATACTGAAGTTGAGGAAGAATGGTGCCATTTTAAACAGGCTTTTTTCGAAACTAACAGTACTCTTTTAGGAAAAAAGGAGCAGAGGAGGCAGAATTATTTAAGTGATAAGGCAGTTGAGCTTATTTCAGAAAGAAGGAACTGCAGGAATGTCCTTAATCAGTACCCTACTAGTCCTAATAGAAAGGATTACAGAGAGCTTAATAAATGTGTAAAGGATCAGTTAGCTACTGATAAGAATCTTTGGCTTGATGGTTTGGCTGACAAAGCTGAGGAAGCAGTTAGGCAGCACAACAGCAGAGAGCTGTACCAGATAGTTAATGTTTTATGTGGTAGAAAACGGACAGGCATACAAGTATTGAAGGATAAACAAGGTAAGGTTATAGAAGGTGAGGATTCTGTCATGGCTAGGTGGGCTGAGCATTTCAGTGATGTTCTAAACAATGTGGTTAGTTCTACTCCCATTGTTTGTAATGACGATAGATGCATTGGCAGCTTTAATGTTGGCCCTATAACAGAATCTGAAGTTATTTTGGCTATCTCTAAACTTAAACTTCATAAATCCCCAGGGGTAGATGAAATTACTACAGAAATGCTCAGAGCTGGGAATGTTTCAGTTACCACTTGGATGACTGAAATTTTGAATAACTTTTATGAAAAAGGCATGGTTCCTAAAGATTTTACCAGAGTTATTATTATCCCTATTTTCAAAAAAGGTGATCGCAGTTCTTGTGATAACTATAGGGGTATCAGCCTACTCTCTGTTCCAGGTAAAGTTCTTTCCATGATTGTGCTTAATAGAATTAAGAATCTGGTTGACAGGCAATTGCGTGATGAGCAATGTGGATTCAGAAGTGGTAGGGGATGTGTAGATCAGATATTTTCACTTAGGCAGATTCTTGAGAAATGTTTAGAGTTTCAGAAACCTTTGGTTGCTAGCTTTGTTGATTTCAAAAAGGCTTTCGACTCTGTTGATCGTCAAAATTTGTGGTTGATTGTGAGATCATATGGTATACCAGACAAGTTAGTTAACATAATGAAAGCTCTCTATAATAACACTGAGTTGTGTGAGAGTTGGTAAGGCTTGTAACAATTGGTTTAGCATTACTTCTGGTGTTTGACAAGGGTGCATTTTGTCTCCTTTTCTCTTTAGTTTGGTTGTTGATTATGTTATGCGAAATTCACTTCAAGGGAAAGATTTTGGCCTTAAATGGGCTGGAGATATGAAAATTTCTGATTTAGATTATGGTGATGATTTAGCCCTTTTGGCAAATGATGTCGATGAGATGAACTCTTTCATTCGAGCTGTTGATGAGACTGGTAGTAGAGTAGGTTTGGTTATAAACAGAGAGAAAACTAAAGTGATGAAAATTGGTCAGGCAGGTTGTGATTCAGTTAATCTGAATGGTTGCAGTCTTGAGCAGGTGTCACAGTTTAATTACCTTGGGAGCTATGTAACTGATACTGGTGATGTGCGGCATGAGATTAACAGACAAATAGGTATTGCTGCCGGGACTTTTAAGTATCTATGGAGATTGTGGAGAAATAGGCATATACACCTAAAGACTAAAATTAGACTGTATAATAGTTTGGTTCTTTCTAGGTTTAGTTATGGTAGTGAAACTTGGACGCTGTGTAAACAAGATAACAGGAAACTAGATGCTTTTGATTCTAGATGCTTACGCAGTATCTTGGGTATTAGGTGGTTTAACTTTGTAACTAATGATGAGGTTAGGCAAAGGAGTCTGCAACCTCCTTTAAGCAGCATATTGTGCAGAGAGAGACTCCGCTGGTTTGGCCATGTTCCCGTATGGATAATTATAGATTGGCGAATAGGGTTATGAACAGTGTGCCTAAAGGCCTCAGAAAGAAGGGGAGACCCAGGATGCAGTGGGCTGACAATGTCAAACAGGACCTTGTTAGAATTGGTGTGCAGTGGCCGGATGCAGCAGATGTAGCTCAGGACAGATATGCTTGGAGAATTAAACTGCGTGGTCTGGTTGGACCTCCGTAGCCCATGGCTGCTTGAGGATGAGGATGATGGATGGGGGATGGGGGAATCTCTGTTTCACATAAAGAATGGTGCACAAAATCTGAATAATCAAAAAAGGCAATAACCAATGAAAAGATGCCCACTCACATGCATTTTAGTGAGAACAACTTGCAGATATAATACTCCACTACATCAAATAGTTCCATGTGTTTTTGTAAGAAGTAAGTTCTTTTTATAATGTAAATTATGTATAGTTTATAGAAGTGAGCAATTTAAAAGTTGTTTTTAATTTCAGAATGTTGTAAGGTACACAGTGAAGCATAATTTCTTTGCCACTGGTATATTCATGATGTAAAATATTTGTCATAAAGCTCCCTAATAAGTTGAGGATTGATTCGTTTTCAGCCATCACATCTTGCTTTTTGTTGGCTTTGGTGGTTAAGAGTACTAAGTGACAATTGACAAGAACCTCTTTGAGTGGTAATTGTCTCTCCATTCTGTGTGTGGAACAGAGTAGAGTTTAATAATGTTTTTGGAAGTTATGAATGCGAAATTGTGTTTAATATGAATGTTACCAATGCAAGATGCTTTTTTTTATAATCTGTCATAAGTATTTTTAGTAATGTTTATTAGTTATTAAGCAAAAAATGGTTAAGAAATCTAACATATTTATTAGTTTTGTTCAATATTATTAACTGTTCTGATATTGTCAATTGGGAGTACAAGTCAGATATGTTTATTATTGAATGTGGCAATGTATAATTATATCAAGTAAAATAATCATATTTAAGATTTATAAATGTCTTTTGTAGGGAATACAAGAAGAAGTGAAGCAGCTGCGCCACAAAAATGTTAAAAAAGAAGCAGACAATGAGGTATTATAAATACTTCATTTATAGTTTATAGCACCCTATTCAATACTTTTGATGTTCATTTCCACTGCTACACCCTTTGGTTTATTGAATAATGTATCTCTTAGGTAGGCTTTGTTAGCTGCATGCAACTTATACGAAATGCCATTGTTGAACTCTCGATAATTGGTTACTGAGAATTCTTGATTTTTTTTTTCTTTTATTTCTGATCTATTGTCAACTAACTGTCTCCATGGAAGGGAAAGTTTGGATATATCATTAACAGTTATTCTACCATGCAATATATTGTCAAGTATTCTGCTATTCCAAGTTGAAATTCTGTTGGGAGTGTCATCAGTATCATATGAAATTTTGGGCTCTGTTCCTATCATAATACTTTGTGATTGAGCAGTGCTTTTTTTTTTATAGTGAATATCTCTTTTATGTTTGCCCTAACTTGGGCTGTGCCTTTTTTTTTCTTCTGTGTACAAGGCTGTCTCACCAATTGCTTTATTCATTACAGGTTTTTATATCCCCCCCCCCCCCCCCACTGCAGTTTCTTTTTCTGTCTCTGTCATGCTTGAATAATTTTGATGTTTTGGTTGTTTTACTGGTGTTTGTCTGTTGATGGTTTTAATATCTTGTTGAATGTATTTTTTTTGATATTGTGACAGTAAGCTTTGGTTTTGTTGTTGTTTGCATTACTGAGGGTTGTGTGTTTTGACTCTTTTTTAATTACTTACTGAGCAGTAAGAACTACTAAGATTTTTTTTGCTAAATAAAGTATATGCTTTCTCACTTTATGATGCACCTTAGATATAGAGGAAAAAGATAATATATATATATTTATATATATAAGATAAACTTATCCACACCTGGATATATTTGCTTTATATTATACTAACACTAGTCTGTATTTTGAAATTTTTTTATCTTCATAGGATAAAGCAGCTGGTAAGGTAACAGTAATTATGGGTGTGGCAAAGAAAACTGATTCCAAAAAGAAAGGTGAACTTATGGAACAGGATCAAGATGCATTAGAGGTGAGTTTATATTTCACTTTGAATTTTGTTATCCTCTTACAACAATATTTTTTCAGTTATTGAGTATTCTCTCTATCATTGATTCTGAAGCTCATCTGAATCATTCAGTTGGTTATTTTTTTATATACTAAGAATTTAAGAACTGCCAAATAAAAACATTAAACTTTTCATTAACTGAATTTTCTCATCTTTATATTAGAATGTATTGGCTATTTTTAATGACTTTTTAACTGAAGAATTAGCAAGAAAAAAATTCATAAATAGTAGGCATGTTCTGCACCTAGTAAGTATTCAATATTTTTGAACTAGCCAGATAGTGAAAATTACATTAAGACTATTTAAACATATGTAGAATATTCATAACCTCTATTCCAATGGATGTCTCTGATATTGGGATGATGGTTGGGACAGCTGGTAGCACTCGAGCCTCATAATATGATGTTCCTCGATCCAAGTCACAACCGTTAAAGAATTTCCGCCACTAACTTCCATTCTTTCTGCCCTCAGTGAGAAAGAGGACAATGAAGGGCTTGTAAAGGCTGTTATTCATCTAATGAGACATTAATAAACTGTAGCCCTGTGTGCAGGAGAGCTATACACTGTCAATGTTAACGTATTGAATGGCTATAATTGGAAGGCTTCCATCTGTTTCCTAACAGCTGTTCATTGAATACCCTTCCTCATCCCTGAGTTCTTGCAATTTTTAGAGTACAGAATCATAAACACTGGTAAGGGGAAAGAATGTGATTTCCTTGTGATTATTTCTGAAAATATAAAAGTATTAAATGGATTTGGGTTGTTTTACCTCTGTGCGGCACTTTTTTGCACACCATGGGCTAAATGGCCAGGTCACATGGACTCCAAAGGCTCAGAGAAGGTTGGGGGAGGGTACCCACTGGAACAGCTGTTGGGAGAGATAGTAGCCTCCCGTCAAGGCCATCCAGCATGTTCTTTAACGTGCACAGGGTATGGCTCTCCCGTACACGGGGCCACGGCTTAACGTCCCATCCGACGGACGGCGGCCTTTCCAAGCCCATTGGTGTCCCCTACTGACCGTGGGCAGGGCGGGGAATTTTGCGGAGATAAATCTCAACACTGACCCAGCTGGGACTCGAACCTGGGAACTACAGATTACGAGACTGGCCACCCCTGCCTGTATTAAATGGAAAGAATATATATTAATTGTAATCATAACTAGTAAATTTTTTTGTTTATAAATAGGTGTTTCATTTTTTGAAGGATAAATATTAAATACATACCATAAGTTATTGTTTTTGAGAGGGACTAAGCAATTGGATTTTTTTGGTGACTCATAGGCTGATGACTTGCAGAATGTAAAATGGAAATAAAAAAAAAAATACCCCCTCAAGCAGCTGCTTGCCACAGAGGTCTGACAGGAGTCTGTCAGTTTATATGCCAAAGTAGAAGGTCTGAGAGGATGGCAATACCTCAGCAGAAAAACAACACACACATCCATGCCTTACCCGGGACTCGAACCCAGGTCCCGTAGATCAGTAGCCAAGCGCGCTAACCACTCGGAGTTAGCAAATTTTTTTGTGTGAGTGAGTTATGATCCCATGACCTGATTTTGGTATAAAAACTTGTCTTTCATGGCAAAATTAAAACCACTGACCTATATGAAGTAGCTAAATGGGGGAAAAAAAGTCAGCAATGGTATATAAGTGCAGCATTAATTCTTTTTGCAAAAAATGTGGTTTGCTGACTTGCAGGATTTGAGCCCATGTCTCTTCAGATTCTGGAGATGGTTCGAATCATGCATGTCAGCAAACCACATTTTCCCCACAAAACTATTTATTGGCTTCAAAGTCAACAGGTAACTCTGTGGATTTACTATTTATTGATTAATTCGTTGTCATATAAGACTAGCTGTCATTTAATTTTTTGTTTCCCTTACAAGGAAAAAACTGGATTCCACTGCTGATTTGTTAAAGAAGTAACTATGATACTGATTATAAGAAGTAAACTGAGAAGGGCTCTTTTTCATAAGTAAATTTATTAGTTCCATTGGTCAGTGTACAACAAGTCAAAGGAAACTGCCAAAAAAATATTAAGTAATTTATTCACCGTAATGAATGAACTGTAAAAGTTATTTTTTTTGTGTGTATGTGTTTGGCATGGGAAGGTATGCTCGTGTAAGAAAAGTCAATAAGCTACGTCTAACTTAACCAGTTTTCTCATAAAAGAGCATGCTTAGGGAGATACTAGTCAGCTCCCTTACTACTGTATTGGATAAAATCAGTGCAAGTACACTGGGGAATGCTTGCTATAATTAGAGGCAGGGATGGCTCAGATTCTGCAGTTCCCAGGATTGAGCCCTAACTGGGCCATCATTGAGATTTGTCTCCACAAAACTCCCACCTCGCCCTGCCCTCAGTCAGTAGGGGACACCGATGGACTTCAAAAGGCTGCCATCTATCGAATGTAATGTTAAGCCATGGCCTGAGTGTGGGAGAGCCATATCCTGTGTACATGTTAAAGAACACAATGGATTGCCTTGATGGGAGGCTACCATCTGTCTCCTAACAGTTGTCAAGTGGATGCCCTTCCACCAACCTTCTCTGAAATTTTGGGGGCATTGTGACTTGACCATTTAGCCCATATGTGTTAAAAAAAAGTGCCGGCCAGAGGTAAAACAACCCAAAAGCTTTGCTATAGCAGAAACCAAACTCAGTTAATACTATATGTTTAAGTTGAATATTGTATAATTAGAATTATTGTGCTACCAAAGATTGGTAACATTTTGAAATAATTGAAATTTTCTGTTTTATGTTAATTATAATTGCAGTATTCATCAGAAGAAGAAGCTGAAGACCTCCAATCTGCCATGTCAAATTTACAAGCCAACAAGACTAAGAAGCTGTTGACTGTTAGCAAAGATGATATTACCTACCTCCCATTCCGCAAAAACTTTTATGTTGAAGTTCCTGAGCTTGCTAAAATGACATCTGAAGGTTTTTGTTTTTTATGCAGCCTTACTTATACATATTTAAGAGCATTTTACTGTACTAGAAATAATCATTAACCGCAGGGTCAAGGATGTCTAAAATAGATATTTTCATAAAACGCGTGAAATTTCAATTAAAAAACATTGCCGTTTAAAAATTTTCTTACATATATCTTTTAAAAATAAATAAATTCAAGCTTGAAAAATAATAATTTCTCTTTTCCTTTGATGCATATTTTATTAAACCAATATAAATAATTTGATAAAGCCATTTGGTTGCCATATTTTAGAAGCATTATAAGGGTATTGCTGATTTGTTTGTTAATGTTACTCTGTATTGAAGCAATCACCTGATTTAAGCTCACAATTTGGTTTGAACTATTATCAACATATTTTACCTTAGAATTTTAAAAATCTCCTAAAAATTAGCAAAATACTGCAATTTTTAAAAGTGGAAGATTTTGTACCTATTTTTTCAGTATACTACTGTAAAAAGTGTTATTAAAATTAATATGTTACTACAATGTTCCTATTTTTACTACAATAAAATTCAGAATTAAATTCTCTTTAATTTGGTATATAACATGACCTATTTCTGTTAATTAGTTATTTATTATTTATTTATTTACTAGATACAGTACTGTACTAGGTACAGTACTAGTCAGACATCCTCAGGACTTTAGAGTTTCTGGAATTCAGATTTTGAATAATATATATATCCACACATATAATTACACTGCAGTAAAAAAAAATAGCAACACCTGGAAGGATTAATGCCATTTTATTGATGCAAGCACACACTGAGCATACACTGAAATGTGCGATTAATTACAATATCAAAAAAAAAAACGTGGAAAATTATTTATTATTACAACAGTTAGTATGATGTTGAACTGCCCTGGGCAGTAGTTCATTCATGAACATGGTGGGGAAGGCTATCGTACTGCTCTATAATGCTCTTCTGAGGGATAGAACACCAAATAGCACAAAGTTGTTCCATTTCAGTGACAGTGGTTGGCGCACCTCGTGGGTGTTGTTGGAGCTGTCGGCCCATCACACCCCAGATGTGTTCAATAGGTGAAAGGTCTGGTGAGAGTGCTGACCATGGTAGTGCCTGAACGTTTTGCTTGTGTATATATTGCAGACTAATGTGGGCTGTGTGGGGACAGGCACTATCTTGCTGGAAAAGGTTCTATGCTGCTGAACAAATGGGACAGCCACTGGGTGCAAAATGTTGGTAACATTGTTGGGCAGTTAGAGATCTCCTTATGATGACCAGTTCTGATTCAGATGTCTGACTAATGGCACCCCCACACCAAGTGCTGGAGCTGGAGCAATGTTGAATGCACTGGGTGGCGTTCCTTTGCCCTGGATGACTGCGAACATGTCTACCGTTGTGCTGACCAAGATAAAAATGAGATTCGTCACTAAACACCACATTACTCCACTCTTGTTCATTGTATTTCTGTCTGAGGCTACATCACTGAAGATGTGTTTGCACGTGGGCAGATGTGAGGGGTAAGTGCAGTGCCAGACAATAGGCTCGCAATGAAAACTGTAAAGGCCCGTTGTTTACTGTCTGCCTGGTATGTATTCGATGTGTTTACCTGTTGCCAGTCCTTTGGCAGTTATGTTGTAGTCATGAATCTGTCATGCAATGCCATGTGTCACAAATGGCAGTCCTGTCACCCCATGGTCATATGTCGTCTTCCTGATCCTTGTCGGCATGTGCTGGATCCTTCTTGAACTCACTGGCACCATATGTGTACTATGGTACTGGGATTGCAACCAACAAGGTTGGCCACATCTCTGTATAACAAACTAGCTTCTCTAAGGCCGATAATTCTTCCATGCTTAAAGTCTGTTAACTGTTGGAATGGGTGTCGACATCTGCTTAAGGGCATCTTTAGCGGTTTAGGACAATTTCCACAATGGTTTGTCAACCAGGGAGTTTTGGTTGCCTTTATCTATACTTGACTGCTCCTCACCTGTGCAGTCATTTTGATCATCCTGCAAATCTAATCATTTTCACATACTACTGCCTCCCTAAATTTCGATATGGGCGGGGGTGGCTCAGTCGGTAGCGCGCCAGGCTCGTAATCTGTAGTTCCCAGGTTCGAGTCCCAGCTGGGTCAGTGTTGAGATTTATCCCCGCAAATTCCCCGCCCTGCCCATGGTCAGTAGGGGACACCGATAGGCTTGGAAAGGCCGCCGTCCGTCGGATGGGACGTTAAGCCGTGGCCCCATGTACGGGAGAGCCATACCCTGTGCACGTTAAAGAACATGCTGGATGGCCTTGACGGGAGGCTACCATCTGTCTCCCAACAACTGTTCCAGTGGGTCCCCTCCCCCAACCTTCTCTGAACCTTCGGGGTCCATGTGACCTGGCCATTTAGCCCATGGTGTGCAAAAAAGTGCCGCTCAGAGGTAAAACAACCCAACCCTAAATTTCGTCGTATTTGCATAACTTCTTGTAACTGTTGCGTTTTTTATTTCCTGTAGTGTATATATGATCTGTATAATGCTTATTTACAAGACAAACTTATAGCCTTAAACATTGTAAAAACTAATATGAAAATGTTGAATGAAGTAGTTTTCTGTACTTTATAAAATGTAAATATGTGACCACAAATTTGCATTTTAGTAACATACTGTAATACACCAAGTCCTGTCATTACACTCCCTGCAGCATTACCATGATGCGGCTCATCCAGGATGTTTATGAGATATAAGGTATGAGAGTTCTGTGCTTGGTACTACCTGCAACTATGATTTTAAATGTTTATTTAGCTTTGATGGTTTCTAAGTGGAGACAATTTTTTGTTTGCTAATAGGCATTGTTTCAAAAATATTTATATTGGTATTATGGCTCATAGCATCTGACATGTTATCAGGAGGATGTGGATTCATGTCCCACCTAGCTGATGACAACTTTTCTTCTATACTTACCTAATATATATCATCTACAGGGTGTCTACCTGTGGTTGTCTATTATTCATGTTAAGAAAATGTCTATTATAGACTTGTGGAATCTTGGGTTTTTAAAGGAAGAATCAAGATTCCATTTACCAATATGCATTGTTAAAAAGGTTTTATGGTGGAAGGGAAGAAGCTACTTTTGTGTATTAGTTTAGGAAGTAAGCAGCAACAAGAAAAATATTGGACAGTAACATTTTAGCTCATTTTCAGGGAAAGTGAGCCGCTTGCACTGTGGCATCTTTCATTGAATGATTCCTTTTTAGAAACAGTGTTTTAATTAAAAAAAATTCTTGGCTATTTTAACCAAATTACAATTTTTTGCCTTTTTTTTGGGTGTATTTTAGAATAATTGATTTTTTGCTCTTTACAGCAGTTTTTTTTAGACCCATTTTTATCTTTTATATTATACAGTTGTTGAATCTTATTTCCTTGTTTTTCTGCCCTTTTATTTCTTGCTTTTAAGTTTGGTTGTGGGTTACATGTTTTTTAATTGCTTTTCTATCTTTGTGCATAATGATCTTAGTTGCTGATAAGCCATAAAATCTCAAGTAACCTTAAAAATGTAACTGTATACTTATAACAGTAAATTAAGAACTGCTTTCAATAATACAAACTGATCACAAAGTCGCTGTTCAGAAATCTGTTAAGGAATGGGAGATTTGTACCTGTACAATTACAATAAATGTTGAAAGTCTGTCCCCCGTGCCTCCAGACATTTAGTGACACCTGAACTGTGTTCTTGAAGACGTTGTTCAGCACAGCACAGTCCACATTCCGAATGTATTCTGTGATGGCCATCTTCAAATCAATTGTGCAGGTATTGTCTGAATACACAGAGTTTTTCATCGCACCCCAGAGATAAAAATCGGGTGGGGAGAGATCCTGGGATCTTGGTGGCCAAATGTGTTTCGAAATGATTGTCCCTAAACACGTCGTACAAGAGTGCCATAGGCATATGCGATGTGTGGGCTGTGATGCATCCTACTGAGAGTGTACAAAGAAGGGATAAAGAATATTGTCACAGTATTGTTAGGAGTTGACAGTCTCAAAGAAAAAAAATGGATCCCATTATGTGCCTATGCAAAATTCCAACCCTAACACCAATCTCCTGATCATGCAGTGGCGACTTGTGGAACTCATGGGGATTGTGTGAGGACCAGAGGCATGAGTTTTTACTGTTTACGTACTCTGACAAATGGAAGTATGCCTCATCTGTGAAGAATGTGACATACAAAATGTCCTTTACTTCATGGTCAAGAAAGTCTACAAACCACCTGCATTATGCACTCCATTGTCGGCAGGTTTTAACCAACCTGCTGTGACAATCTCCTGATGGACTTTTTCGGGCTTCGGAGCATGCTTTCTGTAATATCCAACACTTTCTCCTCTGTCAGTATTGATGGCATACCAGATCTGGGTGCGTCACACAAACTGGTTTCCCAGAATTTCTGAATCAACTGCCACACTGCATTACAATGGGGCAATTTGGTTTCTGGAAACTGTGCTTGGAATCGTTGTTGAATGTCTTGTGTCTATTCTCTGCCACACCGAAACACATATTCCACAAGGGGCGTACATTCCTCAACAGATAACACCATTGCCACAATACATGTCTACAGAGCCCGACTGTTCGGCAGGCCGGCGACCGCGTCTCTCGCACTAACGCCATCACGTGTCCCTAAATGTCTCGAGAGACAATAGACACACTTTCAACATTTATTGTAATTATACAGGCATTCCTCATCAGGTGCACAGAGACTTTTTGATCACCTTGTATTGGTGTAGACCATTAGTACCTTTCAAAAGAGATACTCTCTTGTGGAAGTGAATGGAAGGGGAGGGCTGCGAGATTAGTGTGGCCTACTGATCTGGATATCTAGAGCTACTTTTCTTTTTTTTCTACCCTGCTGAGGAGTGGTCAACCACACAGGGTCCTGGTGCTGACTATATATACCAATCTGAACGGAATTATGGCTCTGAGCTTGATTATGGATCCTGATTTTGCTGCACTGGTGGGCTTCTGTGGAGGGAAAATCTTCCGCTGTGTTTTCTGTTTGTTTGTGAGTTGACAGCCCCAAGTGAATAGATTCACAGGATATGTTTATCAGCTGGTGGATAATACTGAGCAGAGGTTATCGCAGGCACCTGAACTCTTTGCGTCTGTTGGCATCATAAAATTCTACATTGGAGGAAGTCTTCCAGTGTAGATGGCTTCAGCCTTTAGTGGTGGGGGAACAGGTCTTTGCCCCATGTCTGCGATTAGGGGGCTGTTTGATATTGTCGGCATTCCCTCTCTCAATCAACATAGTTTGTTTAAACATCCCACTAACCATTTTCTCTCCATAGGTAATTGGAATGTGAGGACTCTGCACAGAGCTTTTTCTCTTGATGTCCTCACACAAGAATTCAACCATTATAATTTAGATATTCTCAGCTTGCAAGAGACCAGATGGACAGATAAAGGTCAGATTCTTAAAAATAATCTTAAATTTCTCTTTTCAGGGAGGGACAACAATAAGCATCACCAAGGCGTGGGTCTGCTTCTCAGCAGATATGCTAGTGATGCTTTTCTAGGATATGAGTGCATTAATGAAAGGTTTCTTACAGCAAAATTTCAGACAAGTGTTAAAGACTTGAATGTTATTTGCTGTTATGCCCCCACTGAGGATGCCGATGAGGATGAGAAGGATAAGTTTTACGGACAACTTCACGATATTTTGAATTCTATCAAGAAAGGAGATATTACCCTTGTTCTAGGTGACTTCATTGCCAAAGTTGGTACTGACTCTGACCTTTGGGGAGAGGTGATAGGCCCTTTTGATATTGGTATCTGCAATGGCAATGGGCAACGACTCCTACAGGTAAGTAAACTCAATGGTTTCAGAATAACTAACACATATTACAAACACTGCGACATACATAAGTACATATGGGTTTCACCTGATGGGCTGCAAAAGAATATGATTGATTATATATTAATTAACAGCAAATGGGCTAGTTCTGTTAGGAATACCAGGGCATATAGGAGAGCTGAAATTGGAGTCATTATGACAGTCATGGTTTGCTTAATACTGAAGTTGAGGAAGATTGGGATAATTTTAAACAGCCTTTTTTGGACACTAACAGTACTCTTTTAGGAAAAAAGGAGCAGAGGAGGCAGAATTATCTGAGTGATAAGGCACATGAGCTTATTCTGGAAAGAAAGAACTGCAGGAATGTCCTTAATCAATACCCTACTGGTCCTAATAGAAAGCACTACAGAGAACTTAATAAACGTGTAAAGGATCAGTTAGCTGCTGATAAGAATCTTTGGCTTGATGGCTTGGCTGACAAATCCGAGGAAACAGACAGCACAACAGCAGAGAGCTGTGCCAGATAGTTAATGTTTTATGTGGTAAAAAACGGACAGGTATACAGGGATTGAAGGATAAACAAGGTAAGGTTATAGGTGAGGATTCTGTCATGACTAGGTGGGCTGAGCATTTCAGTGATTGAATGGGAGTAGAATCTAAACAATGTGTTTAGTGTGAAGAGTGAAAGCAAATGTGAGTAGAATCTAAACAATGTGTTTAGTTCTACTCCCATTGCTTGCAATGATGATAGATGCATTGTTGGCTTTAATGTTGGCCCTATAACACAATCTGAAGTTATTTTGGCTATTTCTAAACTTAAACTTCATAAATCCCCAGGGGTAGATGAAATTACTACGGAAATGCTTAGAGCTGGGAATGTTTTGGTTACCACTTGGATGACTGAAATTTTGAATATCTTTTATGATAAAGGCATGGTTCCTAAGGATTTTACCAGAGCTATTATTATCCCTATTTTCAAAAAAGGTGATCGCAGTTCTTGTGATAACTATAGGGGTATCAGCCTACTCTCTGTTCCAGGTAAAGTTCTTTCCATGATTGTGCTTAATAGAATTAAGAATCTGGTTGGCAGTCAATAGCGTGATGAGCAATGTGGATTCAGAAGTGGTAGGGGATGTGTGGATCAGATATTTTCACTTAGGCAGATTCTTGAGAAATGTTTAGAGTTTCAGAAACCTTTGGTTGCTAGCTTTGTTGATTTCAAAAAGGCTTTCGACTCTGTTGATCGTCATAATTTGTGGTTGATTGTGAGATCATATGGTATACCTGACAGGTTAGTTAACATAATGAAAGCTCTCTATAATAACACTGAGTCGTGTGTGAGAGTTGGTAAGGCTTGTAACAATTGGTTTAGCATTACTTCTGGTGTTCGACAAGGATGCATTTTGTCTCCTTTTCTCTTTGGTTATTGATTACGTTATGCGAAATTCATTGCAAGGGAAAGATGTTGGCCTTAAATGGACTGGAGATACGAAAATTTCTGATTTAGATTATGCTGATGATTTAGCCCTTTTGGCAAATGATGTTGATGAGATGAACTCTTTAACTTTAGCTGTTGATGAAACTGGTACTAGAGTAGCTTTAGTTATAAACAGAGAGATAACTAAAGTGATGAAAATATGTCAGGCAGGTTGTGATTCAGTTAATCTGAATGGTTGCAGTCTTGAGTAGGTGTCACAGTTTAATTATCTTGGGAGCTATGTAACAGATAATGGTGATGTGCAGCATGAGATTAACAGACGAATAGGGATTGCTGCCGGGACTTTTAAGAATCTATGGAGAGTGTGGAGAAATAGGCGTATACACCTAAAGACTAAAATTAGACTGTATAATAGTTTGGTTCTTTCTAGGGTTAGTTATGGTAGTGAAACTTGGACGCTGTGTAAACAAGATAACAGGAAACCAGATGCTTTTGATTCTAGATGCTTACGTAGTATCTTGGGTATTAGGTGTTTTAACTTTGTTACTAATGATGAGGCAAAGGAGTAAAAAAATGATAGGCAAAGGAGTCTGCAACCTCCTTTAAGCAGCATATTGTGCAGAGAGAGACTCCGCTGGTTTGGCCATGTTGCCCGTATGGATAATTATAGATTGGCGAATAGGGTTATGAACATTGTGCCTAGAGGCCTAAGAAGGGGGGGGGGGGAGACCTAGAATGTGGTGGGCAGACAATGTCAAACAGGACCTTATAGAATTGGTGTGCAGTGGCCAGATGCAGTAGATGTAGCTCAGGACAGACTTGCTTGGAGAACTAATTTGCACAGTCTGGTTGGACCTCCGTAGCCCATGGCTGCTTGAGGATGATGATGATGTATAATAACTATCCTTTTTCCAATACCTCGAAATATAATTTTTTTTCGCAATAATAAACTTTATGTTGCATGGAAGAACAAACCTCTCCAATATATGTTAAAATGCTTTGGCTTATATTTTCGTACAGTTTATGTGAATTTTTAGAGTTTTCTGTTATTCTTTTAGATAAAAAATATTTCCTTGATGAAAAGAAATTTCTCTTCATATAGCAGCCTTGTAATGTAGGCATGTTCTTATTAATTAAAGTGTAAAGTACAGTTTATGCAATTCTCTGTTATCTATATAGTCCACATTGCAAAATATTTTGCAGTTCATATGGATGCATGTTAATGTCAAGTGTGTTCAGTTTTGAAGACTTACAAAGTGTTCTGTAATGTATGAGGGTTCTTCAGAAAGTAAGTTTATAAGACATAACAGTTCAAGGTGTTTTACTGCAATTCCTAATATGAACAGTGCAGGGTAATTCTACTTCATCCCACTATATATTGGCACAACACAAGAATTACTGTATATAATAAATTGCAACTTGATGTATGAATCTGTTACATAAGAACAGTTGTCATATCATTCAGGACTTAGGATATGTCCTGAATGATATGACAACTGTTCTTATGTAAATGCATTTATGAAAAACCGCATGGATTTCTACCAACAAGAAATAGAGAAACTCATCACGTGATATAAGTGCCCAACTCTTTGTGGAGACTGTTGAAAAGGGGTGGAATGACAGTAGACTTGCCCTGCATTGTTTATATTAGGGATTGTAATAA
Source organism: Ryuthela nishihirai (assembly GCA_038380435.1). Taxonomy (NCBI): domain Eukaryota; kingdom Metazoa; phylum Arthropoda; class Arachnida; order Araneae; family Heptathelidae; genus Ryuthela; species Ryuthela nishihirai. The sequence goes on along the minus strand of JAWZYU010000015.1, from coordinate 67,354,859 downwards.
AAAAACCTCTAACTACATTAGAGTAGAGGTACACAGTGTGGTAATTAAAATTAAAGTTTTTAATACTCTATGACACTGTTAAATGAATGTTCTTAAGCACTTCAACACATGGACTATGCCAGTGGTGCACCCAGAGGGGAGGGGGTGGGGCAAGGGGAACTGGCACCCCCCAAAGAACAGGGGGTTGGGAAACACTAGAAAATTTTCCAAAAATCTTTTCCTAATTAAAATTCATTTTTTATATTTATGTTGTGTCTTCTATTTCTATACTACTTATGAATTATCAGTAACATAAGGTGGGAATACCCTATAGCTCTCGGGAATCGTGGCTGCTGTGAACACAAGGCGAATGAATCGGGTGGACCGAGCGCTACTTCATTTGCCCAAGCCGGGCCAGAGGGCCCCTTGCCCCCCCCCCCCCCAAGATTAAATTCTGAGTGCGCCACTGTAATATGCTATCAAGTATCAAAAGTTGATAGATTTATGTACCATACCACAGAAGGTGGGTAGTAACAGGAACTTCCGGGATGCTTTTGGTGACAAATTTAATAATTGACATTCTTGCCAGCAAGTGACATCTCAATAGAGATTAAAATTAGGATAACTGATGCCGATAGTCTACCCACCTTGGTGAAGGAAATAACCTTTTATACCTTTGATAGCATAGAGTGCTTAAAAAATTTTATATCCCCGATGCGCATTTTTACTTTGGACGCTTCATCAGGAGGGAAGTGAGGAGCTTAAGCTGATGCAGGAGAGGCAGTTGGTTGTTGAGTGCGAGGGAGGGGTGGATGCCATAAATTGAATTTTCAGCGACTCAGCTCCAAGGATCGGAGTGGTCAGCGGATGTGCGGGTGGCTGTAATGCGATCTATATGTGATGGAGGTTGGGAGAGGGTGTGGAATTATGGGAAATCACCAAGATCAGCGAGTATCGATGGAAGCTTCAATTTTTATGGCTAGTAATTCATAATTATAATGAGTGGAGTTTTAGTGAATTTATAAATTTCGTAAACTGAATTTTGAGGTTAAGATAATTATGTGTATTTAATTTATGGGTACTTTAGTCACCAATTTTAGGATGCATTATGGAAGTATTCTAAAGGGTTTGGTGGGTGTGCATTAGTGCGGTGACAGCTGGGGATTGGCGATGAGAGGGAGAGTGTTTAGGGGGTGTGGTGTCTCCAAGGTGTATGTTATATCTCCTAAGGATCAGACTCCACACTGGGGGGAGTGGGACAATGTCTGTGTTGCAGAGTTTGGTCAGTTTGACGTTAATGAGGATATTTTCTGTGACGGCCAGTTGAAATTTAGTAAGTGGGAATATTATAATTTTAATGGAGTGAAATGTCCATAATGCATCCTAAAATTGGCGATTAAAGTACCCCCCCCCCCCCCCACACACACTCAATTCCCAATATCAATACCGATATGAAAACCATTATTCAGGCTCTCACTAACATAATTATCTTCATCCCAAAATTCAGTTTATGAAATTTATAAATTCACTAAAAGTACCTCACTCATTATAATTATGATACAAAATTATTATATAGCCACAAAAGTGAAGCTTCCATCAACACTTGCTGATCTTGGTGATTTCCCATAATCCCACACCCTCTCCCAACCTCCATCACATGCAGATCGCATTATGGGCACCTGCACATCCTGTGACCACTCCGATCCTCGGAGCTGAGCCACTGACAATTCAATTTATGGCACCCCACCGCTCCCCTACACTCAACAACTTCACTTCCCACCTGACGAAGCGCCCAAAGTAAGGGTGCGTGCATCGTGGATCTGAAACTTTTTTTAAGCACTCTATGCTATCAAAGGTATAAAAGGTTATTTCTATCGCCATCAGTTATCCTTATTTTAATCTCTACTGAGACGTTACTTGCCGGCAAGAACGTCAATTATTAAATTTGTCACCGAAAGCAACACAGAAGTTCCTGTTTCTACCCATCCTCTGCAGTACAGTACGTAAATTTCTCCTTAATAATATTTGATACTTGATAGCATAGTCCATGTGTTGAAGTGCTTAAAAACATTTAACAGTGTCATAGAGAATTAAAAATTTTAATTACTGCACTATGTGCCTCTACTCTAATTTTTGTTATCTCGCACTCTAGTTAGACGTGCTTTGAACCCATCCATGCAGCTTATCAGCTTACGTAGGCAGTTAAATAGATTACTAGTGCACCTTAAGTTTTTGAAAACCTGTAAAAATTACCAAGTAATGACTAAATGGATACAACTACCCATATTTAAATATCCATATTATCTTTCACACACAATTTGCACAGCTGAAACTAAATTAATTAATGCAACCATAAGACATCTAAGAAAACAAATTAGTTATTTGGAGCAAAAAACATATTCCCAATATTTGTTACTCACCACTCAGTTATCCAATAAAGAATTTGACTGTCCCCTTGGACAGTGTATAACCTTATAGATCGAGACATAGATCAGATACTCGAAAGACACACCCATAAACTTAATAATCTTATAAATTCACAACATTGATACCATACCTCAGTTCTGCATAAGTATCTCAACCCAAGCAACAGTAACAACCCACCCTCATCAACCCATTACTCACATACTTCACAGATCAATGCCAACACCCGACAGAAATTGATAATTAAAGATCCTAAAGATCATAATCACTATTCCACAACATACAACAGAGGTCATGTTAATAACCCTAGTGAATGCAAAGTATTCCCTGTTAAGATAGACATCAAACATTAATTAATTGATTCTGAAAAAAATTCATCGCCGACATGGTGGGAATCGAACTCGCATCGCTCCAGAATGCCAGAGCATGCTACCATTGTATCACGCATTGGACAATGAAATTTTTCAGAATAAGACCTTAGAAATCTTCACTGAGACGTGGCTGAGACAGCGCCATCTATACTCAAGGAGATGCAACTTTTTCAGTCGTTGCTATTGATTATCAGATGTTAATGAGAAGGTCGCTAACGCTAAAGTGTTAATATATAATTAAAAATCAATCCAAAGTGAATGCATAGTATTCCCTGTTAAGATAGACATCAAACATTATCAACATTCCTGCTGTGTCAGCGATGAATTTTTTTCAGAATCTATTAATTAATGTTAATAACCCAACTCCTAAACCTATTCCATTCTTGAACCTCTCGTCCTTATGACAAATGCATCAGCAAGAAAAGCTATTACAACAAGGGCCAAAGTTTACGCACCTGGCACCCCTACCACCCCTGCACAAAAATCATCCTACAGTTAGAACGAGTAATAAACTCTATTCCTGAACTACATAAAGACAAGTTAAGATTTAAATTCTGTTGGAACATTCAGGCATACAATAATATAATACCCCACAGGTAAAATTTTCCCCAAAGACAAATATATAAGTAAAACCTCATGCCCATTTAACACTCAACTTAAAGAGCATAAATATGACATCTTAAACTACAAAAAACTGCACTATCTCAAGCAATCACCAAAAACAACTGCCCACTGATATTCACTCCGCTGAAATTATAACATCACCACCTACCAAATTCCAACTAGCTGTCACAGAAAATATCTTTGTTAACGTAAAACTGACTGAACTCTACAACGCAGACATTGTCCCCCTCCTCACAGTGTGGCATGTGATCCTTAGGGGATATAATATACACCTCAAAAATACCATGCCCCCTAAACACTCTTCTCGCATCACCAATCCCCAGCTGCCACCTGCACTAATGCACACCCACCAAACCCTTTAGAATACTTCCATAATGCATCCTAAAATCGGTGATTAAAGTACCCCCCCCCCCCCCCCCACACACAATTCCCAATATCAATACAGATATGAAAACCATTATTCAGGCCCTCACTAACATAGTTATCTTAACCTCAAAATTCAGTTTACAAAATTTATAAATTCACTAAAACTCCACTCATTATAATTATGAATTACTAGCCACAAAAATTGAAGCTTCCATCGACACTCGCTGATCTTGGTGATTTCCCACAGTTCCACACACTCTCCCAACCTCCATCCCACGTAGATCGCATTAGAGCCACCCGCACATCCGCTGACCACTCCAATCCTCGGAGCTGAGCCGCTGACAGTTCAATTTATGGCACCCCACCCCTCCCTCGCACTCAATAACCAACTGCCTCTCCTGCATTAGCTTAAGCTCCTCACTGAAAGCGTCCAAAGTAAGGCGTGAAATGCGCATTGTGGATCAAAATATTTTTTAAGCACTCTATGCTATCAAAAGTATAAAAGGTTATTTCCTTCACCAAGGTGGGTAGACCATCGACATCAGTTATTCTTATTTTAATCTCTACTGAGATGTCACTTGCCGGCATGAACATTGATTATTAAATTTGTCACTGAAAGCATCCCAGAAGTTCCTGTTACTACCCATCCTCTGCGGTACGGTACATAAATCTATCAATAACTTTTGATACTTGATAGCATAGTCCATGTCTTGAACTAAGATTTAACAGTGTCCTGATTTTGCTGCACTGGTGGGCTTCTGTGGAGGGAAAATCTTTCGCTGTGTTTTCTATTTGTTTGTGGGTTGACAGCCCCAAGTGAATAGATTCACAGGATATGTTTATCAGCTGGTGGATAATCCTGAGCAGAAGTCATCGCAGGCACCTGAACTCTTTGCTTCTATTGGCATCGTCAAATTCTACATTGGAGGAAGTCTTCCAGTGTAGATGGCTTCAGCCTTTAGTAGTGGGGGAATGGGTCTTTGCCCCATGTCTGCAATTAGGGGGCTGTTTGATATTGTCGGCATTCCCTCTCTCAATAAACATAGTTTCTTTAAACATCCCACTAACCATTTTCTCTCCACAGGTAGTTGGAATGTGAGGACTCTGCACAGAGCTTTTTCTCTTGATGTCCTCACACAAGAAATCCACCATTATGATTTAGATATTCTCGGCTTGCAAGAGACCAGATGGACAGATAAAGGTCAGATTCTTAAAAATAATCTTAAATTTCTCTTTTCAGGGAGGGACGACAATAAGCATCACCAAGGCGTGAGTCTGCTTCTCAGCAGACACGCTAGTGATGCTCTTCTAGGATATGAGTGCATTAATGAAAGGTTTCTTACAGCAAAATTTCAGACAAGCGTTAAAGACTTGAATGTTATCTGCTGTTATGCCCCCACTGAGGATGCCGATGAGGATCAGAAGGATAGGTTTTATGAACAACTTCAGGATATTTTGAATTCTGTCAAGAAAGGAGATATTACCCTTGTTCTTGGTGACTTCAATGCCAAAGTTGGTACTGACTCTGACCTTTGGGCAGGAGTAATAGGCCCTTTTGGTATTGGTAGCTGCAATGGCAATGGGCAACGTCTCCTACAGGTAAGTAAACTCAATGGTTTCAGAATAACTAACACTTATTACAAACACCGCGACATACATAAGTACACATGGGTTTCACCTGATGGGCTGCATAAGAATATAATTGATTACATATTAATTAACAGCAAATGGGCTAATTCTGTTAGGAATACCAGGGCATATAGGGGAGCTGAAATTGGATCTGACAATTACCTTGTTAAAAGTGTCTTGCAATTTAAACTTAAAAAGTGTTGTGCTAGGGTTAAAAAATTTACTTTTAATACTGAAGTTCTGAAAGATCCAGTTATAGACAAAGCTTACCATGATAGGTTACTTAGTCATTATGACAGTCATGATTTGCTTACTACTGAAGTGGAGGAAGAATGGGATCATTTTAAACAGGCTTTTTTGGACACTAACAATACTCTTTTAGGAAAAAAGGAGCAGAAGAGACAGAATTATATGAGTGATAAGGCACTTGAGCTTATTTCGGAAAGAAAGAACTGCAGGAATGTCCTTAATCAATACCCTACTAGTCCTAATAGAAAGCATTACAGAGAACTTAATAAATGTGTAAAAGATCAGTTAGCTGCTGATAAGAATCTTTGGCTTGATGGTTTGGCTGACAAAGCCGAGGAAGCAGTTAGACAGCACAACAGCAGAGAGCTGTACCAGATAATTAATGTTTTGTGTGGTAGAAAACGGACAGGTATACAGGGATTGAAGGATAAACATGGTAAGGTTATAGAAGGTGAGGATTCTGTCATGGCTAGGTGGGCTGAGCATTTCAGTGACGTTCTAAACAATGTAGTTAGTTCTACTCCGATTGTTTGCAATGATGATAGATGCATTGGTGACTTTAATGTTGGCCCTATAACACAATCTGAAGTTATTTTGGCTGTTTCTAAACTTAAACTTCATAAATCCCCAGGGGTAGATGAAATTACTACAGAAGTGCTTAGAGCTGGGAATGTTTCGGTTACCACTTGGATGACTGAAATTCTGAATATCTTTTATGATAAAGGCATGGTTCCTAAGGATTTTACCAGAGCTATTGTTATCCCTATTTTCAAAAAAGGTGATTGCAGTTCTTGTGATAACTATAGGGGTATCAGCCTACTCTCTGTTCCAGGTAAAGTTCTTTCCATGATTGTGCTTAATAGAATTAAGAATCTGGTTGACAGGCAATTGCGTGATGAGCAATGTGGATTCAGAAATGGTAGGGGATGTGTAGATCAGATATTTTCACTTAGGCAGATTCTTGAGAAATGTTTAGAGTTTCAGAAACCTTTGGTTGCTAGCTTTGTTGATTTCAAAAAGGCTTTCGACTCTGTTGATCGTCATAATTTGTGGTTGATTGTGAGATCATATGGTATACCTGACAGGTTAGTTAACATAATGAAAGCTCTCTATAATAACACTGAGTCGTGTGTGAGAGTTGGTAAGGCTTGTAACAATTGGTTTAGCATTACTTCTTGTGTTCGACAAGGGTGCATTTTGTCTCCTTTTCTCTTTAGCTTAGTTATTGATTATGTTATGCGAAATTCACTTCAAGGGAAAGATTTTGGCCTTAAATGGAATGGAGATACGAAAATTTCTGATTTAGATTATACTGATGATTTAGCCCTTTTGGCAAATGATGTTGATGAGATGAACTCTTTCACTTGAGCTGTTGATGAAACTGGTACTAGAGTAGCTTTAGTTATAAACAGAGAGATAACTAAAGTGATGAAAATAGGTCAGGCAGGCTGTAATTCAGTTAATCTGAATGGTTGCAGTCTTGAGCAGGTGTCACAGTTTAATTATCTTGGGAGCTACGTAACAGAAAATGGTTATGTGCGGCATGAGATTAACAGACGAATAACGATTGCTGCTGGGACTGGTTTGGCCATGTTGCCCGTATGAATAATTATAGATTGGCGAATAGGGTTATGAACAGTGTGCCTAAAGGCATCAGATAGAAAGGGAGACCTAGGATGCTGTGGGCAGACAATGTCAAACAGGACCTTATTAGAATTGGTGTGCAGTGGCCAGATGCAGTAGATGTAGCTCAGGATAGACTTGCTTGGAGAACTAAATTGCACGGTCTGGTTGGACTTCCGTAGCCCATGGCTGCTTGAGGATGATGATGATGATGATGATAGAGAATTAAAAACTTTAATTCTAACTAAATGTTTATGAACTTGCTTTCTGACTGACCCTCATGTATGACAAAACTTTGGGGGTTTCATGCAGCTTAGTTATTTTGGCATGATACAGCAAAGTTTGTGAAATATCGTGGTAGATTTAGTTTTATTGAATATTAGTGTGATATTATTGATATAGAAATTTTGTGATGGATAAGAAAATTAAATAATAAATGTTGAGTGGATCAAATTTAAGCAAGTAAATAATTTTAAATCTGATTTATAAATAATATGCACAGCTAGATATAAATATTTAATTATACACCATTAAAACTGTTATATTAACGCTATCTACATTTTTGTGACTTTCAAATCAGGAGGAGTTGCAAATAACAACATCCATTCTTCAGTGCAGCTGTGGGGTGGGGGTGGCTCAGTCGGTAGCGCGCCAGGCTCGTAATCTGTAGTTCCCAGGTTTGAGTCCCTGCTGGGTCAGCATTGAGATTTATCTCCACAAAATTCCCTGCCCTGCTCACGGTCAGTAGGGATGATGGGCTTGGAAAGGCCGCCATCCATCTGATGGGATGTTAAGCCGTGACACCGTGTGCGGGAGAGCCATACCCTGTGCACGTTAAAGAACACGCTGGATGGCCTTGACAGGAGGCTACCATCTGTCTCCCAACAGCTGTTTTAGTGGGTCCCCTCCCCCAAGCTTCTCTTAACCTTCGGGGTCCATATGACCTGGCCATTTAGCCCATGGGTGCAAAAAAGTGCCACTCAGAGGTAAAACAACCCAACCAGTGCAGCTGTACCAGCCTTCAAGAATTCTGGTAAATAGACTTTATCTTTTTATTCCATCTAGGTGTCCTTTGAGCCAAACTATTCAAAGAATATATCATAGTACAAATAATTATTATTATCCCACCCAGCTCAAGACAATTTTTCCTCTAAATATTTGAATCAATTTTCAGAGTGGAAATTATTAGTGGATATATCATAGTATTTAGGAATAACTTAATAACATCTTGATTGAGTAAATAGTAACTGAATAGTGATATTATACTCAGAATTTTGTTAACCCAATGCACTCTTCCTGATTTGAAAGTCACAAAAATGTAGATAGCTTTAATGTAACAGCTTGAATCGTGTATAATTAAATATTTATAAATTTCAATATACTAATGCAAAAAAGGTTTTAGAAAAATATAATTAATTCTGTTTTCTTATATACAGAAGTAGAAAAGAGGAGAGAAGATATGGAAGGTATTAAAGTAAAAGGGAAAGGTTGTCCAAAACCAATAAAAAATTGGGCCCAATGTGGAGTTAGCAAAAAAGTTTTGGAAGTCCTGAAAAAGTTGGTATTAAATTTGTTTCAATATTGCTGGGTTTTTTTTTTTTAGAATTTAACATGCTTTTATTTTTTATTGTTTTTTAACTCAGTGGTACCCAACCTTTTTGACCAGTGCCCCCTTTATGTTTCTAAAACCCCCATCATGCAATTCAAAATGTTTCCCCACGTAAAGCTAGTTGAAATAATATTTATGAGTATTTTGTTCCTGTATTCATTAATTTCTAAGGTTTTTCTGTGAAAATGAAACATGCATAATTATATTAACCTAAGAACTATTTATTATTTTATTTAATCTATTTTTATCAAAAAACTCAAGAACTCCCCCTCAAAATTTCCAAAACACCCCCAAGGAGGGGGGGGGGGATCATTAGGAAGAACTACTTTAACCCATTAACACCTATGAACTCCGGTTACATTATGTTATCTTTATTTAAAAGTGATGTCAAAATCTTTGAGTAGTGATGTGGCTTAATGAACTGGATAAGATATATTGCACAGGAAATGAAATTACAAAAAATGTTGCTTATTAAAACTAGAAAAATTTATCAGCATTATGTTGCTATGTATTTTTGTGCATTCATTTACATACTATTTATACAGGTACTACAGAGCTTGCTTTATCTACATGACCTGCTGAAAACAACTGATTCAATTATGCTTATCAGGCCCAAAGATCACTTATTCCTTGCACTTCAAAGATATTAACTAATTGCCAGGACCCATGTTAACTCCACATTCTTTCTTAACTGGCCACATCTGAATTGTGTGTTTATTCAATTTTGCCCCTTTTTATCTACACTAACTGTTCAAGTCCCTGTTGACAAAAATAGCAAAGATATTAAGGTTTGTCCATAACACTTTCCTCCTTCAACTTTTTGCACATTGGCACAATTGTAAAGACTAGTTTTGTAATGAAGAAATTAAAACTATGTACTGTCCTTTCTGCTTGAGTTCCAAAGTGCTGTGTTTTTCATTGGTGCATTTCACAAAGTGCATTTCACTGGTATCAGTCTGTATCAGTACTGCTCACAGACTCAAGTTCATGCATCTCCTTTACAGTGTGCCAAAAGTGCCACACTTAGATCCTTGTTTATCATTTAAAATGTCATTTTGGAGATATCTGACTTCCTCCAGTATTGTGCTTTTAAGTGCAGCAGGGTGAAATTCTGTTCATTCTGGCAAGAGCTATTGAGAGTCTTGGATCACATATACCTTTTTAGTGAAGCAGGTATTATCTCAATCACAGTAGCACATCGCATCCATGATCCAATTTTGTTCAATCCTTCAAAAAAGGTTGGCCCCAATGTTCCCAGGTCCAAGAGGCACAGCATGGCCTCAGTTGCCCTTGAGCCATTAAACCCCAAGCCAACCGATACCAGGTCCAAGTTGCATCTCTGCCAATTTTAATATTTATGTCTGTTATCTACCATCCTGCCCCCCATGAGAAAGGAAACACCAATAGGCTTGAAAAGACCACTGTTTATCAGATGCGACATTAAGCCATGGGTGTATGTTCAAGAGAACATACTGAACAGCATTGAAAGGAGTCTTCCACCTGTCTCCTAGCAACTTCCTAGTGGATCCCCTTCCTCTACTCAACTCTGACCTCTTGGGTTCTTGTGATCCAGCCATTTAGCCTATTTCTTTAGTAGTAGTAGTAGATTTTATTTCAACATAAAATCAATACATATTAGAAAAATTTCATGTATGTAAAAATTTAAACTGTGAAAACAACACAAAAAAATAGCAAAATAACATACAATTTTAAATATTACATGTCCCCGATCAAGGGACTAAATAGCCTTTCAGATTACAGTTTAATTTCCAACATTATGTGCACAAAAGTAATATTATGAGGTAAAACAACAAAAACTTTAGTTCTATACATAACCAGTTATAAGATCATTTAAGATTAATTCTTGAAGATGGGTAAATAAAAAAAAAATGCCCCCTTAAGCAACTGCTTGCCACAGAGATCTGACAGGAGCCTGTCAGCTCATACACCAAAATAGAAGTAGAAGGTTTGTGAGGATGGCAGGACCTCAGCTGAAAGACAACACAGACATCCATCCTTCCTGGGGCTTGAACCCAGGTCCCTTTGATCAGTGGGGCAGGGGTGGCTCAGTCGGTAGTGCACCAGGCTCGTAATCTGTATTTCCCAGGTTCGAGTCCCAGCTGGGTCAGCGTTGAGATTTATCTCCGCAAAATTCCCAGCCCTGCCCACGGTCAGTAGGGGACACCGATGGGCTTGGAAAGGCCGCCGTCTGTCGGATGGGATGTTAAGTCCATTTCTGAATAGAGGATGTTAAGTCTCCTTTCTGAATAGTGGATTCACCCGTATACACCACGGTCATGGCCCAAACAGGTATAAAAGGGCTGCGTACTGCAGAGCTCAATGACTTTCAATGTCGCATGGTTATAACAACAAGTCAGTTCAGGACATTTCGGCCATCTGCCCCGGTCATCAAGTTGTTCAGCAAGTCAACTCAAGTTTAATAAAATAATACTTGATTATTATTTTAGGAAACCTGATAAAAGCATGCACATGGTACGCATTACACAAAACTGTCAACTGCTCCAAATGTTTGAGATTTTATCCAAATTTAGGTTTAAAATCTGAATATCTGAGTTGTGTATTATTCAGTTTTGCCCCTTTTTATCTACACTAACTGATCAAATGTCTCTGGACACCCTTTCTGAATAGTGGATTCACCCGTATACGCCACGGTCATGGCCCAAACAGGTATAAAAGGGCTGCGTACTGCAGAGCTCAATGACTTTCAATGTCACATGGTTATAACAACAAGTCAGTTCAGGACATTTCGGCCATCTGCCCCGGTCAACTGTAAGTGGTATTATGAAGTGGAAATGCATTGGAGCAACAACAGCCAATTGCAAACCGGTAGGCCTTGCAAAATGACAGGGGTAGCTCAGTCGGTAGCGAGCCTGTAGCGCACCAGGCTCGTAATCTGCAATTCCCAGGTTTGAGTCCCAGCTGGGTCAGCGTTGAGATTTATCTCCGCAAAACTCTTCGCCTTGCCTACGGTCAGTAGGGGACACCAGTGGGCTTGGAAAGGCCGTCGTCTGTCGGATCGGATGTTAAGCCGTGGCCCCGTGTGCGATAAGAGCCATACCCTGTGAACGTAAAAGATCACTCTAGATGGCCTTGACGGGAGGCTACCATCTGTCTCCCAACAGCTGTTCCAGTGGGTCCCCTGCTCCAACCTTCTCTTGAGCCTTCGGGATCCATGTTACCTGACTATTTAGCCCATAGTGTGCAAAAAAGTGCCACTCAGAGGTAAAACAACCCAAAACAACGCAAAATGACAGAGCAAGACTGCTGAGTGCTAAAACTGGTGGTGCGACAAAATTGCCTATCCTCGGTTGTAACACTCAACACCAAGTTCCAAAATGACTCTGGAAGCAATGCTAGCACCATAAAGTTCATCACGAGCTGCAGGAAATGGGTTTTCATGGTCGAGGATCCGCGCTAAGCCTAACATCAATAAATCAATGCCAAGCATCGGTTGGAGTTGTGTAAAGCACAGTGCCAGTGGACTCTTTGAGCAGTGGATCCAAGTTCTCTGGAGTGATGAATCATGCTTCACCATCTGGCAATCCGACGGACAAGTCTGGTTGTGGAAGATGCTAGGTGAATGCTACTTGCCTGACTGTGTTGTGCCAACTGTGAAGTTTGGTGGAGGAGGCATCATGCTCTGGGGCTGTTTTTCATGGTTAGGGCTGTGCCCCCTATTTCCAATGAATGGGACTCTGAACACCGTATCCTATAATGACATTTTCGACAGTTTTGTGCTCCCAATTTATGGCAACAATTCAATGAAGACCCTGCAACAATGCCCCCAGCAAAGTCCGTGCAGGAATGGTTTGATTAGGTGGGTGTGGAAGAACTTGATTGGCCTTCACAAAGTCCTGATCTCAACCCCATGGAACACCTTTGGGATGAATTGGAACACCAACCACAAGTCAGACTGAACTGCCTGACATCAGTGATTGGCCTAACTAATGCTCTTGTGGCAGAATGGCAGGTAATTTCTGCAGCAACTTCCAAAAGCTAGTGGAAAGCCTTAGATGCAGGGTGCAGGCTGTGATAGCAGCAAAGGGTGGGCCAATGCGATATTAATTCCTTTCCTATTACTGGGAGATTGTGGATGAGAGAGTGTCCAGATACTTTTGATCACATAGTGTACTTTCCTATTGCTTTTTGCTTAACATTTGATAGCTTGTTGGTTTGTGGATTTGCCAAATTGGTAGTCCACCATATCTTTCAAATGGATGGAGGAACTTAATGGTTCATGTGTCAAATGAAAGCTTGTGATACAGGGAGTGTCATTGGCTATAAAAAATTAAATCCCATACTTTCTGCCCTCCTAAAAAAAGGGGAAATATGAAAATTCATCAGACTGACTTCGTTCTCTAGGATTTCTGGTATGGATGGAGGTGGATGATACATGGCTGCAGACTGTCCTGTGGACCAACAAGGTACACTTCACCCTAACTGGTGCCATCAACACATAGAATTGTTGCATATGGGGGGCATCATCTCCATCTGCTGTGCATGAACAGCCTCTCCAATCCTCATATATGTGTGGCTTCAGTGCAGACTTCATCACTGGACCATTTTTCTTTGAGGCTACACCTAATGGTCCAGTGTGGTGTACCATAACAGTGCCCATTACTGTGGTTTTCTCCAGCATCAGGTGATTCCTGCCCTCCAGGAATGGCAGTTTCTGGACACCACAGTGTTCATGCAAGATGGTGCACCTCCACATGTTAGTCAGCAGGTGAAACAGTTGCTGTGTTCAACATTTGGCGATGATTGCTTAGTTTCTCAGGCCTTTCCACCACACTCACCAGACTTGAATCCTTGTGATTCTAGCTTGGGGACTATCTCAAGAACCAGGTTTATCATGGTGGCATGTGGTTGTTTACTGATCTGAAGGCTAGCATTATACAGGAAGTGGCCAACATCAACAGTGACATGCTCCAAGTAACCATGGCCCATGCAGTTCTTCACTCCCAGCACATCCTCTGTACCAGCGGTGAGCATTGAGCAGTTTTTGCAGCAGATATGTGCATGAAACCAATAAAAATTGTTTTCTCACCTGTGTTTTTTTTATGTCAGCATCCATTTCCACCTTGGTGGTGATAGTTTAAAGTAATTTTTTTTTTCATTGAATTTCTTCTGGATGTTCTTATTAAGGTGCTTACCAATTTTTGGGTTGCTATCTCCATTGTTACCACTCCAGACTCCAGAAACTTTATTTTATAACCACCCTGTATTAGTGCAGTTTAGTATTGCTGTTTGAATTGAGTAGTGGTATTTTGCAGTGCCTTTATGTAAATTGTTTTTGGTGAGTTAAAGATTTTTTTTTATAGCATGTATCTTTTAGAGCAATATTTCTTGACCTTATTTATTGATTTAGAATCATATTTCTATTTTTGGATAATCACAAGATCTTTGCTTGTATAATACCACTTTAAGGATTAATTTACAATCATTTTTGCCAGGGTCATAATCTGCATTTCTGAGGTTTGAGTCCCAACTGGCCAGCAATGAGATTTATCTTCTCAAAACTCCCTGGTCTCAGTCAGTAAGGGACACCAATGGGCTTGAAAAGGTTGCTGTCCATTGGATGGGACATTAATTCTCCTTCTTTCTGCAGACCCTCTTCTCAATATTACTTGATACATTTTAATAAAAATATAGATTCTTGCAACAAGGATTTCCTAAAAGGGGTTTTCAGTTTGTTTGTCCTGTGTGTGGGAGAGCCATACCTTGTGCATGTTAAATAACATGCTGGATGGCCTTGATGGGAGGCTACTGTAAGTCTCCTAACAACTGTTCAGCGTGTCCCCTCCCCCAACTGGGGCGGGGATGGCTCAGTAGGTAGTGTGCCAGGCTCGTAATCTGTAGTTCCCAGGTTCGAGTCCCAGTTGGGTCAGCGTTGAGATTTATCTCCACAAAATTCCCCGCCCTGCCCACGGTCAGTAGGGGACACCGATGGGCTTGGAAAGGCCGCCGTCTGTCGGATGGGACGTTAAGCCGTGGCCCCGTGTGTGGGAGAGCCATAACCTGTGCACGTTAAAGAACACGCTGGATGGCCTTGATGGGAGGCTACCTGTCTCCCAACAGCTGTTCCAGTGGGTCCCCTCCCCCAACCTTCTCTGAGCCTTCGGGGTCCATGTGACCTGGCCATTTAGCCCATGGTGTGCAAAAAAGTGCCGCTCAGAGGTAAAACAACCCAACCCCTCCCCCAACCTTCTCTGAGCCCTCAGGGTCCTTGTGATCTGGCCATTTAGCCAATTGTGTGGGGGAAAAAATGCCACTCTGAGGTAAAACAACCTAATTAGAACCATTTTTGGCAGTTAGTCTCATTGCCTGGCACTCTAACTAAATTATTCAGGAATTGATTATTTTTGATTGGGATTACAACAATAATTGCTTTAAATTTTATTCCTTTTGGCTGGAATTGTCTTAATTTGGCAATACTAGCTATTTTGTGCTGATCATAAGATGAAATTGGCTGTTGACCTAAAAATTTCTGGAACATTTACTTTCTCTACTCAGATTTCAAAATAGCCAATGAAGAACAGCAGATAAAGAACTAGAGATATGATCATTCCTGTGACTTTTAGGGAGTCCTTGTTGCAAAAATCTATATTTTAGTTAAAATGTATCAAGTAATATTGGGAAGAGGGTCTGCAGAAAGAATGAGAATTTGTAGGGTGTCTGTGATGTTGAAAAGGCTAGGAACCACTGGTCTATTTCATGATGTGATAAAATGAATGTTTTGTTGTGCATGGAAATGCTATTTCAGTAGTCAGGTTCTCTTATAACAAACCTCATATATAAATTAGCATAGTTTACTAGTCCACTCAGGTTCACTACAGTTGAATTTAAATGTATCCTAAATTCATATTTCAATATTTAACACTTTGACTGCCGTATGAATTATATATGATTCACACTTAATTTGCTCCTGGGGCCACTTGAATCATCTGTGCTTCACATACAAATTTGTAGTTCAGAGCGCATGAAGCACATGTGATTCACACTTTCAAAGTTTGTTTTTAAGCAACAAATTTATAAAAATTATATAAACTTATATTGTATAGCAATTTAAGACCAATTTTAATTGATTTAACAAAAAAAAAAGACTTGGCCCCAGCACTCAAAAAATTTTAACATTGTGGCAGTCAAAATGTTAAACATCTTTTGTTAGATTGCTTTTTAACAATATAAAAAAAGGTAGAAAAGTAACACCCAGAGGAAGAGGGATATTAATTCACCTTTAATATTTAAACTCTTAAAATTTTATTTGAAATTAATTATTTTCATTATTTTGAAAGGCATAGTTATGAAAAACCTACACCAATTCAAGCCCAGGCCATTCCGTGTATCATGTCTGGAAGAGACATAATAGGAATTGCAAAAACTGGTTCTGGGAAAACTTTGGCCTTTCTTATTCCAATGTTAAGACATATTTTGGACCAGTCTACACTGGAATCAGATGATGGTCCAATTGGTATGTAATAAATTTGTGTGTAAATTTCCATCCTTTTTTGTGACGTCGTATTTAAAAGACTGCATTTGATTTTTTTAAATGTTTTTAGTGAAGTAATTTTTTTTTTTACCATACTTATTTTAAAAACTTGCAGTATTAAGTTGTGCTATTATTAGTTGCAGGATTTCATTGATTTATATGATACTACTCGAATATGTTTTTTTGCTTCATTTTAATATATTTTGTAATTTAATACTGTTTTAATATTTCTTAATTATTGTTATCTGTTATCAGATATATTTACAAGATGAATACAAAGGAAAAAATTTATATTATTTGATCACATTGATAGGAGCCTTGGTTGGGTAGGCAAATAATGTTAAACGTATGGTTTTGATTTGGTGAAACTTACAGTCCGTATATCAACTTGTGCAGATATGTATTTGAGTTGCATTTAGTAAATACTGAAGTCTTTTTTTTCTCCCTTTTTTTTATTGATTTCTTATTGAACTATTATTTTTGAAAGATAGTTTGGATGATAAATAATGAAAGAAACTCGACTTATTTAGTGTTCACTAATAAATTACCACTTTGAAGTCGATTCAACTTTAGAGGAAAAGTTGTCTTGAGCTGGGTGGGATACAAATCCACGACCTCATGATGATATGTCAGGTGCTCTGGACCACTGAGCTACTGGCCGCCGATCATAGTGTTAATTAGAGGAGATCTTGATCAGCGACCGGTAGCTCAGAGGTCCAGAGCACCTGACATGTTATCAGGAGGTTGTGGGTTCGTATCCCACTCGGCTCAAGACTATTTTTCCTCTAAAGTTGAATCGACTTCATAGTGGTAATTTATTAGTGAATAGTTTGGATGAAGTAAATCCATCAAATCATTTTTTTTTTTCTGGAACTATTTTGTTGTACAATTAAAGGGACCTTCTTTCTCACAAATTAATTAAAAATAACCTAAAATTCTTTGTCATTGAGCAATAAAATTTTAAAGTTTATCCTTCAAACTATTTGCATGTTGAAAGTTTTTAGGAGAAAACTCAGAAGCTTTTTGGAGCAAGGACAGCACTCCGTCATCAGTGAAGTGACATTGTATGATGACGTTAGGGCTGTTTATGTATTCTTTCTAAATGTCCTGAAGGGTGATTCCAGTGTCTCAGTTGCAGATGGGGATGGGCGAGGCCATTGTTTCAATAGCCTCGTGGACTATGGTTCCGTAAAAAGTGGATGCACATGCAAGCAGTGTGGCATGCTCCCACCCAGTCTATGGTTGCTGCATGTTGTACTGCTAGTTCAGCAGTGGCCATCATTAGTTTGTTTTGACTGACATCTGTTTGATGCTCTTTGAACTTCTCTTGTAGAGAATGTATGGTTTTCCTGATGTAGTAGACAATGGAATTATCCAGCAAATGTAGGGGAAATATGTGTAAGCCCGATTTTTGAAGTAGGCTAAATTTGTCTCTTCCTTTATGATAATTTTCTTCAGATTTGGAGCTGGGTTGAAAACAATTTTGATATTTTGGGGTCTGAGTAATTTGCGGACTGATTCACATAGGACAGGAACGTAAGATCAGGTCCAGCAAAGGTTGCACATTCAGAGTCAGTGATTGGGAGGAGAGCCAAATCTTTTCTGTTGTCATTTCTATACTTATTGATTAGCTTTTTTTTATTGTTGGGAGGTTCACAGAGCTTCAAAAAGATCTCAGCCAAAACATGCTAATGATGGCCGCTACCGAGCTAGCAGTACAACTTGTGACAACCATAGACTGGAAGCATGCCACACGGCTTATACATGCATCCACTTTCTATGGAACCATACTCCGCGAGGCTATTGAAATAATGACCTCGTTCGTCCCCACTTGCAAATCAGACAATGGGATCGCCCTTCACGACATAGAGAAAAGCTCTCCCTAACATCACCATATAGTGTCACTTCACTGAAGATGGAGTGCTGTCATTGCTCTGAAAAGCTTGAGTTTTCTCCTAAAAATTTTTAACATGTAAATAGTGTGAAGGATAAATTTTAAAATTTTATTTCTCAACAACAGAATTTTTAGGTTATTTTTAACTTTCGTTGATTCTAATCGACGAAGTTTTAGGTTTTGCTGATTCCAAAGTGTAATATTGATTCCAAGTGAGTATAATATTTGCAATTTAAGTATTTTTCACTTTTCTACTTCTAGAATTATTTATATTGCTTCTCAAATATATACTGCAATTTGAAAGAGTATTACTTTTAAACTTGACTGAAAATGAAATCATTAGGTATATGTGACCACAAATGGCAGTAACTTTAGGAGATATTTGATTAGGACATTATAATAGAAAGTTAAATATTTAAATGATGAGATTTAGTACTGTTTTTAAGTAAACTGAAGAAATTTCATAACTAGTATTCAAAATTAGTTATTTTTAAATTGCGTTTTTGCTATTCTTGTGAAGTTCAACTTTTCTGTAGCAGTATCTAATGCAATTTGATGGCTTGATCTCAATATCAGTGGTTAAAATAATTTGTTTTAGGAAAACAAATATATAACAATTCAAAGATATTTAAATATCTTCAAATTTATCTAACTTATCGAAGAATAAAGACTAACAAATAGTCATAAAATTACTGTGCAGTATGATACTTATGTTTAGAGGATCTGCTTGTTCCATCCATGATGTAGACAGAACAAGCGTTAAACATAAGTATCACACTATACAGTAATTTTATGACTATTTGTTAGTCTTTATTCTTTTACTATTGATGTGATGACTGGTGAAAATTGAACAGCAAAACTTTCAATTTCACTGACAGCAACATTTACTAAAAGAAGAATAGTAGCATAAAGAATACAGTGTAATAGTGTTATATATTTATATATCTTCAAACATTTTTTGCGTTAAAATATTTTTATTTATTATAAAATTTTTTCATAGTTTATTTTTTCTTTTTTATTTGAGATATCTTGTTTCTGAAGCAAAATAAGTTTTTGTAACACTACAACCTTAGTCTTAGAGTTTGCTGATTGGCAAAAAAACCAAGCATCATGTTTGCATAAATGACCAAATAAATTTAGAACAAAATAAATCAAATATTTAAGTAATCATAAAAATATGAATTATTTATATAATGGTAATAAAATTTAGAAAATGCAGCAAAATTAAAAAAAAATTTTTTGCTGAAATTAAAAAAAAATTTTTTGCTGAAATTAAAAATAGAAAAAATGCAATATAATTTTTCAATTAAATAATTATAAAATTTTATTTATATCTATTTTTCTTTGAGTTGTCCCTATTTTTATCCATAATTAAATGCTCTTCCTTTTTTTAGTGTATAGATGGCTTATACCGAAGAGCCAAAACATTATGACCAGCGCGTCTTTATGCAAATCAAAGCAACTTCAGTTAAATGATGGGGCATGTGAAGGTCTTGAAATGGTGTAAATAACACCTGATACTGAGCTCTGTTTCAGTGTTATTCTTCTTCTTCAGATGGGAAAGGCAGTGGACTTAAGTGAGTTTGACAAAGGCCAAATTGTAATGGCCAGATGACTGGACAGAGCATTTCTGAGACAGCAAGGATTGTGGGGTGCTCATGGTCAGCTGTGGTTAGTACCTTCAAAAAGTGGTCAAAGGAGGGGAAAAACCACGAACTGCCAGCAAGGTGTGGGCTGAGCATGGTTCATTGATACTAGAGGTAAGTGAAGGCTATACCGTATAGTGCAAGCCAACAGAAGGGATATTGTGGCACAACTATCCGTAATTTGAATGCTGATGACAGGAGTAATGTGTCACAACACACAGTACATCGAACCTTGCTGAAAATGCGACTGTGTAGCTGCAGGCTGCTCCTATTGCCCATGCTAACCTCTGTTCACCGTTGAAAACACCTACAATAGGCACATGAGCTTCAAAACTAGACCTTGAATGATTAGAAGAAGGTCGTCTTGTCTGATGAATCTCATTTCCCG
Source organism: Ryuthela nishihirai (assembly GCA_038380435.1). NCBI lineage: Eukaryota > Metazoa > Arthropoda > Arachnida > Araneae > Heptathelidae > Ryuthela > Ryuthela nishihirai. The sequence continues at coordinate 67,334,547 of JAWZYU010000015.1, read as the reverse complement.
TTGCACCATGTGGACGGCTGTATACATGTGCATCATTTACCTGTGGAAGTGTTGGCACCAGGATGCACTGTGGGACAAAAATAAGCTAGGGGAGAAAGTGTAATGCTTTGGGCAATGTTCTACTGGGAAACCCTGGATCCAGTCATTCATGTACAGGAAACTATGACATCTACCACCTACCTAAATATTGCAGACTAGGAACATCCTTTCATGGCAACAATATTTCCCTCTAGTAGTGCCTTCTTTCAGCAGGATAATTCACCATGCCACACTGCCCAGATTGTTTGACAATGATTTGCAGAACATGAGGAAGACTTCTAGGTAATGCCGCAGCCTTTAAATTCCCAAGACATCAATCCAATCGAGCATCTGTGGTTTGTTTTGGAATAACATATCCGATCTGTGGTGACTCAACCACGTAACTTAAAAGAGTTAAAGGATCTGCTGTTGGTAACATGGTACCAGATACCACGAAACACCTTTAGAAATCTTGTAGCGTCCATACCTCACCAGGTAAGAGCTGTTTTGACAGCAAGTGGAGGAGCAACATCATATTAGGCAGGTGGTCATAATGTTTTGGTTCTTTTGTGTATTTCTGTTGATTGGATATTTGGCAAAAAAATTCTGAAATTCACTCTTTTATTTGACTGAGCAGAGTTGAAAAAAAAGCCTGGCCAGCTGGTACAGTTGAATATTTCAAGCCTGGCACTGTCATGGTAAGAGTTAAGGGACTTAATGACTTTTACCAAAATCTCAACAATATTTTTTTTTCATCCAGTTTATGCCATACCCAAAAGCCAATAAACTCAACTGCTTAAATATATTATTAATATATGATTGCAGTTGTAGTTGTTTTCTTGTCTTTGAGTCTATTTGCAACATTGATAAAAATCTAATGTGAAAACTGAAATATTTTAGTTTTTAAGCTTGAGAAAAAGCATGATTGTTGAGCCGACTCCATATTTGCTTAACTGATTATTAATAGCCTAATTAATCAATAGTAAATGCACCAAGTTATCTGTTAACAAGAAATACTTTTGTGGAAGAAATGAGGTTTGCCAATGAGCGAGACTTGAACCCATGCCTTGCTGTTAAATGCCAGGACCCCTAAACTATCACTGAATAGTTCTTTTCTCCAATAATTGTGGCTTTTGAATCTTCTGACCTTGTTGCCAGTGGCACCATTTATGATTGAAAACAGCAACTTTTCAATATTGCTCATTTTACGTGTTAATAGAAAAGCCACACACCCTACAGCATTATTAATGCAAGAATCAATCAATAATAAATACTCAGAATCAGTAGCAATATACAGGTTTGAGTACTACTCATTGGTGAAACTCATTTTTTCCACAAAAGTATTTCTTGGATTCCATCTCAACTGGTAGTGCTGTGTATTTACTATTGATTGATTCTTGCATTAATAATGCTTTAGGTTATGCGATATACCTATTAACACCTATCATGAGCAATATTAGAAAATTGCTATTCTCAATCACAGATGGTGACACTGGTAATGAGGTTAGAAAATTTGGAATATTTAAAAGTCAGAATTAGTGGAGAAATGAACTTGCTAGTGATAGTTTAGTAGTCTAGGACACCTGGCATGTTTCACTCATCAACAGAACTAATTTTTTCCTTAAAAGTATTTCTTAAATAGCCTAATTACTATCTATAATTAAATCAGTTCAGATATACTGAAAATTTGTTTTGTAATTTAAAAATTGTTTCCTTTAAAAATAGTTTACTTTAATGTTGATTGTTATACTAAATGAATAATTGCAAATTTGAACCTACTAATAAAACCAGTGACTAATAATGAATAAATTAGTGAAAAATCACCCAGGCAATGTCCTGTACTGAAGTTTTAGTTTACCAGAAAATTGCAAGTTAGACTTTCTGATTTGTTGCTATTAAATTGACCTTTGGGTTGCATTATGATTTTAAAATCAGCATCAGTTATAGTATTGTTATTTATTTTTCATTTAAGTTAAAAATTCTAATTATCATAAAGCATTGTTTATTTTTGGTGTTCCTTTTTAAACTCTGTGTGTCATGTGATAGTATCAGGAATTTTTTAAACTATATTTCTTTCTGTAGGGATTATAATGACTCCTACAAGAGAGCTAGCAATGCAAATTACAAAGGAATGCAAGAAGTTTACAAAAGCTTTAGGGCTAAGAGCAGTCTGTGTTTATGGTGGAACTGGTATATCAGAGCAAATTGCTGAATTAAAGCGTGGTGCTGAAATAATTGTTTGTACCCCTGGCAGAATGATAGACATGCTGGCTGCAAACAGTGGTAAGTGTTATACTTAACCCCCAACCACCTTTTCTTAAATTTATCATGGTGTAAATTAGAGGTTTTCAGTCTTTCTTTGATTAAGAATTCATGTTGTAAAACTTTGCATAACCCAACCTAGAGGAAATTGTTATCAGATTCATTGTATCCAGGTAGCAAGTACCTGTAACAATTAATACAGAACCATTATTTATGTAACAAAATTTTGAAATTGGCTGCAACCAATCATGACATAATTTGTTTCTGAACAGTAACAATATAAAAAAAAAACTGCCTAATCACTGTTAAACATAACCTAATTTTAATAGTGTCTCATTTTTGTTTCATTAACAGGATTTTATTTTTATATATATATTAATTCATCAGGGATGGAGATAACTTAGAAGCTATGTTAGGCTTCTCCTGGTTTCTCATACAGCATACAAACACACAAGGAGATGCCCTGTTGGCCTGTAGTCAGGTATGCTAACCACTAGACCAGGTAGGGCTTATCTATTTATATATTTATATAATCTATAATATAAATATATAAATATGGCAAATGGGCTAAAACCCTGTAGTTAAAGGTTGGCTCACCAAGCAAAAAGGGTTCAAACATTTTTAGTTACAAATGGAAAACTTTTCAACCCCTCTTGTAATGATTATGTTGTAATTTGTTAATTTGGTATGCTGAAAACTGTTTATTTTCTTAATAGATTGTGTAAGTTAACTTGGGTTCTGTCTTATTCTGGTCATACATATATATATATCTTTCTCTAGTATTAGAAATTGCTTTTTTCTTTTAAAGTAAAAATAGAAAAACTAAATTTATTAACCTTCCCAGGTCCAGCTGTTTTTTCACTCTGATCAGGCAAAAAAAAAATTTACTTTAGAACTTTTTGCCAAATAACTAATGAAAGAATTTTTTTTCTTGGTACTATACTTTGAGAAAAGTCCACAGGCTTTTACCCAATTGTTCTGAGTCAGATAAACAAGTTGACCTTAGAATTAAAAAAAGAATAATCACTCAACAGAAATAGGTCATGTTATATACCAAATTAATCAGAATTTAATTATGAATTTAATGAAACAAATTTACAAGCACATTGATTTTATTAAATAAGTCTTTTTCAATGTGATAAGGTGAAAAAATAGATTGGACTATACAATTAAGGCTTAATTTTGGAAAACCTGATGAAAAAAAATTGTTAAATTATATGTTAATCAAAAGGAAATTTCCTCCTGAAAAATATAATATTTAACTTGAAACACAGTTTTATTATTGTTAAATTATATATTAACAAAAGAAAATTTCCTCCTGAAAAATATAATATTTAACTTGAAACACAGTTTTTGTTTCTTTTAATGATTCTTTTCAGTATTTTATATTTTAAACATGGACAGTGTTATACAAAGGGACTTGATCTTCTCACATTCACAGGATTTTGAAATGGAACTGTTTATATGAAATGGAAAAAAAACGTTCTTGGCTGCTGTTTTTACTAAACATTGTGAATTTTTTCTTTGAGTGTAGGAGTTTGGCAATCTTGGCTAAAAAGTTTGAACATGGAAAGGAGATAGCATATGTTAGTCACTTGCCTCTGCAAGTGCAGTGAGCCGTAATGTAATTAAGTACAGCCAAGAAGGATGTTTTCATTTCTTCCAGTTTCGATTTTAAGAGTGGGAAAGATGCATAGAGTGCTGGGAAAAAAATAATTCTGGTAATACTGAAATAGGTTTGTGCAGAAAAGAATGTAAAACGGGGGTAAAAAATGGTGGTACATACTTTGTAATTGATCCAAAAATCTGCAGTTTTTTTTGTTAATTTTTAAGAGCTTTGAAAATTTAAGAAAAAATGTGTTGATAATAGTTCAAATCAAACTTGTGAACTTAAATCAGGTGATTGCTTCAATACAGAGTAAAGTTAACAAACAAATCGGCAGTACTATGCTTCTAAAATATGGCAATCAGATGGCTTTATCGAATTATTTATATTGTAGTTTAATAAAATATGTATCAAATGAAAAAAGGAAATATTTTTCATGCTCGAATTATGTATATTTTTAAAAGATATATCTAAGAAAATTTTCAAACGGCAATTAAAAAAAAAAAATTGAAGTTTTATGTGTTGTACAAAAAATGTCTATAGAAGTCCTTGACCCAGGAAAGGTTAAGGAAAAAATTTGTCTACTTGATTTAATTTTCAAATAACCTGAAAATTGTATTGGTGTGGTTTGCTTTTGAGTGGTACTTTTTCTGCACACAAATGGGCTAAATGGTCATGTAACAAGGATTCCAAAGCTCTAAGAAAGTTGGGGAAATGGGATCCACTGTACAGTTGCTAAGAGATGGATGGAAATCTGTCAAGACCATCCATTGTTTTCTTTAACCTGTTCAGGCTATGGCTCGCCTGCACATGGATGCAATGGCTCAGCATCCTTACTGATAAATGATAGCTTTTCCAATCCCACTGGTGTTCCCTCTCTCATTAAAATCTGAATGTAAGAACATCTGGTTATGAGCCTGGAAAGCTACTTACCCATCATGAAAATTATGCAGAATGGTCATTCCATGTCAATTCAACCAGGCTAGTTCACTGCCCATTGCAGATTTCATTGATCTTTGGCATAGATGTTAGCATACACAAGACGTCTAATTGCCTGAAATGTTTTGAGTCAATTGACTTCGTTTAAAATGAACTAAATTCAAACTTGCGTATGTGCAATTTTTTCTACTCATTAAATTCAAAGGGGCATCTTTTTTGTTGCCCATGGCCCCAAAAGAGCTAGTTCTTTGCTTATATGGACTACACTAGCCCATTATCACTTCCTTAATTATTATAGAACAGTTGATCAAAAATGAAGCAAGCATAATTTACCATTTTCAAGTTATGTGAACTGAAGTCAGAACATTTAATATCCTGTCCTGGTTTTTACTGATCACAATCTGGTCACCCTATGTATCACTCAACATTTCTATTGCTAAATTTGTTGCCTCTAAATACTGGGCTTTTTCATTTGCTTGTCGGTAAAAAAGAATATGAACTTTTATCAATGACAGCATTATAGCTGTAAGTAGCAGCCAAATGCTAGTTTGAGTTACCAAGTTGCACTTGAATGCAAGCAACACACACACACATCAGTTAGTTTCTATGCGTGTCTCCTCTACTGTGCATGTGCAAGAACATCATTGTGGTCTCTGAAGTGCATCATTGGCGATAACATTGGTAGAAATTCAATATTTTTTTATTGTTATCAAAGAAATGACTATACTTCAAATTTCATACAATGTTTCTATGGAGTATAGTGTACAACATATGCCAGTTTTAATTTTTTATATATAGGGCCACATCACTTTTTTTCACATTTTAGAATTTTTAGTTTTTTAATTTTTTTCAAAACTGTATTAAATTTTTCAAATTCGATATTTTTTATTGAATTAATAAGAAAAATATACCTCGGTACACCAAGTTTTGTCTTCTCATGTACTGTTGAAACAAAAAAAAAAAAGAAAAACCTTAGTCATAATCACAATTTGTATATTTTCCCCTTAGGTTAAATGATTATAACTCATTAACAAAATTTTTTTGGCTCAAAATATTTTGGACAATTAGACATCTTATTTGTACTAGCATTTATGCCATAGATAATTGAAATCTGTGATGGGTGGTGAACTTTTTCCAAAATTTTGGTTGATTTGACATTGAATGACCCAGAACCCTTATTGAAAATACTGCTGTAAAAACCTTTGTAACAGAGCCCATAATATCAAAATTGTTTTCAGCCCAGCTCCAGATTTGAAGAAATTAGTCAAAAGGGACAGGGAGATATGTTGCCTACTTCAAAAATCGGGCGTATACCAATTTCACCTACAGTTGACGGATAATTCCATTGTGTGCTACATCGGCAAAACCATTCGCTCTTTACAAGAAAGGTTCGCAGAGCACCAAACTGATGTCAGCCAAAAGAAGCTAACGACGGCCGCCTCTGAGCTAGCAGTGCAACACACGGCAACAATAGACTGGGAGCATGCCACACTTCTTGCGTGTGCATCCACTTTCTACGGAACCATAGTCTGCGAGGCTATTGAAATAATGACCTTGTCCGTCCCCACCTGCAACCGAGACACTGGAATCACCCTTCACAACATGTGGAAAGAAGCTCTTTGTCTAAACAGACCTAACGTCAATACATAGCATCACTTCACTGAAGACGGAGCGCTGTCTTTGCTCTGAAAAGCTTCTGAGAGTTTTCTCCTAAGAACTTTCAACATACAAATAGTTTGAAGGATAAACTCTAAAATTTTATTGCTCAATGACAGAGAATTTTAAATTATTTTAAATTTTAAAACAAAATTCAGTTATATTAACAAACAGACAAATATTCTTTAAACTTTGTGCAATAAAGAAGTTATAGGTTTGCTATTCACCGAAATGTTTTATAGATCTAGTCTGCTGATAATGAGTCAGGGTTTTGATTGTTTATAGATTGGTCAAGGTGTTGCTACAAAAATTTGTTCTTAAATATTTTACCTATCTTCCTATTGCTTTTGGCTTTGAGCATTCATTGGTTGGTCGGTTTATTGGTTTGACAAAATGTTGTTCCACCATATCTTTCAAATGTGATGGAAAAACTTAATGATTTATGTGCTTAATGAAAGCTTGTGATCCAGGGAGTGTCATAGGCTATAAAAAAATTAATCCCTCATGCTTTCTTTCCCCCTAAAAAAGGGGAAATGTTAAAACTATTCGTAAACTATATCACCAGAGCGTAAAGGCCAAAAGTAACTAGCTATACTTCGAACGAAAGTTTCTGATGGAATGTCCCCATTCTTTCTTCCCCCCCTAAAAAATGGGGAGAATGAAAATGATTGTTCCCATATATCTCCTGAATGCAAGTGTGGAAAGTAACGAGCTATGTGTAGAATGAAAGCTTGTGATGCGGGGAGTGTCGTAGGCTATGAAAAATTGACCTCCCCTCTAAAAAAGGGGAAATGTGAAAACTACTCTTAAGTTATATCTCCAGAATGTGAAGGCCAAAAGTAACAGGCCAGTAGTTGAATGAAAGCTTTTGATGCTAGGAATATCGTAGGCTATGAAAAATTGACCCCCTTTCATTTTCCCCCCCTGAAAAAGGGGACAATGTGAAAATTATTGTTCCTCTATATCTCCTGAACGCGAGTGTGGAAAGTAATGAGCTATGTATTGAATGAAAGCTTGTGATGCAGGGAATGTCATAGACTATGAAAAATTGACCCCCTTGCTTTCTTCCCCCCTAAAAATGGGAAAACTGAAAGTCATTCTACTATAGCATCGGAATGCGAGGGCTTACAATTAGAAGTTAGGTGTCAAATGAAAGCTCCTATAATGATGGTCCTAAACTATTTTGAATTTCGCCCCCACTTCCCTGAGAAAATGTGGGTGGGGGATTTTCACAGAGATCAACTTTAAGAGTCGTATCTTAAAGCTTGTGATTTCTCCAATGTCATAGTCTACTTCAAACATGACTCCAAGGGGGGGGGGGGGTAAATGTGTTTAATGTTTATGAGTCATATATCAAAGTTTTGGAAGGTAGGTGTTTTTAGTGACAACAAAAAAAATGTAATTTAAAAAATTAAAAAAAAAACCTATCTTTCTATAGAGCCTTAAAAAGTAGAAAATAAACCTAAAGCATATTGATGGGACAATCAGTCACTGAATTTGTATTTGCTTCGAAGGAAGACGGTGCTGATGTACCTTCTCAACAAGATTGCCGGCACCCTATCTTCCTTTGAAGTGAATACTAACTCATTGACTGATTGCACCCATTGATATGCTTTAGGTTATTTTCTACTTTTTAGCACCCCAAAGAAAGATAGATATTTTTAAAAAAAAATTTTAATTTATATTTTTTTAACATCAGTTTCAGATTATTTCTGAATGTTTAATTAGATTTAGCAATTAACTAAACTTTTAATATAGTAAAATATTGATTATTATACTTGTGTGTATCTTGTTTATACCAAATTTATTTTAACTTTATATATTTAATTTTGACCTGTAAATGGTAGCTAGGCGTAAACTGGAAGGAGAGGTGTGTACCAATCCCTAGTGATGATGCACAGAACCGGCCAGGTCTAGCACCTAATGTCCGACCCCATCTTCTCGTGGTGCAGGCCGTTAGTACCTTTCAAAAGAGATATTCTCTTTTGGAAAGGAACGGAAGGGGAGGACTGCCAGTTCAGTATGGCCTACTGATCTGGTCATCTATGGCCACTTTTTTCTTTTTTTTTTCAACCCTGCTTAGGAGTGGTCAACTTCACAGTCCTGGTGCTGACCATTTATACTTACTAGACTGGACTTGTTTATGGATTTGAGCTTGATTATTGATCCTGGACTTGTTGCACTGGTGGGCCTCTGTTGAGGGAGAGTCTGCCGCTGTGTTTTCTGTTTGCTTCAGGGTTGCCAGCTCTAAGTGAACAGAGGCATGGGATACCTTATATCAGCTGGTGGATAATCCTAATCAGACCATCGCAGGTACCTGAACCTTACTTAGCTAGTTGGGCATCGTCAAGCCTAAACTGTAGTAATGTGTATCAGGCAGGCCATATGGCTCTTGAAAAAGTCCTCTTGAAAAGGTGGTGCCTGAAGTTCCTACCAGCATCGGTGACTTCAGCCTTTAGCGGAAGAGGAACAGGTCTTTGCCCCATGCCTGCGATCAGGGGGCTGTTTGATATTGTTGGCCCTACCAATCTCAATAAACCTAATTTCTTTAAAAATCCTACTAATCATTTTTTCTGCTGGAACGTGAGGGCATTACATAGAGATTATTCTCTTGATGTCCTCATGCAGGAATTCCAGTGCTATAACCTTAGATATTCTAGGCTTGCAAGAGACCAGATGGACAGGTAAAGGTGAGATACTTAAAAATAACTTTAAATTTCTCTTTACAGGGAGGGAGGATGGAAAGCATCACCAAGGCATGGGTCTGCTTCTCAGCAGACATGCTAGTGATGCTCTTCTAGGATATGAGTGCATTAATGAAAGGTTTCTTACAGCAAAATTTCAGACAAGCGTTAAAGACTTGAATGTTATCTGCTGTTATGCCCCCACTGAGGATGCTGATGAGGATGAGAAGGATAGGTTTTACGGACTTCAGGATATTTTGAATTCTGTCAAGAAAGGAGATATTATCCTCGTTCTAGGTGACTTCAATGCCAATGGGCAACCTCTCTTACAGGTAAGTAAACTCAATGGTTTCAGAATAACTAACACTTATTATAAATGCCGCGACATATATAAGTACACATGGGTTTCACCTAATGGGCTGCATAAGAATATGATTGATTATATATTAATTAACAGCAAATGGGCTAGTTCGGTTAGGAATACTAGGGCATATAGGGGAGCTGAAATGGGATCTGACCATTACCTTGTTAAAAGTGTTTTGCAACTTAAACTTAAAAAGTGTTGTGCTAAAGTTAACAAATTTACCTTTAATACTGAAGCTCTGAAAGACCCAGTTATAGCTAAAGCTTACCATGATAGGTTACTTAGTCATTATAACAGTCATGGTTTGCTTAATACTGAAGTTGAGGAAGAATGGGGCCATTTTAAACAGGCTTTTTTGGAAACTAACAGTACTGTTTTAGGAAAAAAGGAGTAGAGGAGGCAGAATTATTTAAGTGATAAGGCACTTGAGCTTATTTCAGAAAGAAAGAACTGCAGGAATGTCCTTAATTAGTACCCTACTAGTCCTAATAGAAAGGATTACAGAGAGCTTAATAAACGTGTAAAGGATCAGTTAGCTACTGATAAGAATCTTTGGCTTGATGGCTTGGCTGACAAAGCTGAGGAAGCAGTTAGGCAGCACAACAGCAGAGAGCTTACCAGATAGTTAATGTTTTATGTGGTAGAAAATGGACAGGCATAGAAGGATTGCAGGATAAACAAGGTAAGGATTCTGTCATGGCTAGGTGGGCTGAGCATTTCAGTGATGTTGTAAACAATGTGGTTAGTTCTACTCCCATTGTTTGTAATGATGATAGATGCATCGACAGCTTTAATGTTGGCCCTATAACACAATCTGAAGTTAGTTTGGCTATTTCTAAACTTAAACTTCATAAATCCCCAGGGGTAGATGAAATTACTACAGAAATGCTCAGAGCTGGGAATGTTTTGGTTACCACTTGGATGACTGAAATTTTGAATAACTTCTATGATAAAGGCATGGTTTTTAAAGATTTTACCAGAGCTATTATTATCCCTATTTTCAAAAAAGGTGATCGCAGTTGTTGTGATAACTATAGGGGTATCAGCCTACTCTCTGTTCCAGGTAAAGTTCTTTCCATGATTGTACTTAATAGAATTAAGAATCTGGTTGACAGGCAATTGCGTGATGAGTAATGTGGATTCAGAAGTGGTAGGGGATGTGTAGATCAGATATTTTCACTTAGGCAGATTCTTGAGAAATGTTTAGTTTCAGAAACCTTTGGTTGCTAGCTTTGTTGATTTCAAAAAGGCTTTCGACTCTGTTGATCGTCATAATTTGTGGTTGATTGTGAGATCATATGGTATACCAGACAAGTTAGTTAACATAATGAAAGCTTTCTATAATAACACTGAGTCATGTGTGGGATTTGGTAAGTCTTGTAGCAATTGGTTTAGGATTACGTTTGGTGTTCAACAAGGGTGCATTTTGTCTCCTTTTCTCTTTAGTTTGGTTGTTGATTATGTTATGCGAAATTCACTTCAAAGGAAAGATTTTGGCCTTAAATGGGCTGGATATACAAAAATTTCTGATTTAGATTATGTTGATGATTTAGCCCTTTTGGCAAATGATGTTGATGAGATGAACTCTTTCATTCGAGCTGTTGATGAGACTGGTAGTATAGTAGTTTTGGTTATAAACAGAGAGAAAACTAAAGTGATGAAAATTGGTCAGGCAGGTTGTGATTCAGTTCATCTGAATGGTTGCAGTCTTGAGCAGGTGTCACAGTTTAATTACCTTGGGAGCTATGTAACAGATACTGGTGATGTGTGGCATGAGATTAACAGATGAATAGGTATTGCTGCCAGGATTTTTAAGAATCTATGGAGATTGTGGAGAAATAGGCGTATACACCTAAAGACTAAAATTAGACTGTATAATAGTTTGGTTCTTTCTAGGGTTAGTTATGGTAGTGAAACTTGGATGCTGTGTAAACAAGATAACAGGAAACTAGATGCTTTTGATTCCAGATGCTTATGCAGTATCTTGGGCATTTGGTGGTTCAACTTTGTAACTAATGATGAGGTTATGCAAAGGAGTTTGCAACCTCCTTTTAGCAGCATATTGTGCAGAGAGAGACTCTGCTGATTTGGCCATGTTGCCCGTATGGATAATTATAGATTGGCAAATAGGGTTATGAATAGTGTACCTAGAGACCTCAGAAGGAGGGGGAGACCTAGGATGTGGTGGGCAGACAATGTCAAACAGGACCTTGTTAGAATTGGTGTGCAGTGGCCGGATGCAGCAGATGTAGCTCAGGACAGATGCTTGGAGAATTAAACTGCGCAGTCTGGTTGGACCTCCGTAGCCCATGGCTGCTTGAGGATGATGATGATGATGATATTTAATGTATCAAAAGTTTGATATACCAAGTACCATATAAGCCTAAATATAAGGTGACCCACCTCATTGCCATTTTTCCCACTGTGAAAACTAGAAAAAGAAATTCTATAACGAGAACTTGAACAATTAGAGTTTGAAGGATAGAAATCTAAAAAAAAAAATCAAAATCTACAAAAATCTTAATATTGAGAAATGGTATAAGTTATTTCATGTACATACCATTTTATGTATCATATATATACATGAAGGAATTTTATTCAGTAGCATCTTCAACATCAGTTTCATTTTTATCATTAGAATCACTTCTATTATTCTATTATCTGGCACAGCTTGGTACAGCAATCATCTTCAGTGCCATGTAGAAGAAATGCAGCAAGTAAACCTGTGGATATTTGATTCCAAGCTTGCAATACACATTCACATAATATGACACTTGGCTCTCATATTTATCCCAAGAGTGTAAATGAGTAATACAAGTAATCAATTTCTGTATTGTCTTTTCAAGTGATCCTTAAAAAAAGGTTATGTATCTAACTTCCAGCATTTGTAATTGTGCTCACAGGATTATCACTAATTGGTTTTCAGCTTCTTGACCTGTTTTCATGGACTCTGTCAGATGCCCTTTAAATGCATCCAAAATCAACTTGAATTGACATCATCCCAATCACAGTTGTCTTAGACAGTTCTTAGCTGGTTAATAATAATATTTTTGTCCATCCATCTGTTTTTGTGAATTTTTTACAATGATCTCACTCAGCAGTTTTTCTTCAAGCATAGTTTTCTTCCTTAAAATGACATAGTGGTAGTTTCTTCCCATCTGCTAATACACCCAACAGTGTAGTAATCCTTGACTTTTCATTTCTAGTTGTCTCTATTAGAATAGATTTTTTTCACCTTCTTTCATTGATCATGATGCTTATAGGTGTATCAAAGAAAACTAGATTTAGTCAGCATTGCATTTCAAACTTAAGGTTAAAATATGGTATTTAAAAGACCATAAATTCTCCTCTAACAGAACAATAAGACAACGCCCCATGTTCTCTGAGACAATTAGGAAAAAACCTTGCTTTATATTTGGGCCTTTACTCCTTATTTTAATACTAATTTATATTAATTTGAACTACACAGCAAAATGTTTAAAAATATTTAATTCACAATTATGCTGTAATAATATTAATAGCTCTTGAGCAACATTATTCTACATTTAGCTTCACTATTCACATAGTCATGCTATGATTATTTTCACCATGGTATAATATCACTTAAGGATACTTTTAATTCTTATGAAAAGTTCCCAAGTAAATAGATGGAAATATTTACCATTTTCAGGTGTCTTCAAAACTTCTTATGCTGGCTCAGCCGGTCTTGCTGTTATCCTTATGTTGTTCTTGCAAAGGCCCTGCATCAAGGATTTTAATTTGGTTTCCGATGATCTCTTACTGGCAGCTGCTGCTAATATGTAGCACTGATGTTTATCACCTGATATTTGGATCCAGATAAGCAGTTCAAGTTTTTAACTAAGTAGACACTGTTTGTAAGGCCATTTACCACCAACCAATGCTGGTTGTGTTGTACATTCCTTATTACTCATACTGCAGAAGTCAGTTGCTCAAACAGCCCCATTTTACAATCGAACATCTTAAAAAAGATTCAACAAACTTAAGTTTCAATCCAAAAACATTAAAAGTTACAGATACAAGCATTTCAATTTAAAAGACTCACCATCCTCTCCACATGGTGGCATTGTTTCTCCCTGACACCAGCAGATCTTCATCTGGCACTATACCTCCTGATGTTATGGCTTTAAATAAGAATCTCCCTCTATCAATAGTTTTGGTTTTCACTATGCTGCTCATGCAGCAGAAGGTTCAACATCGCTGGAAGGGCAGGATTTCAGTGTTACAGAGGTGATCTTTATATAAATTAATCATGATGTTTTCCATGTACTGTAATTGGTATTTATTTGGAGGTGCAGCTATGGCTTTATATGTTAAATTCTCTATTTGCAAATGATTTTCGAGAATTGTTTGTGATAAAGCTGTATTAAATTTTTTATATCTTGTTGATGTTCTAATAAGTGCTGTTTATATACGTTCTATGTGTTTTTCCTATCTATTGATCCCCCCCCCCCCTCAATTTGTTTTTGGTATCATATCTCAACATTATAAACCCCCTCTTGTTGGGATACATTTATCTCTATCGTTAATAATTAAATTTTTAATTGTGTTAGTTACCATGTGTGGCATTTTTAATTCATACTTACCTTTTTTTTCCATAGTTTTAAATATACCTGGGATATAAGTGAAACTGTGTATATTGTGTTTAACTTGATGACTGTGCTGGGTTAGGTTGTGAAGTTTGTTGCATTTTAAATTCAGCCATTTTCTGAATTTTATTAGCAAAATTGTCAGGATATACTGACAATAGATTGCAGACCTACAGATAGACATAACAGATTGTTCTACTCTAAGTAAAAGCATTCATATGATGTATCTGTACCATAGTGTTGTTATGAAACACTATCAGCATGAATGCAATGCTTGTTCAAAAGGAAATGAGTGGTACAGAATCAGAGCCAACTTTTAGAGCACATTTGATTTGCTTTTGATTCACATATGCAAATTTTGTCCAATCATTTGGTTTTTGTGAGGCATATGGCATTGCCATATATTCTCTTTCATTGACACACAAAATATGTTAATAATTTCAATCGTTTGTTAGATATTTAACAGTTTGTGTATTATGCTAACTTTCTGACACCGTGAGTCTATTTAAAAAACACCATTTTTACAGCTAAATAAAATAATTTTTTTTATTAAATGAAAGAAGGTATTTTTCTACATAAAGGATGGAGATAACCTAGAAGCTATATTAGACTTGTCCTGGTTTCTCATACAACATACAAACACTTATACAAGGATATGCCCACTGAGTTTAGTAGTCAGGTGCGCTAACCACTAGACCAGGTAGGGCTTTTCTAAAGAATGAAAAAAGATATCACGATAGAAATTTTGTACAAAATCAATAACATTATTTCAAACAGTTCTATCTTTGCTGAACCCCTTTACTTATCGCTTTTTGCTCATCATGTTGGTTTGTCAATTTGTGTTTATCAAAACAGTTGTTCCACCATATCTTTCAAAGGTGACATGGGCAAATTTAATAATTTATGTGTCAAATTAAATTTGTGATGTGAGGAGTATCATAGGCCATAAAAAGTTTATCCTCATGCTTCCTTCCCTCCTGAAAAGGGAAAATATGAAAATAATTGTTCTGCTATATCTTCTGAATGTGACAGCTGAAAGTAATGGGCTATGCATCAAATGAAAGTTTGTGACATGTGGAGTATTTCCCCCATGCTTTCTCCCACCCCAGAAAAGGGTGAAAAATCTTTGTACTGTATTGTTTGTCAACGTGATGTGACAATAATTGGAAGAAATTTCGGGATCCTTTCCTGGCTTGGGGAAGGCCAAGACAATAATATCACACCAGGAGTCCAGAAACTGTTCCTGATGAAAAATGTAAAAAAAGTCTGAGCAGCTGATTCTTACTCGAAGGTGACAGATTTTGGAGATGGCATGCAAAGAACAGATGGAAAGGTCATGGCAGTGAAAGTGCATTTTGTGTAGTGAAACTATATGTACTGACACTAGTGTTCAGTAGGGAGATTGAGGGATCCACAAGCCATTGCATGAGGACCCCCACCCTTTCCATTGATGTCAGTACTTCCCCAAAGTGGACTGTGTTCATTTAAGTTCTCCTTGAGAAGAAAGGAGGACAGCAGCTGTGAGTTGGGTTGGGTTGTTTTACCTCTGAGCAGCACTTTTTTGCACACCATAGGCTAAATGGCCAGGTCACTTGGACCCCAAAGGCTCAGAGAAGGTTGGGGGAGGGTACCCATTGGAACAGCTGTTGGGAGACAAATGGTAGCCACCCGTCAAGGCCATCCAGTGTGTTCTTTAATGTGCACAGGGTATAACTCTCGTGCACACCGGACCATGGCTTAACATCCCATCCAACGAACAGCGGCCTTTCCAAGCCCATCGGTGTCCCCTAATGACTGTGGGCAGGGTGGGGACTTTTGTGGAGATAAATCTCAACGCTGACCCAGCTGGGACTCGAACCTGGGAACTGCAGATGCAGCTGTGAGATAAGGTCATCAAGGTCTTCTTGTAAGATACTTCCAGGTGGTATATAAACAGAGCAGGCAGTCAACGAAAACCCCATGAAGAGGTGGATGGCAACTGCTTCAGACTGGGGAATTGCATGAGATAATCATGGGAGAATCCTGGTGAGGATTGGTGGTGGTCAGGGGATGAACTGTATTGTCCAAGCCCCCCCCCCCCCCCCCCCCCGAGGGGGACCACCGACCACCTTGTAGTGGTGGTGGGGGGCTACGGTACCTCTGAGAAGTTGGGTTCGGATCGCTGGCTCTCTGGAGTTCAGATGTCTTGTGGCCCCCGGTGGTGGGGGCTTGTTGAGGGCTGGCGGACTGGTTTTAGAGGGGGGCCAGTCCAGTTGGCTTATTGACTTGTCCCCAGCGAAGCATGAACAGACATGGTGGAGGATCTGAAGATGCCTCTGTGAAACTGGGTGCCGGCTCGTCAGTGCTTCTGGCGTGCCTTGCGGCCTCGATGGAGGGGCTGGCTGGGGGTCTGCCGACTGGGACTGAAGTCCTGAGTCAAGTGGACTTATCAACTGGCCCCTGCGAAGTCCTAGGGCGTCTAAGGCCCCGATGGAGAGGCTTTACGGAGGGCCTGCTGGCTGGAAGGAGTCGAGTGGGCTCCTTTATCACCCCAGCAAAGTCTGGGGTGTCATGGAGTTGGGATGGAGTGGCCTTGTGGGGGCCTGCAGACCAGGATTGGAGTCCCCGGTCATGTGGGTCGTCTGCTCGGCTGCAGCGAAGTCCGGCTCGAGGTATTGCTGGGGAGGCCGCCGATTGGTGTCCCAGCAGAGAGGACGAAGTCAAAAGACATGCCGAATGGGAGCGCGGCCCTGTTAAGTGTGACTTATTGATGGGAGAGCCTGAGGACTCTCCATTATGATAGCTTCCCCATGCAAAAAGTTAGGTCATCTTATGAAATTTAGGCATCTAAATTCTAAAATAACATCTGTATTGGCAAATAATGTGGTCTAAATCCAGTGAGTTATATTTGGTTCTATTTAGAAAAGAGAAGATTTCAAAATTCAAAAAGCCCACTCACTGCACCCCAATGATTAGCTCATCAGACAGACTTGTCTCTAAAAGTAAGGTCTTTCTCTTCTACAGGTCTTCTCCCGCAGCTAGGAATGTTAAATTGAAGGCAGATATAGGAATGTTCTCTAGCTAGTTCATGTGGTTTCGTGGCAACTCCCTCAAGGTGGTATGCTATCTTGAATAGCGGTACACTGGGATTGCCACATACATTATTATGTGTCCAAGCCAGCTGCCTTGACCATTCCTCACACTTCCACATGGTTTCCTGCAATGAGCTGGGATGATTGTACATACCACAGGGAGGTGATTGCTTCCATAAGGGGCAGGGGTAGCTCAGTTGGTAGCTCGCCAAGTTCATAATCTGCAGTTTTCTGGTTTGAGTCCCAGCTGGGTCAGTGTTGAGATTTATCTCTGCAAAACTTCCTGTCCTGCCCACAGTCAGTAGGGGACACTGATGGGCTTGTAAAGGCCACTGTCCATCGGATGGGATGTAAAGCCATAGTCCTGTGTGTGGGAGAGTCATACCCTGTGCACATTGAAGAACACACTGGATGGCATTGATGGCAGGCTACCATCTGCTTCCTAAAAGCTCTCCAGTGGGTTGTCTACCCCCAACCTTCTCTGAGCTTTCAATGTCCTTGTGACTTGGTCATTTAGCCTATTGTGTGCAAAAAAGTTCCACTCAGAAGTAAAACAACCTAAAGCTTCCATGAGGTTGTTCTCAACCTTATGGAAGTGTATAGAGTGGATGGATCAAAGAAGAACAGATAGAAAGTTCAATGCCAGTGAAAGTGTGTGTTGGGAAATGGAAATATATGTTGGCAGTGGTGTTCAACAGGGAGATCAAGGGGTCCACAAGCCATTGAGGAATGGAGAAAAAGGCTCACAAAAATAATGTAAAGGAGAATAGTAGTTCATGAGGATGGCAACACCCCTGCAAGCTGGACAATCACCATCCTACGGACAATCACCAGTCCTAGCAAATAAGTAAAAAGTGCTAAATCATGGGATTAATGGCTGTCTGCAAGTACATTTCCGCAGTCACATGTAGATGGGCTCGTGTCTGAAGAGGACCTTGATGTCATCAAGATTCCTCTGGAATCCATGACATTGTTGGAGTTAGGCCATCTCAGATCTTAGAAGAGAGAGAGAGCTGGCAGACTTTTTCTGTTTAAAGAACTGTTGCAGCTGATGGTTTATATGGGTGGTCTGTGTCCATGTCCTCATAATCATTTGAGGGACACAGATCAGTGACTGCCATTCGAGGAGAAGGCATTGTCTTTGCCCCTGGTGGGGCTTCGTTTTTGGAATGTCTGGCTGTCTGCAGTCAAGAAGGAGGTGGCCTTCCAGTGGTGGTATAGAAGACACTGAAGCAGGAATAGAAACTGGTGTTGATGCCAACACCAACCTTGGTTTCGCCTGCATAAGGAGTCACTTTGCCATGGTGAGAAAGATTCCTTCTACACTGATGTCAGTCTACGTCATCACAGATGTCACTGGAATGATGGGCTTCCCAATGACCACCCCAGCATAGGAAACCTTGCCAGGTGGGCAGGTGGTGCAGTGAGCTTTCTTACCTCAGGGTAGGAAATGTTGATTGTTTTGAGGTGGTGTACCCCCTTTTCCTCCTTTTACTTGGGACAGTGCAGGAGAATGCTGGATGGTTGCCACTATTAATCATTAAAATTCTGCCAGGGATTCAGTGATGGGAGTGTTGGACCCTCTCCACCATCAGTTGCATGGGAACCTTATGTACTACCTCTATGGTCCTTAGTTTTTGCATTGAGATTGAGAAACCGTTATTTCTTTGCCATCAACTGTTATCTCTACAGTATGCTTGTAAATTGCAATCTGTGCCAGGCCATCCCTCTCAAGACTGCATTTTTCATCCTCAGTGGGAAATGCAGTACTTCAATCGTCCAACTGCCATAGGTATTTTTGGTTTGTGTTTCCAAAACTACCTATGAGATATCAGCATCAACCTCAATAGTATCACCCAATCAACAACTGATCTACTTCCACCATGGCTCGTTTCCCCTTTCTGCAATTTTTACCTTTGCAGGTCATAATCACCGTGATTATGTCTGTGACATAATCATGGTGGTTATGTCTGTGATTAAATCATCGATAAATTATGTCTGTGACATAATCATGGCAGACTAGATGCCACCAAATTGTTTCATATTCACTGCAGAGTTGCATGTTATCAGCTTTACTTTGCTTTGGTATCGTATCATCATAATAGCATATAAGTATTTTTTATGTGTGGTTTACACAGATTCGCTTAGCTTGCTATAGGCTTTGATCTCACTGTGTTATTTCCAAGATACACCAGCAGCTGCATCATCTAGCAGCCTCTTCGAACATCCTCTTCTGTTGATGCCTGGTCAATGACTTGGTAGATATTGCTCCCAATGTAATACTCCAAAGATTATTTACTTTTCAAGTTGGACCTTTTGTCTAATCCAAATTTATCCAAAATTCCGGATAGCTTTGTCAGGCGCCAGGCAGTAATATGAGGGGTGATCATTTAATTCGTGAACTGATGTCATAAGTACTTGTATGTAGCACTTTTTTCAAAGTAACACTAGATGGCGCTGTGCATGACCACTGTGAAGGAGGCTCCACATACTAAGGTTATTTGGCGTCGACTGCTATTGTGTTAAGACTGTGATTCGAGTTGCGTGTCATAGATGTTCGTTCAGAATGTCAAAAATTCAGATGGAACAGCGGCATGTCATTCTTTATTGTGTGAGGCGAGGCCTAAGTGCTGCTGTGACTGTTGAAGAGATGATTGAAGCCTATGGTAATGACTGTCTTCGTAGGTCTGCCATTTTTAAGTGCATACACAGTTCAAAGGACGTGAATCTGATGCTGATGACCCAAGATCTAGCCAACCTTCTTTCTCAATAACTCCAGAGCAAATTCAAAGAGCCCTGGCAATCCTGAATGAAGACAGATGAATAACACTTCATGAAGTGGCTGTGAAAATGTCAGTTTCATATGGAAGCCTCACACAATTGTGAAAACTCATCTGAAAATGTCACAAATCTGTGCTCAATGGATTCCACACAGTTTGACTCCAGACAAAAAAAGGGTACAGCTGTGCAAGGAGATGCTTAATCATTTTGAAAGCAAGGGTCCAACCTTAATGAGTCGAATTGTGACTTGAAATGAAACTTGGATCTTTCACTATGATCCCGAAACAAAAAACAGTCAAATCAATGGAAGCATCCCGATTCACCGAGACCCAAGAAAATTCAGGTTTCTCATTCAGCTGGGAAACAAGTGGCTCGTGTTTTTTGACATCAAAAGTGTTCTCGTTACTCACTTTGTGCCTTGTGAAACAACCATGAATAAGGAAGCCTACTCAAAGGTTCTTAGAACCAAACTTCGGCATGCCATTCCTGAAAAACGTCCGGAATTTTCTGGTGTGACTTAGTTTCTCCATCACAACAATGCCAGGTCCCATATGGCTAATATTGTGCAGCCAGTGATCACTGCCATAGGTGCTGAGGTTCTGCCACATCCTCCATATTCCCTGGCCTTAGAACCCTGTGTGGTTTTTTCCTCTTTCCGTGACTGAAGAAAGTTTTGAAAGGGAAACCTTTCACATTCAACAACGAAGCTTGCAGAGCCACAATGACAATACTTTTGAAAAATGACTTCAAAGACGCTTTTAATACATGGGTATAACGATGGCAAAAATATGTGAAGTTCAAGGGAGAGTATTTTGAGAAAGACAAATGCCAGGAAGATTCAGAGGATGATATTTAATGTAACTTTTTGCTTCTGTCCAATTAAATGATCACGCTATGTAACTTGCCAAATAAAGTTGAAATTGGGTTCGTTATGTATATAGCATTATTTATTGAGTAAGAATTCAAAAAGATTGTCAAGTTTAATTAAAAGTTTAAATTTAATCAAAAATCAATTAACATTGCTCAAAAAAATAGCAAATATTCAAAAGTTTCTAAAACAAAGTTTATTTTGAAATAATTCAAACACTCACCAATTCATTGATGAATGCAAAAAGTTGGAGTACTAACAACTCGCATCTCTCTAAATCTCTACTACATCTCTCTCCACTACAGTACTACATCTCCACTGACAATTCTCATTCTCTCTTCTAGCTATGATTACACTTCTCACAAAACTGTCAATTTTGACTACACTTCTACCTTTGACTCTGTGACCTAATGTCACTTAGTTATAACATGCTGTGTACAAATCCAATGTGTCTGTTGCACGCTGCGAAAACATTTGAATAAACTGACGATTGCACTAGCTTTGATGCAAGAGGGGTCGTGTCCTACACGCGCGCATTAATAGCTGACAATTAAATGTTGGAGTTGCGCATGCGCAGCTCCTACAGCTTGGAAATGAGAATTGTGAACAGTCCAAAAAAAAAATGAAATAATAATCCTCAAAATGATAAATCTAACATAAATAGAGTAAAACTGGTTAAGGAAAAGTAAAAGTGAATGGGTGGACCATCACACCAAGTCTGCCACTCCCCTGTCCAGGTCTCCACTGCTGATTTCATACTTGAATTTTTGGCAGTATATTTCTATCAGACTCTGGGCACAGTGACAAATATTTTGGACAGAACAGATTGGTAATAAGCTCTTTGAGATCAAACTATTGTCAAACCATAGCAGTCTTCACTTGAATGCAAGGAGGATGTTGTACTTGCTTGACCCAACCTAGGTCATTTCTTTCTAACATATTATTTTCTTTTAACAGGTGAACACTGAATTAAGTGAGTTTCATGAAATTATTTTAATCTTGAAACATAGTTTAATTGATTGTATCATGTTTAACCTTGAACACCATCTATGTTATAACTTTCACCATTTTATATCCATGCCTCTTACTCTTGGATGCCCTTTATCTGAGCATTTCATTTATACCATTGTCTTTGCTTTTTTAAAATTTTTTGGATATTTTAACTGTATTTAATCATTTATGTGTTGTTTGTATATTCATTGTTTCTGTATTTTTGCAATTGTTAGTTTTTTTTTTTCAAAGGCTCTTTGCATCTTTGCCACCTATTTATTTTTAGTTTTTAGCATTTTTCTATTATGATATGCTTTTATATTTGGTTGTAGGTTATTTATCTTTTACCTTCCTTTTCACCTTGTTTATCACACACTATCCATAGTTGTTGATGTGTCATAAAACTCAAAACAACCAACCAACCAACCAACTGCCAATTTTGTACCTGGACTTACATCATTGATTTTTCCATCAATCTCTGGGCCCAGTGGCAGAGATCTGTTGGTTGGAACAGATTGATAAGAAACTCTTTGAGATCAAGCCTTTTTTCAAATTATGGCAGTCGTCTCTTCACAGGAATCACAAGGAGGAAGTTGTTCTTGCTCAGTTGTACTTAGGTCATTCTTTTATAACAATTTTTTTTTCTTTTATTAGTTTTTCATGGTTATTTTAACCATGACACATATTTTAATTGAATGTCCTTGTTTTAATCTTGAATGGCATATTTAAATTCTCATCTACAATTCAGGCCCCCTTATACTTGGATGTCCTTTTTTGATTATTCCTTTTTAGTGCCTGCCTTTGTCTTTTTATATTTTACTAAATATTTTAACCATTTGTAATATTTTCCTTTGAGCTTTGTATTTAATACTTGTTTTTGCTTTTTACATGGGTCTTCTGCACCAGTGCTTCTCAAAGTAGTAGTGTGCAAACCATGAGTTGCTGGCCTGTAGCGAACTTCCATTAAAGAAAGAAATATGGTTTCAGAAGCTTAACACTGATATGCCATGGCACGACAGTTTGCACATTCCAACACTCCAGATGATGTCATACCGTGGAGGGTGTGGAAAGTAACTTGTGCATAGATATACCTTTTTCTTGATACAGCATGTGGCCAGTCGGAAGCTCCAGGGACATGCTCCACCAACAGATCTCAGAAACAGTTTCCTTCTTGTCTGCTACATACAAGGGTTGTTAGTTTGCCACATCAGACAGTTTGAGAAGCAGTGCTTTACACCCATTGTTCAGTTTTTATAATATTCATGGGATTTTTATGCCCATTGTTTTTGTTATACACCTTGTCTCTCTTGTTGTGTTCTTTAATCTTTCAGTATTTGGATTTTACCTTTGTTTGTGCATTACTTGTTTTTTACCTTCTTTCTATCTTGTTTGCCACATTTACAACCTTAGTTGCTAATATACTATGAAACTCTCAAACCAACCAACCAACACTTTCAACTAAAATATTACTTTCTTTAATATGTATATTATTTTCCTACATATTGGGGCTTGAAAACCCACCATTATTTTATGTGCACCCAGTATTAGGATTCATATTTTCTAACTCTCCCAATAATTTTAATTTCCTGTTAGAAAGTATTAAATTGGAAAAGAGCTAGTTTAAATTACTACTATAAACAATTATTCATGCTTAAAATATGTAAACTTAGGTGGTAGAGTGTAATGTCAAGGGTCATTGAAAGCAAGTAGTCATTTGCTGCCTTACCCTCAGGGTATCTTTTTTTTCAAGAGATAGAGGAAAATTTATTTTTGTGCTGAATAGGTACTAATGAAATATATTACTCTTTGCATTTTCTGAATTGGCCACTAGTTTCAATTTCCACAGTTAGAGTGTAAAAAAGTCAGAAAATGGTAAATGTCATTGTTTTGAAAAATTGGTATTCCCTGTTTCTTAGAGACAATATGTTATTCTTCTAATTTCCTCTAGAATTTAATTTTTCTTAAAATGATTTCATTTCTCTGAAAGAGTGAAAAAAAGTATGAAATAGAAAATTCTGCTTGAAATTGGCTAAATTATTTTGCCATGTTCTGATAATTTTCTTTTTGTGCTTCCTCAGGTCGTGTAACTAATCTTCGGAGATGTACATACATAGTCCTTGATGAAGCAGATAGAATGTTTGATATGGGTTTTGAACCTCAGGTAAAAGAAAATCTGTAATTTTTTTAAACAAGCTATAAAGTATTACTGCAGCTATCTAAGATCATATATAGTATGTTGTAGAATGTTTGCAATTTTACACTTATAGTGGAATATTAGTTATACGTTTTTCAGGGTATCAAAATGTTACAACTTCATATTATGTCAGTAGGATGCTAACTTTGAATTTGCTATGAACTTCTAAGATAAACTTTTTTACAATGAAATGATATAGGGGTTTATTAAAATAATGGAAACACCGACGGTGACTGGAGTACACACAATATACCATATACATATCACAGGGACGATGTCATCAGCAATGTGAGGTACATAAAGAGGAGAAGTACGATGTCAGTTATCATGTAGCAGTGCCACAGGCACAGGTGAAACAGTTGTTGTGGTGTAATTGTTAACAATGT
The DNA here is from genome assembly GCA_038380435.1 of Ryuthela nishihirai. Lineage (NCBI taxonomy): Eukaryota > Metazoa > Arthropoda > Arachnida > Araneae > Heptathelidae > Ryuthela > Ryuthela nishihirai. Next base: position 67,310,121 of record JAWZYU010000015.1, on the reverse strand, counting down.
CAGATCTCTGTGACCTCCAAAAAAGCATGATCATTGGTGCACATCTTGGAGCTTCAGTAACCAGAACAGCATAAATGAGGAACTGTATCGAATATTATGACTACCTATCAAAAAGGTCAGGGCGTTGTCTCCAAATGTTCAAATTGTGGACACCATATGAAGTTGTCAGATAGGGATAGGCGAATGTTGGCACAGATTGTACAATGGAACAAGTCCATGGCACCACAAATAGCAGCAGAGTTGAACACCAGTGGGAATGATCCCGTTTCCATCATAACATTTCATCGTGCTGGTATTTATGGCTGTGTTGCAATCCACAAACCTCTTATTACCAACATCAATCCAACAAAATGTGTAAGTGGTGCAAAGCACATAAAAACTGGGATGCTAAAGACTGGCAACATGTCATCTGGTCCGATGAAACATGCTACACATTGTTTCCCACCAATGGTAGAGTGTACGTCTGGCGAAAACCTGCAGAAGCATACCACTCTGTGTTTGGTTCTGACTGTGAAGCATTGAGGTGGATCCCTAATGCTGGGGGGGAGGGGAGCATATCATGTCATTCCTTAGGGCCATTAGTTGTTCTGCAGGGTTGTGTCATATCTACAATGTATGAACCCATTCTTGGGGACCACCTGCACCCAATGTTGTGGGCATTGTTCCCTAATAACTGTCCCTGGTGTTGAGTGGATAATGCACTCATTCGTTGTGTGAAATGTGTCAAGTTGTGGTTTGCAGAGCATGAGGATTAAGTACAGTAGCTACCCTGGCTACCTCAATCTCCAGACCTCAGTATTATTGCACATTTGTGGAATATCTGGAGTGTTTTGTGGGAATATCTGGAGCGCAAGGTCAGATCACACTTTCCACCTCCAGCATCACTGGCACAGTTGGGCCATATTTTACAGGAAGAATGATCCCACATTCTATTCCCATACATGCATGACTTGTATAAGTCTATTCCATGTCGAATGTCGACTGTTCTGAATGTTCGAGGTGGACCTACAGCTTATTAAAATGTTTTCCATAAGCCAGATGCATTTTTTTACTACATGAGTCTAAAAAAGTCCTATCAGTACGTTTTCCAATACAATGTTCACCATGTCAGCAGTACATTTTCCCATTATTTTGATAAACCCTTATAGGTGTGACTGTGACCTGTAATTATTTTCTGTCTAAATTTTGATTATCAATAATATTTGTTCAGTAGCTAAAGATTCATGGAACCTGGAATATTTAGCAGCAACAATGCTGATCCTGAGAGAAACATAAAATTGATTAAAATTGGAATAATTATTTACACAAACTTCAAAAATATACAATTGTTATATTAAATGGTTGAAGTAATGCTTATTATTTATGCTTTAACCTTTCCAATGTCCAGGACATCTTAATATGTTCGCAGAATTCGAATTGAGTGGCCAAGGACATATATATATCTGTTTTTAGTACAACAACAAAAAAAAAAAAAATCGATTTTTTTCAAAATATAAATTTACGGTTTGAAATTTTTTTTTATACATATCTGATAAAAATATATAATTCAGGCTTGATAAATAATATTTTCTTTTTTCATTTGATGCATATTTTATTAAACTATGACATAAGTAATTTGTTAAAGCCATCTGATTGCAATGTCTTAGAAATGATATAAGATATTGCCAATTTGTTTGTCAACATTATTCTGTGCTGAAGCAACCCCCTAATTTAAGCTCAGAAGTTTAATTTGAACTATTATCAAGAAATTTTTCCATAAAGTTTCTAAAATCTCCTTATGATTAACAAAATACTGCTATTTTTAAAAATGGAAGATTCTGGAAGTAATTATGAAATGTGTACCCAATTTTATGATGCTCCACTGTGAAAAGTACTATTAAAATTAATCTCTCTGCAATTGCTCAAATATTTTACTTTAATAAAATTCAGAATTAAATTCTCTTTAATTTGGTTATAACATGACCTATTTCTGTTGATTAGTTATTTATTAAAAATATTCTAAAGTTGACTTGTTTATTGAACTCTGCAACAAGCCTGGACTTTTCTCAAAATATGGTACAGAGAAAAAAATTACAAAACGGAAGAAATGTTTACTTTAAACAAAAGAGTTATATTTTTGTTATTCAGAAATAAATAGTCCTTCTATTCATTTGCATTATAATCATTTCTATCTATTAGAGTTTTTTAAGTAAATTTTTATTTGTGTTGCCAGATACGTTTTTTTACTACATGACTCTAAAAAAGTCATATTAAAATAAAACGTCATCTTTTTTGTTAAATACTTTATTTTAAGAAAATCCAGAATTAAATGCTGATTAATTTGGCATTTTACACCATAATTCCCTTCATTAGTTATTTGGTAAAAAAATTCTAAATTGAGAGATTTTTTGGCTGAGCATTAGGAGAAAATAGCTTGGCCTCTGGATGAAAACCAGATTTTCCGGTTGGACACTGGAAAGGTTAATGTATTCATGGTGACATTGCAACTACTGAGGTCTGGGTTTGAGTCCTGGAATGATGGCATGGTTGTTTTGCAAGATAAGCTAGTAGCTTTGCAGGTCTGATCACAAATTGAAACTTCTGAGGTAAATTTTTGTATTTTAAATATTGAAATTTCCATAATTCTTTAAATACTTCTGACAACACAAACATTCTAATTCAGTAGCAATTTCATCTGCCCCTGGAGATTATGCAGTTTTAATTTTGAGATAGCTATAGTAACTTCTGATCATGATATAGGACCAACATTAAAGCCATTAATGTACATATCCTCATTACAAACAATGGGAGTAGAACTAACTTAATTGTTTAGAACAACTCTGAAATCCTCAACTCACCTTGTCATGACAGAATCCTCACTTTTAGCAATCTTACCATGTATATCCCTCAATCACTGTATGTCAGTCTATTGTTTCCACATGAAGTATCACTATCTGGTACAGCTCTCTATTGTACTATTTAGCTGCTTTCTATGCTTTGTCAACCAAGCTTTCCAGGAGAGATTCTTGGATCTTTATGCATTTATTAATTGTTCTGTAGTGATGTCTGCTAGGATTAGTAGGGTGTTGATTCTATTTATCCCTGCATTTCATTCTTTCAGAAACAAGGTCCATTACCTTATGACTTATATAACTTTGCCTCTATTCCATTTTAACTAAAACATTACTGTTGGTTTCTGCAACACCCTGTTTAAAAGGGCTCAATTCTTTTGCACTTTAACAACCCCAATTGTCGTAATGATATCATTGTCATAATCGTATCATTATTATGATACGACTGTGTATATATAAGAAAGTTTTCTAAACGGCAATTGTTATTTTTGAAATATTTTTTTTTGTTGTACTAAAACAAGATATATGTCCTCGGCCTCTCATTTCAGATTTTGTCAATGTAAACATATGATCTGGACACTGGAAGGGTTAAAACACTAAGCAGACAACATAAACTTTCACTGTCTGTTTTGGTTTAACTGCCAACCTTGAATGCATTTCCCAATGGGATATTAATGTGATCAGCAATGGTTATACACAGTTATAGCAGAATAATATGACTACCTACCTAATAATGGGAATAACCACCCTTTACCCAGATGACAGCGGCGAGACAGTGTGGCATGGATGCAATGAGTCCCTGGAAGGTTGCCACAGGCACACGTGCTCATTCGGACTCCAGCAGAGCACAGAGGTTCCGGAGATGACATGGTTGTGGGTCCGCACACCGAACCTGTCGATCTGATGATCCCACAAGTGCTCTATTGGGCGATTTCGCTGGCCAAGGGAGAACGGAGACATCGCTGTCGTGTTCCTGGAACCAGTCATGCACTACCTTAGCAATTTGGCAGGGTGCATTGTCCTGTTGATAGACACCATCACCACCAGGGTAAAACGTCCACCATGAAGGGATGCATGTGGTCAGCGAGTATGGATAGGCAGCCATTGGCATTCAGGGTACCAGCAGTCCCAGGCCATACCAGGAAAACATCCCCTAGACATACACACTGCCACCGCTGGCCTGTACTTGACTGACAAGCGTGTCTGGGTGTTGGTTCTCATGTGTCTGATGCTGTATCCACCACCGCCCATCACTTCTGTGGAGTAGAAACCTTGATTCGTCAGAAAAGGCAACCTTTTTTCACTCTTCCACTGTCCAATGATGGTAGTCCTGTGCAAACTGCAGACATCATTGCCGATGGACCTTGGTTAACATGGATGACTTCACACAGCGTCGACTCTGGAGACCCATTGCATAACAGTGTTCATTCTACTGTTATTGGGGATACGTACCTGGGTGCCCCAGTGTTCATTCAAGTGGTCAGTTGCTGCACTGTTGCTTGTCGATTGCCCTTTACCAGTCAACGGAGGCAACTTCTCCTCTGGAGTCGATGGCCTTTGGAGCTCCACAGTTATGACGTCTGAAGGTACTCAGTGTGCCAGCAGTCCATTCTTGGTACACCCTTACTACAGCACCTCGAAAACAGCCCATGAAGTCTGCTGTTTCCAAGATGCTTCCACCCTTGGCACGGTAGCCGATGATTATTCTTTTTTGAACATACGTCAAATCAATACCTCTGCCCATTGTGCTCATGTTACGCACTACAGCTCATCTGTTTTGGCCGGCCGTTTATATCTCTGTGTAGTCGACCTTGTCATGTGCACTCTGTGATGTGTCTGGGCGGGTACACTGTGATTCCATGGGTGGTCATGTTATTCTGATACGACTGTGTATAAATTTGTAGATTTATAATCTCTTGCGAGAATAATCTCCATGCAGAGTCCTCATATTCCATTTACCTGTTGAATGAAAATGATTACTATAATTCTTAGAGAAACTAGATGTATTGATAAAGGGCAACAATATCAAACTGCACCCTAATCATGGGACAAAGACTTGTTCCCCCCACCTCTAAAGGCTTAAGTCATCAATGCTGGGTGGAACTTCAGGCACCACCTCTATAAGTGGACCTTTCAAGAATTGGAATCCATAGAGAAACTTCTGTTTAGCATGTAAATGATAGCAAGATATACGCAGGAAGCAAAAAAAAAAAGGCTATTGAAAACCATTATCAATAAGCCACATTGACTTGGCAGCCCTTCTGATCCATTCCCTTCCAGAAGATAATATCTCTTTTGAAAGGCATTTTCAATGATATATTTGGACATACGACAACATAGCCAGTAGTGTACTATATTTGTGACCTCTTAAAGTTTTCAGGCTCATGTTACAATTGTACAAACCCAGCAGTTTTTTCTTCTCACTGGTATGGTCTACCTTTAATGACAAAACGGAACTGTTGGGCTTTGAAAGGACTGCTATCCATCAGATGTGACATTGAGTTATTTTCCTGTGTGCAGGAGAATTATAACCTGTCGACGTTTAAAGACAGAATGGATAGCAATGATGGGAGGCTCTCTTCCCTGATTGTTTAGGCAATGCCTTATGTTTGTGTTATTGTTTCTGCCTACATTATTTTGAACCCTTATGTCCTGGCTAGTTAGAACATTGTGCATGCAAAAAGGGGTCAGTATTAAAACAACTTAAAATCATGTTTCTCATAATAGTAATTACTTATTGTGATATATTGCTGCTTTCGAGAAATAAGTATAAATTTTTTAGCAGGTTTCATTATATTGTAATAATGATTTTAATTTATTATTATAATGGATTATTTTCAACTGTAAAAGATACAATTTCCATTGTTTTGTATTTTAGTTTTCTTTTACATAAATGTTTTTAAAGAGATGAAATTAAGTTTTTTTAATTTACTGTAGGTGATGCGTATTGTTGATGGAATTAGGCCTGACAGACAGACTGTTATGTTTTCAGCTACTTTTCCTCGCCAAATGGAAGCTTTAGCAAGACGTGTTCTTACAAAGCCAATCGAAGTGCAAGTTGGTGGCCGAAGTGTTGTCTGCAAAGATGTGGAACAACATGTTGTAAGAGATTTTAGCTTTTATGTAGTGTTTCCTTAAAATAATTTACAGCCTTTAAGATATAAAAATGTCAAAGCACATAAAAATTTTGAAACCTAAACACTACTTGTATTCTTATCCTGAAGTAACAAACAGAAATAGGTCAGGTCATGTACCAAATAAAATAGTTCTTTATTCTGACTAATACAATTCAAAGAAAAGCAAAGGCCATTGAGCTCTAATTAAAAAAAAAAAAATGAAAAGATATACACCACTTGTCAAAAGTTAAGCATGGATCATTTAAAATGCATATATATCTTGAAATATTTTGGCAGAAATTCAATCAAATTTCACAGTACGATGCAAAGATAATGTTGGGGTAAGTCATGAAAATTGGGCCAAACTGATTTGCATGTACTCTAAAGTAAACAAAGGTAAGTATGAAAAGGGGAGTAGTGGGTTTGAATATCTAATTTATGATCAGTAAATGTGACTCCCTCTACTACTAATACAGGCTTGATAATACTGATTTCTGCCCTAAAAAGATAATTCAGAAAATAGGAAGGCAATCAAGTCCACTGAGCAATGCAAGCAGTCATGATGATCTTGAGGATTTGGGAAGTGGTTGAAAGGTGCCAATATGTATTTCCTAGATATTCCATAGATGTTCTATCAGGTTGAGAACTGGAGAGAATGCAGGCCACTCCATTGAATGCTTCCTAAAGATATTTATTGGCCAGCCTTTCTCTGTGTAGATGGGCATTATCATCCATAATGAGTGAATTGGAAGAGCTTGACAAGCACAAATATCTTCCCCCAATAAATCAGAGCATTCATGAAATCTCCATCAAACATATGGAAGTCAGCATGACTACCCAATGAAAAACCCAATCCACACATACCTCTACTGCCAAATGCAATTCTCTTGATGTTTATGGGACTAGTTGTGCCCCCCCCCCCCCCTCCTCTCTCTCCAAATCAGTAAGTAATTGTGGTCCAAATGTACAGAAAATCAGTAAAGTCAATCAGTAAAGTTTACATGGCTGCATGCTACATAATCCTGACACCATTTCAAGTGGCTCTGGAAGTTAAAAGGATGCATACACTGCCCTCCATTGAAATTGCATGACCTTTAATGCATACAGAATCCTCACATTCCATGTATCTGTTGAACATAGAAGGAATGCTTGCAGGACCTTTAATGCATGTAGAATCCTCAAATTCCATGTACCTGTTCAACATGGAAGGAATGCTTGCAGGACCTTTAATGCATGTAGAATTCTCACATTCCATGTACCTGTTGAACATGGAAGGAATGCTTGCAGGACCTTTAATGCATGTAGAATCCTCACATTTCATGTACCTGTTGAACGAAAATGATTATTAGTATTTTTAATCATGAACAATCTTTTTAATCTAAGTAGTTTTTGAAATCACTTTTAAAATTCATTGAATTCAAAAATATGAAGGAAAAAAAATTGAAACAAATGAATCACTTGTCAATAAATTACTTGCCACCAGAGCCAGTTCTTGAGGAGGAAGGGTGGACAAAGGGATCTTTGAGATTGCCAGCAACTGGAAAGGATTAGAAAAAAAAAATATTAGCCATATGTTTATATTACACTTACTTTTCAGATTTTTTTTTAGCAACTACTAAAATGGAGGGAAATATTTTATACCGGAATGAGTTTCTGACTCAGTCTTATACCCCCTCCCCTTTATTTTTTCCTAGATCTGGGCATGCTTGCCACATATGTCTAAGAATAGCCCATCAGTAGAATGTAATGTAGAAACGGTCTGTGAGGAAGGCGAGACCTCAGCAGAAACGCAGCACATGAAAAACATAAAAGCTTTATCTGGAGTTAGCTTTATCTGTATTTAGCAAAAATAACTTTTATGAATGAATATTTTTATTCCATTATACTAAAAAAAATAACAGAGACTAGCACTTTATTGAAAAACCATGCTTCCTTAAACAATCACTATCATACACTACTACCCAGTGTTAAGAGTTGGAAAATAAATGTTGCTAGAATGAGGAATGAGGATTTTTACTTGTGGTACTCCCATTGCATTGCGGTATGTTAAAGAAAAATTCCAGTATTGGAATAAATAAAAATGTAATAATGTTTCTATGACAGACACAAATGTATATTTAAATGATGGTCCATTAATAAATTTAGAAGTATAGTTATGTAGGCAATCATCTCCATCAATTTGTTTTGATGGAGATGTTTTTTTGATTAACAAATATGATATATACATAATTTGAGCTACAATCAGAATCTGCAAAGTTTTGTTTAATATCCTGCATTCTAATTCATCTTGAATTTCTTTTCCATTAAACCTTTATGCTTTGGCATGATAAAGCAAAAAAACTTCAAAAATGGGCAAAAATTTATATAGAATAAACTTTTGGAAAAGCTGAACGGAACTGAAAAACAAGTAACCAAATTCAAAAATATTAACTAAAAGCTCAGCTGTAGCTCCTTGCTAAGCTTTTATTGCAATTGGAAACAAACTCATTAGTTGGGACCTATTGTCCACATCGTTGCTGCACATGCTGATGGTACAGGGTAACCCCACACTGGCTACTCCCTCTACACCACTAGCAGCTGAAAGCAACACACCTTGATTTACATTCTCCCATGAACAGTTCCAAAACTGTCCCTGTCACTGTACCCTGTGCATGTTAAAGAACACACTGGATGGCCTTGATGGGAGATTACAATCTGTCCCCCAACAGCTATTCCAGTGGGTCCCATCCCCCAACCTTCTCTGATCCTTCGGGGTCCTTGTGACCTGGCCATTTATAGCCCATTGTGTGCAAAAAAGTGCCGCTCAGAGGTAAAACAACCAACCCAAAGTCCCTGTCACTGTGAAAAGTTAATACCTTTTGAAGCAAGCAAAACCATGGTTGATGTTAGCTTTGACATTGACTCCAGTTTCCATTCCTGTTTCATAGCCTTTTACATCTTTAGAAGGTCTTACTCCAGTTTTCAGACAACCTGGCCTTCAAAATTAAAGGAATCCCCATTGTAGACAAAATTTTTTCTTGAATGGCAGTCTCTTTATACATGTTCCTATGTTGAATCTGAGGATGTGGACACAGACTGTCCTCAATTTTCTATGACTTCATTTGCAGAGATATTTTTTAAACCATCATCCTCCCTATTCCTCAAAACCTGAGATTAACTGAATTACATCAAGGTCCTTCATCTGGGCCCATCTGCATGTACATGCAGGAGACATACTTGCAAACAATTGACAATCCATGATCCAACATTTTTCTTTCATTTGCTGGGGCAGGGATGGGTTGAGTGATGTGACCTCTGAGTGGCCTTTTATTTTGCAGACACTGGTCTAAATAGTCAGGTTGCAAAGACCCCATGGGCTCACAGAAGGCTTGTGTCGGAGAATATTGGACAGCTCTCAGCTGACAGGTGGCAGCCTTCAACAAAACTATCCAGTAGGTTATTTAATGTACACAGGGTATGGTTGTCCTGCACACTGAGTGGTTGCTTATAACATCCCATCCAATGGACAGCAATCTTTCCAAGAACACTGGTGTCCCATTATTCACTGAGGGTAGAATGGAATTAGTAGAGATAAATCTCAATGCAGGTACAGTGAACCTGAAAATATCAGATTACAAGCATGGCACACTATTGATTGAGCCAACTCTTGCCCTGGGCAAGGATGGAGATGATCCAGCTCACATGGATGTTGCCATCCTGTGAGCTACCATTCTCCATCATAAGCCAGAGGTCTTAATAATTCTCCTCTTATGTGAGATTTTTATTGACACTTTTCTATTATTTTGTGTATCTTGGTTGTTGGTTTTATCTATGTTGACTTGAATAATTAAACTTCCTGAGCCACTGAAATTGTAACACACGTCAAATTTCATCAGGTCAAGAGCATAGGCACTGGTCAGTGTCACTAGCACAACAAATGAAACTTAATTATTAAAAATATCTGAAAAAAAGTTATTACTGACCAGTGAGAATTGAATCTACACCTCTCTAGGTACTTGCCAGAGTGTTCTAACCATTAAACCAGACATCAGACGCTAAAATCTTCCAGAATAAGACCTTTAAATCTTTCATTGAGGTGTGGCAGATGTTATGCCATCTATACTTCTGGAGAGGCAACTTTTCCAATTGTTGCTAATGATTTAGATGTTAATGATTAGGTCAATCACACTTAAGTGTTTATTATTAAAAATCCATCCATAGTAAATTCACAGATTACCTGTGGAAATAGACTTCAACAATTGTTAAAAATATCTGATAAAAATTATCGCTGATGTGGCGGGAATCGAACCCGCAACTCTCTAGATACATGCCAGAGCACTTGAACCATTAAACCATGCATCAGATGCTAAAATCTTCCAGAATAAGACCTATAAATCTTTCACTGAGGTGTGGTGAACCTTGCGCCATCTATACTTCAGGAGAAGTAACTTTTCCAATTGTTGCTAATGATTTACATGTTAATCATACTTAAGTAATAATTATGATTAGGTCAATCATACTTAAGCCATAATTATTTTCATATATTTTTAACAATTGTTGCTGCTTGAGGGGGTATTTATTATTTTTTTGAAGTCTATTTCTATGGATGGATTTTTAATAATAAACACTTAAATGTGATTGACCTACTCATTAACATCTAAATCATTAGCAACAATTGGAAAAGTTGCCTCTCCTGAAGGTATAGATGGCACAAGGTCTGCCACACCTCAGTGAAAGTTTTATAGGTTTTATTCTGTAAGATTTTAGTGTCTGATGCATGGTTTAATGGTTAGAGCATTCTGGTATAAACGTAGAGAGTTGCAGGTTTGATTCCCACCATGCCAACGATAATTTTTTTTCAGATATTTTTAACAGTTGTAGTCTATTTCTACAAGTAATCTGTGAATTTACTATGGATAAATGAAACTTATATTTTTTATCTTTTTAAAAATAGAAATTTCCAGTTACTAAAATTTTTATGTATATATACATAAAAGTAAATAAACATATCATTTATTTTGTTTATTAATATGAAAAAGCATTTTATACCTCATTTTGAAGTTTCCTTTTGTTTTTGTTTTTTTCATTTTGTTTTTAAGCATTTTTAGTTTATTATAGTGTGACGTATGCATGATTGCTGTATTCACAGCTGCACTCATTAATAACCTAAATATTTTCATCTTCAAAAACTGGTTTGCAGTTTCCCTTGGAAAAATTCCTGCTAATGTCCATGTCTGCTTATTATGATGATGGGTTCTTGTGCTCCTTCAAATCGTCAACCAATTATGCTAATTAATCTTCATTATGAAATAACATTCATAATGAAGACTGGATGGGTTCAGACCCCTCAGATCTTGAATCAGTAAAGGTCTCACCAAATCTTTTGTCTTTATTTTCACTCTCAAAATTGAATCAACAAGACAGTGTATTCATCAATGTTCTGTTAACACAAAATTTTACACTGGTTACCCCCTGATTGTTATGTTAACTGCTTTGTACTGTAAATAATTTTTTTCAGCACTCTGGTTGCCATTCCATAGACATGATTACTCAAATGTCACTCCCCATTTCTTTTTGTTCATCCATGTTGAAGCAACCCATTGATTTAAGGTCATGAGTTTGATTTGAACTATTGTCAACACATTTTTTTTTCTTAAAGTTTCAAAATTCTCTCAAAAAATTAACCAGAATTTTTTTATTTTTTAATTCAGGCAATTTTAGTAGCAGTTACCAAATATGTACATTTATTTTTTTCCCCTCTTTTCTCTCTCTCTTTTGCTTTAATCCATTTCTAGAATTATTTTTATCATTCTAGACCATTGCCAGCATTCAGCATGTAATGTAACTTCCTGAAAGTGAAATTAAAACCACTATTTTCTTACGTCCTGCAAAGTACCACACAATTCGAGTGAAGAAATGCAGCTGTAAATGTTGCTCAGTGTTCAGTATGACTTAATTGGATAAACACGTGTTTATGGTGTTTCAGTGCCAGCTTTCCTGTTATAAACACTGGAGGAAGACTGTTTTCTCAGTTAGTGTTATTAAACTTTAATTTTTATTGAATTTTGATTTTATTTGCATTGATTTATAAATTATCTATCTTTTGGGGTTATGATACATATTCACCATTTTTTTCTGAAAAGTAAAGTCTTACAACTTGTTGCTGTGGATAATTTGTTTAACATAACTTTAGGTCAATTTGCTAATTTTTGTTTTTGTTTTTGGTTTTCCATAAAAAGTTTGATCATTTATTGTTTCCTGGGAACGAATAAGGTCTTAAATACAGAAGCAAAAAGGATTTCCTTAGCTCCAAAATCAGTCCTCCAATTAGAAGGCCTCTTAGTACAATGGCTGAGAACTTCTCCACTTCTCAGCCATTGTACTAAGAGGGTAACTTTTTCTTGGCAAAATTTTATTTTAAAGAAATTATTAGGTTATACTGAATGGTTTTAAAAAAAATTATCCCCCTCCCCTCCCAATATATTGGCTTTGCCACTCTGAGGATATTAGGATTTCTTATCATTAGTACACTAACTTTTCTGCACTTTGCCAAATTCCCAAAATGCAACAACAGCAAAAAACATTGTATTTAGCAAAAAAAAAAAATTCCGCAATGAAAATGTTCCTACATTTCAATAAACAAGACAGAAAATCCCATAAATTTGAGTAGTGCAAAATCACCTTGTGTAACACTAGCCCATGTTTTAAAATATACCATATTGAAAAGAATTATAAGAAGAAGAAAAAGTTATGTTTCAGGTAAACATTATATTATTCAGAAAGAAATTTCCTTTCCATTAATATATAACTTAACTTTTTATTTATTTAGTTTTCCAAAATTAAACCTTAAGTACCTAATCAGATCTATTTTTTTTCACTATATCACTGAAAAAAGTTCGTTAAAATTAATGTCTGTAAATTTGCTTGAATAATCAATTTTTATAAAATTCAGAATTATATGCAATTTAATATGGTATATAACATGACTTATTTCTCTTGATTAGTTATTTTGCAATAATTCAAAATTTCACTTTTTTTGACCAAAAGTTTTGACATTTCTCAAAGTATGTCACTAAAAAAATTACAGAAAAGAGTAATTTCTTTCAGTTGTTATTCACATGCATTATATGTAGGGCATTCAAATATAAATGAGAATTTAGTTACTATTCGAGCACAGATGTTTTGTTTTGCATGAATAAGCATTAATTGCCAAGTAAAGACATGTTCAAACTTGCGAAAGCACTAGTCACATAATTATCAAATTTCTCATGTAGGAAGGTGTCATTCCTTCCAAAATCTTTACCAGGCTTTGAGCCCAGTTTGGAGAAGATTGTTTGCTATAAGCAAGAGTATACAGTTGGGTCAAATCATTTAGAGAAGGATGAATCTCATGCTCAGACACCAAGACTTCTGTCACTCCTGATAATGTTGTCAGAATTGAGGAACTTATCATATACAATCGTTGGATAATCATTTATGAACTCTCACAGGAGACTGGAATTAGTGTAGGGAGTGTTAAAGAAATTGTGCACAACGAGCTGAAACTCAATAAAGTGAGCGCTAGATGGGTTCCATGACTTCTGCCACCAGAGCACAAGGATAACACTGTCCTCACACCACCACTTTAATGATGGAGACTACAGAAACTGAAATGGGATGTATGTACTGCCTCATCCACCATATAGTCTTGACTTGGTTCCATCCGATTTCAATTTGCTTGAACTGCTGAAGGAGTTTTTAGGGAGCAAGAGATTCTAAGACAATAATGAAGTCATTGCAGCTGTCCAAAGTTGGATTGACAAAGCAACCAAAAACCTTCTTTGAAACTGGAATTAAGAAGCTTCCAGTAAATTGGAACAAATACATTGCAGTTGATGGGAACTGCATTGAAAGAAATTTTTTATAATCAAATTCTCATTTATATTTGAGCATCCCTCATAGTTATTATTGATTCAATAATTAAAAAAATTTTGTATTTCCAGATCCTTTTTATTGTGTCATTCTAAAAAATAAAGTCATATTAACATTAATTCTATCTTTATTTTTCTTAAAATGTTTTATTTTCATAAAATTCATAATTAAATGCTAATTAATTTGGTACGTATCATGCCCCCACTTCCTTTCATTAGTTATTTGTCAAAAAATATAAATAAATTAAAAAATTAGAAAAAAATACATATCTTCATATAGGGCTCTAAAAAGTAGAAAATAAACCTAAAGCATATTGATGGTGCAATCAGTCAATGAGTTTGTATTCACTTCAAAGGAAGATAGAACAATGGCAGTCTTGTTGAGTAGATAAATCGGTGCCCTATCTTCCTTTGAACATAGTTTGTTTTTTAATATATTTATATATATATATTTTTTTTGTCACTAAAAACACCTACCTTTAGAATCTTTTATTTGATGTATGACTGATAAACATTGAGAACATTTTCCCTCTTTTGGAGTCACATTTGATGTATCCCATGACATTGGAGATGTCACAAGTTTTAATTTGAGATATAACTTGTTAAAGTTGAACCCCACAAAAATCTGTCCTCCCCCTTTTATCAGGGGGGAGAATTTGAAATAGTTTACGACCATCATTATAAGAGCTTTCATTTGACACCTAACTCATAACTCTAGGCCCTCGTGTTCGGAAGATATAGTAGAATGACTTTCATTATCAGAATTGAATTTTACCCTAGCACATCTACTTTCCTAAAGATCAATAAAGTTTCTTAAAAGGCATTTGAAGATCAAAAAATTAAGTAGGATCCTTCATATTGGCCTATTAAAAATATATTTAATTATTTTCTCTTTGTGTTTGCCATTAAAAAAACTGACTGCCATTTATATCAGTTACTTCTGCATTGTAATACTATCTGTTGATTTTATGTTTTAATTATATAATTCTAACATTGTTTTAGTGTTTATTATTATCCATCTTTTTACATTTACCTGTGTTTATATCTTTGTTATTACAGTTAATCAATTGAAAAGTTTCCCATTGTTGAGAGCAATGACTGAAGTTATTAGCTGCCATAATAAAGGGATGAATCACAGAGATTTGGTTTAAGATAAAACTTAATCTAGGGTAACACTGTTAACAGTAAGAATAAGCACCAGATATAATTTCATGCAATAATTATTGAAAGTATTGTTGGGCACTGAAGGTCATGCATGCCAGTATGCTACAATAAGATATTATTATTATACCAGTATGGTAAGATAATGGAAGATACTTTAAGACAATGGAATTAACCTTTTTTTGACTGGTTTAAATGGCGTGGACAATAAAATATCCTCTTTCTTCCATGGAAGAGACACTATTACTATAAGTTCAACTTATTGAGTTGAATCTGGGTTTTGTAAATTGGAAGATAGATAATAGACTTCTCAATAAAGTAGGTGGAGATAATGGCAAACTGTTTATATGGCAGAGAACTTTATGATATATCAAGTAGGTGAAGCAGCAGCAAGTAGTGGAGCTGCCTGCTGATGGAATTTATTGGGGAGGCCAGGTAAGTATTTTTCTTACCACCTGTTTGCATAACAATTACAAAGGAGATAATTCTCCAGGTAATTAATCAAGGAGATGTTCAAAGAAGAAAGTAACCTCATGACTATAAGGCAGGATGTAGACACAAAAGGTAACAAATAAAGTTAACATTGGTAAACTAACAACTCTAATGCTAAAATGTAGCAATTAAAAGTACAGTGCTTTTTCCCACCATTTTATGTGTGCTCCATTTAACTCAGTCATCCAGATACCTTCCATTGTGTGTTACTGTAATGGCCTGTGATGTCTTACTGTAGCATACTGGTATGTATGACTTTCAACATCCAACAAATCGTGAAATTATTATCACATGAAACTACATCTGGCATGCTTGCACTAAAATTCTAGAAGTATTATTGTAGATGAAGTTTTATCATAAGCTGCCATAGTAGAATGATAGTCATATGCTACCATGATAGATGAAAGTAAAACTTTTTTTTGTTGTTGTAGGTTCTTATTGAGGATGATGGTAAATTTCTGAAATTGCTTGAACTTTTAGGCTACTACCAGGATCAAGGTAGTGCACTTGTGTTTGTAGATAAACAAGAAAATGCTGATGCTTTACTTAAAGACCTCATAAAAGCATCCTACAATTGTCTAGCTCTCCATGGCGGTATTGATCAGTTTGATAGAGATTCTACTATTTGTGATTTTAAAGCTGGAAAAGTTAATGTTTTAGTAAGTAAATTAAAAATGTTTTTATGTTATATAATAGTTTGAATGCCATCCCTAATTTATTAATATTAACTTTAAATTTTGGTCTTATTGTCAATAAACTGAAAGCACAATAATGCACACTAAAAAAAAAGTGGATAAGGCACTTTTGCACTGATAAAAGCACAGAAGTCAAAAATACAAATCACATATATGATACCTAATGGTAGAGTTGGTGAAGTATAGTATGTGTATTAAAAATCACAGTTTGATATGCTGAAAAGATTAGTCCTTAGTTTTTCTGGAAGATTCTTAGAATTTTTAATGTTCATAAATAATCTTGCATATCACACATAAAAATATTACACTCTGCAACAAGTAGAACATAATCGAAGCACATTGCACTTTTACTGAAAGAAGCTGCAACTTGCCATTAATATTAATGTTTAATGTTAATTATCATTAAAAATCAATCCAAAGTGAATGCTTTATTTCAATAGTTTCTGCCATCAGATTAAAAAAAACGTGTAATTTCTGGATTTTGATGGATGTGCCATCCACAAATGATACTAGCTAGGGGAAGTGGTAAAGTATGGGAGTAAATACAAATTCTTTGTGCTTGAATGAAAGGCATCCCCCTCCCCTCTCTTTATTCTTGCAACAGAAAGGAGGCAAAATCCCACAAGAATGTGTGAGAGTGTGCTCAAGCAAAAAAAAGAAAGTCTCTACCAATACAAAAAATGTGCAGTTGCTTTGTGGATTGTACCATGCTTTGAGAATTTTCACATGAAAGTGAATTTTAAAACAAAATAATAATGCATGAGAACATATTAATGTCCATAACAATGATATATAAAGCTCTTTGTGAATCGTTCATTAAGTATGTATATATGGATGACATATATCTATTTTAAATAAATTTAAACACATGTAAAAAGTATTCTAAATAATATTAAATTTAATACACATGTAATTAATGAAGATAAACTTTGCAACCGTTTTCATTATCTGGACATTTTACCAGTTGACTTGTTATATATATGTGTGTGTAACTATCATTAAAAATTACTTTAAGAATGGTTATAAGGAGAAACTTTTGCCTGTAATCAATACAATGAGTAAGTGTGAAGATTATTTTGTTGAACTAATTTTTCACAATAATTGTAAAGCACATAAATCTAACCAGATACCAAAAGATTTAATTCTCTATCAAGAGATCTGTTATGCCTGAGCACTTATTCGGAAATTGAAACAAAAGTTTTGAAATAGTTATTAGATATAAATATTTGAAAAGTAATATCCTGTATTAATATTGTTTTAAGCAACTAAAATAGTTGTATGAAATGATGACTTGTACAGTAGGTGATAATTTTATTAATGATAGTTTACACTGTAGGTGTTATAATTGGTTTACAATCTGTGATTGTATAGTTTTTTTATATGTATTTAATTTTCCATGTGTTTTAATTCATTTTTTTTTTCATTTTTTTCTATTTTTAATTATGTGCTTATTCTTCATTATTCTTTAATTAACCTGTCATGTGCTTAATAGGAATCCTGCTGACAAGCCATAAGGCTTAGCTTTGGTATTTTGTGCATATAATCATACAATGAAATGTACTATTTTTTTAGACAACTATTTCTATATTCCTGTTTAAAATTTCAAAATTTTTCATTAAAAAATAAAATGGAATTTTTCTTGCTGAGCAAAATGTCATGCACTAGGCTTAGAGTTTAAAAAAAAATGCCACAATGGTACTGCAAGGGGGAAATAATGTGACAGCAAATGGGTAAGAGTTCAGGGCCAGCTTGAGGTGGTGCCATCAGTGGATCTGCACTGGGCCCTATATGCTCTGCAAAAGAATTTTTTTTTCCATTCAAGGTTTACAGTCTTGTGTGGGTGAGTAGGAGACCTGGAAAGTATATCTCTTTTCTCAAAACTAATTAAAGTATGAATGTTACTTCTGATATTAAAAAGGGGCGGGGGTGGCTCAGTCGGTAGTGCGCCAGGCTCGTAATCTGTAGTTCCCAGGTGGAGTCCCAGCTGGATCAGCATTGAGATTTATCTCCGCAAAATTCCCCGCCCTGCCCACGGTCAGTAGGGGCCACCGATGGGCTTGGAAAGGCCGCCGTCCGTCGGATGGGACGTTAAGCCGTGGCCCCGTGTGTGGGAGAGCTATACCCTGTGCACGTTAAAGAACACGCTGGATGGCCTTGACGGGAGGCTAAAATCTGTCTCTCAACAGCTGTTCCAGTGGGTCCCCTCCCCCAACCTTCTCTGAGCCTTCGGGGTCCTTGTGACCTGGCCATTTAGCCCATTGTGTGCAAAAAAGTGGCGCTCAGAGGTAAAACAACCCAATCTGATGTTAAATTGTTTACGTTTATGAAGGTGTTTTTATTTTTAATCAAAATGTGTAAAGAATCTTATTACTGTAAGTTTTTGAAAAGAATTCTAAATATTGAAATATCACTTTAATAGAGTCCTTTTCAATAAATCTGCATACTTAAAGATTTTTTGCATACTTAAAGATATGCATAGTTATATTTATCCTAATACTTCTTAACTTATAGTTTCTATTACGACTTTACATCAATAATCTATGACAAATAGAATAATATAAAACTACTGGACATTAGGGTTTTTTTGGACATAGGAGGTTTTTTTGGACATTAGGGTTTTTTTTGGTCGGTGGAGCAAAATATAATCGAATAATTTATTTTTACCCATAGGAAATGAAAAGTTTAAATGGTAGCTAGGTAGTCACTGGAAGGAGAGTTATGCACCAATCCTATGTGATGATGCACAGAACTGGCCAGACTTAGTACCTAATGTCTGACCCCACCTTCTCATGGTGTAGACCATTAATACCTTTCAAAAGATACTCTCTTGTGGAAGGGAATGGAAGGGGAGGGCTGTGTGATCAGTGTGGCCTACTGATCTGGATTACCATGGCTGCTTTTCTTTTTTTCTACCCTGCTGAGGAGTGGTCAACCACACAGGGTCCTGGTGCTGACCATATATACACCAATTGGAATGGAATAAGTCATATGAGTTTGATTATGGATCCTGGACTTGCTGCAATGATGGGCCTCTATTGAGGGAAAATCTACCACTGTGTTTTCTGTCTAATTGTGGGTTGGCAGCCCTAAGTGAATAGACACTAAGTAATTACCACTTTTGAGTCGATTCAAATTTTTAGAGGAAAAATTGTCTTGAGCCAGGTGGGATACGTACCCATGACCTCCTGATAACATGTCAGGTGCTCTGGACCACTGAGCTACCAGCTGCCGAGCAAGATCTCCCCTAATTGATGATATGAATGTTTTCTACCTACAGTACATATTCCATTATGTCACATGTAGGCACTGTTCAGGCAATATAGCCACAAGCAGCAGATAAATGCCATGTAGATGGAAAATATATATTACAAGTATATAGTTGATTAAATATTGAATAAACTCGACTTTTTCTATTTTTCCTCTAAAAATTTGAATTGACTCAAAAGTGGTAATTACTTAGTGTATACCAAAAAGGCAAGTTTATTCAATATTTAACCAAGTGAATAGATTCACAGGATATGTTTTATCAGCTGGTGAATAATCCTGATCTGTGGTCATCACAGGTACCTGAACTCTTTTTTTTTTCTATGGGTTTCATCAAATCTACATTGGAAGAAGTCATCCAGTGTAGATGGCTTCAGCTTTTAGTGGTAGGGGAATGGGTCTTTGCTCCATACTTATTAGGGGGCTGTTTGATATTGCCAGCATTACCTTTCTCAATAAACATAGTTTCTTTAAACATCCCATTAACCATTTTCTCTCCATAGGTAGTTGAAATGTGAGGACTCTGCACAGAGCTTATTCTCTTTATGTCCTCACACAAGAATTCCACCATTATAATTTAGATATACTTGGCTTGCAAGAGACCAGATGGACAGATAAAGGTCAGATTCTTGAAAATCATCTTAACTTTCTCTTTTCAGGGAGGGAAGACGATAAACATCACCAAGACTTGGGTCTGCTTCTCAGCAGACACCCTAGTGATGCTCTTCTAGGATATGAGTGCATTAATGAAAGGTTTCTTACAGCAAAATTTCAGACAAGCATTAAAGACTTGAATGTTATGTGCTGTTATGCCCCCACTGAGATGCCGATGAGGATAGGTTTTACGGACAGCTTCAGGATGTTTTGAATTCTGTAAAGAAGAGAGATATTACCCTTGCTCTATGACTTGTTCGGTGACTTCAATGCCAAAGTTGGTACTGACTCTGACTTTGGGGAGGGGTGATGGACCCTTTTTGTATTGGTAGCTACAATGGCAAGTTTCTCCTACAGATAAGTAAACTTAATGGTTTCGAAATAACTAACACCTATTACAAACACCGCAACATACATAAGTACCCATGGGTTTCACCAGATGGGCTGCATAAGAATATGATTGATTATATATATTAACAGCAAATGAGCTACTTCTGTTAGGAATACCAGGTCATATAGGGGAGCTGAAATTGAATCTGACCATTACCTTGTTAAAAGTGTCTTGCAACTTAAACTTAAAAGCATTGTGCTAAGGTTAAAAAATTTTCCTTTAATTCTGAAGCTCTGAAAGACTAAGTTATAGCTAAAGCTTACAATGATAGGTTACTTAGTCATTATGACTCATGGTTTGCTTACTGCTGAAGTTGAAGAAGAATAGGACCATTTTAAACAGGCTTTTCTTGAAACTAACAATACTCTTTTAGATAAAAGGGAACAGAGGAGACGAAATTATTTGAATAATAAGGCACTTGAGCTTATTCTGGAAAGAAAGAACTGCAGGAATCACTTTAACCCTTTAACACCCAGAATGGCCCAAAACTGCCAAGATTTGAAATGGACTGTCCAAATAGTGTTATTTCTTTGTCTTTACTACCATCTACCCTTTTCGCAGATTTCTTTGGCGTTAAAGGGTTAATCAAAACCCTGCTAGTCCTAATAGAAACATACCCTGTGCACGTTAAAGAACACGCTGGATGGCCTTGACGGGAGGCTACCATCTGTCTCCCAACAGCTGTTCCAGTGGGTCCCCTCCCCCAACCTTCTCTGAGCCTTCGGGGTCCTTGTGGCCTGGCCATTTAGCCCATGGTGTGCAAAAAAGTGCCGCTCAGAGGTAAAACAACCCAACCTAATAGAAAGCATTACAGAGACCTTAATAAACATGTAAAGGATCAGTTAGCTGCTTAAGAATCTTTGGCTTGATGGTTTGGCTGACAAAGCTGAGGAAGCAGTTAAACAACAGAACAGCAGAGAACTGTACTAGATAGTCATTGTTCTGTGCAGGAACAAACAAACAGGTATATAGGGATTGAAGGATAGACAAGGTAGGCTATTGAAGGTGATAATTCTGTCATGGCTAGGTGGACTGAGCATTTCAGAGATGTTCTAAACAATGTGAATAGTTCTACTCCCGTTGTTTGGAATGATGATTGATGCATTACTGGCCTTAATGTTGGGCCTGTATCACAGTCTGAAGTTATTTTGGCTATTTCTAAACTTAAACTACATAAATCCCCAGGAGTAGATGAAATTATTATTGAAATGCTTAAAACTGGGTATGTTTCAGTTATCATATAGATGACTGAAAATTTTAATATCTTTTAAGATAAAGGCATTGTTCTTAAGGTTTTTACCAGAGCTATTATTCCTATTTTTTAAAAAGGTGATTGCAGTTCTTGTCATAAATATATGGTATTGGCCTGCTTTCTGCTCAAGGTAAAGTTCTTTGCATGATCGTGCTTAATAGAATTAAGAATGTGGTTCATGGACAAATGCGGGATTAGCATTGTGGATTCTGAAGTGGTAGGGGATGTGTAGATCAAATGTTTTCACTCGGGCAGATTCTTGAGAAATTTTTGTTTGCTTGCTTTGTTAATATCAAAAGCTCTTTTGACTCTGTTGATCATCATAATTTGTGGTTGTTTGTGAGATCATGTGGCATACCAGACAAGTTAGTTAACATAATGAATGCTCTCTGTAATAACACCGAGTCATGTGTGAGAGTTGGTAATGCTTGAAGCATTTGGGTTAGCATTGCTTTTGGTGTTCGACAAAGGTGCATTTTGTTTCATTTTCTCTTTAGTTTGGTTATTGATTATGTTATGCAAAATTCACTGCAAGGGAAAATTTTTGGGCTGAAATTCTCTAGAGATCTGAAAATTTCTGATTTAGATTAGGCTGATGATTTAGCCCTTTTGGCAAATGATGTTGATGAGATTAACTGTTTCATTCAAGCCGTTGATGAAACTGGTATCAAATTGGTTTGGTGATAAACAGAGAAAAAACTAAAGTGATGAAAATTGGTCAGGCAAACTGCAGTTCAGTTAATCTGAATAATTCCACTTGTGAGCTTTTGTCTCCGTTTAATGGGAGCTATGTAACAGATACTGGTGATGTCCAGCATGAAATTAACAGACGAATAGGGATTGCTACCAGGACATTTAAGAACTTGGTAGAAAACGTGGAGAAATAGGCATATACACCTAAAGACTAAAATTAGACTGTATAATAGTTTGGTTCTTTCTAGAGTTAGTTACAGTAGTAAAACTTGGACCCTTTTGTAAACAAGATAACAGGAAACTTCTTGGGCATTAGTTGATTCAACCTTGTAAGTAATGATGAGGTTCGGCAAAGGAGTCTGCAACCTCCTTTAAGCAGCATATTTGGCAGAGAGAGACTCCATTGGTTTGGCCATGTTGCCCATATGAATACTTATAGACTAGTGAATAGGGTTATGAACAGTGTGCCTAAAAGCCCCAGAAAGAGAGGGAACCTAAGATGCAGTGGGCAGATATCAAACAGGATTGTTAGAATTTGTGCGCAATAACCAGATGTAGCTCAGGACAGATTTGCTTGGAGAACTAAATTGCATGGTCTGGTTGGACCTCCATTAGCCATGGCTGCTTGATGATGATGAGGTGAAAAGTACAAAATTTCCCTTCACAGCTTGTATTTTTACTATTATTGAAAAGAAATATAAATTTTAGGTTGTGTTCTCTTTTTGAAATTTGCTGAGGGTCATAATATTTGCATTAATTGCCTATGTCTGCATAAAATAATACATCATCATCTTCAAGCAGCCCTGAGCTACAGAGGTCCAACCAGATGGTGCAATTTAATTCTCCGACACATATGTCCTAAGCCACAGCTTCTGCATCTGGCCACTGTAGAGACAAGTCTAACAAGATCCTATTTGACAGATTGGTAAAGTTATCTGCTCACTGCATCCTACGCCCCCCCCCCTCTTTTTGAAGCCTTTAAGCACACTGTTCATAACCCTATTCATTAATCTATAGTTATGCATATGAACAACAAAGCCAAATCAATGGAATCTTTCTCTGCATAATATGCTGCTCAAAGGAGGTTGCTGACTCCTTTGCCTAACCTCATCATTACCTAAAAAGTTGAACCACCCAAGTTCTGCATGATCCAAAGATTCTGCATAAGCATCTAGAATCAAAGGCATCAAATGTCCTGCTTTCTTCTTTACGAATGATGCAAGTTTCACTACCAAAACTAAACCTAGAAAGAAAAAAAGTCCCAGCAGCAATCCCTATTCTTCTGTTTATCTCATGCTGCATATCACCAGTATCTTTTACATAGCTCCCAAGATACTTAAACTGAGAAATTTGATCAAGAGTGGGGCTAAGATGGTTCAGTTGATAGTGCCTCAAGCTTGTAATCAACAGTTTCCAAGTTTGAGTCCCAGCTGGGCCATCATTGAGATTTATCTTTGAAAAACACTCTTCCCTGTCCATGGTCAGTAAGGTACACTGATGGGACTGGAAAGGTTGCTGTCTTTCAGATGGGATATTCAGCCATGGCCTCATGTGGGAGAGCCGTACCCTGTGCACGTTAAAGAACACACTGGATGGCCTTGATTGGAGGCTACCATCAATCTCCCAACAGCTATCCACTCAGTCCTTGTGACCTGGCCATTTAGCTCATTATGGGCAAAAACATGCCATTCAGAGGTAAAATAATCCAATCCAATTGCTCAAGAGTGCAGCCATTCAGATTAATTGAATCACAACCTGCCTGACCAATTTGCAGTACTTTAGTTTTCTCGTCATTCACAAAACCTACTCTACTACCAGTCTCATCAACAGCTCTAGTGAAAAGAGTTCATCTTATCAACATAATCAGCCATTAAGGCCAAATCATCAGCATTATCTAAATCTGATATTTTCAGATTTCTAGACCATTTAAATCCGAAATCTTCCGTTTGCAGTGAATTCCGCATAACATAATCAATAACCAAACTAAAGAGAAAAAGAGACAAAATGAACCATGTCTAACTCCACTAGTAATACTAAACGAAACACTACAAGTGTTACAAACTCTCATACATGACTCAGTGTTACTCTACAGAGCTTTCATTATGTTAACTAACTTGTCTGGTATGCCATACGATCCCATGATCAACCACATATTATTATGGTCAACAGATTCAAAAGCTTACAACTGTATTATATTGAGAAGATTTTAGGCAAATTTTTGAGAGGAATGTTGTTTTAATGTGCATCAGTTGAAAGTGAATAAAAGGGAGTTACAATTTCTGAATTCGAGAGTATGGGCCAGAAATAACATTTCTGTTTCTACTGATAACATCGATTAAATCTCAACATAGAATTAGCTGGAAACTATTAAATTTAATTTGAAAAAATTTAATTTGTATTTTCTTGTGTATCACACCATTAATTTTGATCAGAGAAATAATATTTTACTCTGCTTTAGATATAACATACAACTAAAAAGTCATAATCAAAAGAAAGCAATATAACAAAAATATTGAGGGTCAAATTTATCAAAAATTTATCAAAATTTAATCTTTGCAATTTAATAATTAAAAAATTTATCAAAATTTAATCTTTACATTATCGGGTTTCTGAAACTGAACTCACTGTGGTGGCCGGATTTGTTTTAAAGTGTTTTCAGAAAAATAGAATAAACAGCTTTAGAACCTCATTCTGAAGTAACTAATGAACGAAAATATGTCATGTTATATGCTAGAAGAAAGAGTTATTTAATTGTGCTTAATAAAATGGCAAAAATTTGAAGAAAAAAAAGGGTAAGTTAAATTTTTTTAGTATTTTTTTTTGAAACATTGCATAATTTTACTGTGTTTTTTCCACCTTATCTTTAGTAAAATTGTGATATATATATATATTTCCCGTTTTTTTCTATATTATTTTATTATTCTAATATAAATAGTTCATAATATTTCTATTATTGCTTAAATCTTTCATTTATTTAGTTTTTCCTAACTTTTTTTACTCATTTATGTGTATATTCATATTCTTAGACGATCAGCAAACTCTAAGCCTAAGTAAAGCAGTGTCATAAAAATAATTTTGCTTTAAAAACAAGATAATTTAAATAAAAATTGAAAAATATATCAGAAAATTGAAAAAGAATTATGGAAAAAAACTCAATAAAATGTTTTGAAGCATTTAAAGTTTAACTGAAGCACTGAATTTGACAACGAGTTGCTTTATTATGAAGCTGCATAACTGCTACGGAAAAGTTTAATTCTAAAATTCTGGCTGAGATTTTGGTTAAAATTGCATTTCCTGACCTTAATTAGTTTATTTATCAATATATTTAATTATATTTCAACCAAATAAAGTCCTACCTTTTAAAAAATGCACTCTGAGTAATCCTAATGCTTGTTCTGATGCCGCCATTATAGATCAGTAGCAGTTTCACTTTTGATTGTTTCTAATTAATTATTGTTACCATACTCTGTGAACCATACTCTGTGCACGTTAAAGAACACGCTGGATGGCCTTGACGGGAGGCTACCATCTGTCTCCCAACAGCTGTTCCAGTGGGTCCCCTCCCCCAACTTTCTCTGAGCCTTTGGGGTCCATGTGACCTGGCCATTTAGCCCATGGTGTGCAAAAAAAGTGCCATTCAGAGGTAAAACAACACATCAACAGTGTATACACTATGTTGAAAGAAGTCACTGGACACCAGAATGTTTGACAAATTGTCGCATTTATTGAAATTTCAGGAGGGTGTCGGCCCACCTTTGGCTCCAATTACACTCTTTTGGGCATACCTTCAATCAGTTTTTGATAACGTGTGGCTGGTATTTTGCGCTATTCATCCTTCAACATGGTAGTTAGTGTCGATAGGGAAGTGGGATGTGTTGGTAAGGCTTGCAAACAATGTTCGAGTTCAGCTCAAATGGCCTCTATTGGATTCAGGGGGGCTCTGAGCAGGCCAGGGCATGTTCACACCTGAGTCATGAAACTACTGCTGAACAGACCTTGCAGTATGACATGGTGTGTTATCATGTTGATAGACATATGGCCCCTCTTTGTAGTACTGGAACAGTGGGGGTAGTGCAGAATTGTGTAGAACATCCAAGTACATTTTGGCATTCGTGCTACTGGTGTAGGAACCAACAATCCAAGTCCATGCCATGATACGCAGCTCCAAACCATCACACTACCACCACTGAACTTCACAGATGGGACGATACATTGCGCCAGGTAACGTTCATCAGGCATTCGCCATACTCAGCAGCAACAATTGGATTGGAACAACATGAAATGTGATTCGTTGCTCCATAAAATTTGTTTCCATTGGTCCAGCGACCAATTCCAATGAGCTTCATACCAGACTAGACATTTTTGTGCATGTTTCGGAGTTTTAATAGTTTGTATGCAGCTGCTCAGCCATGGAAATTCAACATATGCAGCTCTGTATGAACTGTCATCCTACTGCAGACACTAACACCTGTGGACTCCTGAAACGTTTAGGAAAGGCCGCCGTCCGTCGGATGGGACGTTAAGCCGTGGCCCCGTGTGCGGGAGAGCCATACCCTGTGCACGTTAAAGAACACGCTGGATGGCCTTGACGGGAGGCTACCATCTGTCTCCCAACAGCTGTTCCAGTGGGTCCCCTCCCCCAACCTTCTCTGAGCCTTCGGGGTCCATGTGACCTGGCCATTTAGCCCATTGTGTGCAAAAAGGTGCCGCTCAGAGGTAAAACAACCCAACCCAACCTGAAACGTTTTGGTAATGGTAGCAACAAATGAATGACGAGAATGTACACATATCAGAGATCTTTGATCCCTTTCTGTCAGTTTTCATGGTCTGCCCGACTGTTTCTTGACTGTTGTGACACCTTCACATTTCCATTTAGTAAACACATCCTGCAGAGTTGATCTAGGATGCTCTAATTTGGCTGCAATCACACGCACAGGTAAGTTATTCAAATGACATCTTTAATGACCCCTCTCTGGAAGTCCGTTAACTCAGCATGTTCACTCATGTTCCATATCAATGTTTCCACTGAAGCCTGTTCTGTGCCAACGCTCTTCTTATACCCCACTTGCACTGATCACATAAATGGAAATTACGTTTTCCCTTTGCCGATCAGGTGTCTGGACACTTTTTTTTCACACAGTGTTTGTATAGTGTATAACAAAATTTGAAAATTTTTGTATGTAGCTAGGAGCCAGACTCTTTCTGAAACTTATGGGTTTTAGTTTTTTTGATCTTTTTAGGAGATCATGGTCAATGTTTTAACTATCAAAAGTGTAATGAAGTAAAACTAGGCAACTAGTATTTTTTTGAGCCCTGGTGTATAATCAGTATTTTAATATAATAATAAATACCCCCTCAAGCAACTGCTTGCCACAGAGGTCTGACAGGAGCCTGTCAGTTTATATGCCACAGTAGATCTGAGAGGATGGCAGGACCTCAGCAGAAAAACGACACATACATCCATGCCTTACCTGGGGCTCAAACCCAGGTCCCTTAGATCAGTAGCCAAGCACGCTAACCACTTGGCCATGGTAGTATTCAGTAATATAATATAACATGTCCATGAATTGTAAATTCCAAATCAGTTGACATGAAGTTTTAAATTTATAAAGCAGTATGCTACGTATTAGTTTCTTTTGTTTCTCATATAGACAACACTAAAAAAAGTTATTTTTAAATGTATTCATATGTATTTAAACTTAAATTTGCAACCCCAGTGTTTTCCATTTTATCTGTAGATAGCCACTTCAGTAGCTGCTCGTGGATTAGATGTGAAACATTTAATATTAGTTGTTAATTATGATTGTCCCAATCATTATGAAGATTATGTCCACAGGTGTGGGTAAGTCAACATTATTTTTCATAATTTTTATAATTATTGTTTGCCTATATTAATGACTTTGTACTGTTTTGAGGACTTGAAGCAGTATGTTGAAAATGACCAGCACATTTTAGGTAACCATGTACCTATATGCTCCTACATAAGAGAGATATTCCAATTTGGTGAATGCAAAATTAAAAAAAAAATGTATTTTTGGTATAACAGGAATTTTATTTATTACCTGGTTTGCACATATATCTTTTCATTTAGAAATAAAATGTTCATAATAGTAGTTGCTAGTTATTAATACACTGAAATTGAGGAAGAATGGAACCATTTTTATGAGGTTATTTTTGGAACACTTCTTATAGGTAAAAATAAACAGTGGAAATAAATATCACTCAATTCCATTTGAGTGATAAGGCAGTGGAGCTTATTTCTGAAGAGAGAGAATTGCAGAGATAAACTGAAGCAACACCTTACTAGTCTTAATAGACATAATTACAGAGAGAGATTAATAAATAAGTAAAGGATCAGTTGAAAGCTGATAGCAATCTTTGGCTTGATAGCTTGACTGACAAATCAGAGGAATCAGCTAGATAGCAAAATGACCAAACATGTACCAGACAATGAACATTTTGCACGGTAAAAAGAGACTGGTATACAGGGATTGAGGGATAAACATCATAAGGTTATTTAAGGTGAGAATTCTGTTGTGGCAAAGTGGGCTGAGCATTTCAGAGATGTTCAAAGCAATGTTGTTAATGCTTCTCCCATTGTAATGAAGACAGTAGCAATACTGACTTTAATGTCAGTCGCAGTGAGTTTAATGTCATGATCCGAAGTTACTCTGGCTATCTCAAAATTAAATCTACCCAAATCCCCATGGGATAGATGAAATGACTACTGAAATACTTAGAACTGAGAATATTTTTATTGTATGGCTGACTGGCATTTTAAATATTTTTTATGGTAAAGGTATTGTTTCTAAGGATTTTACTAGAGCTATTATTATCCCGGTCTGTAAATGGTAGCTAGGTAGTCACTGGAAGGAGAGCTATGCATCAATCCCCTGTGATGATGCATAGAACCGGCCAGGCCTAGCACCTAATGTCCGACCCCGCCTTCTCGTGGTGCGGACCGTTAGTAACTTTCAAAAGAGATGTCCGACCCCGCCTTCTCGTGGTGCGGACCGTTAGTAACTTTCAAAAGAGATACTCTCTTGTGGAAGTGAATGGAAGGGGAGGGCTGCCAGATTAGTGTGGCCTACTGATCTGGACAACTATGGCTACTTTTCTTTTTGTTCTACCCTGCTGAGGAGTGGTCAACCACACAGGGTCCTGGTGCTGACCATATAAACCTACTGGACTGGACAGATATATGGCTCTGAGCTTGATTATGGATCCTGATTTTGCTGCACTGGTGGGCTTCTGTGGAGGGAAAATCTTCCGCTGTGTTTTCTGTTTGTTTGTGGGTTGACAGCCCCAAGTGAATAGATTCACAGGATATGTTTATCAGCTGGTGGATAATCCTGAGCAGAAGTCATCGCAGGCACCTGAACTCTTTGCTTCTATTGGCATCGTCAAATTCTACATTGGAGGAAGTCTTCCAGTGTAGATGGCTTCAGCCTTTAGTAGTGGGGGAACGGGTCTTTGCCCCATGTCTGCGATTAGGGGGCTGTTTGATATTGTCGGCATTCCCTCTCTCAATAAACATAGTTTCTTTAAACATCCCACTAACCATTTTCTCTCCATAGGTAGTTGGAATGTGAGGACTCTGCACAGAGCTTTTTCTCTTGATGTCCTCATACAAGAATTCCACTGTTATAATTTAGATATTCTCGGCTTGCAAGAGACCAGATGGACAGATAAAGGTCAGATTCTTAAAAATAATCTTAAATTTCTCTTTTCAGGGCGGGACGACAATAAGCGTCACCAAGGCATGGGTCTGCTTCTCAGCAGAACGCTAGCGATGCTCTTCTAGGATATGAGTGCATTAATGAAAGGTTTCTTACAGCAAAATTTCAGACAAGCGTTAAAGACTTGAATGTTATCTGCTGTTATGCCCCCACTGAGGATGCCGATGAGGATCAGAAGGATAGGTTTTATGAACAACTTCAGGATAGTTTGAATTCTGTCAAGAAAGGAGATATTACCCTTGTTCTTGGTGACTTCAATGCCAAAGTTGGTACTGACTCTGCCCTTTGGGGAGGAGTAATAGGCCCTTTTGGTATTGGTAGCTGCAATGGCAATGGGCAACGTCTCCTACAGGTAAGTAAACTCAATGGATTCAGAATAACTAACACTTATTACAAACACCACGACATACATAAGTACACATGGGATTCACCTGATGGGCTGCATAAGAATATGATTGATTACATATTAATTAACAGCAAATGGGCTAGTTCTGTTAGGAATACCAGGGCATATAGTGGAGCTGAAATTGGATCTGACCATTACCTTGTTAAAAGTGTCTTGCAACTTAAACTTAAAAAGTGTTGTGCTAGGGTTAAAAAATTTACTTTTAATACTGAAGCTCTGAAAGATCCAGTTATAGCCAAAGCTTACCATGATAGGTTACTTAGTCATTATGACAGTCATGGTTTGCTTACTACTGAAGTTGAGGAAGAATGGGATCATTTTAAACAGGCTTTTTTGGACACTAACAGAACTCTTTTAGGAAAAAAGGAGCAGAAGAGGCAAAATTATCTGAGTGATAAGGCACTTGAGCTTATTTCGGAAAGAAAGAATTGCAGGAATGCCCTTAATCAATACCCTACTAGTCCTAATAGAAAGCATTACAGAGAGCTTAATAAACGTGTAAAGGATCAGTTAGCTGCTGATAAGAATCTTTGGCTTGATGGTTTGGCTGACAAAGCCGAGGAAGCAGTTAGACAGCACAACAGCAGAGAGCTGTACCAGATAGTTAATGTTTTGTGTGGTAGAAAACGGACAGGCATACAAGGATTGAAGGATAAACAAGGTAAGGTTATAGAAGGGGAGGATTCTGTCATGGCTAGGTGGGCTGAGCATTTCAGTGATGTTCTAAACAATGTAGTTAGTTCTACTCCCATTGTTTGCAATGATGATAGATGCATTGGTGCCTTTAATGTTCGACCTATAACACAATCTGAAGTTATATTGGCTGTTTCTAAACTTAAACTTCATAAATCCCCAGGGGTAGATGAAATTATTACAGAAATGCTTAGAGCTGGGAATGTTTCGGTTACCACTTGGATGACTGAAATTCTGAATATCTTTTATGATAAAGGCATGGTTCCTAAGGATTTTACCAGAGCTATTGTTATCCCTATTTTCAAAAAAGGTGATCGCAGTTCTTGTGATAACTATAGGGGTATCAGCCTACTCTCTGTTCCAGGTAAAGTTCTTTCCATGATTGTGCTTAATAGAATTAAGAATCTGGTTGACAGTCAATTGCGTGATGAGCAATGTGGATTCAGAAGTGGTAGGGGATGTGTGGATCAGATATTTTCACTTAGGCAGATTCTTGAGAAATGTTTAGAGTTTCAGAAACCTTTGGTTGCTAGCTTTGTTGATTTCAAAAAGGCTTTCGACTCTGTTGATCGTCATAATTTGTGGTTGATTGTGAGATCATATGGTATACCAGACAAGTTAGTTAACATTATGAAAGCTCTCTATAATAACACTGAGTCGTGTGTGAGAGTTGGTAAGGCTTGTAGCAATTGGTTTAGCATTACTTCTGGTGTTCGACAAGGATGCATTTTGTCTCCTTTTCTCTTTAGCTTGGTTATTGATTATGTTATGCAAAATTCACTTCAAGGGAAAGATTTTGGCCTTAAATGGGCTGGAGATATGAAAATTTCTGATTTAGATTATGCTGATGATTTAGCTCTTTTGGCAAATGATGTTGATGAGATGAACTCTTTCATTCGAGCTGTTGATGAGACTGGTAGTAGAGTAGGTTTGGTTATAAACAGAGAGAAAACTAAAGTGATGAAATTGGTCAGGCAAGCTGTGATTCAGTTAATCTGAATGGTTGCAGTCTTGAGCAGGTGTCACAGTTTAATTATCTTGGGAGCTATGTAACAGATAATGGTGATGTGCGGCATGAGATTAACAGACGAATAGGGATTGCTGCCGGGACTTTTAAGAACCTATGGAGAGTGTGGAGAAATAGGCGTATACACCTAAAGACTAAAATTAGACTGTATAATAGTTTGGTTCTTTCTAGGGTTAGTTATGGTAGTGAAACTTGGACACTTTGTAAACAAGATAACAGGAAACTAGATGCTTTTGATTCCAGATGCTTATGCAGTATCTTGGGCATTAGGTGGTTCAACTTTGTAACTAATGATGAGATTAGGCAAAGAAGTTTGCAACCTCCTTTAAGCAGCATATTGTGCAGAGAGAGACTCTGTTGGTTTGGCCTTGTTGCCCGTATGAATATTTATAGATTGGCGAATAGGGTTATGAACAGTGTGCCTAAAGGCCTCAGAAAGAAGGGGAGACCTAGGATGCGGTGGGCAGACAATGTCAAACAGGACCTTGTTAGAATTGGTGTGCAGTGGCCAGATGC
Organism: Ryuthela nishihirai; assembly: GCA_038380435.1. Lineage (NCBI taxonomy): Eukaryota > Metazoa > Arthropoda > Arachnida > Araneae > Heptathelidae > Ryuthela > Ryuthela nishihirai. The sequence continues at coordinate 67,277,302 of JAWZYU010000015.1, read as the reverse complement.
AGTAGATGTAGCTCAGGATAGACTTGCTTGGAGAACTAAATTGCACGGTCTGGTTGGACCTCCGTAGCCCATGGCTGCTTGAGGAGGAGGAGGAGGAGGGGGGGGGGGGGGAGGAGGAGGAGGATCCCAATTTTCAAAAGAAGGATCACAGTTTTTTTCTGGTACAAGGGCATCAATTTACTTTCTGTTCCAGGCATAGTGCTTTGCATTATTATGTTTTAGCAGAATTAAGAATTTGGTCAATGGACAACTTTGATATGAATAGAATAGGCTCATAAATGGTGTGGATGTATAACTTAGATATTTGTACTTAGGATAATTCTTGAGAAATGCTTAGAGATTCAAAAACCTATAGTTACTAGCTTAATTTGAAAAAGGCTTTTGGCTTTATTGAGCATAATAATATGTGGTTGATTGGAGATCATATGATGTGCTAGATAAGTTAGTTAATAGTTAATATAATGAAGAGTCTATAATAACACTGAGTTGCATGAGAGTTGATAAGGCTTATAATAATTGGTTTGCATTAATACTGGAGTTTGACAAGGGTGCAGTTTGTCTCCTTTTCTGTATAGTTATTGATCAAATTCTGGAAAAGGGAGATTGAGGCCTTATAAGTTGTTTTGAAAATTTCTCATTTGGATTATACTGGTGATTTGGCATATGATGCTGATGAGGTAAACTCTTTCATTAGGGCTGTTGATGAGACAGGTAATAGTGTAAATTTGGTAAGAAACAGAAAAACACTAAAGGGGTAAAAATTGGTCAGACTGATGGTGTTTCAGTACTTTTGAATGGTTGCAGCCTTGAATAAGTTTCTTGGTTTTAATTACATTGATGAACAACCAAAATATTTCGGAAATAAAAGTAGTGCTAATCTTTACTATTTTTATGGTGCTGAGCACAAATACAATGCTTAAAATTAATCATTAATTATTAATTGGCTCTAGTTTTGATGATATGGGATGGGTTCCAATATGTATGATTTGAAGTGTTTTTGATGGTGTGTGGCTTTGAGGCAAGATTTGGCAATCCTGATGATGCAATCAGCACCCAGATCTTTCATCACTCTACTAACTGCTTATCAGCTCCTTTTGGGAGTTGCCCAGTGGACACTTGTCATACTCATTTCATGAAGTCTTTTTTTTTTCCACAGCCTGATGTTTTATTAATGGCATAATCATTTCATATGGGCTTTTTTTTTATCCTAACATTTTCATTTGTTTTATTTTTAGCTTGTTTTTAAGTTGGAGATGGTTTAAATACAATACTTTCTGCTTCTTGCAGTGCTGTGTGCTGTCTTTTTTATTCTGCTGAAATGCACTGCTCTGGTTGTGTGAAGGGTGATGTGTGACTTACTGTTGAGTGATATCTTGGTCAAACATTAACAAGGATGCCTCATAAGTGTGTGCAGTACTTTTGTGTGTGTGTAACTTTTGTTATGTTTATGGTGAGGACTATTGCATTACAGAAGCATGCCACAACCCTCCTCCCCCAGATAATCAGGAGGGGAAGGGGTGACTCAGTCGGTAGTACACCAGACTCTTAATCTGCAGTTCCCAGTTCGAGTCCCAGCTGGGCCAGAATTCAGATTTATCTTCCCAAAACTCCCCTGTCCTCAGTCAGTATGGGACACATATGTGCTTGGAAAAGCTGCCATTCATCATATAGGATGTTAAGCCATGACCCCATGTGTGGGGAGTCATATTCTGTCCATGTTAAAGAACATGCTGGATGGCCTTGATGGGAGTTTACCATCTTTCTCCCAACATCTGTTCAGTGGGTCCCCTTCCGCAACCTTCTCTGTGCCCTTGGGATCTGACCATTTAGCCCATTGTGTGCAAAAAAGTGTCGCTCACAGGTAAAACGACCCAACACAGATAATCAGAAAAACTTGCAACAACAATCTATACTTTGGCTGTAAGGTTAGAGGTTGGGCCTTCATATATACACCCAAGAGCCAAAACATTATGAACACCTGCTTAATATGATTCTGGTCCTCCACGTGCCACCAAAACAGCTCTTACCCGACGAGGCATGGATTCTTCAAGATTTCTAAAGGTGTCTTGTGGTATCTGGTACCAACACAAACCACAGATGCTCAATTGGATTGATGTCTGGGGAATTTGGAGGCCAGGGCAATACATGGAAGTCTTCCTCGTGATCTGCAAACTATTCTTGAACAATCCAGGCAGTGTGTCATGGTGCATTATCCTGCTGAAAGAAGGCACTACTAGAGGGAAATACCATTGCCATGAAAGGCTGTACCTAGTCTGGAATGATGTTTAGGTAGGTAGTAGATGTCATAGTTTCCTGCACATGAATGACTGGACCCAGGGTTTCCCAGCAGAACATTGCCCAAAGCATTACACTTCCTCCACTGGTTTGTTTTCATCTCACGGTGCATCCTGGTGCCAACACTTCCCCAGGTAAATGATCCACATGTACCTGGCCATCCACATGGTGCAACAGGAAACAAGTTTCATCAGACCAAACAACTTCTTCCAATCATTCAAGGTCCAGTTTTGATGCTCATGTGCTCATTGTAGGTGCTTTCGACAGTGAACCAAGATTAGCATGGGCACTCAGAGTGGTCTGTGGCTACAATGCCCCATTTTCAGCAGGGTTCGATGTACTATGTGTTGTGACACATTACTCCTGTCACCAGCATTCAAATTATGGGTGAGTTGTGCCACAATATCCCTTCTGTTGGCTCACACCATTCAGGATAGCCTTCACTTACCTCTAGTATCAATAAGTCATGCTCAGCCCACACCTTGCCGGTAATTCGTGGTTTTTTCCCTCCTCAGACCACTTTTTGAAGGTACTAACCACAGCTGACCATGAGCACCCCACAAGCCTTGCCGTCTCTTGGAAATGCTCTGACCCAGTCATCTGGCCATTACAATTTGGCCTTTGTTAAATTCACTTAAGTCCATTGCCTTTTCCATCTGAAGAATAAGAATAACACTGATTAACAGAGCTCAGTATCAGGTGTTATTTATAATGTTTCATGAACTTCACACATGCCATCATTTACCTGTATTTGCTTTGTTTTGGATAAAGATGCACTGGGCATAATGTTTTTGCTCTTCAGTGTATTTATGCTGCAATGCTTGTGCAACAAACTTACACACTAGTTGGATTGTATAGGGCAGTCATTGCCTTTGCCTTGCCCATGGTGTGGAGGGAGCAAATAGATCAAGTTATGACTGTTACTGCTACATACCTCCAGTCCGGAAGGTAATTCAAAAAGGAAAAGTGGACCTTAAGCTATCCGAATATACCATCTACTATACACATGGTCCCATGGTGAAGGCCATTGTGTGCAAAAAGTGTCATAAAGGGGTAAAACAACCCAACTCCATAGTGAAGGGTTTCCCTTTCTGAAACCCCTATACTTATTTTCCATGGAATTGGAGGATGTGCAAAATGATGAAATTTGTGAAACAACTGGGTCTATTAACATCAAGAGATCCTGATTTTGCACCTAGCATAATGCCTGCTGAACCACACAGGTTCATGCAGAATGAATTAAATTACCTTGTCAGAGATTAAGACAGAATTATTGGGTTTGAGACTGCAACAGGGTCTTTTAACAGTTTGGGGCCGCTAGATTCAAACATTGCCAACATCCCCTTGCACGAGTTGACTCTAGCCATTTTTTGCTGTTCTGTCAGTTTGTGGGATACCATTCGGCACAGATACTTTAGAGCTTTAAATGTTAATGAGTCATTGTTTCCACACTGCCAATCGGTACACGGACATCTAAACTTATTGCCTGAATGGTAAGGTATTTTGGTTAGGTTAAGCAGACCATTTGCTTTGAACAGTTCATGCACTTGGACTTAGTAAAATCAATGCTACCAATCTTCTTGGTGCATTTAAAATGCATTCAAATGCATTCCATGCATTTAAAAAACAATCATTGAATTGTTGAGTAACATTAAATACACAATAATTCACCTTGCACAGTGTACTTACCATCAACTTAAAAATAGTTTCGGCACGTCCATTGTATAACATCATAGTCACTACCCTTGTGAGGCACTGCCATAAAATAATAACATAATGTAACATCTTGCCTGCACGGCATTTACCTAAAAGGTGCATAATTGTCAAATAAATAATAATAAATACCCCCTCAAGCAGCTGCTTGCCACAGAGGTCTGACAGGAGCCTGTTAGTTTATATGCCAAAGTAGAAGGAAGAGGATGGCAGGACCTCAGCAGAAAAACGACACAAACAGCCATGCGTTACCCGGGGCTCTAACCTAGGTCCCTTAGATCAGTAGACAAACGCGCTAACCACTCGGCCATGGGACGGTGATCATACTTGTCAACATGTCTCCAATTAACAATCATATTCTATAGAAATATAGAAAAGTATATTCTAGGGAAAGGAGATAATTCTGTACCTGAAAGAAAGATTACATGTCTTATATGCCATCGGCATCATTTTGATATATCCTGTTACTTTGAATTCAGAACTTTACTGTTACCATTCATGATGGATTATACTGCCTCATTTTTGCTGTGTTTTAATTATATGCAGTATTATTGAGATTGTATTAAATTAAAATTCTGAACAGTGATGTGTGGGTTTTCCTTAACGAGTTCATGAACAGCAGCAATTGTTCTCTCCTTCACAGCCTCCTTTGGTCTTCCTATATGAAGGAAGCCCTCAAAGCTCTGCTGTCCTCTGAATTTGCTCATTCATCCTGTAACAGTGTCATATGAACAGGCATAATCCCCATATACTTGTGATAAATCTCATGAATTTTTTTGCATAGTCCCCGAGCTGCATCTTTGTGAAAATGTAAAATCTTTCCCCCGTCTTTAGTAGGCTCCACAGCAACAATGCACAGATTTTACAGACCGAACTCTGGGTGCTGCCAGCAGAGCAAGAAATGATGATATGGCATTTGTTTTTAACACATAATGACAAGTTTAGACAAGCTTTCAAACAAGTCAGAGGAACAAGTGAAAATCTATAGATACAACATGGTGATGTGACACCATGCATATTTTGTATAATGAAAAATGAAGGCACTTATGAATGAATCACCCAGTAAAACATAAAAAGTGAATATTTTCTGCAGTACCGTTGACAGGGTGTAGCATAGAGGAAGCCTGCCTTACAGCACCTGTGATGGGCGATATGTGATGTGCGGTGCCTGTGATCCATCAGGGGCATATTTAATTGTTTGCCTCAGGGTGAAATCTAATCTGGTGACGGCCCTGATTTTCTTTAAACCTTAGCCATTCAAGCATTTTCATGGCCATTTTCGTGTTCAGCATCACGAAATCGATAAAAGGAAACACATTTCATCTCTGAAAGTCAAAATATGTTGTCCAGTGTTATCTTGGGAGTTGTGTAACAGATACTGGTGATATGCAACATGAGATAAACAGAAGAATTAGGATTTCTGTTGGGGCTTCTAAGAATCTGTGGAGATTGTGGAAAATTAAGTCTGTACACCTAAAGTCTAAAATCATGCTAATTAATGATTTGGCCCTTTCTAAAGAAAAGTTTGGTATGGTAGCAAAACTTAGACCTTTTGTAAGTAAGATAATAGGAAATTTGATGCTTTTGATTCTAGATGTATATGCAGTATATTGGGCATTAGGTGTTTGACTATGTAAGGAATAATGAGGTTAAGTGAAGGAGTCACAACCACCTTTGAGTAGTATCGTGCAGAGAGAAACTGCATTGATTTGGTTATATTGTCTATATGCATAACTGCAGATTAGCAAGTCTAGTTATTGAACAGAGATCTGCCAATTGCTTAGTTTTTTTTTTTTTTCAGATTTTATCTGAAATTTGGTTTAAAATTCGTTTTTGAACATGAAGTGTTTTGCATTCCCATAGGTTAAACTCTAATAGTCAGCCATGGGCTGTTTTCATAGAAACTCTTACCCTTTTATCTGATGTCCACTATCAAGCAACTAGAAAGACATTATGCTTCTCTGACCTAGTCAGATTAAAAAAAAAAGATCAGATTTCACTTAGTGGAAAGTAGCATAGTAGCCATCAGTAATTGTATCATGTGCTAAATTCAAACCACATCAACTGCATGTGAAGGAATCTCAATGCATTAATATCAGTTGGTAATAATTTTAGCATTTTTTTTTAAACATGGCATTAGTGAATTTTCATTATAATTAATAATTACATTTTTTTTAATAATTGATTTTAAATTTCTCACTTTAAGAATTATTGTATAAAAATGATTTTTTAGGCGAACTGGTCGAGCAGGAAATAAAGGATATGCATATACTTTTATTACATCAGAGCAAGGTCGTTACGCTGGAGACTTTATTAAAGCACTTGACCTTACTCAAAATCCAATTCCACCTGATCTGCAAAAACTTTGGGATGACTACAAATCTAAACAAGAAGCAGTGAGTTATCTTTATTTATTTTTATTATTACTTTTGTATGCTTTTTTTTTTCTTTTTTAAATATAAGATTAGTTAAAAAATTTCTTTGCTTCTTGTTTTAATAAATATAGTGATCCTCATCTAAGATTGATTAAGCAAATAATGACTTAAGCAGTCATTATTTGCCACACTTGTTAGTAGTTATCACTTTGAACTTGCATATCATGATAGTGATTCAAAACTTATACACATAATGAATTTTTCTGATGATGGGCTTTGTTTTTACACCTCTATCTTTAGTATTTTTTTTTTCTAATTTCTTAGCGACTATTAAAATAATAAAAAAAGAAAATTGCCCCTGAAGCAGCTACTTGCCACAGAAGTCTGATAGGAGACTGGCAATATAATTTGCCACAAAGATCTGTGAAGAAGGTAAGACGTTAGTAGAAAAAATACAGAAAAGAAGCATGCGTAAGTTATTCAGGGCTTGAACCCAGTTAATCCTTAAGAAAATGCCTTCAAAATTCTTATGGTGTCTTATGTACATGTGGCCTTCAAAAGTCTTATGGACCAATGAGGTGCATTTTTCCCTACATGGTGCAGTGCATATGCACAACTGACGAATATTGGGACCTACACATCTGCATGATGTGCCCCTACACTCCGACTATGTAACTGTATGGTGCAGGTTTACCGCAAACTTTATAATCGGACCATTTTTCATTGAGGAGATCATGCCTCAAGACCCTGTGCATCGATCGGTGAATGGACCATGCTACACAGATCTTCTCTGCTGCAAAATTATTCTGGCTTTGCAAGAAAGAGATTGCTTAGACTCCATAACCTTCATGCAGGATGAGGCGTCACCCCATATTGCACGTTTGGCAATGCAATTGTTGCATACCACATTTGGTGAGGACAGAATAATATCTCGAATGTTTTCCAGTGCTTTGCCACCATGTTCCCCCGACCTAAACCCATGCAATTTTTGGTTATGGGGTTATTTGAGAAGCCGAATTTACCAAGGCAATGTTGAATCACTTGTTGAACTGAAGGCAAGAATAACACAGCATGTTGCAGCCATTCCCGAAACATGTTTAAGGAACTGTGGACCATGCCATATTATGTTTCCAGCACATTTTGCATATGAATGACATATTGAGAATCTTGCCCTCAATATGTCATTTGTATATCACATATTGAGAATCTTGATTTGAAAAATAAAGGTTATGTTTGTTCAACTTGGTATTTTCTTTATTTTAGTGCACCAGTGCCACATGGTGGCACTAGCACTAACTAATGTTTTATATTTGCAAATTCTCTACCTCATATTCTTATTAAGGTATCCACCACTTTTTGCTGTGATTCGTTGAGTAGATCCTTCTCTACATCGTTCTGAATACTGTCAGTTTAATTATAATCACCCTGTATATCAAAAATAAAATCAGCCCCAGCTAGTACAGAATCTTGTGGCATGCCATATTTTACCTTTAACTCGGAACTAATAATACCATTTATTTTAACAACTTGTATCCTGTCTTTAGATAACTTTTAAACCACGTTAGTACATTTCTCCTAATTCCAGGGTGTTTCATCTTATTCAATAGTACATTGTGGGAGATGGTGTCGAATGCTTTTTGTATTCCAAAAATATAGATAAAGTTTGATGATTATTACCTAAGGAATCATATATGTATTTAGTAAAATCAATTGCGGGAAACCGCTTATTGGAAAAAAAGTTATTATTTTGATAAAAAAAATTTAATTCTTTTTTTAACTAGCTTTTTAAAAATATTTCCCAAAATTGGAATGATAGATATTGGCCTATAGTTTGATAACATATTTTTATTTCCATTTTTATAAACAGGAACCACGACTGCTTTCTTTAATTCATCTAGGAAGACACCATTTCGAACTGACATGTTAAAAATATATGTAAGAGGATTAATGATGTACTTTGCACATTTTTTAATATGATGGCAGTAAATCTATCTAAACACTGACTTTTATTGTGATGCAATTCTAAAATAATATTTTAAATTTCCCTAATTGGTTGCAGCCATTCTGAAACATGACTCCATAACCTTAATGCAGGATGAGGTGCCACCCCATATTGCATGTACGGTAATGCAATTGTTGTATATACCGTACGTGCAATATGGGGTGGAATCTAAACATGAAGATTATGGAATCTAAAGATAAACTGTTTGTTCTGGTACTATGCTCAATTGCATTGATATGGGGTTCAAATGCAGTCAACATTGCATCTGAACTCCATATCAATGGTCACACATGCTCTTCATTGAAGAATCATGATTTAATCTGATTTTTGGCATCAATGCCAGAGACACTCTGGCTTGTTGGAGGCATAAGGACGAAATGCTTCAGCTCTATGTGAGGTTCTTCAGGTGTATTTTTGACCCTCAGTTTATTTTGAAGCACTATAATGCCTGCCCTCAGAGCTCACACAGTCAATGAATTCCTCGAAAGTGAGGATATTCAGGAGATGGAGTACCAGCCTATTCTCTAGAGCTGAACACTGTAGAACATGTATGGTATGCATTGAGGAGATGTGTTGAAGGTTGTCAACCCCCTTCAAGAATCTAAAATTTCCGTAGCCTATGGCTGCATGAGGATTTTGTATATATATATAAGTATATATATACAAAATCCTCATGTGTATATTTTATATATATATATGTATAAGTATATATATATAAGTTATAAGTAATTCTGGAAGATCTCAAATATGCAACATGAAATGGTATGAGATTTGGAATGACACTGTATTGTTATATGATTCAATAAACAGTGTGGCACAGAGCAAACCAATTGCATTATTTCCATAGGTTATGCAAATGAATGGAATGTTCATATCTAAGCAACCTGTTTCAGCAGTTCCAAGGAGTACAATGAACCCAAACAACTATACAAAAGCATCACAACTACTTCTCATACTGTTTACAGGCTGATCATGAGATGAGATCTGCTCCCTGGCATGATCCATGAGTTGTGATCTGCTCCCTGGCAAGAGTGAGATGTATTGCCACCAAATCTCATGATCAGCCTGTAAACAGTATGAGAAGTAGTTGTGATGCTTTTGTATCGCTGTTTGGGTTCATTGTACTCCTCAGAACTGCTGAAACAGGTTGCTTAGCTATGAACATTCCATTTATTTGCATAACGTATGGAAATAATTCAATTGGTTTGCTCTGTGCCACACTGTTTATTGAATCATATAACAATACAATGTCACTCCAAATCTCATAACATTTCATGTTGCATATTTGAGATCTTCCAGAATTTATATAATATACTTTTGCACACTGGTGTAACTTATCTGTAGGTTATAACAGAGCAAGCATTCATGCCTTCTTGAAACTTTGACCTGGCCTCTGTAGTTGCAATGTCACTCTAAACCAACATGATATCACTATGTGTCAGTGGTATTGTGTTGGTTTACAGTGCCACCAGATCTCATGATCAGCCTATAATACTTATATATAAATACAGTGGACCCCCGATATAATGCACATGTCGGGCGGGAAACATCACCCGCGTTATAAGGTGAACCGCGTTATACCGAGCGGTGTGGTGGCGACACAATAAATTTACTCAGAACGATTTGAGCTATATACTGAAACATCCCATCAACTATATATACACCTATCCCTCGATTTACACGGTACTCAGTTCACACAACTTTGGCTTTGCACGGTCAAAAAATGCAACCAGTTTCGATTTACACGGTACTGACTGAGATTTCCTTTCTATGTACGTCTCAGTCAGTACCGTGTAAATCGAAACTGGTTGCATTTTTTGACCGTGCAAAGCCAAAATTGTGTGAACTGAGTACCGTGTAAATCGAGGGATAGGTGTATATATTATGTATTTTAATAAAAAAGCCAATTTATTTATTAAGTGTTTTATTAAAATTCACATAACATAGTTATACATCTTAATAAGTACATATATTTATTATTTTATTTACATACATAAGGTACGCTTGAAAATATGTAAAAACAAACACTATCTATAACTTGACTAAAATCTATGTATTCGGCATCATTTCAATTACAAAACTCACTTAAAAAAGTGAGTAATTTTTATTTGTTTGCTTTTTGATAACTTCTGTATCATTTCGCTTTTGAAAGATGCTAATTGCAACAATCTGACACTGTTAATATTTTCTTGTGATTCAGCCCATTTTATAACAGTTTCCATGGCTGTTATTGCTTCTTTGGTTGTTGGCGGTATATCAGCTATCCCACTGGCACTTTCATCATCATTTTCTGTTTCTTCTTGACAATCTTCATCACCGCAAATGGATTCGATAATCATTTCATCAGTCATATTCTGACAAATACTATCTTCTCTAGTGTCCACATCTAACCAATCAGTCAAAGAATCATTAGTTATTTCTGGCTCATTCAATATTTCCCGGATACGAGAAATTTCAGCCTCAGTGAAGATATTATCTGAAGCTGAATCTGAATGTGTTGTGGTTTGGTCGAGATCAACTTGATTATTAGATTCATTTAATTTTTTCCAACAGTTTCTAATTGTCTCTGATGTGATTGCCTGCCAGGTAAGTCCAATACTGTAGGACACATCTTTGAGATCCATTTTAAAAAAAAAATATGTTGACGTCAATGTCTGATGCTAATAATGACTTCATCATTTCTCTTCGGTAATTTGTTTTGAAAGCACTAATAATGCCTTGATCTAAGGGTTGTATAAGAGCAGTAGTATTTTTTGGAAGATACATTACTTTTACTTTACCATCGTCAGACACAAGGTTATCAGCCAGTGGATGAGCTGGGCAATTATCTAAGAGAAGCATAGCTTTTGGATCTAGACTCAATCCTCTCAGAAATTTTCACACAGAGGGAACAAAGGAATTGTGAAACCAGTCATGAAATATGTTAGAAGTCATCCAAGCTTTTATGCTGTTTTTATAAACAACTGGCAGAGATTTTATATTGATTGACTTGAAACATCGTGGGTTTTGGCTTTTACCTATAATGAGTGGTGTCAACTTGTGATTACCAGCTTTATTTACACAAAATAAAGCTGTTATCCTTTCCTTGCTTAGTTTTAATCCTGCCTTTTGTGGGTTGCTTTTTAGATCTAAGGTTTTACTTGGCAACATTCTGTAATATAATGCAGTCTCATCACAGTTATAAACTTGTACATCAGTATACCCTTCTTCCTTAATGGAAATTGTGAACTGTTTGGAAAATTCTGCAGTGCCTTCAATATCACTAGACTTTGCTTCACCAGAAATGGAAATTTGGAAGATGCCATGTCGTTTTTGCCAACGCCACAACCAACCGTCAGAAGCCTTAAAATCTCCTTCTGCTTTTAAGCTTACATGGAATTTTTCAGCTTGCAACTTTAAAGCAGTTCCAGATATGGGAATACCTTCACTTCTTTTTTGCACAAACCATGCATAGAGGCAATCGTCAACATTTTGATTTTTTCCAAGTCTTGTCTTTTTTCGAGTAAGCCCAGCATCTTGGTCAAGCTTATCAACAAATGAATTCAGTTTTGTCTCCTCTGCTCTGCCATCCAACCTCTTACAGTTCCTTCAGGTATGCCGTATTCTCTTCTTATGTTTGCTTTCGAAACTCCACTCTTTACTTTAGCAATAATGTCAAGCTTTTCTTTCACACTGTAAGCTGTTCTTTTACTCATCATGCATACAATAATTAAACACTATTCAAAATACATGCAGGAACTCAATACATACACAATTACTCAATACGCAGTAACAATAAAATGTGATACTCACTAACGCCACACGGACCTGTATAAACATGTTTGAACTTATCGCGAACATCGCCCACGCTATAACCAAGTGCACAGTATAGCGAGCAGCGCTATAACGAAGGTTCACTGTATATATACAAAATCTTCATGCAGCCATGGGCTACGGAAATCTTACCAGACTGTAATTTTGTTCTCCAGACGTGTCTCTTCTGAGCTGCAGCTAACTAATTGGCCATTGTGGGCCATTTCTAGCAAGGGCTTATTTGACATTGTCTGCCCATTTCACCCTAGGTGTGGACATTTGGAAATGTCCACACTTAGAATTGCCCCCTATTCCTGAAGCCTTTAGGTACATTCTTCATAACACTATTCTCAAATCTGTAGCTATAGATACAGGCAACATGGCAAAATCAATGCAATCTCTCTTTGTACGATATGCTGCTCAAAGGAGGTTGCTGACTCCACTTTCTAGCTTCATCATTGCTTGCAAAGGCTTACCTAATGCCCAAGATATGGCATAAGCAACTAGAATCAAAAGCATCAAGTTTCCTGTTATCCTGCTTATAAAGAGTCCATGTTTCACTACCATAACTAACCTTTGAAAGAATCAAACTATTTCACAGCCTAATTTTAGTCTTTAGGTATATACACCTACTTTTCCACACTTTCCATAGATTCTTAAAAGTCCCAGCAGCAGTCCTATTCTTCTGTTTTTCTTGTGCTGCACATCACCAATATCTGTTACCCCAAGATAAACTGAGACACTTGTTCAAAAGTCAGCTTATAAACAATGTGAGAAGTTGTTGTGGTACTCTATAAACACTCCTGCATTCATTTGCAGGAGTGTTCATAGAGTACATGAGTGTTCATAGAGTGTTCATAGAAATCATGTGATTTGTGTGCTATTTGCCTCACTGTGTATTGCATCATATAATAATGCATTGTTGCTCCAAAACTTGTAGCATTTTGTTGTCATAATTTTGAGATCTTCCAAATTTGTTTATCATGCTTACCTTTTGGACACTAGTATAGCTTATGTGTAGGTTATGACAGAACAAGCTCCTATACCATCTTCAGACTTGAACCAGGACCCTGGCAATTGCAATATCACTAAGAACCAACACAATACTATTCTGTGCCAGTGGTGCAGGGATATTACATTGGTGGTAAAATATAATGCCAGGACATCCTTGCCTTATGGTACTCTAAGCTGTGAAACCTTTGTATAATCTAATTATTCCATTGTGGATCAAAATAAAAGTACTTCTGAAAAAAGTAAAGTAACAAAATGTTTTTCATCTTTGTAAACTGCAGCTTAAAATTATCAAATATGCTCTTTTATATTTAAATAGGAAGGGAAGAAGGTAAAAAGTAGTAGTGGTTTCACAGGAAAAGGATTTAAGTTTGATGAAGCAGAAGCACAACTAGCAAATGAAAAGAAAAAGTTTCAAAAAGCAGCATTGGGTTTGCAAGATTCTGATGATGAAGATGCTGAAGCTGATGTAAGTTTTAAATAAATTTATTTGAAGCTATAAAATTTTAAAACTCTTAATGGGTGTTAGTATCATAAATGCAAAGTTTTTTTAATTTCTTTAATATGATTAGTAGTAAGAATAGATGAACTTTTGATAAAGTTTCCCAATTTCATTGATATACTACACAAGCAAGCCTTGCCTAGTATATCAATGTGCACATAAGTAATTGCTATTGGTGACATATTGAGGCTTCATTTTTAAGGACATGCCAAGTATGGATACAAAACACAGTGCCAGAGATGTATGATCTTGTATCTCCAATGCTAAATAAATGTCAGTGTTCATTTATGTGAATATTTGTGCAAAACTATGAAATAATGCAAATGTTATTGATAGAAACATCTGAAGCAATTTCACTTTAAAATGAAAATGCTATTTCAGTCAGTAATTGGCTGGAAATCAATCTAATATATTTCAAATACTTCAGTATATTATCTAATATCTGGAGGGTTGGGTTGTTTTACCTCTGAGCGGCACTTTTTTGCACACCATGGGCTAAATGGCCAGGTCACATGGACCCCGAAGGCTCAGAGAAGGTTGGGGGAGGGGACCCACTGGAACAGCTGTTGGGAGACAGATGGTAGCCTCCCGTCAAGGCCATCAATAACGTGCACAGGGTATGGCTCTCCTGATATCTGGAGGGTATTCAAAGAGTTTTTGACATATGTCTGTAGATTTGCACTCATTCCTCCAAAGTTAATGAGCTACGATGATGTTTGAAAGCTTATCTAAACTTGCCATTACATGTTAAAAACTAGGGCTGTATTGTCATTTCTCTCTTTGCTGGCTTCACATAAAGTGTGGTCTGTGAAATGAGTGCATTGTTGCTATGGAGCCTACTAAAAATGGAAAAATTTTACATTTTCACAAGGATCCATCTTATGGACAATGCGAACTCGATCGATTTATCACAAGTATATGGGGATCATGCCTGTTCATATGACACTGCTACAGGTTGGATGCTCAAATTCAGAGGGGGACCCCCCTCATGCAAGAAGACTGAAGGAGACTGAACTAGAGGACCATCATTGCTGTTTGTAAGCTCATTAAGGAAAACCCACACATCACCATTCAGGTAATAAGTTTAGATGTCAGTGTATTGATTGGCAGTGTGGAAATAATTATTCATCAACATTTAAAGTTCTGAAAGATCTGTGTCAAATGGGTACCCCACAAACTGACAGAACAGCAAAAAAAAAATAGGCTAGAGTCAACTCGTGCAAGGAGATGCTGGCATTGTTTGAACCTAGTGGCCCCAAATGGTTCACAGACATTGTCACAGGTGATGAGATATGGTTTTATTACTATACAACTCCCAGAAAGATCAACAAATATGTTTGGGTAGCAGAAGATGAACTGCACTCCCAAATCCTCCGACAATACTTTTGCTCAAGGAGAAGAGGTCACAATTTTTTTTAATTTCCAAGGAGTGGTAGTTGTGGGCACCTTACCTGAAAAATTAACTATAAATGGCCAATAATGCATCAACATTGTTTTGCCCAAAATGGTTAAGGAGATGAAGGAGCAGTGTCCAGTGTTCTTCATGACGATACCAGTACTAAAAAAAACTCAGCAAGTTATTGCCTTCTGGAGCAGGAAAAAAATCAAACAGCTTCCTCATCCTGCACACTCACCTGATCTGGCACCATACGTTCCAATCTCATTAAATCACCACCAGTTTCATTATTTCCCTCAATGAGAAAGTAAATCCCCAATGAGCCTGGAAAGGCTGCTGTCCTTCATATAAGATATTAAGTTGGGGCCATGTGTGCATGGAGCCCATACCCTGTGCATATTAAAGAACACACTGTATGCCCTTGGTGGTAGGCTTTCACATTTCCTAACAGCTTTCTCTAAGATTGACAGCAATATGCTGAAATCTGGTTGGTTAGTTGTTTTACTTTTGAGTGGCACTTTTTTTTTGGCACATGGGCTAAATGGCCAGATCACAAGGACCCCAAAGGCTCAAAGAAGTTTAGAGAAGTGGACACCTATTAGGAGACAAATGGAATCCTCCTGTCAGGGCCATACACTATGATTTTTAACATGCAAGGGTATAAGCTCTCCTCCACCCAAGGCCATGACTTAACATCACATTTGGTGTAACGCTCCAAACAAATGCAAAATACTTGAAGTTTTTATGCTCCGGATAGCTTAGACGGGCGCCAGGCAATAATTAACAAATTGCCAAAAGTAGAATAAGTTAATAATAAGTTGATTTAGGGTTCAAATACCAGCGAGCGTTAATGAGTAAGAATCAAAATGATTGTCAAGTAAATATAATTTAAAAATCCTTAATTCGCGTTGCTCAAGAGAAAAAACTGTACAGACTCAAAAGGTTTATAACAAAACAGATTTATTTCCAAAATAATTCAACTCACCAAGACATCAATGAAGAAAACATAACTCCTACTCCTGTGCTACACGCACTGTGCTTGGTGCTACGCACCTCGTGCTCGTGCACTCACGTGCTACAACTTGTTCTACTCCTTCTACCTCTGCTCTGCTTACTCTACTTTAGTGACTCGCAGGCCACCGTTTTTTTGACAATGAGCCGGCGCATGCCGGGAAAGACATTTGCATACTATGACGAATGACGCAAGCTATGACGCAAGAGGGGGCGTGTCCTTTGCACGCGCTTTAACGGTACAGTCGGAAGATCGGAGTTGCGGCGCATGCGCAACTCCTAGAAACTTGGAAATGAGTGCTGCGATGCCAAAAAGGAAATAAAAATCCCCAAAATGATAAATATAACGTAAATTAAACAAAACTGGTTAAGGTAAAGCAAAAGTGAACGATGGGGCATCACAACTCCCTCTTCCAAAGGGAGTCAAAAGATTTGACCTAACAAATTTTGACGAGCAATTTTGAATAAAGGACACATCTTACGTCATTTACACATGGCTGAACATAAATAAGTAAAAGTATGCTAGCGCAAATTTTGATACGACGAACTATTCTCACTTTGACACAATTTTCCAGCACAACCAAAGGTACCTCCTCCCTTTTCCTCCTGACAAAAATATGTAATTAACAGCTAACCTAGTGTCAATATATACCAGTGGCTGTGACAGTTAACTGTATACTAGCATCATCGGTCTAACTAGTATCACATTCTGATACAAACTCGAAATTGGTATATCTTGAACTGTACAGAAAATAACAGGTTAATGAACTCCTAATCTTCCTTAGATTCTAATTGTTAAATATATGAAAAGAGGAAAAAATTCATTACAATTGTTGTTAGCGGGGTGATAACTTCCGCTTTTCCCCTAACCACAAAAAAGTATGGGACAGCTAAATCTTCACCTAAATCACATAAAAAAACGGGTATTCGAACACCGTTATCTCTTCCTAATTACATTCAAATACGCAAAGCTAAGAAAATTCAAAATTTACAAACAAGCGGGATTGTAATCCCGCTTGTTTTAATTAAGAATCCGCTAAATTAGCATCCGCTAAGAATTAGCGGATGCTAATTCTTCTTCTATTCACAGAAATCGCGATCTAGCTGAAATAAAAAATCATTAGTTACCTCCCCCCTTCAGAGCTAACGTCCCCCTCCCAAAGGAGTTATGCTGGTAACAACTCGGTTATCAGACTAGGCCATTTGGTGACAGCTCCAAAAAGGTACACAAAAAAAAAATTCTGCAGTCATCATCATGGTCATCATCTATATATACCAATAAATACTGCCAATGTCATCCCAAAAATTACGTATCATTGACACATAAATATCACTGATGACACTGAACAGATTTAAACACATATACATAAATCGTATCTAAGAATAACGAAAAAAGAGTGTAAATAATTTATAATATACGATGATAACATTTCATCTAGTAACTTTTACATGAATCTCCTTTTTTTTTTTACATAAATTCACTTTGGAATGCACGTTATTTTACAATACAAATTCTTAAACATAAAAAATATTAAATTACTAATTCTCTTTCACTCTTCTCATTCATATCCAGAAACATTTTACAATTTCTAAACTTTCCAATATCGACTTACAAAATTTTCAGCTATCAGTCAGCTGAAACGAAAAAATCTACAAAAATACATTTTAACTTACGTAAATACAATAACTAGAACCTCGATGAACAAGAATGCAAAAAAAAAAATTTTATTCACACAAGTATAAACTCGAACTACAATAATTTCACTTTCCAAAAATAAATATCGAACTCCAAAGTTTCAACAAGAATTCAAACATCGCTAACTATATAATTCACAATAAGGCTTCTTCTTCGTCTTCATCTATTCCAGAAAAAAAAAGAGAACATTTTATAACTCAATCAAGTGCCAAGTGAAAGAAAAATATACTTAAATTTCATTGTTGGCACTCCGTGGCGATAAATCATCTAGTCCGTTTCCGATAACATCCTTCCGTCGTCATTGGGTGGCTTCACGTAAAGTTGTTACTGACGATCTCGTTCAAGTCAAGTCGTCGCTGTAGATCTCTCTCGTGACGTCATCTTCCCGATGTTCGCTGCCGGTTGTTGCTCTGCAGGCTCTGGTCGTTTCGTCGGCTTTTCGTTGCTCCGTGCGGATTTTTGAAAAACCTTTTCTCGTACTTTCTAGGCTTATTGGTGTCCGCCTCCAAATGACGCTTTAATAGTTGAGGACCTTCAGACTTGTCAGGAATACTTTTGAGTGGCACTTTTTTTTTGCACATGGGCTAAATGGCCAGATCACAAGGACCCCAAAGGCTCAAAGAAGTTTAGAGAAGTGGACACCTATTAGGAGACAAATGGAATCCTCCTGTCAGGGCCATACACTATGATTTTTAACATGCAAGGGTATAAGCTCTCCTCCACCCAAGGCCATGACTTAACATCACATTTGGTGTAACGCTCCAAACAAATGCAAAATACTTGAAGTTTTTATGCTCCGGATAGCTTAGACAGGCGCCAGGCAATAATTAACAAATTGCCAAAAGTAGAATAAGTTAATAATAAGTTGATTTAGGGTTCAAATACCAGCGAGCGTTAATGAGTAAGAATCAAAATGATTGTCAAGTAAATATAATTTAAAAATCCTTAATTCACGTTGCTCAAGAGAAAAAACTGTACAGACTCAAAAGGTTTATAACAAAACAGATTTATTTCCAAAATAATTCAACTCACCAAGACATCAATGAAGAAAACATAACTCCTACTCCTGTGCTACACACACTGTGCTTGGTGCTACGCACCTCGTGCTCATGCACTCACATGTGCTACAACTTGTGCTACTCCTTCTACCTCTGCTCTGCTTACTCTACTTTAGTGACTCGCAGGCCACCAGTTTTTTGACAATGAGCCGGCACATGCCGGGAAAGGCATTTGCATACTATGACGAACGACGCAAGCTATGACGCAAGAAGGGGCGTGTCCTTTGCACGCGCTTTAACGGTACAGTCGGAAGATCGGAGTTGCGGCGCATGCGCAACTCCTAGAAACTTGGAAACGAATGCTGCGATGCCAAAAAGGAAATAAAAATCCCCAAAATGATAAATATAACGTAAATTAAACAAAACTGGTTAAGGTAAAGCAAAAGTGAACGATGGGGCATCACGTTTGCAGATGTCAGCGTTTCCAAGCTCATTGGTGTTCCCTTTCTGACTGAGAGCTGGTTAGAGGTTTAGTGGAGATAAAACTCAACAGTGTCACAGGTGGGACTTGAACCTGGGAATTACAGATAGAGGGGCTGGTGCACTATTGACTGAGCTAACCACTGTCCTATTGAAATTCGATTTAGGTGTGAACTACTCATTGACCAGATACTTAAGCTGCAATGGTGGTGTGTCAAAGGAAGAAATCATTCCTCTGATGGATGTAAGATGTAAGTCTGATGATGTTGACGTAATCATCAAGCAAATGGATAAGTTCTTTTCTTGAATTTTTTTGCTGAGATATTCGTAACTACTAAATGGAAACCTTTGTGCAGTGGATCTAAGTGAGCAGTTAAAATTGTACTGTACAATAAAAGCCAAAAGCACAGTACAAGAAATAATGGTACGCATTAAATGTGTTATGGATATTTTTCTTCTGGGCTCTTAAATATTTGCTAACTTATTCAAAATGTTTTTATTATCTTAATTTACAGTACTGTGCAAATTAGTTGGGACAATAGGAAAATGCAGTAACAAATACACAACTAAAATATTTATTTGTTTAATAGTGTACATAATTAATAGTGAATGTGGACCCTTCTTACCTTTAATTACTTCTTTCACCCTCTCAACCATTGATGCCACTAGCTTTCCACACATCTCTTTCACTTCAGGGTCGTGGTACCACACTTTCATGACACTTTCTATCATTTTGGTTTTCGTCGTGCAATCCATCTTAGATATGCACACTTTAATAATGGCCCACAAATTTTCAATGGGGGTTTAAATGGGGTGAATTTCCTGGCCACTCCAATATACTTTCAAATGTTGCTGGGTAAAGAAACTCTTAGCAAGCTTAGAATTGTGGTATGGAGCCAGATTCTGTTGAAATACCCCATCGCCATAAGGAAATAGCTTCTGCAGTGTTGGGACCATTTTCGCCTCCAGAACGCCTATGTACTTTTTGCTGTCCATCATTCCTTCAATGGGGTGAAGCGTCTGTGGCCCGAAGCTCTGAAACATCCCCAAAACATGACCTTGGGTGGGTGTTTGGGGGATTGCTAGATGTGGCTGGATCGAAGAGGTTCTCCAGGTGAGCAGCGGATGAAATTTGACCTGTAACCATGCACCTCAAAGTGGGTTTCGTCGGAAAATATCGATTTTTCCCAATTCTCCACAGCCTAGTCTCGATGTTTCTTTGCCCAGGATAGCCTTTTTTGCTTCATAGCAGCTGTCAAAAGCTGTTTTTTGTAGGGGCATCGAGCTCAGCGACCACACCCCAGAAGGTGACAACGTACGGTGGAAGCATCTATATTAATCCCATGAGATGCAATCTCCCTTTTGATGTCTCCACTGGTCTTTGGGTCTAGGATACTAATTCTTCGAATTAGACTATCATCTCTAGGGGTGTTTTTTTCTTTTTCTTCCACAATGTCCTTTACGGGATGTGTCCACAGACCCCGTCTCCTTATGCAGCTTCATGATCCGTGAAATGCTGGATTTCCCAACGCCAACTGCTTTTGCTATCTGCCTAGCAGTAAGTGAAGTGTTTTTGCCTAAAGCGATTATTTTAGCTCATTTACGAGGCATGATGTCCATGATGTATTTAATAAAAAAAGTTTCCAATGAAAATTGTGAACTACTTACATAATCACATCCTCAGCCTATGAAATATCAATTCCAACTAAAGTGGAAGTGTAAATAATAGCAGAGTAACACAACAGACAATTCTAGACTTGCAGATATCGCTCTGCTGCAAGTCTAAACTTGCGTGTGTCCATTGTAGGGACACGCACAAGTTTAGACTTGCAGCAGAAGGTTACGAACAAGTTTAGACTCTGCAGCGGAAGGGACTTAGCATTCCTTCGCTTGTCCCAACTAATTCGCACAGTACTGTAGTTTGAATAATTTTTATATAAATCATGCAATATAGTGCACATACAGAAGCAGCAGAATAAAATTTCAAAAAATGTTTTATTAGTATTTCACATTATAATATTATGTCTTTTTTTAAAAATAAAATCATATTATTATGTATTTTTTAAAAATATTTGAATAGATTGACAAAGAAATTGAAACACTGTTGGCTCCTAAAAAACGTGTGAAGGAGATTACAATAGCTCCAGCCACTGGTGGTGTGTTGCCCCCCTCAATGGCTAGTGCTGAAAAATTGGAGCTGGCTAAGAGACTAGCTTCTCGCATCAGTCTCCAGAGGAACTTGGGAGCAGAAGCTCAGCAGGCTGCAGAGGCTGTTCTTAAAGGACAACTATCTTCTCCAGTGATTTCTGTAAGTATAGGTTATGATACATATTTAAGATTATGCAATTAATAAAATAAACTTATTTGCTTTTCAGTTATATTATGTTGTCTGCCGATTTTTGCATCATGCCAAAATGTACAGAAACAAATTGATTTAATGTTGATTTGTCAGTTTCCATTGTTGTTCATTTTATTTACCAGTTCTGTTATTCTAGTTAGTTATGAAATTCTAGTTACTTTTAGCTACTGCTGAGTTGGTAACTGCAATAGTTGAAGATTCAAGGAATGACAACCAAAAGTGGTTTGTTAAAAAGTTTTAATTTCAGTTGAGTCACAGGTCATTCCATTTTACAGTGAGCAGTTCTTTAAAACATTTGTAATTATTAAGTATTTCATTTGAAATGAAAACATTTAGTATTAACCTTTCAGTATCCAAACCTGAAAAACTGGAATGAATCTGGAGGCGCATTATTTTTTATTTGTTCAGCAACATTTAAAATCACTAGCAATCATATTCTATAATAAACTAAAATGGTAAATATTATTAACTTTAAAACATATTGTTTGTTAGTATATTTATATATTTAAATTTAAACTAGAAATATACATATAAAAAAATTGAAGTTTTATGTGTTGTAATAAAATGTCTGTGTGTTTTTTTTTGCTCTGTTGTTTTATAATTTATCTATGCCTGATAATTATAGGGCATCAGTGCACTCTGTTCCAGGTAGAGTTATATCCATTATCATGCTTAACAGAATATTTGGTTGATCAGCAACTTTAGGATGAACACTGTGGGCTCAGAGGTGGTAGATAAAATCTTTTCACCTAGACTGATTCTTGAGAAACATTTAGAGTTTCAAAAACCTATAGTTACTTGCTTTGTAGATTTCAAAAATGTTTTTGATACTGTTGATAGAAAAAATTTATGGTTGTTTATGCGATGGTAATGGCATACCAGAAAAGTTAGTTAATATAATGACTCCTTATAATAATGCTGAGTTATATGTGAGTAAAGCTTGCAGTGACTGGTTTAGCATTACTTTTAGAGTTTTATAAAATAGCATTTTGTCATCTTTTCAGTTTGATTATTGATTGTATCAAGGAATTCATTCTAAGGGAAAGACTGGGATCTTAGATTGTCTAGAGATATGAAAATACTGATGTAGATTATGCTGACAATTTTGCCCTTTTGGTAGACAATGTTGACCAGATAACACTTTCATTAAATCATTTCATGAGACTGGAAATATGTCTGTGCTCTTAACCCTTAAAATGCTGACTTTGCTGCACGTTTTTATATTTTTATTAAAAGAAATTTTGCTTTTAAAAGTTCTTTCAAATTAAAAAATTGTAAAATTTAACTTAAAAATTAAAGAAAATTAACAAATTGTATTGTGTGCAATAATATGACCAAGTTCTGTCAGTTACTTAAGAATAAAATTTTACAGCTCTTTAAATTTTCATATTCAGCAGAAATGATATATAATCCAGCACTTTAAGCAGGTTTCTCAGTTTATTTCAGGAATTGTGTGACAGATACTGGAAATGTGTGAAATGAGAAAAACTAGAGAATAGATCTTTCTGATGAAGCTTTTAGGAATCTGCAGAGATTGTGGAAAAATAGGGATGCACATCAAAAGACTAAAACTTTTCTGTAATGTTTTATTCATATCTAAAATTTGCTATGATACTGAAACTTAGACTATTTGCAAGCAAGATGACAAGAAACTAATGCCTTTGTTCTATATCATCTAATATATAAAGAAGAAAGTTTGTTTGTGTGTCTGCCCTCTTATGCACTCAGCCCCCAGAAGAGCTAGAGATACCAAACTTTGCATCAACATTTCATTCACTCAGGGGAAGAATATAGGTTATGTGCGAGCTTGCTGGGGTCAACCCAAATTGGGGTGGGTGGCTTTCAATTTCTCAAAATCCCCATAGACTTAACATTAATGTTTGAAATTTATTAAAAATAACTGCTGCCTCTAATAATTTTGAAAAAAGGAATACATCAACTAAACTAATATCTGATTTTGCATGATTAAAACATTAACAGTTGAAAGTTATTCAAAATGACTGTTGCCACCACATCAGTAAAATTGGAATAATTAATGCATCAAACTAATTTTTTTCTGATTTCGCGTGATAAAAATCATTGTTCAGTTTGCTGGTTCAAGAGTGCGAGCATCCATGGATATTGAAGTTATTCTAATTAAGCATGAGCAGAAATTCTTTTTGTGAAATTTTTTGTTGAAATGCAAGTTTTCAAAATTAAATTCATAGCAGAAGTTAAAATCATTAACTTAATTTGAAAAATATGCAAAAGCTAATAAAAGTATATACAAATAATTAATATATATTTTACATATTTTGTTTCATCATCGTCATCATCATAATTCTCAAGCAGCCATGGACTGCAGAGGACCAACCAGACCATGCAATTTAGTTCTCCAATCATATCTGTCCTGAGCTGCATCTGGCCACTGCACACCAATTCTAACAAGGTCCTGTTGACATTGTCTGCCCACCATATCCTAGGTCTCCCCCTCTTTCTGAGGCCTTTAGGTGTGCCGTTCATAACCCTATTTACTAATCTAATAATTATCCATATGGGCAACATGGCCAAACCAATGGAGTCTCTCTCTGCACAATATGCTGCTTAAAGGAAGTTGCTGACTCCTTTGTCTAACCTCTTCATTACTTACAAAGTTGAACCACCTAATGCCCAAGATACCTGCATAAGCATTTAGAATTAAAAGCATCCAGTTTCCTGTTATCTTGTTTATAAAGTGTCCAAGTACCATAACTAATCCCAGAAAGAACCAAACTATTATACAGTCTAATTTTAGTCTTTAGTTGTATACACCTATTTCTCCACTCTATCCATAGATTCTTCTTAAAAGTCCCAGCAGCAATCCCTATTCTTCTATTAATTTCATGCCACACATCACCAGTATCTGTTACATATCTCCCAAGATAATTAACCCCCTCGATGCGAGAGCCTGTCCGTGGTGAGGGGGACCACCCTGTGAAGGTTCCGCTGGCTCGGTTACCTTCGCAGGGTCCCAAACGCTCGCCCGCATGTTTGCCGTGCGCGGAGACCCGTGTCCCGGGAAAGGAGGATCCTGGTAGTTGCTCGGGGGTCCCCCGTCTTCTCTCCTCAGCTCATGACTGGCATGGTCCCCATTGGCCGTCTTGCCATTGGGGAGCCTGTCTGTCACGGGGCTGGGCAGCGGATTCCGGGGCCTCTGCTATACACTGCTTTGGCCTCTGCTTCCGGTAAACGGGAGCTCCTGGGGTGGCCCCCCCAGGAGCAATCGGCTGGTGGGCAGGTCCTGCTAGGGTCAACCGTGCAGAGCGGTGAGTAACCTTGCCCACGGTCCGGGTACAGGTTTACAAGTTTCCTCACAACTTATTTTCCTTTTGTAGTTATCCTTTCTTTGTGAGGCCAGTTTGGCCATTCACAATTTTTATTATTTTACGCTTTGTTTGATTTGTGTAGAATGTTTTGTTCTGCACATTTCTCTTTTTATTTTCCTTATATTTATTTGTGAGGGCTTGGCTCACTGTCTGTGTGGGTATAGTGCCTGCGTAGCCCTGGCGCCCGACCGGGCGTCCCCTTGTTGGGCTCCGTGGAGGGTGGGGACAGCGGGCACTGAACCACACAACAAAAAACATGAGAGAGAATGATGAAAATAATGCGATCACCGCCAACAAGAGGGCTCGACATGAGCCCCCATCTTCTTCGTTGTCTAAGTTATCTCTGCCGTCGTCTTCTGTGTCTGTGTCTTCGTTCCCAAAGTTCCTGATCATCCACTCCACGGGTGATCAGGTGCTTGGGGACATGTCCCCTTTTTTTGTCAACAAAGGTTAAGGTCTTGCGGGTGAGCCGAAATCTGTCAAGCACTTACGATCTGGCGACTTGCAGGTTGAGACCACTTGTTCTAAACACTCCGAACTACTCCTGAAATTAAAAGATATTGGTGGGGTGGCTGTCGAAGTCACTCCCCATAAAACTTTGAATTCCTCTCGGGGTGTGATCACCAAGTGGGGCCTCCTCAAAGTCACTGAGGAGGAAATCCTCTCGGAGCTCACACCTCAAGGAGTAACAGCGGTCCACCGGGTTTCTGCACGCCGTGATGGGAAATTAACACCCACCCGGGTGTTAATTGTTACATTCAACACGCCACGCCTGCCTTCTTCCATCAAGGCAGGTTATTTACATTGTGAGGTACGGCCGTATATACCGAACTCTCTGCGCTGTTTTCAGTGTCAGATATACGGTCATGCCCGCACAGCATGCAGGGGCAAGCCCACCTGTGCTCGCTGTGGCAGTAAGGATCATCTCGATCCTGACTGCACAGCAGAAAAGGCATGCTGTGTGAACTGCAGTGGCGAACATCCGGCGTACTCCCACGACTGTCCGAAGTGGAAGGAGGAAAAGGAGGTACAACGCCTCAAAGTCATAAACAATATCTCATACGCTGAAGCGAGAAAGCTTGCTGCACCGCCCGCACCACCTGGCAAGGTTTCCTATGCCAGTGCAGTCATTGGAAAGCCCATCGTTCCAATGACTTCGGTTGCGGTGCAGACTGACATCAGTGTACCACCTACTGAGTCTTTCTCGCCAGCTGCGAAGTACCTCCTCACGCAGGCGAGACCAAGGGTGGTGTCGACTTCGACATCAACCCTGGTTTCCATTCCTGCAGCTCAGCCTTCCACCTCCACTGGAAGGCCTCCTCCTTCCCGTCCTCAGACAGCAAGACCTTCAAAACCTAAGGGGCCCCCACCGGGGCCAAAAAAGAAAATAACAGCACCACAAAGGGCGGTCAGCGATCCATGCCCCTCGGACGATTCCGAGGACATGGATACCGACCGCCCCCTATTCACTAAACCGTCCTCTGCGGCGGTTAAGTTGAATAGGAATTCGTCGTCCGCCCACTCTTCTAAGTCCTGAGATGGCCACACTCCTACAATGGAATTGTCGTGGATTCCAGAGGAATCTTGACGACATCAAGGCCCTCCTTCAGGCACACCAACCCATCTGTGTGTGCCTGCAGGAGACATACTTGCAGCCAGTCACAGATCCCACGATCCGGCACTTTTCACTAGTTCGCTGGGACCGGGATGGAGATGGTCCAGCTCACGGGGGTGTCGCCATCCTCGTGAGCAACCATTCTCCATTCCAGGTCGTACCCCTCACCACCAACTTAGAGGCGGTAGCCATCTGTCTCTTCGTGGGGTTCTCGCTGACTGTCTGCTCTGTATATCTTCCACCTGGGAGCATCGTCTTCCAGGAAGACCTTGATGATCTCGTCTCACAGCTGCCGTCCCCCTTCCTCATTATGGGGGACCTCAACGGACACAGTCCACTTTGGGGCAGTGCTGACACCAACGGGAGGGGCGGGGTCCTGGAGCAGTGGCTCCTGGATCCTTCTCTCTCCCTGTTGAACACCAGTGTCAGTACTTACTTTCACTCCCCAACCCGCACTTTCACTGCCATTGACCTTACCATCTGCTCCTCCTTGATCCTTCCACTCTTTACATGGGAGGTCGAGGACAACCCGTACGGAAGCGATCACCTCCCCGTGGTGTGCACCATCTCCCGTGGGGGGCCTTGCAGCCCTTCACGCGTCTCACGGTGGAGACTCGATCGGGCTGACTGGGGTGGTTTCAAGCTGCTCTCTGAGCTCGATGACCACTCTGTCAGCCAGGAGCCAATCAATGTGGCAGTAGCGGAGATAATGGACTGTATCGTAGATGCAGCTGCATCAACAATTCCTCAAACTTCTACACGGTTTCCTCGCTTTCCGAAACCGGGGTGGAATCCAGATTGCACCGCAGCTCGTAAGGCTCAGAACAAGGCTTGGGGGGTGTTTCGGAGATATCCGACGTCCCCCAACCTAGAAAATTTCAAACGCGCCAGGGTGAAAGCTCGTTTCGTCCGACGCCAGAGCCAGAAGGAATCTTGGATCAAGTATACATCTTCTATCACCTGCACGGCTAGTTCTAAAGTCGTGTGGGATAAAGTCCGGAAGATGAGTGGGAACTACACGTCCCACTTGTTATCGATCCTGGAGCAAAATGGACAGGCAATTGCTGATCCCAAAGCAATTGCCAACACTCTGGGGGAGTCATTCTCTTCCATTTCTTCGTCTTCCTCTTACTCCCCCGAGTTTCTGGCCCAGAAGGGCAGGGCGGAGCACTCTCCGCTGTCTTTCCACTCGAATGGCCTGGAGCCTTACAACAGGCCATTCACAGCGGAAGAGCTTCGCCTTGCTCTGTACTCTTCTCGTGCCTCTGCTGTAGGGCCGGACAATGTCCATTATGCCATGCTCCAACATCTTTCACCATCGAGTAAGGATCGGCTGCTCCATCTCTTCAATCGCATTTTTCTTGAGGAGCAGTTTCCGGACTCCTGGCGGGAGGCCATCGTCTTGGCCTTCCCCAAGCCAGGCAAAGATCCCAAGATTCCTTCCAATTATCGTCCTATCGCATTGACGAGCTGCGTGTGCAAGGTGTTGGAAAGAATGGTAAATGCCAGACTCATCTGGTATTTAGAACATCACAACCTTCTTTCCAACACCCAGTGTGGCTTTCGCAGGCAACGGTCAACTCTTGACCATCTGATATGCCTCGAATCGGCTATCAGAAATTCATTTTTAAGAAGAGAGCACCTGGTGTCAATTTTCTTCGACATCGAAAAAGCGTACGACACGGCTTGGAGATTCGGCATTCTTCATGACCTCCACAGCTTCGGCTTGAGAGGTCACATGCCGATCTTCATCTCCAACTTCTTATCGACACGTTCTTTTCGTGTCCATGTCGGTAACACTCTGTCGCGGCCGTACCCCCAAGAACAGGGGGTGCCACAAGGCTGCGTTCTGAGTGTTACGCTTTTCGCTGTCAAGATTAATTCTATAACTAGACAACTTCCTCCATCAGTAGGCAATGCCCTCTATGTTGATGACTTTAGCATCTTTTGCTCTTCGTCCAGCATGAGGGTCATTGAAAGACAACTGCAAATTGCCCTGAACAATCTTTCGGTTTGGGCGACGGCAAACGGGTTTCGGTTCTCCCCACAGAAGACCACTTGTGTGCACTTTTGCCACAAGCGTAATCTTCACCTGGATCCCGAGCTGCGGCTCGGGGGTAACATCATTCCAGTTGTGGTGGAGAGCAAGTTTCTCGGTCTCATATTCGATCGGAAATTGACCTTTTACCACACATACGTCATCTCAGGTCCAAGTGCACGCGGGCATTGAACATCGTCAAGGTCCTCTCCTCCCTTTCTTGGGGGGCGGACCGATGTTCTTTGCTCCGCCTGTACCGTGCACTTGTCCGATCGAAACTGGGCTACGGATCCCAGGTGTACGACTCGGCCCGGGATTCGGTGGTGAAGGTGCTGGACCCCCTCCATCATCAGGCTCTCCGTGTTTGCACGGGAGCCTTCCGCACTTCACCGGTCCAGAGTCTTTATGTTGAGACCGACGAACCATCTTTATCTCTTCGCCGTCAGCAGTTGTCCCTACAATATGCTTCTAAATTGCGATCCCTGCCTGGCCATCCCACTTGGGACTGCGTTTTCAGTCCGAAGTGGGAAATGCTTTACACAAATCGGCCGACTGCCATTCGTCCTTTTGGTTTGCGTGTCCGAGGCTACCTCAGAGACATCAACACCAGTCTCGATAGCGTTGCACAGTCGACAGCTGAGCCACTTCCACCATGGCTCGCTGTTTTCCCTTCCTGCGATTTTTCCCTGTGCAGGACGGGGAAGGCCTTTACACCCGACTGTGTGTACCGGCAACTCTTTGCCAGCCATCATGCTGAGTACCCGAACTTCTTGCCTGTCTTCACAGATGGCTCGAAGTCCGGCACATCGGTGGGATCGGCCATGGTCTGCTGTGATGTAATCATTGCAGACCAGATCCCACTGCAGTGTTCCATCTTCACTGCAGAGTTGCACGCTATCAGCCTCGCCTTGGACCACGTGGCGACTACGCATCATCGTCGGTGTGTGCTTTACACCAACTCGCTTAGCTCGCTACAGGCTTTGATCTCGGTGAGGCATCGGCCTCACCCTGTTCTTACTAAGATCCGCCAGCAGCTACATCGTCTGGCAGCCACCACCACCATCCATTTCTGTTGGGTGTCCGGTCACGTCGGGATTAGGGGCAATGACTTGGCAGATGCTGCTGCCAAGTCAGCCACGCCCCTGTCCGACTCTCCGTTGCCGGTTCCCTATCTGGATTTCTGGCAGCGTTTTACCACCGAGTTCCGGGCACAGTGGCAAAGATCTTGGTCAGAACAACTTACGAACAAGCTCTTTGAGATCAAACCTATCATCAAACCATGGCAGTCTTGTTACAGCAGGAATCGCAAGGAGGAAGTTGTACTTGCTCGGCTCCGCTTAGGTCTTTCGTATATTACTCATTCGTTTCTTCTACGGGCGGACGACATACCTAAGTGTGAGTTTTGCGACACCATTTTAACAATCAAACACATTTTAATCTCATGTCCATGTTTTAACTTTGAACGGCGTTTGTTTTTTAATTTTCATGATTTTACGTCCGAGCCCCTTACACTCGGACATTTATTATCTGATAACTGTTCTTTTACCTCTGTATTTAGATTTTTAAGACATACTGGCTATTTTACTCGCATATAGTTTTTACTCTTCATCTTTATATTTATATTTAACCCAGATTGCTTTTAACTGGGTTACTTTTATCTCTTTTTATAACATATTTCTACATTTGTTTACTGTTATTCCCAACGTGGTATTTTATTGTTTTACATTTTTCTTGTTAAATTTGTAATTTATCTTTTAACATATTGGTTCAGGGTTTCATGATTTTTATCTTTTTACTTTTTGGACTTTCGTTTGGCGCATTATAGCCCTAGATGCTGATGCACCATAAAACCCTAAACAACCAACCAACCAACCCAAGATAATTAAACTGTAGCACCTACTCAAGACTGCAAACCATTCATATTAACTGAATCACAGCCTGCCTGACCAATTTTCATCACTTTAGTTTTCTCTCTGTGTACCAGTCTCATCAATAGTTCTGATGAAAGATTTCATCTCATCAACATCATTTGTCAGAAAGGCTAAATCATCAGCATAATCTAAATCAGAAATTTTTGTATCTCCAGTCCATTTAAGGCCAAAATCTTTCCCTTGCAGTGAATTTTGCATAACATAATCAATAATCAAACTAAAGAGAAAAGGTGACAAAATGTACTCTTGTTGAACACCAGAAGCAATGCTAAACCAATTGCTACAAGCCTTACCAACTCTCACACATCTCGGTGTTATTATAGCGAGCTTTCATTATGTTAACTAATTTTCTGGTATGCCATACGATCTCAGAATCAACCACAAATTATGGCGATCAACTGAATCAAAAGTATTTTTGAAATCAACAAAGTTAATAACCAAAGGTTTCTGAAACTCAAAACATTTCTTAAGAGTCTGCCTGAATGAAAATATGTGATCTACACATCCCTACCAATTCTGAATCCACATTGCTCATCACGCAATTGCCTGTCAGCCAGATTCTTAATTCTATTAAGCACAATCATGGAAAGAACTTTACCTGGAACAGAGAGTAGGCTGATACCCCTATAGTTATCACAAGAACTGCGATCACCTTTTTTGAAAAAAGGGATAATAATAGCTCTGGTAAAATCTTTAAAAACCATGCCTTTATCATAAAAGTTATTCAAAATTTCAGTCATCCAAGTGGTAATCAAAACATTCCCAGCTCTGAGCATTTCCGTAGTAATTTCATCTGCCCCTGGGGATTTATGAAGTTTAAGTTTAGAAATAGCCAAAATAACTTCAGATTGTGTTATAAGGGCCAACATGAAAGCCACCAATGCATCTATCATCATTGCAAACAATGGGAGTAGAATAACCACATTGTTTAGAACATCACTGAAATGCTCAGCCCACCTAGCCATGACAGAATTCTCACCTTCAATAACCTTACCTTGTCTATCCTTCAATCCTTCAATCATTGTTCCCACACAGAACATTGACTATCTAGTACAGCTCTCTGCTGTTGTGCTGTTTAACTGATTCCTCGGCTTTGTCAGCCAAGCCAACAAACCAAAGATTCTTATCAGCTGCTAACTGGTCCTTTACACGTTTATTAAGCTCTCTGTAATCCTTTCTATTAGGACTAGTAGGGTACTAATTAAGGACATTCCTGCAGTTCCTTCTTTCTGAAATAAGCTCAAGTGCCTTATCACTTAAATAATTCTGCCTCCTCTGCTCCTTTTTTCCTAAAACAGTACTGTTCGTTTCCAAAAAAGCCTGTTTGAAATGGCCCCATTTTTCCTCAACTTCAGTATTAAGCAAACCATGACTGTCATAATGACTAAGTAACCTATCATGGTAAACTTTAGCTATAACTGGGTCTTTCAGAGCTTCAGTATTAAAGGTAAATTTTTTAAATTTAGCACAACACTTTTTAAGTTTAAGTTGCAAGACACTTTTAACAAGGTAATGGTCAGATCCAATTTCAGCTCCCCTATATGCCCTGGTATTTCTAACAGAACTAGCCCATTTGCTGTTAATTAATATATAATCAATCATATTCCTATGCAGCCTATCAGGTGAAACCCATGTGTATTTATGTATGTCGCGGTGTTTGTAATAAGTGTTAGTTATTCTGAAACCATTGAGTTTACTTACCTGTAGGAGACATTGCCCATTGCTATTGCAGCTACCAGTACCAAAAGGGCCTATTATTCCTCCCCAAAGGTCAGAGTCAGTATCAACTTTGGCATTGAAGTCACCTAGAACAAGGGTAATATCTTCTTTCTTGACAGATTTCAAAATATCCTTAAGTTGTCTGTAAAACCTATCATTCTCATCTTCATTGGATCCTCTAGTGGGGGCATAACAGCAAATAACATTCAAGTCTTTAATGCTTGTCTGAAATTTTGCTGTAAGAAACCTTTCATTAATGCACTCATATCCTAGAAGAGCATCACTAGCGTGTCTGCTGAGAAGCAGACCCATGCCTTGGTGATGCTTATTGTCGTCTCTCCCTGAAAAGAGAAATTTAAGATTATTTTTAAGAATCTGACCTTTATCTGTCCATCTGGTCTCTTGCAAGCCGAGAATAACTAAATTATAATGGCAGAATTCTTGTGTGAGACATCAAGAATAAACTCTGTGCTGAGTCATCACATCCCAACTACCTATGGAGAGAAAATGTTTAATGGGATGTTTAAAGAAACTATGTTTATTGAGAGAGGGAATGCTGACAATTTCAGACAGTCCCCTAATCACAGGCATGGCAAAGACCCATTCCCCCACCACTAAAGGCTGAAGCCATCTACACTGAAAGACTTCCTCCAATGTAGAATTTGACAATGCCCAGAGAAGGGAGAGTTCAGTAATAAATAATTTTGCTTAATAATAGTTTTTTTTGTAGCTTTACATTTTTATGCACTTCAGACCATAGTTAATTTTCTTTTGCTATAAAGTTAAATATGCCTGTCAAATTGTATCCAAGGAACTCTGGTGGTTACAAAGTGATTTGAAAAGTTCGATTATCTGAGTGAGGAAATTCTGATTTTTGGTTTAGAAATTTCATACATTGGGATGATAATGGGTACCTCGAACTATGTCCATTTCTTTCCTCCTCTAAAAGAGGGGGAGGTTGGGTTGTTGGATTGTTATACCTCTGAGTGGCACTTTTTTGCATCAAATGGACTAAATGGCCAGGTCACATGGACCTCGAAGGCTCACAGAAGTTTGGGAGAGGGGACTCATTGGAACAGCTGTTGGGAGACAGATAGTAGTCTCCCATCATGGCCATCCAATGTGTTTTTTAACATGCACAGGGTATGGCTCTCCTGCACATGTAGCCACAGCTTAAAGTCCCATCAGACGAATGGCAGCCTATCCATGCCCATCGGTGTTGCGTACTGACCGTGGGCAGTGCAGGGAGTTTTGTGGAGATAAATCTCATTGCTGACCCAGCTGGGACTCAAACCTGGAAACTACAGATTACATGTCTGGCACACTAAGGACTGAACCACCCCCACCCCCCATAGGGGGAAGAGATCGAGTGTAATGATATTTATGCCAAATGAAAGCTTGTGATGTGGAAATACCATCTACTCCACATCTTAGAAAGTTGCAGACCCATACAACACCAGGTAAATCTGCTAGTATTAAATATTTTGTGTATTACTTGGTTTGATTATGAAATTCCAGACTGAAAGAAATTATGAAGGTAGATGAAGATTATGCCAGAAAAGTTAGACTATGAAAGTAATGATGAAGTTTGATGAAGGAGTCATCAACCACTAATGGATAGCCTGTATGTATATGGAGAGAGGCTGTTGGTTTGGCTATGTGCCCACTTGCAGAACTACAAATTAGTGAATAGAGGTATAAACAGTGTGCCTAAAGCCTCCCCCCCCCCCCCACTCCAAAAAAGAAAAAAAAAAGTGGGGGATTTGGAATGTAGTGGGTGGACATTGTCAAATGGGATCTTTTTAAAATTGACTTGCAGTGGCCAAATGCAGCAGCATTGCTCTCTTTTGATTATGTGTAGAAAACTAAATTACCCAGTCTCTCTAGCTGGCTGGAATTTCATTCAAATAGATGTTACTACAAACAAATTTCATATTTTGGCATTCCCCCCCCCCCCCCCTTATTGAGCATTAAGTGTTGAAGTATGCATAAATACATTTATTAATGACTTCTAGATTCTCATATTTTTTTAATTGAATAGTATATAGGTACTAGATAAAATTAAAATAATTCATGTTATGTGACTAGGAAGTCAGATTCAGAGCCGAGTAGCTGTGTAAATAAACTTCATATAGAAAAATGTAACTGAAGATGTGTGTGGTTTTGTTTTTTTTTAGAAATAATTCAAATTCTGCATAATTAATGTGAAACAATAATCTAGATTAACTGGGTGTAAAAAAAATTATAATCAGTACAAGTTGAAACTATAGTTTCAGTTGAGTAATGATTGTATTATTTTCTTTATTTATATAAACTTAGTTCTATATTGTTCCATTTTCACATTGTAGGCCAAAACTGGCAGAATATAGGGCTGAGAAGCTGCATGCTAAGCTGAACTAACAATATTATTCCCTTTTCATAACATAGGCCAAAACTTTGGCAGAACAGAGAGCTGAGAAGCTGCATGCCAAGCTGAACTACCAACCCAAAGCAGATGAAGAAGGTAAGGAAGATGAGCAAGCAGTGGAAACATTCCGCAAATATGAGGAAGAATTAGAAATCAATGATTTTCCACAACAAGCAAGATGGAAAGTCACTTCGAAGGTTAGTTCGTATTACTTACCTCTTAGCATCTCATTATTTTAAAATCTATGC
This sequence comes from Ryuthela nishihirai, assembly GCA_038380435.1. Classification (NCBI taxonomy): domain Eukaryota; kingdom Metazoa; phylum Arthropoda; class Arachnida; order Araneae; family Heptathelidae; genus Ryuthela; species Ryuthela nishihirai. The sequence goes on along the minus strand of JAWZYU010000015.1, from coordinate 67,242,370 downwards.
AAAATTTATGTTTGGGTGATTCTATGTCAATGCAACCAGCCTGTTCATTACCCAGTATAGAATTTAATGAAATTAGACAAATGCCAGTGCATGTAAGATATGTAATTGGCCTAAATGTTAGGAGTTACAAATTTTGCAAATGTTACAGCTAGAGCCCTGTGCAGATAACAAAGTTTTATCTACCCTGTACCCATATCCGGATCCATAAAGTCTTATCTGCAAATTTTATCAGCATATATTGGTTACTTCATAACCATTGGGGTTTGTTTGTCTGATATATGCTTGTGAGTTAAAAAAAACCAGTTTAATCAGTGCCAGAACTTGGGAGGGCAAGGGACCATGCTCCCTCTTGAGAATTTATAATAGAAACAGAGGATGGAAAAATGTATATATATGTTATACGTATTTCCCAAGAAATTTTTTAAATACCATTTGAACGATGGGTAAAAAATTTTATATCTGAAAGGCATTCTGGTTCAATTCCCCCCTCCCCCTCTTTTCTATTATTTTTTCTACATTCAGCCTTAGTCTAATGATTCATTAAAGATCAATAATTAACTAAACATATACTGCAATAAAAATGCTGCATTTTAGGAAAATATTAAATAAAAAAATTTACTTAAATGTAATTTTGCAAATTCTTCTGAGCTAATTTTGCTCTTTTAAATGCAGTTATTGGAGATTTTGGGAAGACACTCCTTTTTGTTACCCAGTAACTTTCCTTTACATTTCAGTATGTAAACTTGGTGATCTCCAAAAACGAAAATTTCAGAGATTTAATTTCAGTTTTCTATGAATACTCAAATAAATTTTTGACTTTATCCAAATGCATAATTTAATCCAATGCATTTTTTAAAATGAATATGATCACTGAATTTTCAAAACAGTTTTTTCCACATCATTTTAAGTTTTTTTTTTCACTCATGTTGGCTTTCAATAATGCAATGATAGTTGACACTGTGCCTCATGATAAATCAACTTTGCAGAATTTTATAAAAATGCTCCCCCCCCCCCATGCTGGATTGTGTGTTTTACTTCTAAATGGTGCTGTTTTGCACACAATGGGCTAAATGGCCAGGATTCAGTGCTCAGAAAAGACTGGAAGGGATCAACTGCTGATAGGAGACAGATGGTAGCCTCTAATCAAGGCCATCCAGCATGTTCTTTAATATGCAGAGGGTGTGGCTCTCCCACACATATCCCATCTGATGGACAGCAGCCTCCAAGCCCATTGGTGTCCCTACTGACCAAGGGCAGGGCTGGGTGTTTCGTGGACATAAATCTCAATGTTGACACAGGTGGGACTCAAACCTGGGAACTGCAGATTAAGAGTCTGACATGTTAATAATTGATACCCCTATAGTTATCACAAGAAATGTGATACATTTTTTAAACACATGGATAATAACAAATCTGGTAAAATCCTTAGAAACAATGCCTTTATCATAAAAGATATTCAGAAAGATTCACAGTTCTAAGCATTTCAGTAGTAATTCATCTACCCCTAGGGATTTATGTAGTTTAAGTTTAGAAATAGCCAAAATAACTTTAGGTCCAACATTAAGGCCAGTAATGCATCTATCATTATTCCAAACAATGGGAGAAGAACTAACCACATTGTTTAGAAAATCTCTGAAATGCTCAGCCCATCTAGCCATGACAGAACTGTCATTTTCAATTATCTTACCTTATCTATCCTTCAATCCCTCTATACCTGTTTGTTTCTTTCCACATAGAACATTGACTATCTGGTACAGCTCTCTGCTGTTACACTGTCTAGCTGCTTCCTCAGCTTTGTCAGCCAAGCCATCAAGCCAAAGATTCTTACAACTGCTAATTGATCCTTTACACATTTATTAAGTTCTTTGTAATGCTTTCTGTTAGGACTAGTAGGGTATTCATTAAGGACATTTCTGCAGTTCTTTCTGAAATAAGCTCAAGTGCCTTATCACTCAAATAGTTCTGCCTCCTCTGCTCCTTTTTTCCTAAAAGAATATTCTTAAGTTTCCAAAAAAGCCAGTTTAAAATGGTCCCATTCTTCCTCAACTTCAGTAGTAAGCAAATCTTGACTGTCATAATGATTAAGTAACCTATCATGGTAAGATTTAGCTATAACTGGGTCTTTCAGAGCTTCAGAATTAAAGGTAAAATTTTTAACCTTAGTACAATATTTCTTAAGTTTAAGTTGCAAGGTAAAGGGATTGAATTAGGGGTTGCTTCAGCATAGATTAATGTTAGTAAACAAATCGACAATACCATATATTGCTTCTGAAAAATGGCAATCAGGTGTCTTTAACAAAATATTTATGTCTTAGTTTAATAAAATGCGCAACAAATGGAAAAATGAAATATTATTTTTCTAGTGTTAATAATGTATTTTTATATAAAATATATGTAACCAAATTTTCTAATGGCAAAATTTTTAAAATAAATTGAAGTTTCATGTGTTGTACTAAAAATTGATATAGGCGACCTTGGTCTCTGATTTTGGATTCTGTTAACTTGTATACATGACATTGGCCCTGGAAAGGTATAATCATCATCATCAAGCAGCCATGGCTACGGAGGTCCAACCAGTCCATGTAATTTAATTCTCCAAGCAAGTCTGTCCTGAGCTACATCTGCTGCATCTTGCCACTCCACACCAATTCTAACAAAGTTCTGTTTGACATTGCCCACCACATCCTAGGTCTCCTCCTCTTCCTGAAGCCTTTAGGCACACTGCTCATAACCTTATTCGCCAATCTATAATTATCCATATGGGCAACATGGCCAAACGAATGGAGTCTCTCTGTGCACAATATGCTGCCAGCTCCTTTGCCTAACCTCATCATTAGTTACAAAGTTGAACCACCTAATGCCCAAGATACTACGTAAGCATCTAGTTTCCTGTTATCATGTTTACAAAGTGTCCAAGTTTTACTATCATACCTAACCCTAGAAAGAACCAAACTATTATACAGTCTAATTTTAGTCTTTAGGTGTATACACCTATTTCTCCACACTCTCCATAGATTCTTAAAAGTCCCGGCAGCAATTCCTATTCATCTGTTAATCTCATGCCGCACATCACCAGTATCTGTTACACACCTCCCAAGATAATTAAACTGTGACACCTGTTCAAGATTGCAACCATTCAGATTAACAGAATCACAGCCTGCCTGACCAATATTCATCACTTTAGTTTTCTCTCTGTTTATAACCAAACTTACTCTACTACCAGTTTCATCAACAGCTCGAATGAAGGAGTTCATCTCATCAACATCATTTGCCAAGAGGGCTAAATCATCAGCATAATCTAAATCAGAAATTTTCATATCTCCAGCCCATTTAAGGCCAAAATCTTTCCCTTGAAGTGAATTTCGCATAACATAATCAATAACCAAACTAAAGAGAAAAGGAGACAAAATGCACCCTTGTCAAACACCAGAAGTAATGCTAAACCAATTGCTACAAGCCTTACCAACTCTAACACACGACTCAGTATTATTATAGAGAGCTTTCATTATGTTAACTAACTTGTCTGGTATACCATATGATCTCACAATCAACCACAAATTATGACGATCAACAGAGTCGAAAGCCTTTTTGAAATTAACAAAGCTAGCAACCAAAGGTTTCTGAAACTCTAAACATTTCTCAAGAATCTGCCTGAGTGAAAATATCTGATCCACACATCCCCTACTACTTCTGAATCCACATTGCTCATCACACAATTGACTGTCAACCAGATTCTTAATTCTATTAAGCACAATCATGGAAAGTCCTTTACCTGGAACAGAGAGTAGGCTGATACTCCTATAGTTATTACAAGAACTGCAATCACCTTTTTTGAAAATAGGTATAATGATAGCTCTGGTAAAATCCTTAGGAACAATGCCTTTATCATAAATATATTCAAAATTTCAGTCATCCAAATGGTAACAGAGAGATTCCCAGCTCTAAGCATTTCCATAGTAATTTCATCTACCCCTGGGAATTTATGAAGTTTAAGTTTAGAAATTGCCAAAATAACTTCAGATTGTGTTATAGGGCCAACATCAAAGCCACCAATGCATCTATCACCATTGCAAACAATGGGAGTAGAACTAACCACATTGTTTAGAACATCACTGAAATGCTCAGCCCACCTAGCCATGACAGAATCATCACCTTCTATAACCTTACCCATTCAATCCCTGTATACCTGTCTGTTTTACACCACACAAAACATTAACTACCTGGTACAGCTCTCTGCTGTTGTGCTGTCTAACTGCTTCCTCGGCTTTGTCAGCCAAGCCATCAAGCCAAAGATTCTTATCAGCAGCTAACTGATCTTTTACACGTTTATTAAGTTCTCTGTAATGCTTTCTATTAGGACTAGTAGGGTGTTGATTAAGGACATTCCTCCAGTTCTTTCTTTCTGAAATAAGCTCAAGTGCCTTATCACTCAGATAATTCTGCCTCCTCTGCTCCTTTTTTCCTAAAAGAGTACTGTTAGTTTCCAAAAAAGCCTGTTTAAAATGGTCCCATTCTTCCTCAACTTCAGTAATAAACAAACCATGACTGTTGTAATATCTAAGTAACCTATCATGGTAAGCTTTAGCTATAACTGGGTCTTTCAGAGCTTCAATATTAAAGGTAAATTTTTTAAACCTAGCACAACACTTCTTAAGTTTAAGTTGCAAGACACCTTTAACAAGGTAATGGCCAGATCCAATTTCACCTCCCCTATATGACCTGGTATTCCTAACAGAACTAGTCCATTTGATGTTAATTAATATATAATTAATCATATTCTTATGCAGTCCATCAGGTGAAACCCATGTGTACTTATGTATGTCGCGGTGTTTGTAATAAGTGTTAGTTATTCTGAAGCCGTTGAGTTTACCTACCTGTAGGAGAGTAAAAGTTTAGTTGTGCCATTGCAAGTACCAATACAAAAAGGGCCTATTATTTCTCCCCAAAGGTCAGAGTCAGTACCAACTTTGGCATTGAAGTCACCTAGAACAAGGGTAATATCTTCTTTCTTGACAGATTTCAAAATATCCTTAAGTTGTCTGTAAAACCTATCATTCTCATCTTCATTGGCATCCTCTAGTGGGGGCATAACAGCAAATAACATTCAAGTCTTTAATGCTTGTCTGAAATTTTGCTGTAAGAAACCTTTCATTAATGCATTCATATCCTAGAAGAGCATCACTAATGTGTCTGCTGAGAAGCAGACCTATGCCTTGGAGATGCTTATTTTCTTCCCTCCCTGAAAAGAGAAGTTTAAAATTATTTTTAAGAATCTGGCCTTTTTCTGTCCATTTGGTCTTTTGCAAGCCGAGAATAACTAAATTATAATGGCAGAATTCTTGTGTGAGATATCAAGAATAAACTCTGTGCTGAGTCATCACATTCCAACTACCTATTGTGATGCCCCCTCATTCACTTTTACTTTACCTTAACCAGTTTTGCTTAATTCATATTATATTTATCATTTTGGGAATTTTTATTTCAGTTTTGGCATCACAGCCCTCGTTTTCAAGAGTTAGGAGTTGCGCATGTGCAACTCCGAAATTTCGATTGTCACCTGCTAAAGCGTGTGCACAAGAACATGCCCGGTCTTGCGTCATAGCTTGCGCCACTCATCAATTTATGCAAATGTCTTTCCTGGCGTGCAACATGACACGTGCGGGCTTTGTATCTCTTGTTATAACCTATTGACATGTTGTCACATTAGCACAGAAGATAGTAGAGTAGAGAGAATAGTAGAGCACAGCACAGTTTAGAGATCAGTTTTAGTTTGGAGTTTGTTGAAGATGTTTGCAGCAAGAAATGATGTAGTATCTTCTTTATTGAAGTTTTGGTGAGTGCTTTTTGGAAATAAATTGTTTGTTATTTAAACCTTTTGAATCTTTACTAATTTTTTTCTCTTGCAACGTTAGTTTGTTTTGATTAGCATTAACATAAATTTTTGACAATCATTTAATATTTTTGAATTCTTACTCATTAACGCTCGCTGGTATTTCGAACCCTAATTAAACTTTATTTTTGTCAATTTGTCAATTATTGCCTAGCATCCGACTCAGCTATCTGGAGCATAAAAATAATTGGATCAAAGGGTCCACTTTAAAAGTATTTCATTTCTTTGGAACACACTATGGAGAGACACTACACTATGGAGAGAAAATGTTTAATGGGATGTTTAAAGAAACTATGTTTATTGAGAGAAGGAATGCTGACAATTTCAAACAGTCCCCTAATCGCAGGCATGGGGCAAAGACTCATTCCCCCACCACCAAAGGCTGAAGCCATCTGCACTGAAAGACTTCCTCCAATGTAGATTTGATGAAACCCATAGAAAAAAAAAGAGTTCAGGTACCTGCGATGACCACATATCAGGATTATCCACCAGCTGATAAAACATATCCTGTGAATCTGTTCACTTGGGGCTGTCAACCCACAAACAAACAGAAAACAGCGGAAGATTTTCCCTCCACAGAAGCCCACCAGTGCAACAAATTCAGGATCCATAATCAAGCTCAGAGCCATATGTCAGTCCACTAGGTTTATATGGTCAGCACCAGGACCTGTGTGGTTTATCACTCCTCAGCAGGGTTTATTTTTACAAATCTGCTAAATGCTATAACTGTTTTTAAATTTTTTTTAATTTGTCATAATTTGGGCAATTACATGTCTTATGTATACTAATATATTCTCAATTTCATTAATCATATTATATATTAGTCATAATTCCCAAACGGGTAGGTGACACATGATGTCATCAGTGGCAAAAATTTGCAGTTTCCCCATGGTTCCATGGCTACCTGAGTGATTGTTCCTAAATTTAGTGGGGGTGGTCCCACTTAGTTTTGAACCTCTTGGTGTGAGAGATGGGGTTCCTAGTTGTCGTGGGTTGGGAGTGATTTCTCAGAAGGCATCCAAGATTTCTGGGATGCTGCAGTTGCCTGCGTTGTGAATGAAGTTATTGATCGACATACACTTGGTTTGAATGAACTTATCGGAGTTTCACATCAAACATTTGTTGTGGGTATTATTAGTATCTGTGATTAGTGGTAAATGTTTATTAAATTTTTGGCTGAAGTGGAATGATCCATTTGGAGAATTAGCAGATTATTGCCACTGGGACCATTCAAAATACACCAGGCTCATAATCTGAGGTTGCCAGCTTCGATACCCACCCTGCCCTCGGTCAGTAGGGGATACCAATGGGCATGGAAAGATTGCCATCTGTTGGATGGGATGTTAAGCCATCTCCCCATGTGTGGGAGAGCCATACTCTGTGCACGTTAAAGAGCATGCTGAATGGCCTTGACAGGAGGCTACCATGTCTCCCAGCAACTGTCCAGTTTGTCCTCTCGTCCCCAACCTCAGCCTTCAGGGTCCTTGTGTCTTGGCCATTTAACCCATTGTGTGCAAAAAGTGCCACTCAGAGGTAAAAACCCAACCATTTGAAGAATTATAAGTATTAAAAGTTGGAAATACTGGGATTGATTACACCTGATTGGACTTTATTTCATACAGTAGGATGAATGAACTGGTTGTAAAGGTTTAAAAGCTTAAAGGCAGCAAATTCGAGGAGACCATTTCCCTGCCCAGATAATTTTAAATTATTTGCTTTCATTAAATTGTGAATTTGTTATTGAAGAATTTTATTTTCCTTCAGCTATTTAAATTATAGTGCAAATCTTTGAAACATTTTAGGAAGCCTTGGCTCAGATTAGTGAATATTCAGAAGCAGGAATCACTGTTCGAGGAACTTATTATCCACCTGGCAAAGATCCTAAAGAAGGTGATCGTAAACTGTACTTAGCAATTGAGAGCACAAGTGAACTTGCTGTTTCAAAAGCTAGGGCAGAGTTTATCCGACTAATCAAAGAAGAGCTTGTAAAAATGGTGAGTATTTATCCTTTTTGTTTCCCAAACTGTTCTAATTTAAGTCAGATATAAATTAAAAAACCTGTGTTTTTTAATAAGTGTACTTTTGGTGTAAAATGTTACTCTGTGCATACTTATTTGAGGTGCCTAGAAATAGGACTACTAAGCTTTTCTTCTGCAAATTAGTTCAGATTTCTTACAATTATTTTCTTACTTTACTTTTCAAATATTTGTGGCACCATATTTGAGAACTTCCAACAGATCATAACTAAAAAAGTTGTTAATTTAAAACACAAGAATGAAAAAAAAAACAAAAAAACCTTCAACTAAATAGTTTCGAATTTACAATAATGATGACTGAATTTTAATTATATGATCTAATCCAAACTGTTATGTAAATATGTTACTCTATTTTGGGAGCTTATAGGTGAAAGATGCCAAACCATTTTTGATAAAGTTTCATTAGCACTTTCAATACACAAACACATACATAAACCCTTAACCATGCTATCACAGGATTCAAACCCAGATAGAAGTGTCAATGTGATACCACTGTGGCACCAAAGTGACATGATTAACAATTGATGTGCTGCATAAGAATATTATTATTTAAAATCTGCTCACCTTCAATAAATTCTCCTGATAATCTTCTCTTCTAAAAGCTTTTAAATAATAATTTATTTCTCTTCTAAAATGATAATCTCTTCTAAAATCTCCTGATAATTAATTGTCTTATTTACATATTTATTTTGCTCCCCAATCCTCCAAAATTAGGGGAGCTTTAATTATCCATGGGATGATCCTCACCTCAATTCTACCATTGTCTACATATTCAGCACTGATATTACTTTACCAGCAATACCCACCATAAGAGGGGGTGGGGGTGGCTCAATCAGTAACAACTGGGTTTTAAAGGAATTCTTTAAATGAATTCAGGATTCATCTTGGCGAGTTGTGATTAAAGTACTTTATTTATGTTCTAGTGCTTGTATATTAACAAGTGGTATTATAAACCACTTGTGGTATTATAAACTTAAGTATAATTCTGTATCCATTGGTTTTCCTTTTACTTTTTGCATCATTCACTGTACAATGATATCACTTTCAGTACGCAGTTATGTTTCTTTCATTATATTTGATTGAAGCTCATGTCCATCAAGATCATCAACCCACAAACAGTTCTCCCAGAAGATGATGCCTGAGTAGCATCAATAAATACTCGGAAAGAAATTGAAGGCTTTCCTCCAAAAATACTGACATTTCACTCTGACTAATGACTTTCAAAAGAGACAGCATTATTGCTTAGCCAAACCATGATTACATTCTTATTCATACAGAAATGAGAAAACATTTTTGCTTTAATGAATGAAAATTAAGGGTAACTTCTAGAGCTTTAATTAACCATGGAATATACCAGTTGTCCAAGTACACAAGTGATTATTATGTCTAGTTATCCTTAACCTATAAAAGGAGAAAATATTAAATTTATATTCTATATATTTGGAAATGGTAGATGGATTGGTGTGTAAATGGTAACTAGATAGTCACTGGAAGGAAAGCTATGCACCAATACCCTGTGATGATGCACAGAACCAGCCAGGCCTAGCACCTAAAGTCTAACCCTGCTTTCTCGTTGTGCAACTGTTAGTACCTTTCAAATGAGATACTCTCTTGTGGAAAGGAACAGAAGGGGAGGGATGCCAGATCAGTATGGCCTACTGATCTGGACTACTATTACTACTATTTTTTTTCCTACCCTTCTGAGGAGTGGTTAACCACACAGGGCCTTTGTACTGACCATATACACTAACTGGACTGGACTAAGGCTCTGAGCTTGATTATGGATCCTGAATTTCCTTCACTGGTGGGCTTCTGTGGAGGGAAAAATCTTCCGCTGTGTTTTCTGTTTGTAGGTTGACACCCCAAGTGAATAGATTCACACGATATGTTTTATCAGCTGGTAGATAATCCTGATCTGAGGCCATTGCAGGTACCTGAACTCTTGCTTCTACGGGCATCATCAAACCTGCATTGGAGGAAGTCTTCCAGTGTGGATGACTTTAGCTTTTAGTAGTGAGGGAACTGGGTCTTTGCCTCATGCCTGCAATTAGGGGGCTGTTTGGTATTAGCATATCCTCTTTCAATAAACATAGTTTCTTTAAATATCCCACTAACCATTCTCTCTCCATATGTAGTTGGAATGTGAGGACTCTGCACAGATATTATTCTTTTGATGTCCTCACACAAGAATTCCATTGTTATATGGGGTGATCATTTAATTCGTGGACTGACGGCTAAGTACTCGTATGTAACGCTTTTTCCAAAGTAACACTAGATGGCACTGCGTGACGGCTGCGAAGGAGGCTCCACGTGCCAAGGTCATTTGATGTCAGCTGCTGTTGTGTTAAAACTGTGATTCAAGCTGCGTGTCATAGACTTCATTCAGAATGTCAAAAATTCAGACAGAATAGCAGTATGTCATTTGTTATTGTGTGAGGCGAGGCCTAAGTGCTGCTGTGACTGTTGAAGAGATGAGTAAAGCCTATGGTAATGACTGTCTTCACAGGTCTGACATTTTTAAGTGATATAAATGATTCAAACATGGATGTGAATCTGTTGCCAATAACCCAAGACCTGGCCAGCCTTCTTCCTCAATAACTCCTGAGCAAATCGAAAGAACCCTGGCAATCCTGAATGAAGACAGATGATTGCGTTTTTTGACATCAAAGGTGTTCTCTTTACTCACTTTGTGCCTCGTAGAACAACAATGAATAAGGAAGCCTACTCGAAGGTTCTCAGAACCAAACTTCGGTGTACCATTTGTGAAAAATGTCCTGAACTTTCTGGTGTGACTTGGTTTCTCCATCACGACAATGCCAGGTCCCATATGGCTAATATTGTGCAGCCAGTGATCACTGCTATAGGTGCTGAGGCCTCTTTCTGCGACTGAAGAAAGCTTTGAAAGAGAAATATTTCACATGCGACAACAAAGCTTGCAGAGCCATGATGACAACACTTCACATGCTTTCGAAAAATGGTTTCAAATATGCTTTTAATGCATGGGTACAATGATGGGAAAAATGTGTGAAGTTCAAGGGAGAGTATTTTGAGAAAGACAAATTCCAGGAAGATTCAGAGGATGATATTTAATGTAACTTTTTGTTTCTGTCCATGAATTAAATAATCATCCCTCGTATTTTAGATATTCTTTGCTTGCAAGAGACCAGATGGGACAGGTAAAAGTCAGATTCTTAAAAATAAACTTAAATTTCTCTTTTCAGGGAGAGAAGATAAGTAGCATCTCTAAGGCGTAGGTTTGCTTCTCAGCAGACACGCTAGTTATGCTCTTCTAGGATATGAGTGCATAAGTGAAAGGTTTCTTACAGCTAAATTTCAGACATTAAAAGCTTGTTAAGAAAATGTTATCTGTTGTTATGCCTCCCCACTGAGAATACCAATTAGGATGAGAAAGATAGGTTTTATGGAAAACGTCAGATATTTTGAATTCTGTCAAAAAAGGTGATATTATTTTTGTTTTAGGCAACTTCAATGCAAAAGTTGGTACTGAGTCTGTTTTTTGGGGAGGGGTGATAGCTCCCTTTGGTATTGGTAGCTACAATGGCAATGGGCAGTGTCTCCTACAGGTAAGTAAACTTAATGGTTTCAGAATAACTAACATTTATTACAAAACAGTGACATACATAAGTACATGTGGGTTTCACCAGATGTGCTGCATAAGAATATGATTATATGTTAATTAACAGCAAATGAGCTAGTTCTGTTAGGAATACCAGGTTATTTATCTTTAACACTGAAGCTCTGAAAGACCCACTTATTGCTAAAGCTAACCATGATATGTTACTTAATCATTATGATAGTCATGGTTTGCTTACTATTGAAGTTGAGGAAGAATGGGATCATTTCAAACATGCTTTTTTTTAAAACTAACAATGCTCTTTTGGGTAAAAAAGTGCAGAGGAGGCAAAATTATTTGGGTCGTAAGGCACTGGAACTTATTTTGGAAAGAAAGAACTGCAGAAATGTTCTTAATCAATACCCTAGTAATCCTAATAGAAAGTCTTACATAGAGCTTAATAAATGTGTAAAGAATCAGTTAGCGGCTGATAAGAATCTTTGGCTTGATGGCTTGGCGGACAAAACCGAGGAAGCGGTTAGACAGCACAACAGTAGAGAGCTGTACCAGATAGTTAATGTTTTATGTGGTAGAAAACGGACAGGTATACAGGGATTGAATGATAAACAAGGTAAGGTTATAGGTGAGGATTCTGTCATGGCTAGGTGGGCTGAGCATTTCAGTGATGTTCTAAACAAATGTGATTTTCTACTCCCATTTTTTGGAATGATGATAGATGCATTACTGGCCTTAATGTTCGTGCCTATATCACAGTCTGAAGTTATTTTGGCTATTTCTAAACCGTACATAAATCCCCAGGGGTAGATGAAATTACTACTGAAATGCTTAGAACTGGGAATGTTTCTGTTATCACATGGCTGACTGAAATTTTGAATACCTTTTATGATTAAAGGCATTATTTCTAAGAAATAATCTCTTTTCTTATCCCTATTTTAAAAAAAGGTGATTGCAGTAGTTGTGATAACTATAGGGGTATCAGTCTGCTTTCTGTTCCAGGGAAAGTTCTCTGCATGATTGTGCTTAATAGAATTATGAATCTGGTTGACAGGCAATTGTGTGATGAGCAATGTGGATTCAGAAGTGGCAGGGGATGTAGATCAGATATTTTCAGTCAGGCAGATTCTTGAGAAATGTTTACTAATTTTGTAGATTTCAAAAAGGCATTTGACTCTGTTGACCGTTATAATTTGTGGTTGATCATGAGATCTTATGGTATATCAGATGAATTAGTTAACATAATGAAAGATCTTTATAGTAACACTAAGTCATGTGTGAGAATTGATAAAGCTGGTAGCAATTGGTTGGCATTGCTTATGGTGTTCAACAAGGTTGCATTTTCTCCCCCTTTCCTCTTTAGTTTGGTTATTGATAATGTAATGTGAAATTCTCAGCAGTTGAAAGATTTTGGCCTTTAATGGTCTAGAGATCTAAAAATCTAGCCTGCCTGAGGCACATTGCTAGTTTCGAGTTAGTGATAACCCTAGAATAAAGGATTCATTTACCTCTGATTGATATTATCCACCAATTGATATAAAGTGTCCTATACTTAGGTTAACTTCGACATGAGAACCACAAACATCAGTAGGTGTTTGACTCCTATTAGACAGAGTAATTGGCTTAAATGATCAGCACTAAGATCCTGTGAAATTGAACACTCAGCAGGGTAGAGAAAAGGAAAGGTTGACATAGATGACTGGATCAGTAGACCACATTAATCTGGCCCCCTTCTCTTTCCATTCCATATGCTGTAAAAGTGAAAACGTTTTATCAGTAATGTTATGATTTGAAAAATTGAAAATTACTTGTTGAATTTTTATAAAATTTTTTAGATTACATAACACAATTACTATGAATTCAGACATGTCTGTTATTATTATTGGATAATTGAAACCTCAAAGAACATTTTTTGTTCCTTTTCTTTGAATTAGCAAGTTTTTAGTTTTCTGTTGAAATTAGGAAAGTTTCCACATAACTTGGCACAAATATAAACCTGGAGATCACTAGGGCAAAAGTGAACCATATTTATCTGGATCAAAGTTCATCTTTGCTTTTATTTTACAATTAAATAGACCTTTTTTTGAGGTATTTGACTCACTAATTGAAATGTGCAAGTCAGTAGTGACTCACTGAAAATTTCTCATTTTTCGAATAAATTTTCTTTTCTGCAGTTCATCCTTTACAGGAGAAATCTTATAAATTCCTCAAAAAATTTCTTTGATATCAGTATAGTGTGTATGTAGGCCTCCTCCATAAGCATTGCTCTTTTCCAATTACCTTCTGTAAAAAACCATTTGCCTTTTTTTTTTCATATTTTTAAACTGACGAGTCAAATTGACATCTCTCCCAGATGAAGCCTGGATAATATACATCAAGTAAAAATAGATTCAATACCAAAACAGTTTTTACAAAAATCCTTAAAATTTAAAGAATTTGATTTCAGTTAGCTGATACAGTGCGATACAGGTTTATATTTGTAGTTAATTCAAAATAGTCAATAATTCTGTTTTCATTTTCTCTTTAGCAACATTCTTACCAGCCTATCAACAGAGGAAGATATAAAGTGCTGTAGTTCATCAAAGGTTTCATCATCAATAATGAAATAATTGCTATGTAAGAGGCCATCAGATGTAAAGTTCACTGTGTGTTGTAGTAAACAATAAAAAAAGATTGTGTTATATATCCATATTTCAGTTGCCTTTCAACATTCATAAAATATGCATCTAAATTTTGTTTTTGTTCTCAAGGCTAGGTTACTTGTCATCAGTGAAACTTGACTATGGGAAATCAACTAGTAATAATAAGTCTCACACATGTTAGCTAATTTCTGTAGGAATCAATAGCTGAGTTTTGCTTCCAACTTAAAAAATTGAAGCAAAATCCGACAGTCAGTATCAAATAAATTTAAACCCTAATACTCATACCAGTTTATTATAAAATTTGCTTTTAACTGAAATACCAGCACTTTGAAAGCTCAATTATTCATCTGATATTTTAAGTTTTATCAGTTATCCCATAATAAATACAATCGTCTCTCTTGAAATTGGAAACGTTTATGATAATTGATAAAATCAAGATGTGTTCTGTAATAGATATTCAAGTTATTGTCCAAGTGTGGTAAGATATTTTCACCAGAAGAATTTTTGATTTCTATGTGAATGGGTTTCAGCACATACTGTTAAATTAAATTTTAGAAATTGCTATTTTAATTTCCAAATTACAATAAATGCATTGTAAAACTGAGAGGCAAAGTCAGTATATGCACAATTATTTTTTATAAATTTATATTTTATATTATTTTCAACTAAAAAAGTGCAGTTCCTTTTGGTACATTCTTTGACATACTGTCTGTATAATGTGAAGTCAGTTATTTTCATCAGTTTAAAAATAATTTTGGTAGAGGTCCTTTATTTGGTTAGGAGCCAAAACAGCAAAAGAAGGCAAACCAACAAATTGTAATCTTTGTTGGGTCAAGAGCCGTAATCGGGGAGGGGATGCAGATTATATTTATTATTAAAAAAAACAGTTTTGAAATAGTGTAGTGTATACAATAAAAGTTTAAAAGAATATTTTTTAAATCTTCCATTCAGCAGTGCGATTTTGAGTTTGTCTTCTTGAGCAAAATTCAAATTTAGAGCGTATTTAGAGCATTAAAAATAACTTAAAATTCTCTGTCGTTGAGCAATAAAATTTTAAAGTTTATCCTTCAAACTATTTGCATAAAATTTTTAGGAGAACTTAGCATCACTTCACTGGATACGGAGTGCTGTCTTTGCTCCGAAAAGCTTCCGAGTTTTCTCCTAAAAACTTTGTGCAAATAGTTTGAAGAGTAAACTTTAAAATTTTATTGCTCAATGACAGAGAATTTTAAGCTTTTTAAATTAATTTCTGAGCAAGAAGGTCCTTTCAATTGTGTACTTAGAGCATTTAAATTGCATCAATGCTTTCCAACTATCATCTGCCAACCTGCTCTGGTACTTGTTTTTAATGAAAATCGTTAAGATGAAACGAAAAGCATCAATAGGCCGAAATCCTGTGTCAAGAGCCATGTTTTAGAGTGCTGAGACCTGTATGCAGCTCTGTAGTTGTTAGTTTTCAACCCGGCTTAGACCAATATTGTTCAGTCTTTATGGTAACACATCGACCTTTAAACCTTAAGAAAGTTTCCACTGTCAACATAATGTTATGAAAACCACAAACAATTTTATTTGGATAACTGATAATTGATCCTTTGCATTTTGCAAGGTTATCTGTAAATTCTACTGTTGTAATGTGGCAAAATGGAGTACAGATGCTACTGTCAATTGCATGACTAAAAGTCTACCTTAAAAGCTTTGTTGTTGCAAATAACCATCATAGAAGACTAAAGCAACACAAAAATACTTTGGCAACATGTAAAAAAAATGTCAATCTTGAAGTTTTCATGGCCCTCTATTTGAAAAAAACACCACCACCAAAATATGTACTGCAAGATAAAGATTAAAAGATGTAGGTTTCTGGGTTTTACAATGTAGAAAGTAAACATAATCTTAATAGACTTCATGAGATTGAAATTGCTCCACCCAGAATGAGTGAGGGGATAGGGGTGAAATGTAGCACACATAGTGATACATATTGGCATACCATGATTTAATTTGCAACCACTTACAGCAGTTAGAAGATGAGATATGCAGCACAATGTGACTGCCTCAGTAGGTAGTTGCACCACCGTGAACGGCAATATGGCATAGAGCCTTACAGTCGACGGATATGGTCCTGAGGAATTGCACACTAAGCAGCGTTGACTTGCTTCCATAATTCATAGAGATGCCACACCAGCCAGTGAGAGGATTGCACATGTCCAATGTGGTCCCACAGATTTTCTATTTAGGGATAAATCTGGAGATCGTGCTGGCCATGGCAATACTTGAGCATGTTGCAAACATTGTCTGGAGACCCTAGCAGTGTACATGGGTATTGTCATGCTGGAAAATGGGCTGCTGCATGCCTCCCACTGCAGAACTGGGCTAATATATCATGCAGCTGTCAATGTTCTTGTGATGCGGACAAGAGGTGACCTGCTGTCATATCCATTAGCACCCCATATCATTATGCCTAGCTGATGTGTGGTGCGCCGGTCGTGAACAAAAGCTGCATCCGACCTCTCTTGCTAGGTTGTCACCGTAAACGGAGCCGTCGATCATCAGCACCCAGACAAACTGGATTCATCACTAAACACAACAGTGTTCCATTCACGACACCCCAGTTCACATGACTTCGGCACCAAGCCAGATGAGCGCTGCAATGGCAGTCGACATAACGGTTGCCTAGAGTGCAGGTATGCCTCATGCAACCTTCGGTTTACTGTTCGGGTCGTTTTGGGAGCTCTTATTGGCTGTTGACACAGCTTGTCGAATATTGCCTGCAGTGCACTGTGGTGACGAACGAGCATGTCTATCAAGCTGTGCTGTTGGACGGCACCACTCCCTCTGTGATTCACGCTAGAACCTTCATTTTGTCACTGTTGTCAACAGCGTTCAACACTTCGTGCATCCTGATGAACATGGGCAGTGACAATGTGTAGCCCATCCAGCTTCACATAGGCCTATAATTCTTCCTCTCTCAAAAGCATCCAAATGGTGATAAATCCTGCCGACATGTACCAGACATTTTCTGCCTTTGCTGAACAATTTTCATGTGGAACCACCTAATCTCAACTGTTCGCACGACTTCCACCTGCATAAATACAGTACCATCCCTGTTCCTTCTTGCAACTTTTATATCTTGAGCCACACACGTCTTGGCTCCGGATTATCATCATTTGCATATCTCAACTGAGCACACCCACCCTTCTATTTGCATGTTTTACATGTCCTGGGTGGGGCACTTTCAATGTCGAGCAGTGTATATATATATAATTCTAATTGCAAAATTTGATAAAAAATCATACTTTGGATTTGGGGATTTATATAGGATAAGCTGCCTTTAACTCTACACACAGTTCAATCTTGATCACGAAATAAAACTTTTGGTTTTGTTTAATTCTTCCAAAAAATGATCACCATGCTGGAAATCCAATCTGCAAAAGCATTGTCACAGTGCGTTGAATCTTTAAAAGTGTAGCTCTTGGTTCTTTAAACAAGCGTGTATTGGGGAATCAAGTCACGGTAGTAGGGGTTTGTGTGTAGCAAAAATAGGTAAAAGCTCAATCAGAATGAGAAGATTATTTTACTGTGAGTGGGTGTGCACCAGTGATCAGTTTTGATGGTGGAATTACTGACTATAAAATGCTGCAGTAAGCATTAACTATAATTGATCTAATGTTTACCTTTATGCTGTTTATAGGACTCGTCTGGTTGCAGGGTGATCTCTCCTGTATAACGTTGACCGTGTAACTTCACGATATGGAGAATACAGTTACCATAACTGAAAGGTTTCTACCCTATTTCACATGCGTCCAGTAGGGAACACCGATGGGCTTGTAAAGGCCGCCGTCCGTCGGATGGGACGTTAAACCGTGGACCGTGTGCGGGAGAGCCATACACTGTGCACGTTAAAGAACACGCTGGTTGGCCTTCACTCCCAACAGCTGTTCCAGGGGGTCCCCTCCCCCCAACCTTCTCTGAGCCTTCAGGGTCCATGTGACCTGGTCATTTAGCCCATGGTGTGCAAAAAAGTGCCGCTCAGAGGTAAAACAACCAAACTCACATGTGTCTAAAGGGTTAATGCAACACTTCCTATAACATTATAGGAAAGATTGATTAATAACAACCCATGCGACCCCCCCACGCTGTCTCGACACAAATCCCAACTCATCCCACAGCCTCCCATGCGACATCATTAATCATTCACTGAAATTGTCGTCATTATGTCTGTCCTAGGTTAAATAATGAAAGAACGTCCTTCATCATGAACCAATTTCGGAAAATTTGAAGTTTATCTACCATTTAGAGAAAATACCTTCACCATTTAACATTAAAGAGAACCGCTATTGATAACCAAGTGAAAAAGTCTTCTGTGCGACACCTTCAGGCGACGATCAGTGCTCAAACAACTCGTAGTGCATCCTGTCATAAAACAATTTACTACGTCTCCATGTAGCCACCCCTTCTCCTCATGTTTAAATGATTTCCATTCCCGAGGAGTAATTGTAACACATCTGGGATTTTATATCTGTGAAAGGTTGAAGGCCATTGCGTCTCCATATCCCCGAACTTTAATTACTAAGCGTAACTTTTTCTGAATGCTTCTGGGAGGCAAACTCGGGGGCTGCATTGTTTGTTGAATGAAAACAAACTATGTATATGCTTGATGAGAAAAGCTGGGAAATTTGTCAATATTCACTAATTCGTAGTTCTGACTAAAGCAGTGTCTCGCAAACTGTGTGCTGCGAGAGATTTTCAAATTGACACTAGATATTCCAAAGATTTCATTTTGACTTGACTTGTGTTATCGACGTGCTTTAATAAAAATCTTTCAGATTTTATCAACTGGGATCTTGTATTTATCAAGCTTTTTCCAAATTTTGGTATTAATTTTTGATTATTTCAAGCCATAGAATGGACAAATATTTAAAACAAACACCGAGTTATGATTAATTATATTTATTATTATATTTATTTTAAATAGAATGCATTTAACGAAACTTCAATTTTCCTCTATTTATGTAACCATCAAAAATTCTTTTTTAGATGTGCCGCGGAAAAAAAAATTAGATTCAGTGTGCCGCAGAATAAAAAAGTTTGCGAGACACTGGACTAAAGGATCCTTAACGAAAAAATTTGTTAATATCAGTAGAGAATTCGTAATATCAGTAGAGTATTCGTAGTGAAAAAAGTACTTACACCCATCCCTCGATTTACACGGTAGATAAGTTCTGGGGAAATTTTCCTGCAAATCGAAAATGGAATGGAAGATAGAATTGAAATGGAAGAAAGGCATAGTCTCCGAAAAAATCCTTGTAATGAATAAAACGTACACTAAAAGCTTTATTGATACATATTTTTCTAAAATTTTCAGTTCAGTAGTAATAAAAAGCATTAATAGAACATTATTTTGTACTTTATTTACACTAATTCAGAAAAGCTTAGAATAGTTTCTCATACATTTCGTTTTGGTCACTAAAAGTAGTTATCGTTAATTTAGACGTACAGTTCATAGACGCAATTTGAAAGGATATGAACTGAATATAAATTTCGAAATCAAGCATTTGTACCAACACCTTGTGCTTTATTTTGTAAAATTAATATTTATATGATATTTTATGAAGCAGTGTACTTACGAATCGTCTTTAGCCTACATCTTACGAATCGTATTTAGCCTACATAGTTAAACGATGTTAAAATGGTATAAAACACGATTTTTACCAGTCTTAAAAATTGAATCTGGAAAAGTCAGATCTCGCTGCCGATTCAAAACGGACTTCATTTCATTTACATGCCATGTGACAAATTACATTACAGTGGCAAGAATATACTTTTAGCGAAAGAATATAAATATAATTTGGGTACTTTTCGGTTAAAAATTAATATAAAATTAAATTATTAAATTAAAAATTTTGGGTACTTTTCGGTTTTCGTAATTGTGCGCCAAATGTTTGCGCGAAATTTAATTATAGATAGGAATGGCAACCCTAACGATATATACAGCTTCATAAAAAGAATGACTATTTTATTAAAACCAAAATAAATGCAAAAAAGAACGCCGTAGTTGTCCACTTTGGACAAAAAAGACACCCTTCCAGTCGGAAAAGCGCCCCCTAGCGGTGGAAGAGTGTAAAAGAAGGTTGCCCCAATGGGACCCTAAAGTTTGAGAACCCTAGCTGCCATAGAAAGAGAGTAAAAGTCATAAAACATTCCAAAAAATATCGCTGGCATATGTTAACTTCACTGAAATGGATTTGACAAATAGTAAAGTGAAATACTAGTATTCTAACTCGAATTGGACAACCTCGAATAAAAAACACTTTACTGATTCGTTCTCACTTGGCCTCCGCTCAATCGGGGCGTTTTTTATAATGCGGACGAGAGATTCACTGGATACGAAGATTGGCTCACAATTACGACGAAAATACCGAAAAGTACCATAATTTGTTACAGACACCAACACTTAGTGCTTTGCAGATGACGATTTTATTAATATAAGAATTTATGCCTGCGATACTCTATTACGGACGTTCTTTTTAATTACCCAGTAACTCACCTCCACGTTTCACACTGAAGAAGTCGTGATTTTCACGACAGATATGATACGACTCCTGTAATTTTTCGAAATTCTGCGTCCTTTTTCCGCACATGGAATATCATCACTGCATTTTCAAATAAAATTTTTTTGCCATTTTCTTAAATAGTTTTTTTTCATTCATGTCAGCCATCAATAATGCACTAATGTTTGGTCACGTTCCTGCAGAACTTATCGAATAGGAGATTTTATATCTATTTTATCCGTCGAGCGCTTTTAAATGATCACGGATAAAGCCGTGGATATACGCATCCGTAATAGAGATCTTTTTTGTAAGTTACAAAAGAGAATTTTTCATTAATGTATATTAAAATTGATAAGCGATGTTGAATAAATATACGCAATTATCATTTTTTCGATACGTAAGATCCGTATGAAATAATGCATTATAAGTTATCAGTGA
The DNA here is from genome assembly GCA_038380435.1 of Ryuthela nishihirai. Classification (NCBI taxonomy): domain Eukaryota; kingdom Metazoa; phylum Arthropoda; class Arachnida; order Araneae; family Heptathelidae; genus Ryuthela; species Ryuthela nishihirai. The sequence goes on along the minus strand of JAWZYU010000015.1, from coordinate 67,221,230 downwards.
AAATCTCTCTGATACGCAGCATGCCGGTTTCAACTAATATTTTTATCTGCTGCTATAGTATACGTGTCCAGCATTTAGCGAGTACAGAGAGACATTACGTATGTTGTGTGATACTGGGTCAGATTTGCCTCTCGCGTGTTCATTTTTAAGTATCAATTCCAAAATTCGCTTGTCAGAAAAAAAAAATTCTACTGTATTCTTCAAGATACTCCGAGCCCATTACGGGCTGCTCAGATTCATGGGTCCTAAGCACTTGCTCCCGGAGAGGGAGAACTCGTATAGTTGCGTCATGGCTCGCCATGGACCATTAAGGAAGTAGTCTAGTTGTGCAGAACACCAGAGTTGTAGCTCAAGTATATGCATCTGTTTACGTAGTGGAAGGAGAGTCACTGAAAGGAGAGCTATGCACCAATCCCTGTGATGATGCATAGAACCGGTATCCAACTCCCCCTTCTCGTGGTGCATGCCGTTGGTACCTTTCAGAAGTGGCTCCCCAGACAATCGCCCAGAAGCATGCTTCTGGGCAATCGCCTGGGCCTTCCATGCCATCCCTTTCATGCCACTTCCCAGAAGCATGCATGAGGTCTCTTATGGAAGTAAACGGAAGCGGAGGGATGTCAGGTTAATATGGCCTACTGATCTGGACAATTATGGCTACCTTTTTTTTTTCTATCCTGCTGAGGAGTGGTCAACCACACAGGATCCTGGTATTGACCATATATACCACCTGAAAGCAATATATTACTCTGAGCTTGATTATGGATCCTAAATTTTCTGCACTGGTGGACTTCTGTGGAGGGAAAATCTTTCTGTGTATTTTCTGTTTGTTTGTGGATTGACAGTTCCAAGTGATTCACAGGCAGGGGCGTAGCGAAAGATTATGGTTGGGGGGGGGACGAAAATTTTTTCCAACTCGAAATAAAATTTTGCCAAATGAGAAAATAAGACCTTTACATAACCTGTGTCTATCGGGAACGCACCCAGAATTTCTTTCCATGGGGATTCGTATCCTGAATTGCATCTGTTGAATAATTTGCCCATTGCAGGTTAATTCTAACAAAATCCTGCTTGATATTATCCATTCACAGCATTTTAGATCTCCCTCTTTTTCTGAGGCTAAATAATACAATTTTAAATACAATATATCCTTATATTTTTTATTATTAAAAACTCCCAACACATTTTGTATTAAATGAGGTAATCCCCATCGTCTTGTAGTAAAAAAAAAATGTTGGCAGCTAAAAAATCAAAAAGTATTTATGTCATAAAACATGATTAAAATATTGATATTTCGTTTATAATCTTAAAACATTCTTAACCATGGCACGCCCGCTGAAGTCTATTTGCCATCCTCGGTCTACATATTTGAAACTTTCTGAATTTATGTTGATAATTTGGCCCTTTTGGAAAATGTGATATGAATTCTTTCATTACAGCTGTTGATGAGCCTGGTAAAAGCCTAGGTTTGGTGATAAAGAAAAAAAAATGAAGTGGATCAGGCAGGTTGTGCTTTCGCCAGGCTCGTAATCTGTAGTTCCCAGGTTCGATTCCCAGCTGGGTCAGCGTTGAGATTTATCTCCGCAAAATTCCCCGCCCTGTCCACGGACAGTAGGGGACACCGATGGGCGATGGGCTTGGAAAGGCTGCCGTCCGTCGGATGGGACGTTAAGCCGTGGCCCCGTGTGCGGGAGAACCATACCCTGTGCACGTTAAAGAACACACTGGATGGCCTTGACGAGAGGCTACCATCTGTCTCCCAACAGCTGTTCCAGTGTGTCCCCTCCCCCAACCTTCTCTGAGTCTTCGGGGTCCATGTGACCTGGCCATTTAGCCCATGGTGTGCAAAAAGTGCCACTCAGAGGTAAAACAACCCAACCCAACAGGTTGTGCTTTAGTTGTTTTGAATGGTTGCGCTCTTCAGCAAGTGTCTCAATTTAATTATCTTGCACAGTAGATGATGTGCCGCATGAGATTAACAAAAAAATAGGGATTGCTGCTGCGAGTTCGGAGACTCTATAGAGAGTGTGGAAAAATAGTCGCTTAAAGACTAAAATTAGGCTGTATAATGGTTTGGTCCTTTCTAAAGTTAATTATGATAATGAAACTGGGACCTTTCGTAAGCAAGATAGCAGGAAACTTTAATCTTTTGTAAAGCAAGATAGCAGGAAACTTGATACCTTTGATCCTAGATGCTTGCGCATTATCTTGGGCTTTAGATGGTTTCACTTTGTAAGTAATGATGAGGTTAGGCAAAGGAGTCGACGTCCTCATTTGAGTACACATTGTGCAGAGAGAGCTGCATTGGTTTGGCCATGTCGTTCATATGCACAACTATAGATTCGCGAATAGGATTATGCACAGTGTGCCAAAACGCATCAAAAAAGGGAGACGCTTATAATGCGATGGGTAGACATTGTTAAAGGGACCTCATTAGAATTGGCATACTGTGAGCAAATGCAGCAGCTGTAGATAAAGACTGGGCTGGGCTGTTTTACCTCTGAGCGGCACTTTTTTGCACACCAATAGATAAAGACAGATAGGTCCAGAAAAATAATTGCAAATCTGGTTGGACTTCCATGGCTGGTTGGTTGAGGACTATTTATATATCATATAACTATAACAGAGAAATTCGAAGACAGTTATGTGTATAGCAGTTAAAATGAAATTTTTAATGTTATGTTTTCAGGCCAAAGATTTATATTTTACCTATGTATAGAACATATCTTCCTCTTTGAAATCGTAAGAATTTTAAAGCTTCGCCATTGCCCTTTGCTTGTATTCTAGTGGAGGAATGATTAGCTAACTGGAATCGTTTCGGTTTCGAGTGCTTTGCGTTATCGCTTCTCAGTCAGTCAGAGAGGAACCCATACAATGTTGCCTTGGTGAAGATCACAGACTATGACTACCATCCCTAAGACCTTGATTTCGGAAACCGTGGTGGAATCCCGAAGCACGGGCTAGAGCACGATACATCCAGCACTCGAGTCAGAAGGAATCTTGGCTCAATTATATCTCTTCTATTCCCCATTCTTCCAATTCCATGGTTGCGTTGTTGATTCAAATCCAGAAGATGGGTGGGAAATATTCGTCCCACTCATTATCGATCCTGGACGTGCAATTGCCAATAAACTGAGGAAACCTTTTTCTCCATTTATTCTTCATAATCCTAATAGAGTGAACTCCCGGTTATCCAGTACTCAAGCATCCGGAATTCTCATGCAACCGGCATAAATTTCAAATCGAACATTTGAACTTGATTGTTTAGTTCTAATTTCAAAAGAATTGTGTATCTAACATTAACTTCTTCCATGAATGGACCACTTTATAAAAGGGGCCTTGGCTCCTTTATCATCTGGTCCACTCAAAAGAATTGTGTAACGTGAAAATTTCAATGTACGTGGTAATTCTTTCGGACGCGCCTGGCGTCGTCTTTCACGCATTTTTACATTCACGCTGTGACATGTTAGTTCCCCTACGACCATTAAAGTAGCAGGTAGTTGAATTTGCAATAGTGTTGTTTTGTTTATTGGAATTCTCCCCTCCCAATTTGTAATTCTGTCAAAGAAGAATGCCTCGCAATGATTAAAGCGAAAACTGACTTTGAAACAAATATTGAGATGTGCAAAAGGGTGAAAATCGCAATGTGCTTATGCAAGAATTGAATGCTGGTTCGCCAATGATCTATGATGCTAAAGCACAAAGTGGAAAGCGTAAAGAGTTCTCTGTGAGAGTGATAAAAGCGCAGAACGGCATCATACACTTCATATCTCTAAGTTTGAAGATTTGGATAGTGCGTTGTATGAATGGTTCTCGTTAAAGTGGTCGGAAGGAGCATGCATCGCCAGTCTAATGCTAATAGAAAAGGTGAAGGAATTTTATGAGAAGATGAAAATAACGGAGCAGTGTGCATTTTCTCAGGGGTGACTCACTCGCTTTAAAACACATCATGGAGATCCGAAAGTTTTACGTATCGGGTGAACAAAAATTTGCTGAAGAATTTTGTTAAAGTTTTAATAAACTTATGATTTGAGCTTGTTCCCTTTCAACTAAAATTTGAATAGAGGATTGTACCTACTGTATTTGATTTCTATAAAAATATTTTTAATGCAACAGGCAGATTCATCTTACCGGCAATCCCATTCCTCATAAATGCTGGATAACCAGGATTCTTTATATCTTTAAGATTTTTACTCTTATGAATAGGTATGATTTTTGCTATTTTCATTTTATTCGGAAAATTTTCATTCTGAAGGGACAAGTTGAAAATATATGTGAGAAGAAGCTTAATTTTATTTTAACGTTTTTAATTATATTTATTAATATACCATCAGGCCCACAAGCAGTAATAGGTTTCATTATTCTTATAACATGACATTTATATCATCTTCAGTAAATAGTTCAAATATAAAGTATCTGGAAAACTGTATCCATAGTATTTATGCTGTACTTGTTTATTTGTATTAACATCAGCTACTAGATCTTCTGCAATACCCTTAAAATATCGGTTGAAAATTGTAGCCTTTTGCGCATCGTCAGTTAGTACATTTTCAGCCATCTCAACGTCTCCAGTTCTAAGATTTTCGTTTTTATTCCTAGAAAATGGGTTATTTACCAGCCTCCATTTCTGATTCAATGTAGTATCACCATATACGTAAGTATGTTAATTTTAGCTTCATTGTATTTTTGTTCAGCTTCTTTATTAAACCAGTATATAATATCTGCAAATTCGCTACTTTCCTTGTCTATTTCATCACTGGAACTTTTATTTGTTTCAGCTAGTCTGTTTATTTATTTTCCTAATCTGATTTTTTATATGTTTTTATATCCAAGGAGTATAACTAGGGCGTTTGTGATCTTTAGAATTTTAGGAAAGCATACATTATATAGATCCATAAAGAGTGTAAGAAAATGATTACATTCATAATCTGTAGTAAATCCTGCCAATCAATATGGCTTATTTTTTTTTCGATATGTAAAACAGACTTATGTGCCATTTTCTTCTAAGTTTTCTTTTCGAAATAGAAGATTGAAAATTCCAGAAAAATAGAAGATTGAGATGTAAGAAACAAATTTTATATATGTTGATTTGTTTTTAAAACATTTCTAATTCTATTACATGTATTTATAAGATTTTGCTGAAATAAAAATATATTTCATGTATATTATTATTTCTTTTTTCCAATTACCCATTAGTACGAATTCTTAACTGATAAAGGAGGGAAAATTTCGGAAAATGAAAACTTCATTTTTCTTTGAAAACGATCATTCCAGTTATATATTATTTTGATCGTTGTTTCTACACTTGTCTTCATATGCAATTTATTTTTGTTAATTTTGCCTTTTACATTTTTATTTCGTTATTGTCTTTGGACAATAAAGCCTTAGTTCCTCAATATCTCTTACATCTCAAAACATAAGCGTTTAACGGACCTTTTATTATAATACGTGCTTGATACGTGAGGTGCAAGTCAATTAGAAGAGTGGAATGCCTTTCCATTTTGATCTTATTAAAATATTCTTGTTTAAACTTGTACTTTTGGTGCAATTATCATTATATTTCACATTCATACATCCGCTAGCGGTGTAATATTTATGCAATGTTCATTTAAAAAATGTCATATGTGCAATTTTTTGCATGTCGGAAATGATATCACTCTGCTCGGGGTGCGTTTTTCACAACTAAGACATTAATCGAAAACGGTCTTTTGAGGGTTCTTTTTTGTTGTTCTTTGCTCATTTTCAAGGAAGCAAAATAACGCTAGACGCTGTCTCGACCACGCATATCTGTACTGACAGTGAATAAGTATGAGGAAGGAAGTAAATCTAAAAAAAAGACTATTACAGGAGAGCAGAAATTTTTTTTGTAACTAAATTGCACGGCCTGGTTGGACCTCCGTAGCTGCTTGAAGATAATGATAATGAATGATTCTTTTCTTACTACTGATGGAATCGTTTATCCAAGTACCATAAAAAGCAATTAATCAATACACACTCAACCAATTCTTCACGAAATTCGATTCGTCTGCTTAATTAAGATTGTTCTAAATGCATTACCCGTCGAGATTTCCGTCGAAATCTCTTAAAAGTATATTTTAGAAATCTGCTTTTTTGTGTTTATTCCCTAACTTGCGTTTTAGTTTATATTTTACGACTAGGCTTCTCCGCAATTCTTGGGTCATAATCCTCTCTGAATCATAATCTGAGTTAAGAATGAAGTTCCACAGTGGACTCGTCCTATCTCTTCCTGAAGAATCTGGAAGAATTAAAAAGCTGGTAGATTTTCAACAAACTGTGACTAGGTAATGACATCACTGTACATGAAACCATCAATTGTAGTGTGAAAAGGTAATAATTTCTATTTTTGTAGAGGAAGGTTTTGAACAGAAAGTGCAGTTCATGTCTATCTTAAATAATCTTCATGAATGTAATCAAATTTCTATTAATCGAATAGTATATAATTTGAACTTTATTTCCTTATGATTGAGTTTTTGAAGTTTCACAGTAACTCGCTTACAAGCATTCTCTCCTTTAAAATAAGTCACTTCGAACATTGAGGAAACACAAAGAAAAACAACTTATTTAACAGAATTAATGAGAAACAAATGTCAACAGCTTTCACAAATGATTTACAAAAAATGAAGAATAAAAACGCCGAAAATATTTTTATACTCGAAACACTGGCTTGTACAAATATACACCCAAAACACGAAAAATTATATATTATATTCTGCTTTTTATTATTTTTACGTATAAAGTATTTATTTGTTTCTTTTTAACAACCTAACTTGTTTGGACCGGTTCGAGACTATGCCACCTAGTGACGAGATTGCGGGGATTAGTTAGCATCTCTTGCCAATGGAGGAGCTGCTCTCCGCGAGCATACATGAATGGTCCAATGACAACGCGCCCATGAGGCGTGTCTTTCACCAGTGGAGATGGTCCAGCCACCATGATGGTAAATGTAAAGCTGCAGGAATCGAAGAATCTCCCAGACACTGCGAAATTGAAGGTCTCATCGAACTGCAAGTCCTGCTCCTCGCTGCTTGAAGTGATATGGTTGAGAATAGTCCTCTTACTCTTTATCATCTTTCTGCCATGATATAACTGCACCTTGGTGTAGATATCTAAGAATTAAAATTATACCTTTTTATAAATCGTTATTTAATGTATCATCAAACATAGTGGATTTTGCTACTACAAGAGAAATAAAAGTAAAATATAAAGAACTAATGCAAGAAAAAAATAAGTGGTCTTAATAAAGGAAGCAATAGGATCAAAGCTGTTAAATAATGGAAAATGTAAAACAATAATATTAATGAAATGAATAATATAAAATAGATTATGCGCGGAAGAGCGAGTAGTAATAAGTTTTAGAAACGGATAATATTGCAATGATAGACATTGCGTTGAAAACAACTAGATATCATCCGCCACACTTGTAGCAATTTTAGTCAAGTTTATGAGGCCTTTGATCTTGATTTACGACGCTTATCTTTTGAAATCTTAGAACTTTCTGCCAAGAATAACACTTGATGAACATCCAAGTGAAAAATTCTTGTTTTCTAGAAGTTGTAGTTGACAGACAGAAAGAAAAGGAGAACTGTTTAATAATATAGATCAGGCTGTCCAAGTACCGGCGAACAAAATCAAGTTTTTACATGAAATTTTAAATAAACGTCTGTAATCCACTTTATAATTTTTGTCAACTTATATTACTTTACTTGATACGCAATCTTCAACTTACTCATTCTATGAAGTTTACAAAACATTCTTAAACTGATCGGCAAACTTCTGAAACCTTTTAAGAGCGGTGCGGCGTCATCAAACAAATGTTTTTATGAAGCTGCAGTAATAAGAAGCATCTAACGACAGCACGAATCGCTCTCATTGCTCATGCATATGGCATGCATTGTCCAATGTTGCACTGTATTGTGCACCAGGAGACATTGTGTGGCATTTCGCTGAGACTAAACGACGTAATGGAAAAGGTTTTTAAAATTGCCAATTTAATTCTTGGCGGAAATCGTTCTCTAACTCACAGAAAATTTAAAGCTTTTTTTGGACGAACTGCATGCTGAGTATGGCGATCTGCTTTTACATGGTAATATTCGTTGGTTAAATGCCAGAAAATGCCTTAAGAGATATTTTGCAGATTTAATAGCAATTTTTGTTGATGAAAATTTTCTACGTTCACTTGCTTTCCCAACAGACATTACAAATTATTTAAATGTTTTGAATAAATCGTTACAAGGAAAAGATCAAAACGTGTGCTGTCTTTATAATCATGTTACTGGGTTTAGAAACAATTGTTGAAGTCAAATTTGCAGGAAAACAATTTAATTCATTTTGAAACTTGTAAAGAGTTCTGCGAAGAAATAAAGCAACTGAGTAAAACAGTTAATTTTGAAAAATTTGTTCCTAAATTAGATATTCTAATTGAAGATATTAATAGAAGATTTTCTTAATTTGATGACCTTAAGCAAAGTTTAAATTTATTCAGTAATCCATTAAATATTTATATTAGCACCGTAGATCCTAAATATCAAATGGAATTATGTGACCTTCAGGCCGACCCAATTATTGCATTTAATAGAGAAACTGAAATAGAATTGTTCAAACTTTTGTCTAAAGAAAAATATCCAAAAATGAAAGATCTTGGACTCCAAATAATTTCTGTTCGGAAGTACATATATCTGCGAGCGTGCATTTTCTGATATGAAATATATAAAATCGAGATACAGAAACTGCTGGAAAGACTCTACGCTTGAACATATACTTCGGCTCGCAACAACAAATATCGATATGGACGTAAAAGAAATTATTGCCCAACAACTATGGCCACAATGCTTCCATTAAATTTATTAAATATTTGATAAGGTTTAGAAAATTTATATTGGTTTATTATTTCTTATTATTTTTCATATAAATAAAATAATTTTTTGAGGTTTCTGAGGTTTATTATTACTTATTATTTTTCGTATAAATAAAATAATTTTTGAGGTTTTTGAGGTTTATTATTACTTATTATTTTTTGTATAAATAAAAATAATTTTTTGAGGTTATATGAACTGACTTTTCAATTACCTATCCTATCATATTATTTTTTTGGGCCAGCGAAATATTGCAAAAGAAAAAATGGCCCGCGGTCTTAGAGAAGTTGGACAGCACTGATATAGATAATCTATTATGGAAATAATGTAACAATTTGTAACATTCCTAGGATATGTAACTACTACACTTCAAAACGTAGATGTTATTTCTTGTATTAAATATACGGAGAAAATATAAATATACAAAAGAATCTCGTAAAACTATTCATGTTTGCCGTTAGTGGTCCTCTCTAGAGCAGGGGTTCCGAAAATTTGCGGCACCTCTCGCTTATCATCATCAGTAAGCTCTCCTCTCGCTTATCTCATCAGAAAAAAAGTTTTCATAGAAAACTGAAATTGCTACTAAAAGGAGATTACTGATGATTTTTTTATAAAAAATCATCAGTAATCTCCTGTTAGTAGCAATTTCAATTCATAATTAAAAATAAAAATATTATTTTTAATTTTAATTATGTTCCCTTTTTTTATACTCCCGTCTTGGAATGTCTTCACAACCCCATTTTGGGAACTCCTAGTCTAGAGGAAGAGCAAGATGGAAGTTTTGCTCCATACCAATGCTACTCAAATGCTAATTTGTGAAGACAGGAACAACTAGAAGAATTTTGTATCACCTCTGGAGAATTCAGAATGCATATTTTCAAAGAGAATGAAATTCATCATTTTACGACTTCATCATCCTCTATCTAAAGAAGTTACAGATAATCGATGATTCAGAAAACGCAAATATTTCATTAGTATAACTAGGAAAAACAGTTCTTTCCATGATTGTGCTTAATAGAATTAAGAATCTGGTTGACAGTCAATTGTGTGATGAGCAATGTGGATTCAGAAGTGGTAGGGGATGTGTAGAACAGATATTTTCACTCAGGCAGATTCTTGAGAAATGTTTAGAGTTTCAGAAACCTTTGGTTGCTAGCTTTGTTGATTTCCAAAAGGCTTTCGACTCTGTTGATCATCATAATTTGTGGTTGATTGTGAGATCATATGGTATACCTGACAAGTTAGTTAACATAATGAAAGCTCTCTATAATAACACTGCGTCGTGTGTGAGAGTTGGTAAGGCTTGTAGCAATTGGTTTAGCATTACTTCTGGTGTTCGACAAGGGTGCATTTTGTCTCCTTTTCTCTTTAGTTTGGTTATTGATTATGTTATGCGAAATTCACTTCAAGGGAAAGATTTTGGCATTAAATGGGCTGGAGATACGAAAATTTCTGATTTAGATTATGCTGATGAATTTAGCCCTTTTGGAAAATGATGTTGATGAGATGAACTCTTTCATCCGAGCTGTTGATGAAACTGGTAGTAGAATAGAGTCAAAACTAAAGTGATGAAAATTGGTCAGGCAGGCTGTGATTCAATTAATCTAAATGGTTGCAGTCTTGAGCAATGTCACAGTTTAATTAACTTGGGTACTATGTAACAGATATTGGTGATGTGCGGCATGATATTAACAGACAAATAGGGATTGCTGCCGGGACTTTTAAGAATCTATGGAGATTGTGGAGAAATAGGCGTATACACCTAAAGACTAAAATTAGACTGTATAATAGTTTGGTTCTTTCTAGGGTTAGTTATGGTAGTGAAACTTGGACGCTGTGTAAACAAGATAACAGGAAACTAGATGCTTTTGATTCCAGATGCTTATGTAGTATCTTGGGTATTAAGTAGTTTAACTTTGTAACTAATGATGAGGTTAGGCAAAGGAGTCAGCAGCCTCCTTTAAGCAGCATATTGTGCAGAGAGAGACTCCGCTGGTTTGGCCATGTTGCCGGTATGGATAATTATAGATTGGCGAATAGGGTTATGAACAATGTGCTTAAAGGCCTCAGAAAGAGGGCGAGACCTAGGATGCGGTGGGCAGACAATGCCAAAGAGGACCTTGTTAGAATTGGTGTGCAGTGGCCAGATGCAGCAGATGTAGCTCAGGACAGACTTGCTTGGAGATCTAAATTGCATGGTCTGGTTGGCCTCCGTAGCCCATGGCTGCTTGAGGATGATGATGATGATTTCTTCCACCAATGGAGACGAGGACAAATCGCTGCTGTCAATGGGAAACCCTCCACCTCATCACATTATACCAACAAAATTTCGAATATCTATCATGAATACAAGAGTTTAAAATTTAGAATTTCCAAATTTAAGTCTATCGGTGAAAATTAAAATTATTCGAGATTGAAAAAAATGCGGTTTCTAATAGTCTATTAGCACGTAGCTAAATCGAAAAAGAATATTTGCATTGACTCTTAGAAAAACAAGTTGAATGTGTATAGACAGAAGACAAAGTGAAACAAATAGCTCTTTTTTCCTGCAAGCGAGCTAGAAACAGCGCGAGAAATGTATTTGTTTTGGCAAAAGAATTGTGAAAACAAATGAATGGTTGTAAAATATGAAACGTACTGTACAGGGGGTTTAAGAAAATGTACCAAAATTCCTGTAGTAATAGGTGGATGGCTAAAGGTGTAGAAAATGTTAAGGAGTTAGCCTAATCTCAATTGAAAGGGGTGGGTGGGATTGATAAAAACGTAGAAGCTGTGATGCTATTTGTCTTGCAAGATATTGAAAGAAAAGAATCCGAAAATCATCATGCTGACGAAAGTGGGAACAAATATATGAAATTAAACACGGTTTAGCTCAGATGATCTGGCATCAGAGTAAGAAACATGAGATAGGAAGAGTGATTCAGAGGGAGTCAGACTGTTGTCTGTGATATATTTTGTGCAGCCAGAAAGTGTTTCAGAGAATTTTGATCCGCAGGCTTTTGAGGTAAGAAAGTGTTCTAAGTGAGGTTGAAATGGTCCATTTTTGAACAGTTTTCTCGCAATGTTTCTCTTTTGCATGAGTTTTTTTTACAGCTCTTCAATGTCTTCATATTCATTTCAGAAGTTACAGTTAGTTTCAAAGGAAGAAGTTCTTCTTCAGAATTTAAGTTAGCCCTTCCTGTCTGTTTGCAGAATTTAAGTTAGCCCTTCCTGTCTGTCTGAGGTTACGAATTGAAGTCAGGGTTCTTCTGGGGCGATAGGGAAAGTGAACTATTCTAATGTTATTATCTATTTTAAGTAGAAAGAGATCGGCTTCGTCTTCTTTTCATCCATCTTGACACTCTTTTGTATAGGGTCAGAGCTAGGAATGCCCCCCCCCCACTTTGAGAATTAGTAATTGAAATGGAGGCAAAAAATATTACATATATTAGATCTGTTTTACACGAAAACTTTTTAAAGACCACTAAAATGGAGGAGAAAAATTTTATAGCGGAACGGAGTTCCGATCAGTTCATGCTTTATACAGTTACGTCCCCCCCTGGGGCGGGGGTGGCTCAGTGGGTAGCTCGCAAGGCTCGTAATCTGCAGTTCCCAGGTTCGAGTCTCAGCTGGGTCAGCGTTGAGACTTATTTCCGCAAAACTTCCCGCCCTGCCCACGGTCAGTAAGGGACACCGATGGGCTTGAAAAGGCCACCGTCCGTCGGATGGGACGTTAAACCGTGGCTCCGTGTGCGCGAGAGCTATACCTTGTGCACTTTAAAGAACACGCTGGATGCCTTTGACGGGAGGCTACCATCTGTCTCTCAGCAAGTGTTCCAGTGGGTTCCCTTCCCCAACCTTCTCTGAGCCCTCGGGGTCCTTGTGACCTCCCATTTAGCCCGTGGTGTTCAAAAAGTGCCGCTCAGAGGTAAAACAAACCAACCCAACCCAAAGTCCTCCCTTTTATTTTCTTATAGCTCTGGGCCTGTTATAATGTACTACGAGATGTTGATTCTGATAGGGAGGTTAGGCTAGAGGTCCTGTATAGTTAGAGGCTGGCCATCTCGGTGATTCACTGCATTGGTTGATTGAGTCACGTGGTTTATGGGCGCCATGTTTTGTCGTACCGTGAGACGAAAGCCTATGAGTTAGTGCATGTACCAAGTTAAAACTTCTCAGTTGTTATAGTTTTATATATTTCTACCACTTTTTTTCTCTATAAAAGCTGTCATATTTTATGAATGCCTCACTGCGCTACATTTGGGTGTAAAAATTTCACTTAAAGAAATAATGAATTATTTTCCCCGAGAAACTCCATCAGAAGACGGTTAACGGCTGCAAAAGTGAAATGAGTTAACTGAAAACCAACAAATAATTTCTTTTAAAGTTCGTTTGAAAAACGAGCTAATATTTTCACTTTGTGGTCTGCCTATGCCAGGTATTTGTTCGTCTGTCTGCCCGTCTCTCTGTTAACTGTTGTCTTTCCACCTGTCTGTCCGTCTATAGAAAAATCAATTTTTTTACTTTTAGAGCTAAATGAAAAAATTTTTTTGGGTTGGATAGGTGTCAAACAAATATTGCAATTCGCAATTTCAAAATACTTCAATAGCTTTAATAGCGTCCTATAGCGGTGGAAAATGATGGAAAATACTAAAAATTTAAAGGAATATTGCAAATAAACTATGTATACTAGAAATCTTGGTAATACAGTGTTATGGTCAGAAGGTTTACAATGACAACAAGGCTTTGCCCTCTTAACTAAAAGGAGGTACGAAAATGAAACTTTTTTTAAGGGATAAACGAAACAATATATACATTTTTTTTACAGGCCCTAACAAAATATTAATGATTTAAACAATATTTGATAATCTCAGCATTACCTGTAGACATTTAAACATCTATAAATCAATAAATGTTTTTGTGAAAAAAATTTCGCCCACATACGGGATTCGAACCCGTATCTCTCTAGAAACATGCCAGAGTATTCTAATCTGTTGAACTAATGCCGTCTGTCTTTTTTTCCATTATTAATGACTATTACTCTTCCCGTGAATTTTGGGCGCCACCTTTGACACCATCTATGATCTAGGATGGCAACTATTTCTTTTTTAGTGCTCTGAGTAAGATGGAAATAAATAATGAAGTCACATCACGCCATTTAGAGTTATTAATGATTTTAACAATATTTGATAATTTCAGCGTTACCTGTAGTCGTTTAAACGTCTATAAATCAATAAATGTTTTCTTGTCAAAAACGCCGGCGTTAGTTCAACAGGTTAGAATACTCTGGCATGTTTCTGGAGAGATGCGGGTTCCAATCCCGTATGTCGGCGAAATTTTTTCCACAAAAATATTAATATTTACATTTTTCCAATCCCCATCAGCTGGAGTTCCCAGTGTTAGAGAGTGCTAAAGGCGGTAAATAAAAACTCGAAAGGCGATCTCTAGCGGCGGAAAAAGTTGGAAAATACCAAATTTCTAAGTAAATATTGCAAACCATTTTTGCTAGAAACTTAAATTTTTGTTCATAGAGTGTAAGGATCAAGTGGTTTACACTAATAGTAATGATTTGTCCCGTTGGTAAAATCAAACTTTTCTGCTTGAAGAGATAAATGAAAAACTTATTTTGCACATTACAGGTACTAATAAAACATTAATAGTTTATTTTCTCAATTTTATAGTAGTTCGAATTTCCACTGTCAGAGGGTACCGAAAATATAAAACAACTAGAAGAACGCATATCGCCTCTGACGTAATATGAGAATCTAATTTTCAAAGAGAATGAAGTTCTTCCTTTGCCTACTTTTAATCCTTAAAAGTTTTAATTATGGATGTTCGTGTTGTTTTTCTCCTGAGGTCCCGCCATCCACATGGACCGTCTACTAATGGTGTATAAACTGACAGACTCCTTGTCAGACCTCTGTACAAGCAGCTGCTTGAGGGGTTATTCATTTTTTAATGTATGAAAGGGGGAAATGCACAAAGTAGTATTTTATTAGTAATTATAAAACATGAAAGGTATTATTCTTTTAGTTCTTAAATTTAGACAGTTGCTTTTCTTTCGCTCCTCTGAAAATAGTGGGCAGATCGTTGTTGTCAGTGGAATTTCTACCATAACAGAACTCAACACGTCAAAATTTCTACCATAAACAAATCACTTGAAACATACATTAAAAGTTTTGTAGTTTCGATATTTAGTGATCTCTAACGATGTAAATTAAAACTACCTTTGAAAATGCGAATTACATTTCATTAGTAACCAACTAAAAAAGAGATTCCCAATTATCTCTGAAAACAAAACCGTTTCGTTTCTTACCTACCTTGGGTTTAGGGTCAACTTACTGTGTAAATGGAATTTTCAAGATTGTCACATTCCACGACCAAAATTTCAAATTTCTAGCATAACTATATCTTTGCAATATTCGTTTTAAATTTTGGGATTTTTCGATTTTTTTTCACCGTTAGAGGGCGCAGTTATAGCTTTTGGAAAATTCGCAAAATGCATATTGTAATATTTCATCAATACCTGTCCAACCCAAAAAGAATTTTTAATTTATCTCTAAAAACATACACTTTTCTGTAAAAACAAAAAAAAAGTTGCATTCACCTTCCCCTCTGGGTTTAAAGGGTCAAGTGATTGTTGCCAATTATAACTTCGTAATCTTCACATTTCAATAGCAAAATTTCAAACTTTTAACATAACTACATCGTTTGGAATATTCGTTTTTTATTTTGGAATTTTCAAATTTTTCCACCGTTAGAGGGCGCAGTTATAACTTTTGGGAGATTCGAAAAATGTAAATCGTAATATATCAGTAATGCCTATTTAACACAAAAAAATTTTTTATTTATCTGTATAAACAAAAAAGTTCGATGTCTAGAGACACAGATAACAAAGCAAAATTATATCTCTTTTTTTAACAAAAAAACCCCCAAAATTTAATTTCCCTTTTTAACCGTTTTCTAAACTGCTTCCAATCATGAACATTGAAATCTGTATCAAATATTACCCTACCGTTTTCCGGAGTCCATAAGTGCCGTGCAATACCATTCAGCTATGCACGCTAAACAATCCGAGAGACGACAAAACATGGCGTCCAATTTTGAGATGGCCAACCTCTACCTAGAGGCCTTATATAGGTAGAGGTTGGCTATCTCAAAATTGGACGCCATGTTTTGTCGTCTCGCATTGTTTAATGTGCATAGCTGATTGGTATTGCACGGTACTTATGGATTCCGGGAAAGGGTACGGTAATATATGATACATATCTCATTGTTCATGATTGGAAGCACTTTAGAAAACTGCTAAAAAGGAAGATAAATTTTAGGGGTTTATCTTTTTATATAAAAGAATATAATTTCGCTTTGTTGTCTGTCCTCTGTAGACATCGAACTTTTTTGTTTATACAGATAAATAAAAAATTATTTTTGTGTTAGATAGGTATTAATGATATATTACGATTTACATTTTTCGAATCTCCCAAAGGTTATAACTGCGCCCTCTAACGGTGGAAATAGTTGAAAATTCCAAAATATCAAACGAATATTCCAAACTATGCAGTTATGTTAGAAGTTTGAAATTTTGCTATTGAAATGTGAAGGTGACGAAGTTACCATTAGCAACAATCACTTGACACTTTAGACCCAGGGGGAAGGTGAATGCAACTTTGTTTTAATAGAAAAGTGTA
This sequence comes from Ryuthela nishihirai, assembly GCA_038380435.1. Classification (NCBI taxonomy): domain Eukaryota; kingdom Metazoa; phylum Arthropoda; class Arachnida; order Araneae; family Heptathelidae; genus Ryuthela; species Ryuthela nishihirai. The sequence goes on along the minus strand of JAWZYU010000015.1, from coordinate 67,204,693 downwards.
TGTTTTTAGAGATAAATTAAAAATTCTTTTTGGGTTGGACAGGATTGATGAAATATTGCAATTTTCATTTTGGGAATTTCCCAAAAGCTATAACTGAAATTGAAAATTCCCAAAATTTTAAAACGAATATTGCAAACGATGTAGTTATGCTAGAAATTTGAAATTTTGGTGGTGGAATGTGACAGTCTTGAAAATTCCATTTACACAGTAAGTTGACCCTAAACCCAAGGTAGGTAAGAAACCAAACGGTTTTGTTTTCAGAGATAATTGGAAATCTCTTTTTTAGTTGGTTACTAATGAAATGTAATTCGCATTTTCAAAGGTAGTTTTAATTTACATCGTTAGAGATCACTAAATATCGAAACTACAAAACTTTTAATGTATGTTTCAAGTGATTTGTTTATGGTAGAAATTTTGACGTGTTGAGTTCTGTTATGGTAGAAATTCCACTGACAACAACGATCTGCCCACTATTTTCAGAGGAGCGAAAGAAAAGCAACTGTCTAAATTTAAGAACTAAAAGAATAATACCTTTCATGTTTTATAATTACTAATAAAATACTACTTTGTGCATTTCCCCCTTTCATACATTAAAAAATGAATAACCCCTCAAGCAGCTGCTTGTACAGAGGTCTGACAAGGAGTCTGTCAGTTTATACACCATTAGTAGACGGTCCATGTGGATGGCGGGACCTCAGGAGAAAAACAACACGAACATCCATAATTAAAATTTTAAGGATTAAAAGTAGGCAAAGGAAGAACTTCATTCTCTTTGAAAATTAAATTCTCATATTGCGTCAGAGGCGATATGCGTTCTTCTAGTTGTTTTATATTTTCGGTACCCTCTGACAGTGGAAATTCGAACTACTATAAAATTGAGAAAATAAACTATTAATGTTTTATTAGTACCTGTAATGTGCAAAAAAAAATTTTTCATTTATCTCTTAAAGCAGAAAAGTTGCATTTTACCATTAGTACAAATCATTACTATTAGGGTAAACCACTTGATTATTACAATCTATGACCAAAAATTTAAATTTCCAACAAAAATAGATCGTTTGCAATTTTTTTTTAAAGATTTGGTATTTTTCAACTTTTTTCCGCCCCTAGAGGTCGCCTTTCGAGGTTTTACATACTGCCTTTAGCATTCTCTAACACTGAAAATTCCATTATGGGGATTCGAAAAATGTAAATATTAATATTTTTGTGGAAAAAAATTATCCTGACATGCGGGATTCGAAACCGCATCTCTTCAGAAATATGTTACGGTATTCTAACCTGTTCAACTACGCCGGCTTTTTCCACAAAAAGCATTTATTGACTTATAGACGTTTGAACGTCTTCAGGTAATGCTGAGATTATCAAATATTGTTTAAATCATTAATATTTTGCTAGTGCCTGTAAAAAAAAAAAATTGTATTCACACGAACATCCATAATTAAAACTTGTTCTTCCTAATGTTTCGTCTATCTCTTAAAAACAGTTGCATTTTCGCAGCCCTTTTGGCTAAGATGGCACAGCCTTGTTGCCATTGAACAGCCTTCTTGCCTTCTGACCATAACACTCTACTACCAAATTTTCAGATTTCCAGTGTAAATAGTTTGTAATACTCGTTTAAAATTTTAGCATTTTCCATCTTTTCCAATCGCTAGAGGGCGCTATTAAAGCTACTGAAAATTTTTAAAATTGCGAATCGCAATATTTGTTCGACACCTATCCAACCCAAAAGGAATTTTTCATCATCATCATCCTCAAGCAGCCATGGGCTAAGGAGGTCCAACCAGACCATGCAATTTAGTTCTCCAAGCAAGTCTATCCTGAGCTACATCTACTGCATCTGGCCACTGCACACCAATGCTAACAAGGTCCTGTTTGACATTGTCTGCCCACCGCATCCTAGGTCTCCCCTTCTTTCTGAGGCCTTTAGGCACACTGTTCATAACCCTATTCGCCAATCTATAATTATTCATACGGGCAACATGGCCAAACCAAAGGAGTCTCTCTCTGCACAATATGCTGCTTAAAGGAGGTTGGAAACTCCTTTGCCTAACCTCATCATTAGTACAAAGTTGAACCACCTAATGCCCAAGATGCTGCGTAAGCATCTGGAATCAAAAGCATCTAGTTTCCTGTTATCTTGTTTACATAGCGTCGAAGTTTTACTATCATAACTAACCCTAGAAAGAACCAAACTATTATATAGTCTAATTTTAGTCTTTAGGTGTATACATCTATTTCTCCACACTCTCCATAGATTCTTAAAAGTCCCGGCAGCAATCCCTATTTGTCTGTTAATATCATGCCGCACATCACCAATATCTGTTACATAGCACCCAAGTTAATTAAACTGTGACATTGCTCAAGACTGCAACCATTTAGATTAATTGAATCACAGCCTGCCTGACCAATTTTCATCACTTTAGTTTTGACTCTATTCTACTACCAGTTTCATCAACAGCTCGGATGAAAGAGTTCATCTCATCAACATCATTTTCCAAAAGGGCTAAATTCATCAGCATAATCTAAATCAGAAATTTTCGTATCTCCAGCCCATTTAATGCCAAAATCTTTCCCTTGAAGTGAATTTCGCATAACATAATCAATAACCAAACTAAAGAGAAAAGGAGACAAAATGCACCCTTGTCGAACACCAGAAGTAATGCTAAACCAATTGCTACAAGCCTTACCAACTGTCACACATGACTCAGTGTTATTATAGAGAGCTTTCATTATGGTAACTAACTTGTCCGGTATACCATATGATCTCACAATCAACCACAAATTATGACGATCAACAGAGTCAAAAGCCTTTTTGAAATCAACAAAGCTAGCAACCAAAGGTTTCTGAAACTCTAAACATTTCTCAAGAATCTGCCTAAGTGAAAATATCTGATCTACACATCCCTTACCACTTCTGAATCCACATTGCTCATCACGCAATTGACTGTCAACCAGATTCTTAATTCTATTAAGCACAATCATGGAAAGAACTTTACCTGGAACATAGAGTAGGCTGATACCCCTATAGTTATCACAAGAACTGCCATCACCTTTTTTGAAAATAGGGATAATAATACTCTGGTAAAATCCTTAGGAACCATGCCTTTATCATAAAAGATATTCAGAATTTCAGTCATCCAAGTGGTAACCGAAACATTCCCAGCTCTAAGCATTTCCGTAGTAATTTCATCTACCCCTGGGGATTTATGAAGTTTAAGTTTAGAAACAGTCAAAATAACTTCATATTGTGTTATAGGGCCAATATTAAAGCCACCAATGCATCTATCATCATTGCAAACAATGGGAATAGAACTAACCGCATTGTTTAGAATATCACTGAAATGCTCTGCCCACATAGCCATGACAGAATCCTCACCTTCTATAACCTTACCATGTTTATCCTTCAATCCCTGTATACCTGTCCGTTTTCTACCACACAAAACATTAACTATCTGGTACAGCTCTCTGCTGTTGTGCTGTCTAACTGCTTCCTCGGCTTTGTCAGCCAAACCATCAAGCCAAAGATTCTTATCAGCAGCTAACTGATCTTTTACACGTTTATTAAGTTCTCTGTAATGCTTTCTATTAGGACTAGTAGGGTATTGATTAAGGACATTCGTGCAGTTCTTTCTTTCCGAAATAAGCTCAAGTGCCTTATCACTCAGATAATTCTGCCTCCTCTGCTCCTTTTTTCCTAAAAGAGTACTGTTAGTGTCCAAAAATGCCTGTTTAAAATGATCCCATTCTTCCTCAACTTCAGTAGTAAGCAAACCATGACTGTCATAATGACTAAGTAACCTATCATGGTAAACTTTAGCTTTAACTGGATCTTTCAGAGCTTCAGTATTAAAAGTAAATTTTTTAACTCTAGCACAACACTTTTTAAGTTTAAGTTGCAAGACACTTTTAACAAGGTAATGGTCAGATCCAATTTCAGCTCCCTATTCCTAACAGAACTAGCCCATTTGCTGTTAATTAATATGTAATCAATCATATTCTTATGCAGCCCATCAGGTGAAACCCATGTGTACTTATGTATGTCGCGGTGTTTGTAATAAGTGTTAGTTATTCTGAATCCTTTGAGTTTACTTACCTGTAGGAGAGACGTTGCCCATTGCCATTGCAGCTACCAATACCAAAAGGGCCTATTACTCCTCCCCAAAGGTCAGAGTCAGTACCAACTTTGGCATTGAAGTCACCAAGAACAAGGGTAATATCTCCTTTCGTGACAGAATTCAAAATATCCCGAAGTTGTTCATAAAACCTATCCTTCTCATCCTCATCGGCATATTCAGTGGGGGCATAACAGCAGATAACATTCAGGTCTTTAACGCTTCTCTGAAATTTCACATAGTTCTAAAAGTAAAAAAAAATTGATTGTATATAGACGGACAGACAGGTGGAAAGACAGACAGACAGACGAACAAATATAGGATAGGCAGACATATACATATATAGATAGGTAGGCAATATAGCATAGGCAGACGATAAAGTGAAAACATTAACTCGTTTTTCAAACGAATCATAAAAGAAATTGTTTGTTTTCAGTTAGCTCATTTTCACTTTTGCAGCCGTTTGCCGTCTTCTGACGGAGTTTCTCAGAAAAAAATATTCATTAATTTATTTCTTTGAGTGAAATTTTTACACCCAAATGCAGCGCAGTGAGGCATTCATAAAATATAACAGCTTTTATAGACAAAAAAATGATAGAAATGTATAAAACTATAACAACTGAGAAGTTTTAACTAGGTACACACGCTAACACATAGGCTTTCGTCTCACAGTACGACAAAACATGGCGCCCATAAACCACGTGACTCAATCAACCAATGCAGTGAATCACCGAGATGGCCAGCCTCTAACTATACAGGACCTCTACCTCTATACAGGGTTTCTAGGTTAGGCTGGAGAAGGAGCAGGCTTCAGCAACTTTTTCAGTTGCTTCATTTCAGGAAAATCTAACGTGACATTCGATTTAACTTACTAGGACGTTTTTCTCTATATTTATAATAATGTTAACGGAGACTGAAAAATAAAGAGTTTAAACTTAAGTCAGGATATAATCATTTCTATAGATATTGTAAGATGGCTTGCAGTGCACAAAGTGAATTTGAGACGTGAATTATGTTTTAGTTCAAATTCGTTTCATCGGAAATGGCAACTTCCAAAGTAGCTGCTAGTTCTGCAATGGTGATTCTGATATTATGAACGAGGCTGAAGATTTGGCTGTGTGTTTTGGGAAGATGAAAGCTGTGACAGCAGTATTGGAATCACGATCAAGTGAGCCATCAATATATCCCATTTCTTCATTAACAGAAATGCTATTAATGAATGCCTGAACCCTCTGAAAGAGTTCTTCAGTGATGTGTTGTTGATTCAACGTAGAAGAGTCACTTGAGAACTATTCCGAAACCAGGTAAGGTTCCTGTTTGTTTTCGCGGTCATTCATCACATAAAGAGAATAGACATGCAATTTGCTCCTCTATTATGACGCGATGGCTTCACTGCAATGCAGGAATTGCCATATTTAGAGGGCGCTAGTTTCCATTGCGTCTGTCGAAGCTTCCTCTTCCTTAGACTCTTCTCGGCTCAGGGTCCGATCGGAATGAAAAATTCCAAACTTATCGTCGTCCCCTTTCTCATTGAGGGCGGAATGGAAATTAGTGGAGATAAATATCAGTGCTCGCACTATTGTGACTCGAACCTGGGAATTGCAGATCACCTGCCTGGCGCGCTGCTGACTGAGCCAGCAACCGCTCCTTTCTAGCGGTATAATAATTGCATGAACCTAAAGTGCAATCTTTTACATGATTTTGCTAAAATGAAATATGAGAAGAAAAATTTCCTCTGTGATTTGCGTAAATAATAAATAAACATCATATCTTGCATTTTCTTCTTTCAATTTTTCTCGTTAACAAACGTTGCTTACTAATTTTGAAATCCCATTAATAAGCTTATGATTTGCGCAGCATTTTAATCCAAGTTGGGAAGCAGAAGAATCAATTCACATTGATGCGGCAAAAGAAGTCATTGATATGTGATTTTCCTCACATTTCGTTATTATTTTCCTAACATTCGATTCACAAGATATTCCTCAGGTTATATTCACTTTCCTTATCACCCTGTGCATTTAATTACAACAAGGTTGTTGTTCTCTTGTATGTAACAAAATACTGTACATGGATGGAATCAACAACTCTGCATACAGCCTGCAGCTGATTAAAACGCAATGGGGCCGTAGGCCCGCACTATTTAGGCCCTCTCATATTCCATGAAATTCAATTTCTGCGGGCTGTAGGCCAGGGCCTAGGTGGCCTGTACGTTCACCCAGTACTGCATTCGGCCAACAGCAGCTTGAATAATCCGAGACTACGGCTTCTGTTTTTCGTTCCTTAGTCAAGGTTGCTGCATTCAACAGGATGAGTTCCTGACCTTATAAAGCTATTTGAAGCCACGATTTGGCAGGTATCTGCTCTTTTGCATAACTCGCGACCCTTTGTTTCTATACGGCTATAAAGCGTTCAAACCCCTCTGGCAAGCCCTTGATGCGTCGACACATATGGGTCTTTACAGACGAGCTTCCGTTGCCGCCGTTGCAGTTCCTTCCGCTTTAGCCAAACGATCCGTAGTTGCTGTGGACAAAACTAGTGCAGGAAAATAAGAGAATGAACGAAAATAACACGGAAATTACATTCAAAAATGAAAAAAAAAATAAAAAAAATACTAAGCGAGTATATATGTTTGGTCGTTAATTATATCACAAAAAAAAAAGCACCAGAGTGCGTAGATTTTTTGGTAGAAAATGGTTCAGTATCAATGGTTCAGTTCATCGCTGGTAAATTAACGATTATCTCAGTCATTTATTTTGTTTTCAAGGAACTGTTTTTATAAATTTCGTTTTAGTTTTAAAACGATAACATAAGACAATGAAATGTGCTTACTAGCTTCTTCGCCTTCTAGGCCTCGAATATTACGCACTCGGCAAACCGTGGCTTTGATGCGATTGGTAAAAGGGTTGCATGATAGACAGAGCTGAATCTCTCCTAAAGATGACGATTGCTAAAAGGAAACAATAAACAGAGAAATACTGAGTTATTAGGAAGGTTAAAATATCTTCTTTATACAGGCAAAATAAATCTCATATATACGTTGCCTTGGTTGGAGGGACAATACAGAATATATACACAAAAACAAAAACACCCCATGGAATGCATTTCATTATATGGAAATGAACATAAAGGGGTTATTCAAAATAATGAAAACATATACTGTTCGTGAAGAACGTTTTATTAATTAGCTGTAGACCAACCTCGGGCGTCCAGAACAGACGCAATTCGACATGGAATAAACATACAAGTCGTGCACATATGGTAATGAAACGTGGGACCTTTCTTCCTGTAAAATATGGTCCAACTGTGCCAGTGATGCTGGCGGTGGAAAGTGTGATCTAACCTTGTGCTCCGGATATTCCCACAAATGTTCAATAATATTGAGGTCTGGAGATTGAGGTGGCCAGGGTAGCTGCTGTACCTCATCCTCTGCAAATCACAACCTGACACGTTTCGCACAATGCAGGGGTGCGTTATCCACTTGAAACTAGGTATGTCATTGGGTACAGGTAGTCCCCGAGAATGGATTCGTACATTGCGGATGTGACACGAACCGGCAGAATAACTAATGGCCTTAAGGAATGCCATGATAGGGCATCCCACAGCATCAAGGATCCACCTCCATGCATAGTCGGAACCAAACAGTCGGGGTGGTAGGCTTCTGCAGATTTCGCCAGACGTACACTCTGCCAGTGGTGGGAAACAATGTGTAGCACGATTCATCAGACCAGATGACACGTTGCCAGTCTTTAGCATCCCAGTTTTTATGTGCTTTGCACCACTTGCACGTTTTGTTACATTGATGTTGGTAATCAGAGGTTTGTGAATTGCAGCACTGCTATAAATACTGTCACGATGAAGTTTCTGACGAACTGTTATGATGGAAATGTGATCATTCCAACTGGTGTTCAAGTCTGCTGCTATTTGCGGTGCTGTGGTCTTGTGCTTCCGTTGTGCAATCCGTGCCAACGTTTGCCTATCCCTATCTGACATCTTTGTATGGCGTCCACAATTTGCACGTTTGGAGGCAACACCCTCTCCTTTTTGATAGGTAGTCATAATCTTCGATACAGTTTCCCGTGTTACACCTACTATTTCCGCCGTTCTGGTTACTGAAGCTCCTGCAAGACGCGCATCAGTGATCATGCCGTTTTGGAGGTCACTGAGATCTGACATTGTCGACAGTTACACCACAACAGCTGTTTCACCTGCGCCTGTGGCACTGCTAAGTGATAGCCGACATTGTACTTCTTCCCTTTTATATACACTGGTTTCCATAAATTAAGGAAAAAATGAGAAAAATCGCGATAATTCGCCAAAAAAATTGTGCGATCCTCACCAAACTTGTTCATGTAACCAGTAAAGTAATGCCGAGTGCATATCATTTGCAAATTCGTCTAGGTTGCGTCAATTTGCGTAATCGGATAGCGGCATAAAAATGGGTGTTTTAGAGTGGATCGTTATATTGTGTTTTAAACGTGAGTAAAGAAATTTGAATAGCCTTTTTGTAGGAATGACCTCGAGACATCATTTGCCAAATGAGCTGCGCTAGAGAGCTATTGGCCGGCTCGAAGCAGGCCAAAGTCAGTCAGACGTGGCATGATAGCTGAATGTGAGTCCTTCTGTGGTCCATAGACTGTGGAATCAATTTTTTAGCATGGATTCCATGTCTCGGAGATTTAGAAGAGGAAGGCTAGAGTTACGACCGCTGTACAAGACTGATATCTGCAATTAACAGCACGAGGGAGCTGGGCGTCTACTCCCTTTCAGTACGATCCTCTCTTGCAGCAGCTACTGGGAGGGTTGTATCAGCCTCTACTGTGCGTAGAAGGCTTCATGAGGGTGGTCTGTACGCTAGAAGGCCAGGGATTTGTATACCTGTCACGTCATAGGAGAGAGCAGTTGAATTGGGCAGAAGAGCAATGGAGGTCTGTACTCTTCACAGATGAGTCCAGATATTGCTGCAGAGTGATTCCGGACATTGTTTGATATGGAAAGAACGAGATACCCGCTATCTTCCCAGTAACATCCGTCAAAGAGACAGTTATGGTAGAGGAAGTGTATGTGTTTGGGGTGGCATTTCCTTAGGTGGACGCACAGACCTCTATGTGTTGACGAGTGTGAACCTCAATGCTCAAAGGTATAGAGATGACATCCTGGACCCTTAAGCACGTCCTTACGCTGTTGCAATAGGTGAAACATTCATCTTACAAGACGATAACTCTCGTCCACACAGAGCTCGACTAGTGGAACGATACCTTCAAGAGGAGACCATTATGCACATGGAGTGACCAGCTTGATCTCCCGACCTAAATACGATTGAACATGTGTGGGATGCTTTAGGGAGACGTGTTGCTGTCCTCAACCCACCACCTGAAACAAAGGGGGAGCTTATTACTGCTTTAAAGGAACAATGGTCGTTACTCTCTACTGAGCTGATTCACAACATCATAAACAGCATGGAACATCACTGTCGTGCCTGCATTGCTGTAAGGGGTGACCACACTCCTTATTAAAGAACTTAGCCCATTGCATTCTGACACCTCATTTTTGGACAAGCTCCTGTGTTTTTTTTTGTTTTTTTTTGAGAAAAACTGTTTCTAGCGTAAAATATTTTATGCCATTCTGAAATAAGTATTATGATTCATGTTTTCATCAAATTTCATTAAAAGCATTCATATAGATTTTGTTTATCATAATTTTCCCGAGTTTTCCTTAATTTATGGAAACCAGTGTACTTCACATCGCCTCCCTGTGTCATGCATAAAGCGCACTGCATGTACTCCACGTCGGTGTTTCCATTATTTTGATAAACCCTTGTATACTTCAGAGATCAGAAACATTGTGAACGCAATACTTAAATTCCTAGTAAGTGTCCGGAATAGGAATAACTTTGATTTTGATATGCATTATTATATATATATATTGATTAATAAATATTGATTAATTGTTGTTATTATAATTAATCAATCAAATAATAATAATTAGTTTTAAATGTGAAATTTGGAAGAGGTTTTTTTGTTTTGATTAAATGTAGAAAAAATAGAATCCGAACCAAAGATCTCCTGATAATTCGTTAGGTGCTCTGATCACTGAGCTACCTACCGCCGAACAAACATCCTTTGTTAGTGGCTTGATGAGCATGATCCAATAGAGTTGGTCATTGGAAATGGATCTGACTGTAATAGAGAGAGGTCTAGAAGAGAGAGGTCTAGAAGGCAATTTCCAGGTCAGGAACCTGCACACGACCAGCAAACGTCAAGGCAGGTTTTTTTTTAAACAATCCACCTTTAATCAAGCTTAAAAATTTAGGTTGAAATAATAAGCAATAACAGGTATGACTACTATATATATATATGTAGTAGTTATACCTATTATACTGTACATATGTGGACGGGGTTGCTCAGTTGGTAGCGCGCCAGGCTCGTAATCTGCAGTTCTCAGGTTCGAGTCCCAGCTGGGTCAGCGTTGAGATTTATCTCCGCAAAATTCCCCGCCCTGCCCACGGTCAGTAGGGGACACCGATGGGCTTGAAAAGGCCGCCGTCCGTCGGATGGGACGTTAAGCCGTGGCCCCGTGTGCGGGAGACCCATACGCTGTGCACGTTAAAGAACATGCTGGATGGCCTTGACGGGAGGCTACCATCTGTCTCCCAACAGCTGTTCCAGTGGGTTCTCTCCCCACAACCTTCTCTGAGCCATTATGGGTCATGCGACCTGGTCATTTAGCCCATGGTGTGCAAAAAAAGTGCCGCTCAGAGGTAAAGCAACACAACACAACCCACGCACCTGAGACCACAGCTTAACATCTCATCCGATGGGCGGCGGTCTTTCGAAGACCATCGGTGTCCTTTACTGACCAGAGGGGACTGGCGGAGAGTTTTACGGAGATAAATCTCAAAGCTGGCTCAACTGGGACTCGAACCTGGGAACTGCAGATACGAGCCTCGCGTGCTACCGACTGAGCGGTAGTGGCTCAGTAACGCCCCTGCGAGTTAGGTGCCAAATGGAAGCTCACGTGAGGATCGTCGTAGACAACTTCGAATTATTCCCCCCCCCCCACATCTCACCCTCAAAAGGGGACGGAACCTTAATGAGTTGTATCTGAAATTAATGCTTATGGCATCTCAGGAGGAGAAATGAGTTCGATGTTTGTGAATGATATATCGAAGGAAAGTTTCTTAGAATAGGGGTTTTTAGCGACAAAAAAAATGTAAATAAATCAAAAAATTTTAAAATTCCTATCTTCTTATATGAACCCTAAAAAGTGTAAAATAAACCTAAAGCATATCGATGATGCAATCAGCCACTGAGTTCGTATTCACTTCAAAGGAAGCTAGGGCGCCGATTTACCTAAACAAGGAGATTGCCGGTGTCCTATCTTCCTTTGAAGTGAATACGAACTCAGCGACTTATTGCACCATCGACATGCTTTAGGTTTATTTTCTACTTTTTAGAGCTGATATGGGAAGATAGGTATTTTTTATAATATTTAATTTTTTTATAATTTCGATTCGTTGTTTTTATTCTATTCCTAAAAAGAATAAGTTTGGAAAGAAAAAATGTTTGCCCCAACTCAAAACTTTCCCATCTAAAGTTTATTGTAAAGACTGAAAATTTTTAACATTGTGAAGCTGAAGCGAATTTCCATATTGGTGGTAGGGGGTCGGAGACTCAGATAGACTCGGAGAGGAGCATTTTAAAACCATCTTGGCTCTAAATGAATCAATGACAATTTATGAAACGAAACGCAATTCAAACAAAATACTGGTAGAAAAATGGGTTTTCTTATTTCTGTCAGTATGTTTTGGGCCCCTTAAGGCCACTCGGAAATCCGCTTCTGTTGTGAACTTTAAGCAGCTTTTGTCGGTTGGAAAAAAAAATCTATCGATTGCTGGCACCTCATGAGAAATGCAATGGTTGGCAATATTTTAGTATTCTATAGTGCGTAAAGGGACATTGGAATTTCTTGAGTTTTTCAAAAATCAAATTTTTTTGTCTAATGCATTGCATGCGCATTGAAATCGTTTGCCTCATTTGCATTAATAATTGTACCAATCGCTGTTCTAAATATTTGACGATTTATTTCAACAAAAGATCGAAATTCAAATTCTTACCTGTGATGTCGTATCGAGATCCTTCCAAACGATTTCATTGGTAGAAAGATCAACACGGACCAAGGGAAACATCACGTGACCTAGACTATGACGTACTTTCCGTTTGTCCACGTCATATACGGAAAAGCGGAGCGTCCTGTGCGGGATTTCTTCCGGAGTCATCTGACGAATTAAAAGAGTTCATTAAATTATGTGATTTTAAATTCAAAGAGAAATCTACATTATGTACAATTGTGTATTGTAGAGGCGGCTGCTCAGGTGAGGCAAGTGAGGCTAAGATTCATCTAACTTTTTTAATGATTATGACTAACAGCTCTAATGCCAGTGTTTTGATTATTTTTCACGCATTTTATAACATTCTAACATTAGTGGCACGGAAATTAAGTTTTATTTTGTGAATCTGACGAAGAAATTTAATATAAAAAACTTTCACTTATTCAGTTACAAAAATTTACTTTTATATATTTCCATAAACCAGTGACGCTGCATAGCGTAACAGTTTAAACTACAACTTAGGGGAATATTTCGTAGGAGAGAAAGCCAAACCCTAGAAGAAACAGAAATGAACCTTGCGCCATGTCGCCATGTACTAGCATCAGAACTCATTTTCCCATAAGCCTTTGCTTGCCTTTTCTGTTAGCCAGAGGTAACACGCATTTCCTTTCAGTTTAACAAGTTTTTACATAAATCTGAAAAACACGATTCGCTTTTCTTGCATTTAAGGCTGGATCAATGTATTGTTAATGTTAATTGAAATGAACACTGGAGAAGCTAGCTGAAGCTTAGCGTCACGAGCTTCAGCCGTTTCCATTATCCATTAGACGTAAAACCGTAATCTTCATTAAGAGGTTATTTCATTATTCAATTTCAGGACGTAATAAGTGCTTCCGGCTATAATAATATAATAATTTATTTCATGCAGGAGGTTACAGTAAAGCCAAGGTACAGGAATTTTTGGACATTAATCTAAACATTCAAGTGCTTTAAACGTTTCTGTGCTTTCAAACAATGAATCGTTAAACAGCTAATTTGATCATGTTCCTACTGAAGCGCCAATGTTGGTATTAGAATTTTAAGCCTTTGTTTACAATACTGTTACGACAGATGAACGTGCTACAGTGAATTTATGATAAACATGTCATGAACGCTCGTGCATGCTTCTACGTGAGAATTATGTAACCAACGAATTGGAAGGAAGAACCGATTTGAAAAATGGGAAAGATACAATTGTTATGTAGTTGGAGTTATTGAGATGTGAAAGCCTGTAAATGGTAGCTAGGCGTAAACTGGAAGGAGAGCTGTGTACCAATCCCTAGTGATGATGCACAGAACCGGCCAGGTCTAGCACCTAATGTCCGACCCTGCCTTCTCGTGGTGCAGGCCGTTAGTACCTTTCAAAAGAGATATTCTCTTTTGGAAGGGAACGGAAGGGGAGGGCTGCCAGTTCAGTATGGCCTGCTGATCTGGTCATCTATGGCCACTTTTTTCTTTTTTTTCAACCCTGCTGAGGAGTGGTCAACTTCACAGGGTCCTGGTGCTGACCATTTATACCTACTGGACTTGTTTATGGATTTGAGCTTGATTATTGATCCTGGACTTGCTGCACTGGTGGGCCTCTGTTGAGGGAGAGTCTGCCGCTGTGTTTTCTGTTTGCTTCTGGGTTGCCAGCTCTAAGTGAACAGAGGCATGGGATACCTTATATCACCTGGTGGATAATCCTAATCAGAGGCCATCGCAGGTACCTGAACCTTACTTAGCTAGTTGGGCATCGTCAAGCCTAAACTGGAGTAATGCGTCTCAGGCAGGCCATGTGGCTCTTGAAAAAGTCCACTTGAAAAGGTGGTGCCTGAAGTTCCTACCAGCATCGGTGACTTCAGCCTTTAGCGGAGGAGGAACGGGTCTTTGCCCCATGCCTGCGATCAGGGGGCTGTTTGATATTGTTGGCCCTACCAATCTCAATAAACCTAATTTCTTTAAAAATCCTACTAATCATTTTCTCTCTGCAGGAACGTGAGGACATTACATAGAGATTATTCTGTTGATGTCGTCATGCAGTAATTCCAGCGTTATAACATAGATATTCTAGGCTTGCAAGAGACCAGATGGACAGGTAAAGGTGAGATACTTAAAAATAACTTTAAATTTCTCTTTACAGGGAGGGAGGATGGAAAGCATCACCAAGGCGTGGGTCTGCTGCTCAGCAGACATGCTAGTGATGCTCTTCTAGGATATGAGTTCATTAATGAAAGGTTTCTTACAGCAAAATTTCAGACAAGCATTAAAGACTTGAATGTTATCTGCTGTTATGCCCCCACTGAGGATTCTGATGAGGATGAGAAGGATAGGTTTTACGGACAACTACAGGATATTTTGAATTCAGTCAAGAAAGGAGATATTACCCTTGTTCTAGGTGACTTCAATGCCAAAGTTGGTACTGACTCTGATCTTTGGGGAGGGGTGATAGGCCCTTTTGGTATTGGTAGCTGCAATGGTAATGGGCAACGTCTCCTACAGGTAAGTAAACTCAATGGTTTCAGAATAACTAACACATATTACAAACACCGCGAGATACATAAATACACGTGGGTTTCACCTGATGGGCTGCATAGGAATATGATTGATTATATATTAATTAACAGCAAATGGGCTAGTTCTGTTAGAAATACCAGGGCATATAGGGGAGCTGAAATTGGATCTGACCATTACCTTGTTAAAAGTGTCTTGCAACTTAAACTTAAAAAGTGTTGTGCTAGGGTTAAAAAATTTACCTTTAATACTGATGCTCTGAAAGACCCAGTTATAGCTAGAGCTTACCATGATAGGTTACTTAGTCATTATGACAATCATGGTATGCTTACTACTGATGTTGAGGAAGAATGGGATCATTTTAAACAGGCTTTTTTGGACACTAACAGTACTCTATTAGGAAAAAAGGAGCAGAAGAGTCAGAATTATTTAAGTGATAAGGCAATTGAGCTTATTTCTGAAAGAAGGAACTGCAGGAATGTCCTTAATCAGTACCCTACTAGTCCTAATAGAAAAGATTACAGAGAGCTTAATAAACGTGTAAAGGATCAGTTAGCTACTGATAAAAATCTTTGGCTTGATAGCTTGGCTGACAAAGCTGAGGAAGCAGTTAGGCAGCACAACAGCAGAGAGTTCTACCAGATAGTTAATGTTTTATGTGGTAGAAAACGGACAGGCATACAGGGATTGAAGGATAAACAAGGTAAGGTTATAGAAGGTGAGGATTCTCTCATGGCTAGGTGGGCTGAGCATTTCAGTGATGTTCTAAACAATGTGGTTAGTTCTACTCCCATTGTTTGTAATGATGATAGATGCATTGGCAGCTTTAATGTTGGCCCTATAACACAATCTGAAGTTAGTTTGGCTATCTCTAAACTGAAACATCATAAATCCCCAGGGGTGGATGAAATTGCTCAGAGCTGGGAATGTTTTGGTTACCACTTGGATGACTGAAATTTTGAATAACTTTTATGATAAAGGCATGGTTCCTAAAGATTTTACCAGAGCTATTATTATCCCTATTTTCAAAAAAGGTGATCGCAGTTCTTGTGATAACTATAGGGGTATCAGCCTACTCTCTGTTCCAGGTAAAGTTCTCTCCATGATTGTGCTTAATAGAATTAAGAATCTGGTTGACAGGCAATTGTGTGATGAGCAATGTGAATTCAGAAGTGGTAGGGGATGTGTAGATCAGATATTTTCACTTAGGCAGATTCTTGAGAAATGTTTAGAGTTTCAGAAACCTTTGGTTGCTAGCTTTGTTGATTTCAAAAAGGCTTTCGACTCTGTTGATCGTCATAATTTGTGGTTGATTGTGAGATCATATGGTATACCAGACAAGTTAGTTAACATTATGAAAGCTCTCTATAATAACACTGAGTCGTGTGTGAGAGTTGGTAAGTCTTGTAGCAATTGGTTTAGCATTACTTCTGGTGTTCGACAAGGGTGCATTTTGTCTCTTTTTCTCTTTAGTTTGGTTGTTGATTATGTTATGCGAAATTCACTTCGAGGGAAAGATTTTGGCCTTAAATGGGCTGGAGATAGGAAAATTTCTGATTTAGATTATGCTGATGATTTAGCCCTTTTGGCAAATGATGTTGATGAGATGAACTCTTTCATTCGAGCTGTTGATGAGACTGGTAGTAGAGTAGGTTTGGTTATAAACAGAGAGAAAACTAAAGTGATGAAAATTGGTCAGGCAGGTTGTGATTCAGTTAATCTGAATGGTTGCAGTCTTGAGCAGGTGTCACAGTTTAATTATCTTGGGAGCTATGTAACTGATACTGGTGATGTGCGGCATGAGATTAACAGGCGAATAGGTATTGCTGCCGGGACTTTTAAGAATCTATGGAGATTGTGGAGAAATAGGCGTATACACCTAAAGACTAAAATTAGACTGTATAATAGTTTGGTTCTTTCTAGGTTTAGTTATGGTAGTGAAACTTGGACGCTGTGTATACAAGATAACAGGAAACTAGATGCTTTTGATTCTAGATGCTTACGCAGTATCTTGGGTATTAGGTGGTTTAACTTTGTAACTAATGATGAGGTTAGGCAATGGAGTCTGCAACCTCCTTTAAGCAGCATATTGTGCAGAGAGAGACTCCGCTGGTTTGGCCATGTTGCCCGTATGGATAATTATAGATTGGCGAATAGGGTTATGAACAGTGTGCCTAGAGGCCTCAGAAGGAGGGGGAGACCTAGGATGCGGTGGGCAGACAATGTCAAACAGGACCTTGTTAGAATTGGTGTGCAGTGGCCAGATGCAGCAGATGTAGCTCAGGACAGATATGCTTGGAGAATTTAACTGCGTGGTCTGGTTGGACCTCCGTAACCCATGGCTGCTTGAGGATGATGATGATGATGATGAAAGGGGACATAGTTAGTCTGAATATATACACGATAATTGTCTAAAAAAATAAGAACTATTTTATATGGTGAGTGCGAGGGAGGTTAATTAGTTTATTAGTGTGTATTGTGTTAGTAAACTAGTAAAGGGAAAGAAGAATTTATCACTTATGTGTAGTGATCAACGTGTGAAAACAACTGAATGAGAAACCAATACACTTAGCCGCAGTTTTGTAGTACTTGAGGACTAAAACCTAAGAAGGAAGTCATTTAGTATATAGTTATTTAGTTTGTTTAGGAATTGGTAAGGATATTCTCGTTAGATTGAATATCTATTTATCAATATGATTTTATTGTTCATTGAATGATATTAGCGTTGTTTCGTGATTTGGATGTGAATAGAATTGAGATAATGGATTCTTCTGAAAGTTGATCTTTGTATTATTATAGAGTTTCGTGTCGGTTGACTTAGTTTGTTTATAAATAATTTCATCCATGCTTTTGAAATAAATTGCATTGTATTATAATTTTCATTGACATATTTTGACTTGCACTCACGCTCAATGCTCATCCATTTTAATTTATAACAATACGTTTGCTTGTTCTAGAAATTAACAAAAATGCAAATTGCATTTTACAAAACGAAATATACGGTGAAATTTTCATTAAGCTATTAAAATATACTAAATCAAACAGCAATTGGTCTTGTTTAAGCAGCAACGAACTTCTTAAAAAAATGCCATATTTTGCCAAAAAAAAATGCCATATAATCTTTTTGATAATAACTGCAGTGTTAAAATAGCCATTAATAACTTTATCTTGAGGTTAATTGGCACAGTGTTAGCGAGCTAGCTAGCTCTGTTCCAGACTTTGGGTGGTTTGTATAATTAGCTCTATCTCAGGGAGCGATCAGCAGAGACTTCGGTCTTTGTATGAGAAGGCATGTAAAAGCTAGGAGTAGCTTCTAGGATTCTTTTCTGTACTATGTGTTGTTAACAAAAAACAAGAATAAGAAAACATTTGCGAAATATTCGATCGAGGGTTGCCAAACTTTTCAGCATCCCACCGCCCTTTTGAGAAATCCTCATGCCTCCTCACATCTCTTCCTGCAAAAGGTCCAATTCATAATTAAAAACAAAAAATCCCATCATCGTGCCTCTCTTTGAATGTCTTCACGTCCCTCAGTTTGAGAATTCCTAGATTTTGTTGAACAATCCAGCGACATTTCTGCAAAAAATAAAAACGCTACGAGGAGGAACATTTTAAGGCTTCGTCTTACAAAAAGCGATCAAAACATAAAGAGCACAGAAAGAGTTGCAGAAAGAGATTTAGCGGTTAAAAAGACAGGAGAACTTGAACAACAGTGCTGCATGACAGTTTCAAAGTTAGGAAGAGTTCATTCGCAAACTGTAGCACGATAATTTCAAGAAACTTTCTTTTCTATTAAAGATGAGTTCTCTGAATAATTCCAATTTTAACTTTTTCTTGTAATTATGAAAAAAATAATTAAAAATATAAAGATTTTTTATTATAATATCAACCTTTTAATCAGTTTTAGTGATTAAAAATAAGCATCATGCTGCTTTTGATTATTTCTTTACATATTCTCTATCTTTAATATATTCTGACCTAAAAGCTTCCATGAGAATGACTGACTTAAAAAGCAGGAAGGTCTAGATTTTAAGAATTTAACTTTAAACACAGAAAAAAGGAAACTCAGGTTTTTTGAGCTAAGAAATGCAGAAATAGATTTCAGTATCCAGTGACACAGTTCCAATTGTATTATGATTAGATGTTCGTGTTCTGAAATTAAACGAGTGAGTGCATTTAATTGCATCATTGGTGTTGTTAATAATTCTAGTATGAAATGGAAGATTCATGTTGAAAAACTAACAACATTAAGACCTAGATTTGTTTTATATAAGTTATACTGAAAAGGTAGTTCCTAAAGGATTCTTAATAGTTTTAAATCGTGCTTGGGTAGGGACGTACCCAGGATTTAGTTTCGAGGGGAGGGGGGGGGGGGGGCAGGTCTGAGAATAGAATAAGACTTTCGCAATTTATAAACTATTGCACTGGACTTAAGGTTAAAATGATATTTTACATGGAATAAAAAATTCAAAGTTGTTTTTCAAATCTACTTTTAATGTCGGATATATATTAAGAGGTTAAAATAAAATTGTCCAAAGCCAACTGTTTTGTACAAGTTTGAGATTTCGTATAAGACGTACGGATTTAATTTAAAGCAAATTTATATATTTAAAACTATACTGCTTTTGTATCAATAGCAACAATAGTTACCTCAAAAAATAGACATGAGAAAGGGGTTTACTATTTGATGTCCTCCTCTAGCCAAAAAACATCTCACAAAAACATTTTCTATACCTTGCATTTTAATTGTGTAGTATTGAAGAGGATTATGAACGTGCAACGATGAAAGCGTGGTCGCTTACCACGAGACACACGACACATCGCACATAGTGAAATTGCGTCATAAATGTATTGGAAAACGATGGATTTTCAAAGCAGGAGAATACAGTGGAAAGTTGTTCATAGAGTGGAAAGTTTTCCTTTGGTGATTTTTCTATTTGTAAGAATTTGGCGCGGAAATGATGCAAACGAAACTGTCGATTTATGGTGGGAAAATAATTTTGATTGGTAGCAGAATAACTGTGCATCTACATCAATATAGAGAATGTCCTTTCTTGGATATCTGATCTATAATTAATGGTAAGATGACGGATATACTTTCTGTCTTTGATTTGGGAATCGGTTTTCTAATGCTCTTATTGATTTATCAGTTAGTTTGGTATTTATGATTGTCAGGATCATTTATTATAGAAGAATAGCATATTGCTGTTTCAACTGACTGGTACTTGAATTTTTATATAATTCACGTAAACTTATTGCCTCAGTTATTAAATCAGGTCGTTTACAGTCTGTTTATTTATTACGAATTAAAGCTCGGTTGTCAAATATTCAAATACAACGAAACATTTTTAATCATATGTTAAGTTTTGAATTGAGAACCGAAAGAAATTCGGCAACTTAAAAAGAATTACCTAAATTGTTCTAAATATGTCAGATTTTGAAAACATTCTCAGATAATGTGCGTATATAAAAATATTATGCTGTACATTCAAAAAATTTCGAATTTTTTCTAATTTCATACAATAGTTACTAATAGAATCTGGACGGACTGACGTGCTTGATTCTATAAATTGAATTTTTTAAATGTGAAACATGTTATTTTTGTGCATTTTGAGTATTTTTTTTCCTTTCCACATATTATATAAATGTATTATATTATAATTATCACTTGTAATAATGCTTATTTGTAAATAAATGATATTTTCCTAAATAGGTCTCAACAATTGTCGCGATAGTTGTAGCTGCCTCGAAAAGTTGAGCGAAAATTTAATTCGCGATTAGTAGAAGGTCTGTGAGGATGTCTCTGGTTTCTACGCTTCTAAGAATTTGTATCCGCATGCCAGTATTTTGGATTCAAAGAAAAAAGCGAATCAATGGAGTTTTAAACAAAGCTCTTATTTGTGAATTTAGCCGTATTTTATACAAAACGGGTATGTTGGTACAGTCGCTCAAATAAATATCCGAACACTATGGTTGATTACAGAATTCAGAAAAAATATCTGGCAACGATTTTTTTAGAAATTAGTGATCTGGCAACCTTCGTGTCATGTGACACGGTTACCAGATATTTAATTTCTAAAAAAATCATTGCCAGATATTTTTTCAGGATTCTGTAATCAACCATAGTGTTCGGATATTTATTTGAGCGACTGTACGAATCTGTGGAAAGAAATTGGCAGTAGTTCGTTGCAATTTTCTACACTAGAAATAATAGTAAAAGTTATGCCTTGCATAGGTAGAAGCGCCATTTTGTTAAATACATATTTGGTAAATGCCAAAATGTTTGTATTTTTTAATTAGGGTTGTTGGTTATCCACATTTTAAGCTCAGTTTAAAATCTAATGATTTAATTTATTTATGAAGCTTTCTGTTCGATCTAGAACAGGCCCGTCCAACCCAAGCTTAAAGAAGGACAACTGGGAAAAAAAATATATTCTTAAAATGGCGCAGTAAATACTCTTCACTTGAAAGGACAAAATGTACTGAATCAGAAAAAAAACGAAATGACGAAGATAAAAAAAAAATATTCATTTGGTAATGAGTCCGTCTCATGGCATAGTAGTTAGACACGCTTGGTTACTGATCAAATGGGACCTGGGTTCGAACCCCGGGTAAGGCATGGATGGTTTGTGGGTTGCCTTTTCTGCTGAGGTCCCGCCATCCTAACAGACATTTTACTAAACTGACAGGTTCCTGTCAGACCTCTGTGGCAAGCAGCTGCTTGAGGAGTTTTTTTTTTAATTTTTAGTGAGTACTATGAATTGGTAAAATCGTTTTGTTATTCATCCAAAAATGATTGGTCAAAAAATTGTAAGAAATGATCCAGATTCAGGATATTCATTATTTGTTTATTGATCGTTAAGTTCTTTTGCAATGAGCAGCGGGTTGGACGGGCATGATCTAGATTCTAGAACAACGAAACTTAAAAAATCTGTCATATTTTCACGAAAAGATCAGCAGAGAGCATTGTTTTGCCTCTTGTTAGAGAACGCTGTTTTAATTCGCTCTTGAAAGTAAAGGTTACAGGGTTCTTATGAATAATTCTTTCTTACTTAATTTCAGTATATGTAAGGTGACCATTTTTTTCAAATTCAAAACCAGAATATTTACAATAGCTCAATCAGCATGAGTAATAGTCGCTGTCATAGAATATAAGTTGGAAAAATATTGCGAAGTATGCTTATCTTTTGTTATATTTGATATGGGTAGATTAGTACCTGCATAATTGTATACTTAGAATTTTTGAATTTAAGTAACAAAGAAACAAGTGTAGCAGTAAAACAAAATGGTTTTAATAAAAAAAAGATAGAAAAGTACTTTATTTACATTCCTAATTTTTCTTCATATATTTTTGTGAATAGTGGATTGATTTTAATAATAATTTGTTTTCCTGAATGTTTTTATAAAATTCCATACAAGTTTGGTTAAAATTATATTTAGCGATTAACATACATTTCAAAGTTTCAACATGTAATTGAGTTTTATCGCTGAACCACATCAAAGAAAAAAAGACTTTCGGCAGGAGCATTGGTTCCTGGTAAACAGAGACAATATTCTACCAATTTGCCAATATTGTTTCGGGAAACATCATTTTCACTGAAGGCTTTGAATATTTCAATCCATCTGTTCGATACGGATACAGAATGTTGTCTCCAGTGAGTAATTTTTTCATCTGTAGTGTAGCGCAGGAGAAAGCAGGTTTCATCAAACAGTTCATCTTCTACTAAATTGACTTCAGAAATGTGCTGATGAATGTAATCACTGCATACTTGAATGTTGTCATGGGTGGGGTTAATGTTTAACAAAACCCAATTGAATTTTTCCATTTGCTTAATAGGTCCTTCCCATTCCTCTAGATATTAAATACACGTGTCATAAAATTCCACCGCTTTTTCTTTGTAAATAGCAGATTTTAATATGCCTTCTTCCTCAAGCTGCTTCAAATTTTGCCGCACTTGTAACGGCAAGAAAACGTTTGCTTTTCTGTCGACTAATTCTGTTTTTAAGTCCTTTTAAATATTGCTAGTTTCTATAATAGAAATCTCCTGTCCTTCTATTTTCAAAATAGCATTGTGGAACATTGATGACACTTTATGCAAAAAGTAAAGCCAAGGCTCTGTCTCTGGATTATCAAAATAATTTGTGATAATTGTGGGGTCTTCTCGTTTGAGGCAAAATGTGATTTCAAGGCAGGATATATTTGAAGGACGCGCTCAATAGCGGGTCTTAATGCCAACCATCGTGTGGAACAGTATCCCAAGACCGTTCTGCTTAAAACTTTCTTTGAAATGTTTTGCTTTAATTTTTATTTTGAAAAATACCCAAATATGTTATAGTTTTATATTGCATTTAGGAGAAGGCACAAGGAAAAAACATTGAAAAAATAACACTTTCGTTTCATTTTTTTAAACGCTTTTATATGCACATACAATATTCAATTTGTTGTGCATCCATAATTTACCGAAACGTACTTTAAATGTTCATCTGCAAAAAAAAAAGCGCAACATTTTTACTGTATTTTGTTTGGCGGGGGAACAAGCTACTACAGCAAACATTCTTCTATACTGTTGGATGTCTCGTGACATTCTCTGCCTTTTTCATAAGGCTCTGATTATCAAGTTTAAATAACTATTTGAAGAAAATTTTAGAGTTGCACAAAACAAGTATGTATCAGAGAACGTAAGCATATATTTTTTATTAGGAAAAAAGAGTACTTCACATTTTATAAAAAATCGCAATTCAAATCACATGATTTGTTCGCAGGAAAAGAGTATATAATTGTAAATTATATAGCAGACAAACTTTTATTTCATTTCGAATATATCATACTATTTCCACTGATTCACTGGCGTTAAAATCCATTTATAGAAAGTGGTTAGGGTTAGAGCACGAAACTTTACAGGAAACCAAATTTTTTAATTTCTAAATTCGATGCGATTAATACAGTTTTTTTATTTTCAAAATTACAATATTTTCTAGAAAACTTGCGGCAATAAAATTGTACTTACGTGGAAAGAGAAAGTTTCGTTAAATTTGGGCGAGAGGGTCCTCTTCCTTATTTTGGATTGGTGATAAGTTTCTTCATCTGGCAACAGAAAGATTTTCACGAACGGGTCTCTTGGAGAGTTGGTCAGACCACGGCCTGGAAGATGAAGGATGCGGAGGATGATGAGAGAGAAAGCAAACACTGTTGAAATGGTTTATGACTTGAGTTGGCAATGAAGCCTGAAAAGCATTCGAACGGAACTCACCTGGCAAATTTTTAGCTCTGACGAGGGTCACATCCAGCTTGTTCAGATTAGGATGATAGAGAAAAGAAAACCACAATCGTCCATTTAAGCACGTGGGGCTGCCCGGATCGTCATCATCAGAACCTCTGCACATGAAATGTTAAATCGATCAGAAAAAGTCGAGCAATAGGATACTTGCAGAAATATTTTATAAAATTACGAACACTCGGGGGCCACTTTCATGCAAACAATTCCGTATTATGTCAAGAGATTCAGAGCTTACTAATTTCTTTAAGAAGCATTTTTATCGAAGAAATTTAAACAGGCGATATCGTAAATATCTCAATCAAATCTATCTGAAGCTCGATTTTTTAAACGATATTTGTTCAAGTATTTGAAAAGTTACGGAAGCTCAATCATTAACAATAACAGATAATTCTGCGAAAATCATTCAGAATTAGCGAAAAGTGGAATAATTACTACGCAAAAATGCTCAAAATAAGCTCGTATATCTCTAACCCTTTCACTGTCCTCGGTGAGGATGGAGACACCAATGGGCTTGGAAATGCCGCCTTCCGTCGGATGGGACATTAAGCCGAGACTCCATATGCAGGAGGAGCCATACTCTGTGCGAGTTAAAAGGACCTGCTAAATGGCCTTGATGAGAGGCATCTGTCTCCTAACAGCTGTTCAATGGGTCACAACTTTCTCTTGGGGTTCCTGTGACCAGCCCAATCGGACAACTGAAAAGTGCCGCTCAGAGGTAAAATCACCCAACCAATACAACGCTCTTATACCGTTTTAGTTAAAGTTTGATATAATGGTCATTTTTGTACAATTCTTTCAATACTGAACGAATATTGTTGAAAATCTAAATTTTAAAAGATTTAATTGCAATCTTCAGTTAGATTTTTTTCCTCGTGGAAAGCTTATTTAAGAAGTTATTGAACTTTGAATCTGACTCTCTATAACTTAACTGTTTCCATTCCACTTGCACCGAGTGCAGCTTACTTATTAAGGGCGTTAATAAAATGGCTGCATGAGAAAGAAATTCTGCCACCCTCTGAGAATGTGTAGGAAATAAAACAAACCTTTTCGCTTTCATTTATTTATGTTACTTGTGAGTCTTACTAGAGAAAATGAAATATGCATCCGAAACATATAGCTGCTGCAAAAGTATGAACAACAAATGAATTACTTTTGTTCTTCAGAGCCGTATGAAAAGTGCCATTTCATCATTTTCCAATGTGTGGCTTGTTTCGAATAGCTCTTACAACATTACAGTAAATGGAAAATGAGTTTGAAAAGTTGTTTTTTTCCTCTGCCTGCAAACATTTTCGTGTTAATAGATTTCGTTCCTTCGCGTAATTTTATAGATTATTTGATAGATAATTTTGCTTTTACAGACTGCAGAGAATATACTGAATCCTCTCCCGTACAGAAAATAGAGCAAAAGTTCTTTAAAAGTTGCCCTAGTTTAAGATAATACATAAAATCCAAGCTATGTTATGAATCTATCAGTATAAGGTTATAACACAAGATACTGCCCACAACTGCTTCAAATCAAAAATAGGATCAGCCAACGACATTTCGTATTTATATGTCAGATTCCACTGAAAATTCAAAGTTACAAAGAAGAAATCACAATTAATTACGGGAAAATTAAATGACTTTCATCAGCGATTGAAAGAGAAGCGTAATATACATAAATTTAAATAGTCTAATGTAGGGGTACGCCGTGAGAGCTCAAAAGTCGCTAGATCTAGTAACAAGTCCATTTCACTGATTACCCCGTAAAATGTTTATAATTTTATAAGATTTATTAAATTGTTTGTCTTTTTTTGTGTTTATCGACATATGTAATTTATGAATACAAAATTTAATGTGTATATATATATTTTATTCCCATTGTTATATTATAACTATAGTTTTATCTATCTATACAAGGGGTACGCCAGTTACATACACATTTCCAGGGGGGTACGTGAAGCATAAAAGGTTGAGAACCACTGATATATATGTTTTATTTTATTCCCATTGTTATACTATAACTATAGTTTTATCTATCTATACAAGGGGTACGCCAGTTACATACACATTTCCAGGGGGTACGTGAAGCATAAAAGGTTGAGAACCACTGATATATGTTTTATTTTATTCCCATTGTTATACTGTAACTATAGTTTTATCTATCTATACTAGGGGTACGACAGTTACGTACACATTTCCAGGGGGTACGTGAAGCATAAAAGGTTGAGAACCACTGATATATGTTTTATTTTATTCCCATTGTTATACTATAACTATAGTTTTATCTATCTATACAAGGGGTACGCCAGTTACATACACATTTCCAGGGGGTACGTGAAGCATAAAAGGTTGAGAACCACTGATATATGTTTTATTTTATTCCCATTGTTATACTATAACTATAGTTTTATCTATCTATATTAGGGGTACGCCAGTTACATACACATTTCCAGGGGGTACGTGAAGCATAAAAGGTTGAGAACCACTGATATATATGTTTTATTTTATTCCCATTGTTATACTATAACTATAGTTTTATCTATCTATACAAGGGGTACGCCAGTTACATACACATTTCGGGGGGGGGGGGGTACGTGAAGCATAAAAGGTTGAGAACCACTGGTCTAAGGAATTGGCTAGAGCAGCGTTTAAACAGAGTGCAAAACTTATGTTGACGAAATCGAAACTGATCTCTGTGAAATGCTGTTTGAGCGTGATTATGCTAAACAGCTCCTGACGATGCATCAGTGAGCAAATATATGCAATCCCATCAGCATGGAGAATCTTGATTGATGAACAGGAAAGCCAACGATGACCTGTACACCAAGAGGTCATCACGCCCACGGGAATATTATAAATTAATGGTAGTTAATTGTTACGCATGCACCAACTGCAACACTAAAAGTTCCTACTTCGGAGTGAACGATGACAGCTCTGAAATGTTCCTGATGTAGAAATCTGAGTAATAACGAATGTAAAGAGAGATCCCCAAATGCTGTGAATATCGTTCCTTTCATTGCAGCGCAGTGAGGCGTGGCTGCCAAGAGTGAAAGAGGAAACCTTGCAACGGCCCTCAAACAACTTGGCACTTGGAGACATTCACACAGAACTTTTAATTCGGCTACGTCTTTGGCCTTTGGAGGACCAACTATAGAAATATCACGTAAGGTCCCCGTTAAAATTTTGATGTTTCTGATACTTATTCAAACATGATATGATTAATAAAAACCAATATTTGAATTGCTTTGCAAGACTTATTTTGGATCTTATAATTTTTGGACATCGGGCCAAATTGGCAGTCCCAAAATACGTTTTGGCTATTTTTTAAGCTTTTAGATGCACATACCATTATTTCATATAGATAAATTATTATAGAAACCTACTAACGTAATATTATAACGCAATTTATTTAGTACGCGCCACGTGTACCACTTGAAATTAGGTAACTGCAACCAGTGGCGGATTAGCCAATAGGCGCATGAGGCACTTGCCTAGAGGCTCGACATTTATAGGGGCCTCAAAACAGTCACATCTCGATAGTTTAAAACATTCTATTGAATAAAATATTTCACAATCAGAATAATCCACTATTTACATACACATCTCGTATTTTTACTTGGGTTCATATGAAATACGATGTTATTTTTGCTACACATTGAAATATGATGTTACTTTGTCTAAATACACTAAAATGAACAGATATTTATTTTGGCTTTTAATTAAATTTTCGTTTATTTTTTAGTAGTGTAAATTTATGTAATACATTTTAAATTTCCTTTCTATAATTCAGTTAATTTAACCTGCTCTAAGTATTTTCCTCATTTCCAAGTTGCAAATTCTTTATAGAAGGAGCAGCCCCTCCCACAACACACACTCCTGTACAGCTGGGGGCCTCCCAAATATTTTTGGCGCCTTGGGCCTCCATATACCTTAATCCATCACTGCACCTATGCCTGTATGTCGTTTGCCTTGAACCCAGTCTCCTCTTATTTAAAAGTACCTCAGCTGACACTAAACTCAGATGGAAATTATTTAATTGTCCCTACTTGAAATATTTCTATAGATTCCGAAAGTTTCTTGTTGCCAAATTATCTGTTTCTAATATGACATTTTTGTGTAATATTTCTTGAGCCAATCGGGTAGAGCCACACTTCTTACACTTCTGTCCTGCATTTTCAGTTCTCTTCCCGACACCTAGCTCACACAACACGCCTTTTTGTCACATTTCTTTATCTCCCTGTTGGAGGGATAATCGCAGAGAGAGCGTGCTCAAATTTTAGCTTGAAGCCTTAGAGGTGAGGAACGGCGCCCAAGAAGGATGTATTCTGACAACCCACACAGTCTCTAGCATCGTCACAAGAATCGTCACATATCACTTTCATCATCACAACTTTCATTATTCAGAATATTATCAACCATCACTTCCAGTGATTTTTGTCCGACTACGCCCTTCACTATCCTGTCGCCAAACTCTACTGATTACCAAAACTCTGTCTTCCTGTCATTTCAAGTTCAAGGTCGCCCTTGTGGTTGCTCCTCCTCGCCTCCCACTCTGTGGGCTCTCTTACCCTTATGAAGGTTTTTTGATATCACTCTGAGGTTACTACCCCTATGAGAGTGCTT
This sequence comes from Ryuthela nishihirai, assembly GCA_038380435.1. NCBI lineage: Eukaryota > Metazoa > Arthropoda > Arachnida > Araneae > Heptathelidae > Ryuthela > Ryuthela nishihirai. Next base: position 67,176,059 of record JAWZYU010000015.1, on the reverse strand, counting down.
CTATGAGATTCAAAACTCTGTGGGAGTCTTCAAATCCTGCGGCTTTGTCCAAAAGGAATGTGGAGCAATGGGAATCAATTAAATATATGCGCGTCGCACGACTACATGATGGCAATCATAATCGCACTCTTCCATTTGAAATTATAAAGTGATTGTGTCACTGGCATGACGACGCTAAGTCTGAAAGAAAACAGGAATTTATCTGCTCGAGTGTTTCTCCCACCTGAAGCATGAAGTTAGAGACATCTATGAATGAACAAATGAACTGAAAGCATTTATACGGAAGCTTCCGCTCGGCGATGATAACTCGTGCAAAGATGTGTTGATCTTTCGTAAGAGAACGATCATAACGCGTCCAACGAGGCGATTCGGTTAACGAAGTTGGAAGTATTTTTTGGTACCGTTTGGTGAGCTATTTTGAATGCTTTCATCTGTAATTTTTTTAACATATAACCTGTCTTTATTCATTCCACATTACATTTTATATTCATCAATCATATTTTCTCAAAAAGTATTAACCACTTGAATATCAACAAGCACCTAATTAAATTTAAAATTCGAATACTTTTCTCGCGAATAATATTTGTGTTTTATTTTAAAAGTTGTGATAGAAATGAATCAAGGTGAAGGTCGTGAATGGAGAGATCTAGTTCAGTCTATGATTAAAACGCCATGTTCAGTTTCTGATTAAAACGCCATGTTCAGTCTCTGATTAAAACGCCAAGTTAAGTCTTTGCTTAAAACGCCATGTTCAGTTTCTGATTAAAACGCCATGTTCAGTTTCCGATTAAAACGCCATTTCCAGTTTGTACTTCAAAGGCATTTTCAACATTGTCTTACGAAAACAAATATTTTATTAAAAGAAATCTTATTTTTATGTGCTTAATGAAAGTAAAAAACACTGAACCTTTCGTATTTCACTGTTGGATTGTGTTATTTTACCTATAAATGGCACTTTTTTTTTGCATGCAATGGGCTAAATGGCCAGGTTATAAAGACCCCAAGAGCTCCGGGAAGGGGATCGATTGGACAGCTGTTAGGAGATGGAAGTCTCCCGTCAAGGCCATCCAGCATGTTGGATGTGCACAGGGCATGACTCTCTCTCTCTCATGCACACGGTCCATGACTTAACATCCCATCCGACGGACGGTAGCTTTTTCCAAGCCCATCGAGAATTTCGCGATTCTGTTCCTCCATCCTCTCCTAAATTCTAAAACAGTACAAATATCGAACATTATGGTTTAAGAACGATTTTTTTGTATGTATTTAGTTGTTCTTAAGCTATTTATCATTGCATTACATGAAATTTTATCTTTTACCATCAGCAAATATATAATATTACACATGTCGAATTTTTTCCCCTTCTATCACCATTTTCGTTTTTAATTTTAGGCCTCTCCCGACGTTTTGCTTGGCTCTTTCCGAGAAAATATTTTTTGGTTATGTGCCTACATGGTATGATAAATTTTAAATTGGTGACTGCGAGTGTCGAAGGATCGGGACTGGCTCAGTCGGTAGCATACCAGACTCGTAACCTGCAGTTCCTATGTCCGAGTCTCATTTGTGCTAGCATTGATATTTATAAAAAAATATATATATAAATCTAATGTATTTACAAAATAATATATTTATAATTTAAAAAAATATAATATATTTTAAAAGTCTATATTTATAAATATATTTATATCCGCAAAACTCCCTATCCTCAGTCAGAAAGCGGACACCGATGGGTTGGCGTCCGTCGGATGAGACGTAAAGACGTGGCTTCATGTGCAGGAGAGTCCTGACCTGTGCTCATTAAAGAAGAAGCTGGATAGCCTTGATGGGAGGCTTCGATATGCCTTGATGGGAGGCTTCCATATGCCTTGATGGGAGGCTTCGATATGCATTGATGGGAGGCTTCCATTAGCCTCTTAACAGTTGGCCAGAGGATCTCCTTTCCCAACCTTCACTGAGCTCTTGGAGTTCTTGTGACCTGGCCATTTAGCCCATGTGTACAAAAAATGCCTCTCAGAAATAAAATAACCCAAATAATCGAACCAGTTCTAAAATTTTACTGTTTCATTTGTTTATTATTTGAAGGGGATAAGGAATGATGCAATGAAGGTATTTCACCTGTTAAAAGTTTTGATAAAGAAAAGCACCAAATTTCAAAAACATTTTGAAAAAAAGGAATACGTCAGAATACCTTATTTTAAATTTGCTGAACTTTCAGTCTCACGCTAAGCCACTGGTGATTAATTCACTGGTGGATACACTCTTGATAAAGTGTTAAATAAATAATTTTTATTATTATTACTCTATTTAGAGTTTTTCCTTCATTCAGTTCGGATCGTTCAATGAAACCGAACTGTTTCACTTAAAGTAGGAATCGCTTCACATGAGCACTACTTTGGAATATGAAAAAAAATGATAAATTTCTTTCTTTCACTTTTTTTTTCGAAGTTGGGATTCGCCGTTTTCATTAAAGATTCACGGAAAGAAAAACAATTCCCATTCCTGCATGGAAACCGGGCTGGATTCCTGAGCCTTCTTTTTCTCCTGCACCGCAAACTAAATGGTTCAGCTCACAAAGCATCAGCAAGAGATCTGTGGAATGTGCTCGCGGGATCCTCCTCCGGAAATCTTCTGAATTCTTTAACTCCTGCTGCGCACGAGGCCCAACTTCAACGTTCAAATTCCCTCTTTTTCTAGCTGGGGTTGACCGAATCTCAGTTTTCTTGAAAGCATTTAAGACTTCAGAAATGTTTTCCAATGAGCAAAACATTCCTGTTACCCAGCTCAAGTTTACGCTTCTTTGTTGAAAAATATATTCCTTTTTATTTGCTTGCATGCAAATGGTTGCGTGTTCCTCCTAAATCTTCTTTTCTCCTTCGCTTATTTTAGAAAAGCGTTTCTCAGCTATCGACACCAACTTCAAGCTTTGTTCCGTGCTTGCTGTTAAAAATAGTGTTTTGAAAATAGAAGCCATCTTCAAGAGATGCATTTGCTTTCGCAAAAAAAATAATAGCAAAACTATTGGGGATTATCCACCGCAATAAAAGCGTAGAATAAAATTTGCTCCCTGGAGTACTGCCATTACAAAGCTGTATTCGCATAGCCTACAGCGAGCACAACGGGGGTGCACGACTGGAGATTGCTGACAATGCTGAGAAATCAATATTATGTAAGAAGAGGAATTGAGGGTCGTTTGGAACAATTGAATTTCACTGAAGTAAGTAGAATGTTTGACGAAGAATTGAGCCCTACAGCTGAACTGAGTGAATCGTTGGCCATGAGTGCAAGTCGATGCAACACTGAGTTTTGAAGACATTTAGAAAAGAACTATAAAGAAAAAATAACATTTAAAGAGTACAATGAAACCCATTTAAAAAGATTTTGAGTTGCGCTATTTGGGTTGTTTTACTTCTGAAAGGCACACAATGGGCTAAATTGCTAGGTCACGAGGACATCAAGCAACTTCACCCATAAAACACTGAGAAAGGGATTCCACTGAACAGCTATTAGGAGACAGATGGGAGACTCTGGTCAAAGCCATTCAGACAGATGGGAGACTCTGGTCAAAGCCATTCAGCATACCCTTCACGTGCACAGGTATGGCTCTCCTGCAGAGGGACCACGGCTTAACGTTTCACACCAATCAGTTCGATTATACCTCGTTTAGGTCTCAGTTTGTGCATTCTGCTCTCCCCATTCGGGTCTATGTCCGGCAAGGACGTACCCAGAGGGGGGGGGGACTCCGGACCCCCTTCCGACACTGAAAATAGATTTTCAAAAACCAACTATAGAATCTTATTCCGTATAGAATATCATTTTAACCTTTCCTGTTCGGTGGAATACTTTAGTAATTGGGAAACCTCCACTCAAGTCTTATTCTCAGACCCTCCCCGCCCCTGAAACTAAATTCCTGGAACCTCCCTGAAATTGAATTCTCGGACCCCCGAAACTAAATTCTCTGCAGACGTCCCCACACCACAGGCCAACACCATTCGGCAAGCAATTTCCCTCCACTGTGCGACATCTACAGCAATCCAGCGCAATATGTCACGCAATGCATGCACCAGTGTCCACACTGAACCATTCGACGACGTTGGAATGAAACTGAATTACAGTCACGGCATCCCCTGATCAGTTGCTTCGGAATGCTAATCATTGCCAGGCACGGTGCCTGGGGTGCATCAAAGTGTGTCGTGGAAGGGGTCATGGCGCCACGTCGTCTTCTCGGATGAATCACGCATATGTTTGGGTGCAGATGATGGTCGCATCAGATTTTGGTGTCACTTCGGCCAGCCGCAGGATTCAGCACACATCCGGGAGTACCACAGTTACCGCACATCTGGCACTCTGGTGTGGGGGGGCCATCAGTTATGACTCCAGAACATCTTTAGTGTTTTTTTCAGGGAACTTTGCTATATATATATAACAGGTGAACTATATGCCAACGATATTCTAATGCCCCACGGTCTACCTTTTCTGTGGAGGTCTCCTGGTGACATTTTACAGAAGGATAATGCACATTCTCATACCACACGTGCTATCAGACATTGCCTATAAAAAGTCAACACCCTACCTTGGCCTGTTATGTCCCCGGATTTCTCTCCTACAGAGCACATATGGATGTGATCTATATATGGACATGTCCGACAGTATCCACAGCCAGTATATACACTGGACATCCTGTGTCTGCATTTGGAGGACGGATGGCAGAATGTGTCTCAGGACACTATTAGGGACCTGTATACATCGATGCCTGGCAGCATGCAACGCCGCCAACGGGGGTCATACCCCGTACTGAGAGCCCATATTGGATATCCCTAAATACACCCTTAATATGAACGCAGGTGATTGTGTGATTAATCTTTATTACATTGCAACGTGTTCTACCACTCTGATCAGTTTCACCAAGGCTCGAGGCTTGCTTCTTGGTGCTGTAATTTTTATTTACATGAGTGTATTGATCTTTGTAAGTGCATTCTTCCGGATTGCGTGAGATCCACCAGTCGCAGGTCTCGTGCTTCCTCTTCAATTGAAACGAGCAGAATATTTGCATTGTGCATGCATCATTAGTTCATTACTAACTGGGAAAACAAAATTCACGGAGATTCAAGGGTTGGCAATATTAATTTGCATTTGCGTGCAATTACATAATTATTCCCTGTCCTTTTCTCAGGGCAGGGAATAACTATGCAGTTACATGCAGATGCAAATTAATATTGCCAACCCTTCCTTGACCGGTTTTACTTATCGGTAAATCCTTCAGGGTGGATAGCCAGGGGATTAAAGAGTGTCAGAAAACGATGTCTGATCGATTTCTCGTTGAAGTTCAATGAGTCCTTCAAGGGGAAAAAGTAAAAGGGGTTTCAAACTCGAGTTCTATCAGAGGTCGAGACTCGGATTTTTAACGCAACACGAGAGAAGGCGGAAACCCGCGCGACAAAATTTTCGACTGGCGATCTTGATTATCTGAAATTACTCGGGGGGGGGGGGTATCCAAATCAGTTTAAAAATATGAAACTCTTTAACACTGAGAGCGCGTTGTAACACTGAGAGCACATTAAAAGCGCTCTCTCAGTTGAACACTGAGAGCGCTTTTAACACTGAGAGCGCGTTTGAATTGGAAAAATGTCAAGTCACGTACATTGTCACATAAGCCTGATAATAGGTCGTTCTTTGAATAGGTGCCAGAACCACTTATCACTGTTTTTTCTACACTGATTTCCATAAATTAAGGGACAAATATGAAAAATGCAATGTCGCGAAACTCCCACGATATTAATGCACGAGAATCATTCATTGTATGTAAAAAGCGATGCAATATTAAGGTATGAGATGAAAAAACGAATGGTGCTGGCAGCGGTACATGCAAATGCATCGAGCGTTAAAAGCGGACGTTTCGAAGCTGTTCTCCTACAAAGTGTGAAGTGGGTTTCCGAGATAGCAGATTTGCTGAATAGGTCTACCAGATATCATTTACCGGAAATACCGCGGTGGATAGCTGTGGGTGGTCTCGAGGAAGGCCAAAGTCATGTAGATGTTGCCAGATGGCTTAATAAACATCGTTCAGTGATGTATAGTCTTTGACAGAGATCCCATCAAGGACAAAATGCACTGATTCCGTAGTGGACGACGATGGGTAACAACCCGAAGAGAGGACCTCTATCTGGTGTTATGCGACATGAGGAAGAGAATGTTAACACCACTTCAACTGTGATCGGACCTCGCAACAGAGAGTGTTATGGCCATATCCACTACCACCGTACACCAAAGTCTTCATGAAGTATACCTGTGGGTTAGGCAGCCAGTGGTGCGCATGCCTCTGACCCAACGCCTCAATTAGGGTCGCTAAACTGGTGCAGAAATCATGGCAACTGAACCCAATAGCAATGGTAGTCCATGCTCTTCAGGATGAATCGAGATTTACCCTCCACAGCCATTCGCTGCATCAGTTGATGTGGAGGGATAGAGGAACACGCTATATACGTGAACGAGATACCTACGGTGATTAGTAGTGTCACAATTTGGGGAGGGATATATTTGGGTGACTGCACAGATCTGCACGTTCTTCCAATAACCTCCGTCACCAGTCGCAGCGATGAAATCTTCGACTCCTTTGCCTGGACATACGCGGGTGCAATAGATGATACCTTCCTCTTAGAAGACGACCACGCCCTTCCTCACTGTGGCCGCCTTGTCGATTGCTACCTGGAGAATAGCACTGTTAACGGGATCGAGTGGTCATCCGAGTCTCCCGAGCTAAATCCGATAGAACATTCATGGGATGCTCTCGGAAGATGGGTTGCATCTCTGAATCCCACACCTGCAAGATTCCTGGAGCTTTGGAGGAGCAATGGAGATTCCTACTCACAGAGAAGCTGGACAGTCTTATCAGCGGCATGAGGACATCGCTGTGAAGCCTTCATAGCTGTAAGAGGTGACCATGATATGTCAAATACTTGGGTTATATCAGTTGACCATCACCTTTTTACCATGCGACTGTATTCGTATATAATTTTGGGAATTAAAAGTGTTATTTCATTTTTTAACTGTTATTCTTATGCACAGTGTTTATTTACAATTATCTACCGATTCATATTCAGCAGATCCAACGAGAAAAACCATGTTTTCAGATTGTTCTTTAATTTATGGAAACCAGTGTATATTATAAAAAAATTCTTGATTTTATGTATGTATTATACATATAGGTACGTACGCAGATCCTTTGTAATGGATTTGGAGAACCCTGAATTCGAAACTATTAATGATTGGAGGATGGTTTTTGGACCAATCGTATTTCAATTTTGCCTACATTCTGCTTAAGTTTCCGAAAAGATTTCGTTCACACGTTCTAGTCCAGGTATATTTTTTATCCGGGAAATGGAGATTGTGACAGGTGAATTTTATTCCAGAGACATTCTTGACAATCATGGGAGGCGAAAGAAATTTTTCCAGGAGGGGGGCAAAAAATTTCGTGTTTTAGATAGAATGCCCTCTCTTTATTTGCTCTTTGTTCAAACGGTAATCCATGTTCACTTACAAAAATCTGAAATAAAATAGAATTTTAAATCTGAAATAGAAAATTTGTAAGTTATTAGAAACTAAAATTTATAACAAAATTACACAATTTAAAAAAATTATATATACCGAATATAAAAATAATAACATACAACAAGGGCGTTACTTTCGGAGCACTGTATTTCGATGGCGCCCCTCATTAATGAGTAGAGCTGCGAATACAGAAATCATGCATCGTAATGACGCAATACAACTAAGGATGCCCGAAAACGAAATAAAAAATAGGGACATTTATTTTTGAAAATGCATAAAAGTTTTTTTCATATACATAAATAATATACATATGAAAAAACAACAACTTTTCGTTAAAGAAAAAAACAACATTAATTTTTGATATAACTGATATTATTCAACATAAATTAATTTTCAGATCAATTTTTCTCGGGGGGGGGGGAGGATCAATTGTCCTTCTTGCTGCCCTCTGCCGACGCCCCTGTTGACATAGCGCTTTGCAGATTTTGAAGAGTATATACATAATTACTACGTTCATTTTTTTCATGCATTTTACTAATACATTTTTTACTAGGTTCATTTATGAATGAAGACTAACGCTCATCAATATTTCCTGCAGATGAGCTATTAGCTTTGCGGGTCAAATGTATAAAATCTCTCTACATCTGTGAGATGACGATGAATAAGTATATTTACTACTACTTAAAAATTAAAAGTGTGCTCCACTTCCCTGATTGTTGAAATGTTGTCTTTTTTAAATAAATTGGAATATTCGAAATGCTTGGCCGTCCAGTGTGATATTTCATGCATGGATTTCCCCTATGCCATTCGGCGTGGAGTTTAAAATTTAAGTTCCTACTTACAACAGAACCCAATCTTGAACCACATTTTTTCTACCTTATTATTTTTTATCGTTTCGAATTTTAACACTTTTCAATCCCTCCCTGTAACCTCCCAAATACATGACCGACTCCTCCCAAATTTCTCGTACTGGCTTTTCCCTTTTCTCCCCCTGCCTGGGTTAAAAATTAAAGCCTCTGCCTATAATCGAACTCCAGTTTGAGTTTAAAAAGACCTATATTTTTTACCCGCTTTTTCCCATTTTTTTTCATTTGCCATTTCGAATTCTCAGTTTTTGATAGGCTGTGTAACTATTTCTTCAGCGCTGGCGTGAGAATACAAAGGGATCTCTTGCATTTGATAATGGGAAAAGATTATATTTAAAATGAAAAAAAAAATCATCATTGAAAGAATGAAACGTTGGTTTGGATTGCTGCTATGGTCCTGTGCCAGTTTTGGTGATCAGTTTTGTATATACATCATACCTGTAAGTTTCAGTGTCTACGGTGCCCGGCACTGCTGTGGTCTGGCAGTGAGGGGATCCCACCGTATGCCATCGCGTCAGCGCTGGCCGGGGTTGGACACATTCTGACGTCATTCTCAGCAGACTCGGTGGATCTAAGGATGCAGATGGACCCAGAGGACGTCGCGAGTAGCCCTCAGGACTCATCGTCTCGGAGATGTCGTCTGAAGATGAAGAAGAGAAGCTAGAAGGAGGCCTGCGCAAGAGAGAGAGAAAAAAAAAACAAATTCATCGATTTCCTTCATCATACTCGAAAAGATATTATCCTAGTAAAGAACGACGAAGATTTCGGTCGCCATTTTGAAGATTTGCGGCCTTGCAGTTAGATCGACTTTAATGAGGAGAGGATCAAAAGTTTCAGCTGTAGTTTCTTCTGCTTTTCTTTGCCCATGATTGATGCATGGAAGTGTATTATGACGTAGTTACAAAGAGCGTAAGAATTATTCTTACTACTCGCAAAGGGGGGAAAAAAGAGGAAGGATAGTGAGAAAAAAAATTAAAATTTTAAACATTTTTGCTGCAGAGAAGGGGGGAAGTTAAAAGTTTACATATTCCACTGTTATTAATATTTCTTAAACTTATTTAAAGTAACTATTTTTAAATTTTTTAGGTATGAAGTTGTCCATAAGTTACATAACACCTCGAGAGGGAAGTATGGCATTAGTAATTGTGGTACGTCGCGTTACACGGAAAGGTTCAAAGGTCGTGTCGAAAGCTAAAACTGGAGACTTATTTCTGCAATCAGTTCTTTTCCCCTCATTTTATGATGGCAAAAATCAGCTAATTTATTATATTATCACATATAATTAGGATACTACGACTGAATTGAATCATAAAGGGTGCAAAATATGCGATTTTTTGTAAAAAAAAAAGGATACAAAATTTCTTCGGGAGGAAGGGAAGAGAGAAAAAACATTACGTGGTGTTACAAAAGGGACTTAAAATCCAACAAAAATAGCGTTGCGTCATTTATGGATGATGAGGTTTTAGGAGAATTAGAAAAGTATCGTATAGCCTTTGGTAAATATGTGATCCTCATTTTCAAAGAGAATGGAGTTCTTCATTTACCGACTCTTGCAAACATAAAAAAATTTCTCATTTACTCCTTAAAATGAAAAAGTTGCATTTTCTCACCCATCTTCATAATAATTTATACCTATTGGCATAATTGTAATATTCTGATCGGATTTTGCTCGGGAGACTCGGATGAGCACTCGATACAGTTAACAGTGCTATTCTCGCAAAAATATAATTTGTTCGAAATTGTAAGCAACAGCAATAATGTAAATGTTATTAGCTTGAAATTAGTAAATAACAAAATGCCAATTTTGAGTGCCCGGGATTAGTTGGGTTGGGTTGTTTTACCTCTGAGCAGCACGTTTTTGCACACCATGGGCTAAATGGCCAGGTCACATGGACCCCGAAGGCTCAGAGAAGGCTGGGGGAGGGACCCACTGAAAAAGCTGTTGGGAGACAGATGGTAGCCTCCCGTCAAGGAAATCCAGCGTGTTCTTTAACGTGTACAGGGTATGGCTCTCCCACACACGGCGCCACGGCTTAACGTACCATCCGACGGACGGCGGTCTTTCCAAGCCCATCGGTGTCCCCTACTGACCGTGGGCAGGGGGGGAATTTTGCGGAGATAAAGCTCAACGCTGACCCAGCTGGGACTCGAACCTGGGAACTACAGATTACGAGCCTGGCGCGCCACCGACTGAGCCACCCCGCCCCTACCCGGGATTATGTTTTGTTTTTAAGTCGTAAACTTTCACCCGAATGTGGTTTACCTTACACCAGTTTCTCGTGTTAGGTAAAATATAATGTTATTTACTCCCTTTCATAACGTTTAATTTTACTTTTCGGGGGTATGATTCTACCAGAGAATGGTGTTACCTTACACCTGTTGGGTACGTTGTTGGGTTGTGTTGTTTTACCTCTGAGCGGCACTTTTTTACACACCATGGGGTAAATGGCCATGTCACAAAGACCCTGAAGGCTGAGAGAAGGTTGGGGGAGGGGACCCACTGGAGTAGCAGTCGGAAGACAACTGAAAACCTCCCGTCAAGGTCATCCAGAGTGTTCTTTAACGTGCACAGGGTATGGCTCTCCCGCACACGGAGTCACGGCTTAACGTTCCATCCGACGGACGGCGGTCTTTCCAAGCCCATCGGTGTCTCCTACTGATCGTGGGAAGGGTAGGGAGTTTTGCGGAGATAAATCTCGACGCTGACCCAGCTGGGATTCGAACCTGGGAACTGCTGATTACGAGCCTGGCGCGTTATCGACTGAGCCACCCCTGCCCCGTGCAGGGTGGAGGTAGCTCAGTTGGTAGGGCGCTATGCTCGCAATATGCAGTTCCCAGGTTCGAGTTCCACCTGGGCTAGCATTGAGATTTATCTCTACAAAACTCTCCACCCTGCCCACGGTCAGTAGGAGACACCGATGGGCTTGGAAAGACGTTAAGCCGTGGTTCCGTGTGCAGGAGAGCTATATCCTGTGCGCATTAAAGAGCATGCCGGATGTTCTTGACGGGAGGCTGCCATCTACCACCTAACAACTGTCCAGTGGGTCCTTTTTACACAAAGTTTTCCGAGCTCATAAGGTCCTTTTGATCTGGCCATTTCTGTGCAAAGAAAGTGCCTCTTTGAGGTAAAATAATGGAACCTTTACACTTGTTTCAGTTGTTAGATTACTTTGGGCTGCCAACATAAACGGGTGTAACCTAACATTGTATACCGTTTTTTACAGTATATGAGCAGTGCGCATACTCTGAGTTCGCGTACTTTGCAACCGTACTGTATTACTTCAAGCTATGCATTTAGTACTCTCTGACGATGAAATGAAAACTTTTTAGCGCATTTGAAGAATACGAATCACTATATTTGGTTAATACCTAATCAACTGAAAAAGGATTTTTCATTAATCTCTTAAAGAAAAAAGGTTGCACTTTCCCACCCCCTTTGATGTGAAGGGACATATTGTTGCTGCCAATGGAAACCCCTTGATCATCACACTTGATCATCATCATCATCATCACACTCCACCACTAAAATATTAACACCTGGCTGCCAGCCAACATAAACTGCCAACCCAAATTGATCATTTGCAATATTCGTTTAAAATTTGGAAATTTAAAAAAATTTCCACTGTTAGAGGGCGCAATAAAATCTTTTTGGAGATTCGAAAAGCGTGAATTGTAATATTTTATGAATACCTATGCAACGCAAAAAAGATATTCAATTTATCTCTGAAAACAGTTATACCTTAAAACCAAAATTTCAGATTTCTCACATAATTTCGTTGCTTCCAATATTCGTTTAAAATTTTGCCATATTCAACTTTTCCACAATTAGAGGATGCAATTATATTTAATGAGAGATTCCGAAAGTTTGAATCGTAATATCCCATCAATACCTATCCAACCGAAAAAGAAAAATTTTAATTTGCCTCTAAAGACAAAAAGTTGAATGTTTACAAATGACAAAATGAAAATATTATCTCTTTTTTTTACAACGAGATAGAAATGTAAATAACAAAATGTGCAACTGAAATTTTGTTAGATTTTTTCATAATGCTAACGCAAATGATAATCGAGAAATTAAAATTTTGCGCCGCTCATTATTGCCACCTCGATGTGTTCATCCCCCCCCCCCTCCCCCCTGGATGGACCTGGTAAAACGACCATTTTCTCCAATCACAAATCGTGTGGCCAATGAGATGAATGCATTGGAAATCTACATTGTGCGATCACGTGCTCAAAGCGACAACAGATTCATGGAATTAAAAGTGACAGTAAATTGGTGACAGCAAGACGGCATTCATGACTCTTTCCGTCCAATTTGTTTTTCATATTGTTATTTTAATTCGTATGCAGATTATCTTTTTCCAAGCACAGTAATCTACTAGCATTATGAATTGTCAATTTTATAATAAAAAGGAGGAATTTTGTGATTTTGAATGTCTAACGTAAAATAATTATAGCTTCTGACATTTCGATCTTTACTCTGTTGAGTATTGACGCAGACTCGTATGCATCAAAGCCCTGTGCACAGATTAGCGGTGACCTTGTACGAATGGCAGGCTTCTTCAGTTCGTCTGCGTTTCACGAGCAGAAGGATCGTCGGAGGAATTGCTCCGAGAAGCCATCAAGATCCTGTGGCGATCACGAGCAGCATTCACTGGACGTGACAGATTACGGCGAAACAATTTTCTGCGAGAGAAAAGCTCGGCTCCTTTAAAGACTGCTCAGTGGCGATGTTCTCGTTCGATCTGAACCGTGTTGCTGGTTTAAAAGCTCAGAGTTGTAAGTTTCCGAAAAGGAAGGAACTTTTCACACTTATAATTGGCGATGAGTCCATTCTGAGTTCTTGAGCCCAACTACTTGCTGAAAGGAGTAATCTGGAAGTTTCTGATGAGAGAAATTCCCACCTCCCTTTCCACGAACTTGCATCCGCGTTCGTCTCAAAAGAATGGTTTCATTTTGTGGATCTAACTACTGCAGTGGTTAAACTGCGTGTCCTTGTGAAAGTGTTTCTATGTTCTAGAGAAACCAACACAAGCCAAAAGTTTACAGGTTATCTCCGTCTTCCGTGGTTTAAAAACACACACATGCAAAAAAATAAAATGAAATATTTTGCACTTTGTCAAACAAAAATAAGGATCTGTTTAAATTGCTTTTTTTTTCTTTAATACTTCGAAGTTTATTTTAGCAAGGTGTGGTTTGGCCATGTTGCGCCTATGGATAATTATAGATTAGCAAATAGGGTTATGAACAATGTGCCTAAAAGCCTCAGAAAGAGGAGGAGACTCAGGATGCGGTGGACAGACAATATCAAAAAGTACCTTGTTAGGATTGGTGTGCCGTGGCCAGATGCAGAAGATGTAGCTCAGGATAGATCTGCTTGAAGAACTAAATTTCATGATTTTTTTTTCAATGAAATTCATTTTCATTCCATTTTCTATTGAAAATCACAATATACAGTTTCAACAAATGTCAAATCCATCACCATTTTTCTGTATATAAATAGAGTTTATATGCTAAAAACCATATAATGCTAAAATCACCATATAATGCTAAAATCACCATAAAAATGCAATAATGATTTTTTAAACCCCGTTTAAACATCAACTACTGCCATTTTGCCTTGTTTTGTCTTCCACTAATTTTTCTTTGTAATATCGAAAAGCACTTCGAATTATCTGACTTCGTAGTTTTATAACTACAGTGTCTGTTGCTAGTTCCCAAAAAGAAAAACGTCTGGCTTCGGATGAAATGGGATTTAGGTTTCATCGTCTGCCAAGATGCCAACAGTGAAGATGCCAAGATGCCTACATTTCATCCGAAGTCAGATGAATCTCATCCTCATTTCTTCTGGGAGCCACAGCAGAGCAATACGACTAGCAGTTGTAACAAGGCACTTGCATCCTCTCTTCCACGATCACGTGTCCAAAGCTGTTTGACTCCTCAGGAGGGAATTAGAAACGAAACTGAATTGATGAGAGCAAGATCGCATTCGTGACATTTCCCTTCCTGTTTGTTTCTGATGGTGTTTTTTTAGTTCATATACAGACAGTCATGTCCACTAGGCCAGTACTAGGTAGCATACGTCAGTTACATTTTGCATAAGCGCCCTTATGCAAAATTCATCGGGAGCGTCCCATATAAGAAATCGAGTATCATTTGGAGGTGCTTAGTCTAAAGCACGTCCAACCGATACTTGATTTCTCTCTATTCGCTGCCTGCAGATATTGATTGAATCACGTGGTGTGCTTTTGTTCGGTCATTACTACTTTCAGCTGGGATTATTTAGCGCCCTGTAGCATAATTCCAGATGCAGATTTTGTTAAACACCTCACCCTGGATTCTAATTTTCCCGTATCTTAGACGCATTAAATTTTATTTCCCCGATATTTTGTTATTCTTGATTTTTTTTCTTGGGTTTTTTTACACCAGTGGCTGTGTTATTTCTTTCCTACATACATATATATACCGAAGAGCCAAAACATTATGACCACATGTCTTTATGCAAATCGAAGCAACTGCAGGTAAAGGACGGCGCATGTGAAGGTCATGAAACGGTTTAAATAACACCTTATACTGAGCTCTGTTAATCAGTGTTATTCTTGTTCTTCAGATTTGAAAGGCAGCGGACTTAAGTGAGTTTGACAAAGGCAAAATTGTAATGGGCAGACGACTGGGTCAGAGCATTTCCGAGACGGCAAGGCTTGTGGGGTGCTCATGGTCAGTTGTGGTTAGTACCTTCAAAAAGTGGTCTGAGGAGGGAAAAATCACGAACTGCCAGCAAGGTGTTGGTCGACCACGGCTCATCGATGCTAGAGGTGAGCGAAGGCTATCCGGTATGGTACGAGCCAACAGAAGGGATACTGTGGCGCAACTCGCCTGTATTTTGAATGCTGATGACAGGAGTAATGTGTCACAACACACAGTACATCGAACCCTGCTGAAAATGGGGCTGCATAGCCGCAGGCTGCTCCGAGGGCACATGCTAACCTCGGTTCACCGTTGAAAGCACCTACAATGGGCACGTGAGCATCAAAACTGGACCTTGAATGATTGGAAGAAGGTCAGTAGTATCATGCCATTCCACGGATCCCCCACTAGTGCTTTCCCCCCTATGACGTCACCGACCACGCCCCTATGACGTCACCGACCACGCCCCCTATGACGCAACATGACGTAATCATTACATAATCATTACGTAACCGACCTTTATTAATAATTCCTCCCCCTTTATTAAACCCCCTTTCCCCTCAGTGGCGCCATCTGTTGACAGTGAGAAGTACTATTTTCCCCAAAAACCCCTTTATTTTAAGTCTAATTTCTCGTTTTCGGCCCCCACGGTCGACCTACCTATATTTTAAGCCCTCCCCCTTATGAAAAACCCTCTGGCGCCATCTGTTGACAGTGAGAAATACTATTTTCCCCAAAAACCCCTTTATTTTAAGTCTAATTTCTCGTTTTCGGCCCCCACGGTCGACCTACCTATATTTTAAGCCCTCCCCCTTATGAAAAACCCTCTGGCGCCATCTGTTGACAGTGAGAAATACTATTTTCCCCAAAAACCCCTTTATTTTAAGTCTAATTTCTCGTTTTCGGCCCCCACGGTCGACCTACCTATATTTTAAGCCCTCCCCCTTATGAAAAACCCTCTGGTTGACCATTTTAAGGCCCCACTCCTTCACTCGGCTGATGCAAGTCTCAGAATAATTGCATGGAACGATTGACTGGTCTTAGAATAATTGTACAGAAAAGGATGATACAAAATTCCTTAGTAATTAAACACTCATCAAAATTCCCTTACCTCTATTAAAAATCATCCTACAGTTGAAACTCATTTTACTCTTACTGTTTCCATAGAAAATACCATAGGGTGAAATTAATAATGGTTTAAATTATTCGTAGGGATGACATGTTAAATCTGCTTTTAGAACACACGTCTGCAGTGGAAAAATTTTCAAACTCCGTTAATCAACTCCCTAGTAATTAAACACTCGTCAAAATATTCCTCACCTTTATTAAAATCACGGTCGAAATAAAAATCAGTTTTTCTGTAGATGTGTTTCACCGGAAAAAAAAAAATCGTCCCTCGCTCTGTGGATTCCGTCCGACCTACCATTCTTTATAACTAGCTTTTTCTATGTATTTCTTACATCAAAGCCAACACTAGCACTGAACTCTTTTGAATGCAGATCTCAAATTGTAAATCAACTCACAGAGTTGTATTTATTCCTTAGTAATTAAAATCCTTTGCTATTCATTTAGCCAGGACGACTAAACGATTCCTTTATAATTAAAATTCCCTGCTATTAAACTCCCTAGTAATTAAACACTCGTCAAAATTCCCTTACCTTTATTAAATAAAACAGTTTTCTGTAGAGGCGTTTTATCGAAAAAAAAAAACTTCTCTCCGGCCAACGAGAGTCGAACGCGCTACCCAAGCTTCACTCTGTGAACTCCTAACAAGAACCAACCTGCAATGGAAAAGGCATTCCTGAAGTCGTACGTGGAGTCATGCCCACACGTGTCCGTTTACCGGTCAGGTAGCAACGAAACATCTCCTGACACAATCGCCCTGGGAGGTTGAGTGTCCAGTGTGGTGACTCATACGATGTTGTTCTCTGAGGGTAGGTGACGTCACAACAAGGGGAAAGTAACGTGGAGTGACCAGCGAGTGACACGTATCAGAAGACTGAGCACTGGGGATGTTTAACCTTCAGTATAATTTTACACAGTGTGTTAGGAATAACAACTCTTATAGCATAGTTATTGCGGGTAGGCTCCCTCTCCCACTTTTAAAATTTAGATCTTACACCGACAATCTTTTCATATACGTATTTTTATAACCATTTTAAAACCAACACTTATTTCTTTTATCCCTAGCGATTACTGGTTGTTGCATTTTTTACTAGAAGAAACCCTACCCCTGCAGTAACAGCCCCCGCAGAAAATAAAAAAAAATGCTATCGGGCGAAAAATTAATAAAATCTGATTTTATTCGTCGTGATGAAAAATATTGATGGGGTAATAGGTTCGACTTAAAAGACTTCGTGTTCGGATCCTCACCACGGACAACCTCTCGCTGAAGGACGGTTAAACCCTACGAAATTATTCCAAACGGGGAATCACAAGGTTTTTATTGACGAATGAATCTTGGACCTGTACTGCTTCCGTACATCGTGAAAACCCACTCACAGCCTTGATCCGTGTTCCCAATTTCCTTTACTAAGTCACTTCAAAAAACATTGTGATTGCAAAAGTATGACTAACAGTTTTATTACGCCACGTTTTAAAAATACTTATTACTGCTGTATCCGCGGTACGGGAGAGTAACACTGTTCGAAGAAAAATCAGGTAAAACAGTTTTAAAAAAAAATCGTTTCCTCCGTCGTTTGCGTATGTCTCATCACGCTGGTGAAACCGGGTGAAAAAATATTTTTTTTTTTGTACGAGGTAGAATGTTAAAACTACGTCGCGTGCAAAAACTTTAGTCCCATCACGAATGCACATTAATGGAGTAGGGAGGTCGTAGTTTAATACTTCAGCTATAAAAAAATAATACAATGTCTCACGCACCCCTCTCAACTTGTCTACGCTAATCCGCTGAAATTTTATTTGCAACGGGTCCCTAGCGATTACTGGTTGTTGCATTTTTTACTAGAAGAAACCCTACCCCTGCAGTAACAGCCCCGCAGAAAATAAAAAATGCTTTCGGGTGAAAAAATTAATAAAATCTGATTTTATTCGTCGTGATGAAAAATATTGAGGAGTGATAGGATCGACCTAATAGGCTCCGTGTTCGGATCCTCACCCCGGACAGCGTTTCACTGACGGATGGTTAAGTCCTACGAAAATAAAAAATTCCAAACGGGGGATGAAATTGACGAATGAATCTGTGCTGCTCCAAGCATTAGGTGCGCTGTCTTACATCGTGAAAACTCACTGGCACTCTTTATCGTGGATTTCGGACTCGATATTTTCCCCAAGTCCGGAGACGGTTCTCTGCACAACCCTTTATGATAGGTTTCAACGCACCCCATGTAGACTTTTGAAATGACACGTCCTAAACCTTCAAGAGTTGTGCGTATTAGTCTCCATCGGGTTGGTGCCGTCAGATATCTGTGTTTCCACGTAGTAACGCAACACCGAAGAAAAAACGTCTCTCCCATCGTTTGCGGCGAGCGTATGTCTCATCACGCTGATGAAATCGGGTAAAAAATAACTTTTTTGTACGAGGTAGAATGTTATAGAAAGTAAGAATGCTAAAAAACTTTCATCATGAATGCATATTAACGGAGTAGGGGAACATTAGTTTAAAACTTCGACTATAAAAATAATACATTGCTTCACGCACCTCCACTAATCCACTGAAATTATATTTGCAACGGGACTGATAGCCAAAATTTAGCAAACGAAACCGCTTAACTGACATATATGCTCTGATCGCGCCTACTGCTTACAAGAGAGACGACCTTCTAACCCGTTTCGATATCTTGTACACTCATCCCCATGTGATCTGACAAGACACAACAAGCGTGTGGTATGCAAAGGTCACGGGGACCAACGTGGAATGCGGCGTCTTTGAGAAGAGTGGCGGGTCCGTCCGAAAACCTAATGGGAAAGTTAAATAATTACTGTTTCCTCTCGAAATACAGAAGGAATTCTTCTGCTGATAGACGCACTTAAAAATAGGAATTTATGAAATTCAAAGGGAGATTGTTGTTTTTACATATTATCGGGATTACAATTAATACCGATTCCCTGCCCTTTAGGTTATGAAATATAACTGGAACCTTATTAGATCACTTAAAATTGAGTTGACACACCTTATGACCGACTCCTCGGAGAAGTGCTAAATCTATGTGGCGGAATACTAAAAATAGAATTCATACGTTTCCGTAAAAAACTTTAGTTCCAATATGAGTTAAAAGGTTATGGTTCGACTCAGGAAAAATAGGATTCGACCTCGGACATTAGAAAAGATGTGCGCCGTATAATTCCGTGGAAAAATACGAAAATCTTTAGCAATATCTCAGGCGTCCTTTGTTAGGCGATAGTATTAACATCCTTATACGTTCTCACTTCAAGCTTGCTTTCTTTATCATAACCCTCGATGCTTGCGAAAATTATCAAAGATGAATAGATGTCTGAATGTACAATCTTCGGAGTTCATTTTACTGTAGATGTCTAATTCTGGCAGGATACCTCTCCACTTTTAAAATTTAGATCTTACGCCAAAACCCGATAGTCCTTTCATATACGTATTAGTAGTTTATTCACAACCTACGGATCCCCCTTTGCACAGTGCTTTCCCCCCCTATGTCGCAATCGTCCACGTTGCCTTCTTGACTTGGACCCCCTATGTCGCAATCGACCGGAAATTAACCTGTGCTGGGCCACGTTGCCTTCTGAACTTTGACCCTTATATTGCAATCAACAGGAAATTGACCCTGGCGTTGCAACTGTCATGGTATTAATAATTCATAATTCATAATTAATAATTCATAATTGAAAATTCCTCCCCCTTTTAACCCCTGGTGCTATCTAGTTTTTAACTCTAATTTTAAGACCCCTTCTCGAATAGTCTCGATTTTTCTTTATTTCAGACTCACCTTTTATTTTAAAACCTCGATTTTGCAAACCCCTTGGTTGTCCCACCCATATTTTAAGCTCCCCTTCTCGAATAGTCTCGATTTTTCTTGATTAGACCCCTACCCATATTTTAAGCCCTCTTCATAGACCCCTGGTTGACCTATATTTTAAGCTCCCCTTCTCGAATAGTCTCGATTTTTCTTTATTTCAGACTCGCCTTTTATTTTAAAACCTCGATTTTGCAAACCCCCTGGTTGACCTATATTTTAAGCCCTACCCATATTTTAAGTCATGGATTTTGCAAACCACATGGTTGACCTATATTTCAGACTCACCTTTTATTTTAAAACCTTGATTTTGCAAACCCCCTGGTTGACACACCTATATTTTAAGCTCCCCTTCTTGAATAGCCTCGATTTTTCTTTATTTCAGACTAACCTTTTATTTTAAAACCTCGATTTTGCAAACCCCCTGGTTGACCCACCTATATTTTAAACTCCCCTTCTCGAATAGTCTCGATTTTTCTTTATTTCAGACTCACCTTTTATTTTAAGCCCTCTTCATAGACCCCACTCCCCTGGTTGACCTATATTTTAAGCTCCCCTTCTCGAATAGTCTCGATTTATCTTTATTTCAGACCCCCCAATGGTTGACTTATATTTTAAACCCTCGACTTGCAAACCCCCTGGTTGACCTATATTTTAAGCCCTACCTATATTTTAAGCTCCCCTTCTCGAATAGTGTCGATTTTTCTTTATTTCAGACTCGCCTTTTATTTTAAAACCTCGATTTTGCAAACCCCCTGGTTGAGCTATATTTTAAGCTCCCCTTCTCGAATAGTCTCGATTTTGCTTTATTTCAGATTCACCTTTCATTTTAAGCCCTCTTCATAGACCCCACCCCCCTGGTTGACCTATATTTTAAGCTCCCCTTCTCGAATAGTCTCGGTTTTTCTTTATTTCAGACTCGCCTTTTATTTTAAAACCTCGATTTTGCAAACCCCCCTGGTTGAGCTATATTTTAAGTCCTCCTTCTCGAATAGTCTCGATTTTTCTTTATTTCAGACTAACCTTTTATTTTAAAACCTCGATTTTGCAAACCCCCTGGTTGACCTATATTTTAAGCCCTACCTATATTTTAAGTCATGGATTTTGCAAACCACCTGGTTGACCTATATTTCAGACTAGCCTTTTATTTTAAAACCTCGATTTTGCAAACCCCCTGGTTGAGCTATATTTTAAGCTCCCCTTCTCGAATAGTCTCGATTTTTCTTTATTTCAGTCTCACCTATATTTTAAGCCCTGAATTTTGCAGACCCTCCTGGTTGACCTACATTTTAAGACCTACCTATATTTTAAGCCCCCTCCTTCCCTCGGATTACAAGTCTCAATTGTAAAAATCAACTCTCAAAGTTGTATTCTTATTAATTAAAACCCTTTCTATTAAAAGTTACCTCTATTAAAAATCTTTTGCTATTCATTTTGCCAGGACTGCTAAACGATTCCCTTTTATTAAATTTCAATTCTTTGGGATTCATTTTTTCCAACCCCGTTAATCGATCCCCTAGTAAATAAAAACTCTCACTCACCTTTATTAAAATCATCCAGCGCTCGTAATAAATCAGTTTAATCGGGAAAAAAAAAAATCATTCCCTCGCTAGCGTACCTCAACGTTAATTTCGGGAAAAAGTCTCATCGGATCCAAGGTCCACGTATTTTACTAGAAGAATGACACAGTAACTGTTTCACAGAAAAATTAATAAAATTTGGTTTAATTATTCGTAGGACTTGTATATAAGATCTACCTTGTAATAGACGTTCAACAGGCTAAAAGTTTTCCAAGTCCGTTATCGGTGTATCGGAAATCGTACGTTTCCTGTAGACATCCTTCAGATCGCTTATTAGGGGGTAGCAACAGCACTTTCGCCACATCACACGATATGGTGCAATCCTTTATCAGCTGGAAGGTCAAAAGGTCAAATGTCCAGGCTTCACTGTGTCTGCATTTGACACTGATAAGGTTTAAAAATAGATATTTCCTAGAATCCACATTGCCTTCTCAGATTGGACTTTGAACCCTATGTCGCAACCGACCATATTTTAAGTCCTCTTCATAGAACCCCTGGTTGACTTATATTTTAAGTCCTCTTCTCGAATTTTCTTGTTTTTCCCCTGTTTAACCCATATTTTAAGCCCTCCCCTCTTCATAGATCCACCTATATTTTAAGCCCTCCCCTCTTTAAACCAAATCAGTTTTTGCGCATTTAATCGGTGTCATCCAACGTCCATACTATTTTTAGTACGTCTCCTGTATTTAAAAAAAAAAAAAAAATATTGGCTTTCCTCGCCGTATTTGAACGCGCTACCTCAGTACCGATAGCTGAAGCGTCATCGCCAGGGCGCGGATTTTTGCGGAGATAAATCTCAACTCTGGCCCTGCTATCCGCTCGACAATATTTGCTACTGATAAAACGATTTCGTTCATTAAAAATAAAAACTAATTAAATAATGGGGTATCACTGAGAAAATACTGGGAAGAACACAAACTGATTTCGTGCTAAAACATCTCCAGATTTCAGCTTACTTGAAAAACTATTGTTAGAAATGAACCAGTGATTTGAATCACTCAACTTCCATAAGAATACACAATTATGGTACAGTGTCGGGAAGAAATATGTTTCAACGAAATTCAATTGCATGTATTACGATCAGAAAATAATTTAGTGGACAAAGTTTAAAATAGTTATTAAATGGTACCTTACAGTGCAAGTGCGCTTCAGGGGAAAAGCCTCCCCTTCGAACACTGAACCCCGTTTTTCCGAAGTAACTGTGTCACAAGTCTTCCTACATCATCCCTAAACAGAGAATCGAATTCAATGTGCAAGAAGATCAAGACCTCATTTGAAGGAGCACATAGTGGATACTGTACTCCATAGTGAAATGAACATTGGCCTCTTGCGGGACCTAGTTATATCCCTACTCCAAGAGAATTACTAATGAAAACGTGCTATTGTTAATGTATGTAATTCCGACAAAAAATGTTTTGTCTGTTTTAGCCACTTTGTATCCTGCAATAGGAAACACTGAACACCTTAACAACTATATACATTTAGAAGAAAACACATCAGGTCTAATTTTCCCTTTAACAATAAATCAAATATCTAAATTCGAAAAAATTAACATTTCTGTCTGGATACGAGAAAGAGATGTTCCCACACTACATCACACCATTCAGATTTAAAGCGCACGCAAATCTCCTACTGTTATCAGACGATGAAAAGTAGCATTATTGTTCCATTAAGAATTTGTTTCTATGAAATTCAAAGGGAGAATGCTGTTTTCCATATTATAGGGAATGCAATTAATACATTCCTTGCAGATGGCTGTCCTTTAGGTTATGAAATAATCTTATTAGAACGCTTAAAATTGAGATGACACACATTAGCTCCTCGGAGAAGCGCTAGCGGGTAGAAGACTATACCCGTGTAATGAAAATATTCATTCGACATAAAAAAAAAACCTACGCCAATATCGCGTACACTGACGTGCTCCTCTTAGCTGATGTGTTTGGTGGCAGATACTGACCCCTGCTATGTTTACACAGCTCCTGCCTTCATACCTGAAGATGACAAATACTAGTGTTGATAACCTACAATGTATCTTTTTGGAAGGCATACGAGGAGGAATTTCGGTGATATGCAGACAACAAGCATTTAGAATGAAAAACTGATTGCAAGTTTGCTTTACTGTCATACAAACCTGAAAAGAGATGAAATGGGTAGTACTTTATCCATGATACACCATGTGACTAGGTCGTTAAATCAAATTACATGCATAAACGAAAATTAGAAAAACAACGAAATGCTTGGTAAATTCAATGAGAATCACTAAAATGTAAAGAGTGTTGGAATATCTGTAAATGCACACACATTTCAGTGGATAGGTGAATATTTTCACAATTCTTTGGAAGTGGAAGGCACAATAACTGTAAAACATACTGTGACGAGAGAGAAAGTATAAAAATGTAGTGGGATGGTTGTAAAAAATCGCTTCAAAACAGAAAATTACAACGCAAATACTGAAAGATAGAAAAAAACGACTATTCGACGGTTATTCCAAACTGCTATCTCACGCTCTTTTCAGATTTCCTGGTTCTATAGTTCCCTGGTACGTAGCGCATAAGTGTGGGTGTAGTTGGCTATTTTTCGTTGCAAACACAAGTTGTTTTCACTATTAGTTATTTTTCCTGCATGAGAATACACATTTCTATACTACATTGCGTACACACGGATGGACGAATATCACAAAATACTTTGCATATAGAAAACATCAGCAAAGAACCACAGAAGTTTGGAAATTTAAAATCTGAAAACTCAGTGTTTATAAGAAAACAACAATATTTTCAGTACTTCCATGAAAAGTTGAGTCCCAGAATCGATCCACTAGACCTGACTTTGCATTCTCTGACTTCAACCACCAATAAAACGTAATGTAAGCTCTCTCGTCGGTTATCCCAACCCGCTATCTCTTTTCAGAGTTTCTGGCCCCCTCGGTACGTTTGAATAAGCGCATAAGTGTGGGTGAAAATGGCTATTTTTCGCTGCAAACACAAGTTTTTCGACAAAGATAGGGTGTTTCACTACAATCTAACACGGGATTTCATGTGTGTTTAGTTATTTTTCCTGCATGAGAATATTTCTAATCCTTCTCATAGACAGCAGGTTAGTTACTTCGGATCTAACAAAGCCAAGGTTTGAGATCCATAGTAAGACATGAACGTTTGTGTTGTTTTCCTACCAAGATCCCGACATCCTCTCACCCCCTTCTACTGGGTCGTATGAAAAAATCCTGTAACTGTTACGACAATTAGCTGCGTGAAGGCGTATTTATTTTTAAAGCAAAGACACACTAATTTCGGACTCGCTAGCTAGAGAATGATATATTAACTTGCTAAAGTTTGATTTTAATGATCAGATAGTGTATACATCACCACTTTTTTAGTTCATACTAATATCTTCTAACTTTCAAAGGAAATATTGTCTCATTATAAGCGATTTCATACAAAGAGATGCGCACTCTATGCTTCACATTTAAATCTATAGAGATAACGATCACTGCCCATGGAACACATCTGCGAAAAACACGCTATGATAGGGTTTGAGGAAGATTTTTAGTCCATGGGGGTGCTGCACTGCAGGAAAGCACATTATCTTTGAGATCAGAACCTACATGAAAGTTATACTGTTTGGGTTTGAGAAAGATTCTTTAGTTCACGGGACACCGCATGAATAAGTGCATAAGTGTGGGTGAAGACGGCTATTTTTCGCTGCAAACACAAGTTTTTCGACAAAGATAGGGTGTTTCACTACAATCTAACACGGGATTTCATGTGTGTTTAGTTATTTTTCCTGCATGAGAATATTTCTAATCTATCTCATAGACAGCAGGTTAGTTACTTCTGATCTAACAAAGCCAAGGTCTGAGATCCATAGTAAGACATGAAGGTTTTTGTTGTTTTCTTACCAAGGTCCCGACATCCTCTCACATGAAATATTACTGTACTAGAATCTAGAAAAATCACTATCCATTACATTAATTTTTTTATTACATTCATGTATTTCACCCATTTTCTTGTCAAGAGCTAAAATTATTTGATGAATGAACGACAAAATATCTTCAAATGCAGTGGACGCATGACAGAATAACTTCAAAATAAGTTCCAATAGCTGAAAAACAACTGTAAAAAATTAGATAAATACACACAGGGAAAGACAGAATTGCTTTCAAAACATTAAAATACCCTAAATGTGTGGCTGAATCACCTCCAAATATCTCCAGCACACTTTTAAAGGAAATATTGTCTCATTATAAGCGATTTCATACAAAGAGATACGCACTCTATGCTTCACATTTAAATCTATAGAGATAACGATCACTGCCCATGGAACACATCTGTGAAAAAACACGCTACGATTGGGTTTGAGAAAGATTTTTAGCCCATGGGGGTGCTGCACTGCAAGAAGGCACATTATCTTTGATATCAGAACGTACGTGAAAGTTATACTGTTTGGGTTTGAGAAAGATTCTTTAGTTCACAGGGCACCGCATTACACTAAAGCACACTGTCTTGTACGTATGTCTGTCTGTATGTTTGTTTCTCTCTCTCTCTCTGTGTGTGTGTTTGTGTCTATGTGTAAATATGTATGTTACTACGAAATGTGTGTACGTGTAGATGTGTGCATATATGTCAAGATGTAACTGTGTCTGCATGTTTGTTTCTCTCTAGGTGTGTGTGTTTCAGTGAATCGTGTATGTGTGCGTATGTGAGTGTGTGTATGTTCATGTATGTTAATATGTTTCTTTATATGTATATGTTTTCGTGCGTATGTGTTAAGATGTCTGTGTGCACATAGTCGTTTCTCTGTATGTGTATACGTCTTCATGTTTGTCTCTCTCTCTCTGTGTGTGTGTGTGTTAAAGTGTCTGTATGTGTTTCATCTTTATGTGTATATGTTATCGTGTGTGTGTGTGTGTTAAAGTGTCTGTATGTGTTTCATCTTTATGTGTATATGTTATCGTGTGTGTGTGTGTGTTTGTTCACATACAAGAATAAGCATATTGTCTTACGGACACTTGCTTGCTACAGAAGAAGCTAACAATTTAAAACGAGACTAGTGGTTATGCAAAATATTTCATGTGTGCGTATGTGAGTGTGTGTGTATGTTGATGCATGTTAATATGTTTCTTTATATGTATATGTTTTCGTGCGTATGTGTTAAGATGTCTGTGTGCACATAGTCGTTTCTCTGTATGTGTATACGTCTTCATGTTTGTTTCTCTCTCTGTGCGTGTGTGTGTGTGTTGAAGTGTCTGTATGTGTTTCATCTTTATGTGCATATGTTATCGTATGTATGTGTGTGTGTTCACATGCAAGAATAAACATATTGTCTTACGGACACTTGCTTGCTACAGAAGAAGCTAACAATTTAAAACGAGCCTTGTGGCTATGCAAAATATTTCATCACAGATCTTAACTTGAATACTCATATTTCAGGAGATGTAAGGATTTTTCTTCAGCACGTTCGAATATTTTTTGAACACGACTGTCTTACGTTACGTCTTACGTTACGTTTCCTGTCAGATGTCTCGTAACGAACAAAGCGTGTGTGTTCTGCTAATATAGAAGAGGACATTCAACCGAGAATATTTCAAACTTAGAATAATACGACATCCTGATGCGTTAAGAACGAAGTGGAGGGATACTAACAGCTGAAACACGACCTGAAGCGATCGAAATCCTGTTGTTTCGCGAAAGGGGACGAAGGGTGATAAAACGTAATACTACTGAAAAAATCCAGTTGTTTCAAAAAAGAGGCCTCTTTTTTGAAACAACTGGATTTTGAAACAACTGGATTCAAAAAAGAGGCCTCTTTTTTGAAACAACTGGATTTTTTCAGTAGTATTACGTTTTATCACCCTTCGTCCCCTTTCGCGAAACAACAGGATTTTGATCGCTTCAGGTCGTGTTTCAGCTGTTAGTATCCCTCCACTTCGTTCTTAACGCATCAGGATGTCGTATTATTCTAAGTTTGAAATATTCTCGGTTGAATGTCCTCTTCTATATTAGCAGAACACACACGCTTTGTTCGTTACGAGACATCTGACAGGAAACGTAACGTAAGACGTAACGTAAGACAGTCGTGTTCAAAAAATATTCGAACGTGCTGAAGAAAAATCCTTACATCTCCTGAAATATGAGTATTCAAGTTAAGATCTGTGATGAAATATTTTGCATAGCCACAAGGCTCGTTTTAAATTGTTAGCTTCTTCTGTAGCAAGCAAGTGTCCGTAAGACAATATGTTTATTCTTGCATGTGAACACACACACATACATACGATAACATATGCACATAAAGATGAAACACATACAGACACTTCAACACACACACACACGCACAGAGAGAGAAACAAACATGAAGACGTATACACATACAGAGAAACGACTATGTGCACACAGACATCTTAACACATACGCACGAAAACATATACATATAAAGAAACATATTAACATGCATCAACATACACACACACTCACATACGCACACATGAAATATTTTGCATAACCACTAGTCTCGTTTTAAATTGTTAGCTTCTTCTGTAGCAAGCAAGTGTCCGTAAGACAATATGCTTATTCTTGTATGTGAACAAACACACACACACACACGATAACATATACACATAAAGATGAAACACATACAGACACTTTAACACACACACACACACGATAACATATACACATAAAGATGAAACACATACAGACACTTTAACACACACACACACAGAGAGAGAGACAAACATGAAGACGTATACACATACAGAGAAACGACTATGTGCACACAGACATCTTAACACATACGCACGAAAACATATACATATAAAGAAACATATTAACATACATGAACATACACACACTCACATACGCACACATACACGATTCACTGAAACACACACACCTAGAGAGAAACAAACATGCAGACACAGTTACATCTTGACATATATGCACACATCTACACGTACACACATTTC
The DNA here is from genome assembly GCA_038380435.1 of Ryuthela nishihirai. NCBI lineage: Eukaryota > Metazoa > Arthropoda > Arachnida > Araneae > Heptathelidae > Ryuthela > Ryuthela nishihirai. Next base: position 67,147,477 of record JAWZYU010000015.1, on the reverse strand, counting down.
GTAGTAACATACATATTTACACATAGACACAAACACACACACAGAGAGAGAGAGAGAAACAAACATACAGACAGACATACGTACAAGACAGTGTGCTTTAGTGTAATGCGGTGCCCTGTGAACTAAAGAATCTTTCTCAAACCCAAACAGTATAACTTTCACGTACGTTCTGATATCAAAGATAATGTGCCTTCTTGCAGTGCAGCACCCCCATGGGCTAAAAATCTTTCTCAAACCCAATCGTAGCGTGTTTTTTCACAGATGTGTTCCATGGGCAGTGATCGTTATCTCTATAGATTTAAATGTGAAGCATAGAGTGCGTATCTCTTTGTATGAAATCGCTTATAATGAGACAATATTTCCTTTAAAAGTGTGCTGGAGATATTTGGAGGTGATTCAGCCACACATTTAGGGTATTTTAATGTTTTGAAAGCAATTCTGTCTTTCCCTGTGTGTATTTATCTAATTTTTTACAGTTGTTTTTCAGCTATTGGAACTTATTTTGAAGTTATTCTGTCATGCGTCCACTGCATTTGAAGATATTTTGTCGTTCATTCATCAAATAATTTTAGCTCTTGACAAGAAAATGGGTGAAATACATGAATGTAATAAAAAAATTAATGTAATGGATAGTGATTTTTCTAGATTCTAGTACAGTAATATTTCATGTGAGAGGATGTCGGGACCTTGGTAAGAAAACAACAAAAACCTTCATGTCTTACTATGGATCTCAGACCTTGGCTTTGTTAGATCAGAAGTAACTAACCTGCTGTCTATGAGATAGATTAGAAATATTCTCATGCAGGAAAAATAACTAAACACACATGAAATCCCGTGTTAGATTGTAGTGAAACACCCTATCTTTGTCGAAAAACTTGTGTTTGCAGCGAAAAATAGCCGTCTTCACCCACACTTATGCACTTATTCATGCGGTGTCCCGTGAACTAAAGAATCTTTCTCAAACCCAAACAGTATAACTTTCATGTAGGTTCTGATCTCAAAGATAATGTGCTTTCCTGCAGTGCAGCACCCCCATGGACTAAAAATCTTCCTCAAACCCTATCATAGCGTGTTTTTCGCAGATGTGTTCCATGGGCAGTGATCGTTATCTCTATAGATTTAAATGTGAAGCATAGAGTGCGCATCTCTTTGTATGAAATCGCTTATAATGAGACAATATTTCCTTTGAAAGTTAGAAGATATTAGTATGAACTAAAAAAGTGGTGATGTATACACTATCTGATCATTAAAATCAAACTTTAGCAAGTTAATATATCATTCTCTAGCTAGCGAGTCCGAAATTAGTGTGTCTTTGCTTTAAAAATAAATACGCCTTCACGCAGCTAATTGTCGTAACAGTTACAGGATTTTTTCATACGACCCAGTAGAAGGGGGTGAGAGGATGTCGGGATCTTGGTAGGAAAACAACACAAACGTTCATGTCTTACTATGGATCTCAAACCTTGGCTTTGTTAGATCCGAAGTAACTAACCTGCTGTCTATGAGAAGGATTAGAAATATTCTCATGCAGGAAAAATAACTAAACACACATGAAATCCCGTGTTAGATTGTAGTGAAACACCCTATCTTTGTCGAAAAACTTGTGTTTGCAGCGAAAAATAGCCATTTTCACCCACACTTATGCGCTTATTCAAACGTACCGAGGGGGCCAGAAACTCTGAAAAGAGATAGCGGGTTGGGATAACCGACGAGAGAGCTTACATTACGTTTTATTGGTGGTTGAAGTCAGAGAATGCAAAGTCAGGTCTAGTGGATCGATTCTGGGACTCAACTTTTCATGGAAGTACTGAAAATATTGTTGTTTTCTTATAAACACTGAGTTTTCAGATTTTAAATTTCCAAACTTCTGTGGTTCTTTGCTGATGTTTTCTATATGCAAAGTATTTTGTGATATTCGTCCATCCGTGTGTACGCAATGTAGTATAGAAATGTGTATTCTCATGCAGGAAAAATAACTAATAGTGAAAACAACTTGTGTTTGCAACGAAAAATAGCCAACTACACCCACACTTATGCGCTACGTACCAGGGAACTATAGAACCAGGAAATCTGAAAAGAGCGTGAGATAGCAGTTTGGAATAACCGTCGAATAGTCGTTTTTTTCTATCTTTCAGTATTTGCGTTGTAATTTTCTGTTTTGAAGCGATTTTTTACAACCATCCCACTACATTTTTATACTTTCTCTCTCGTCACAGTATGTTTTACAGTTATTGTGCCTTCCACTTCCAAAGAATTGTGAAAATATTCACCTATCCACTGAAATGTGTGTGCATTTACAGATATTCCAACACTCTTTACATTTTAGTGATTCTCATTGAATTTACCAAGCATTTCGTTGTTTTTCTAATTTTCGTTTATGCATGTAATTTGATTTAACGACCTAGTCACATGGTGTATCATGGATAAAGTACTACCCATTTCATCTCTTTTCAGGTTTGTATGACAGTAAAGCAAACTTGCAATCAGTTTTTCATTCTAAATGCTTGTTGTCTGCATATCACCGAAATTCCTCCTCGTATGCCTTCCAAAAAGATACATTGTAGGTTATCAACACTAGTATTTGTCATCTTCAGGTATGAAGGCAGGAGCTGTGTAAACATAGCAGGGGTCAGTATCTGCCACCAAACACATCAGCTAAGAGGAGCACGTCAGTGTACGCGATATTGGCGTAGGTTTTTTTTTTATGTCGAATGAATATTTTCATTACACGGGTATAGTCTTCTACCCGCTAGCGCTTCTCCGAGGAGCTAATGTGTGTCATCTCAATTTTAAGCGTTCTAATAAGATTATTTCATAACCTAAAGGACAGCCATCTGCAAGGAATGTATTAATTGCATTCCCTATAATATGGAAAACAGCATTCTCCCTTTGAATTTCATAGAAACAAATTCTTAATGGAACAATAATGCTACTTTTCATCGTCTGATAACAGTAGGAGATTTGCGTGCGCTTTAAATCTGAATGGTGTGATGTAGTGTGGGAACATCTCTTTCTCGTATCCAGACAGAAATGTTAATTTTTTCGAATTTAGATATTTGATTTATTGTTAAAGGGAAAATTAGACCTGATGTGTTTTCTTCTAAATGTATATAGTTGTTAAGGTGTTCAGTGTTTCCTATTGCAGGATACAAAGTGGCTAAAACAGACAAAACATTTTTTGTCGGAATTACATACATTAACAATAGCACGTTTTCATTAGTAATTCTCTTGGAGTAGGGATATAACTAGGTCCCGCAAGAGGCCAATGTTCATTTCACTATGGAGTACAGTATCCACTATGTGCTCCTTCAAATGAGGTCTTGATCTTCTTGCACATTGAATTCGATTCTCTGTTTAGGGATGATGTAGGAAGACTTGTGACACAGTTACTTCGGAAAAACGGGGTTCAGTGTTCGAAGGGGAGGCTTTTCCCCTGAAGCGCACTTGCACTGTAAGGTACCATTTAATAACTATTTTAAACTTTGTCCACTAAATTATTTTCTGATCGTAATACATGCAATTGAATTTCGTTGAAACATATTTCTTCCCGACACTGTACCATAATTGTGTATTCTTATGGAAGTTGAGTGATTCAAATCACTGGTTCATTTCTAACAATAGTTTTTCAAGTAAGCTGAAATCTGGAGATGTTTTAGCACGAAATCAGTTTGTGTTCTTCCCAGTATTTTCTCAGTGATACCCCATTATTTAATTAGTTTTTATTTTTAATGAACGAAATCGTTTTATCAGTAGCAAATATTGTCGAGCGGATAGCAGGGCCAGAGTTGAGATTTATCTCCGCAAAAATCCGCGCCCTGGCGATGACGCTTCAGCTATCGGTACTGAGGTAGCGCGTTCAAATACGGCGAGGAAAGCCAATATTTTTTTTTTTTTTTTAAATACAGGAGACGTACTAAAAATAGTATGGACGTTGGATGACACCGATTAAATGCGCAAAAACTGATTTGGTTTAAAGAGGGGAGGGCTTAAAATATAGGTGGATCTATGAAGAGGGGAGGGCTTAAAATATGGGTTAAACAGGGGAAAAACAAGAAAATTCGAGAAGAGGACTTAAAATATAAGTCAACCAGGGGTTCTATGAAGAGGACTTAAAATATGGTCGGTTGCGACATAGGGTTCAAAGTCCAATCTGAGAAGGCAATGTGGATTCTAGGAAATATCTATTTTTAAACCTTATCAGTGTCAAATGCAGACACAGTGAAGCCTGGACATTTGACCTTTTGACCTTCCAGCTGATAAAGGATTGCACCATATCGTGTGATGTGGCGAAAGTGCTGTTGCTACCCCCTAATAAGCGATCTGAAGGATGTCTACAGGAAACGTACGATTTCCGATACACCGATAACGGACTTGGAAAACTTTTAGCCTGTTGAACGTCTATTACAAGGTAGATCTTATATACAAGTCCTACGAATAATTAAACCAAATTTTATTAATTTTTCTGTGAAACAGTTACTGTGTCATTCTTCTAGTAAAATACGTGGACCTTGGATCCGATGAGACTTTTTCCCGAAATTAACGTTGAGGTACGCTAGCGAGGGAATGATTTTTTTTTTTCCCGATTAAACTGATTTATTACGAGCGCTGGATGATTTTAATAAAGGTGAGTGAGAGTTTTTATTTACTAGGGGATCGATTAACGGGGTTGGAAAAAATGAATCCCAAAGAATTGAAATTTAATAAAAGGGAATCGTTTAGCAGTCCTGGCAAAATGAATAGCAAAAGATTTTTAATAGAGGTAACTTTTAATAGAAAGGGTTTTAATTAATAAGAATACAACTTTGAGAGTTGATTTTTACAATTGAGACTTGTAATCCGAGGGAAGGAGGGGGCTTAAAATATAGGTAGGTCTTAAAATGTAGGTCAACCAGGAGGGTCTGCAAAATTCAGGGCTTAAAATATAGGTGAGACTGAAATAAAGAAAAATCGAGACTATTCGAGAAGGGGAGCTTAAAATATAGCTCAACCAGGGGGTTTGCAAAATCGAGGTTTTAAAATAAAAGGCTAGTCTGAAATATAGGTCAACCAGGTGGTTTGCAAAATCCATGACTTAAAATATAGGTAGGGCTTAAAATATAGGTCAACCAGGGGGTTTGCAAAATCGAGGTTTTAAAATAAAAGGTTAGTCTGAAATAAAGAAAAATCGAGACTATTCGAGAAGGAGGACTTAAAATATAGCTCAACCAGGGGGGTTTGCAAAATCGAGGTTTTAAAATAAAAGGCGAGTCTGAAATAAAGAAAAACCGAGACTATTCGAGAAGGGGAGCTTAAAATATAGGTCAACCAGGGGGGTGGGGTCTATGAAGAGGGCTTAAAATGAAAGGTGAATCTGAAATAAAGCAAAATCGAGACTATTCGAGAAGGGGAGCTTAAAATATAGCTCAACCAGGGGGTTTGCAAAATCGAGGTTTTAAAATAAAAGGCGAGTCTGAAATAAAGAAAAATCGACACTATTCGAGAAGGGGAGCTTAAAATATAGGTAGGGCTTAAAATATAGGTCAACCAGGGGGTTTGCAAGTCGAGGGTTTAAAATATAAGTCAACCATTGGGGGGTCTGAAATAAAGATAAATCGAGACTATTCGAGAAGGGGAGCTTAAAATATAGGTCAACCAGGGGAGTGGGGTCTATGAAGAGGGCTTAAAATAAAAGGTGAGTCTGAAATAAAGAAAAATCGAGACTATTCGAGAAGGGGAGTTTAAAATATAGGTGGGTCAACCAGGGGGTTTGCAAAATCGAGGTTTTAAAATAAAAGGTTAGTCTGAAATAAAGAAAAATCGAGGCTATTCAAGAAGGGGAGCTTAAAATATAGGTGTGTCAACCAGGGGGTTTGCAAAATCAAGGTTTTAAAATAAAAGGTGAGTCTGAAATATAGGTCAACCATGTGGTTTGCAAAATCCATGACTTAAAATATGGGTAGGGCTTAAAATATAGGTCAACCAGGGGGTTTGCAAAATCGAGGTTTTAAAATAAAAGGCGAGTCTGAAATAAAGAAAAATCGAGACTATTCGAGAAGGGGAGCTTAAAATATAGGTCAACCAGGGGTCTATGAAGAGGGCTTAAAATATGGGTAGGGGTCTAATCAAGAAAAATCGAGACTATTCGAGAAGGGGAGCTTAAAATATGGGTGGGACAACCAAGGGGTTTGCAAAATCGAGGTTTTAAAATAAAAGGTGAGTCTGAAATAAAGAAAAATCGAGACTATTCGAGAAGGGGTCTTAAAATTAGAGTTAAAAACTAGATAGCACCAGGGGTTAAAAGGGGGAGGAATTTTCAATTATGAATTATTAATTATGAATTATGAATTATTAATACCATGACAGTTGCAACGCCAGGGTCAATTTCCTGTTGATTGCAATATAAGGGTCAAAGTTCAGAAGGCAACGTGGCCCAGCACAGGTTAATTTCCGGTCGATTGCGACATAGGGGGTCCAAGTCAAGAAGGCAACGTGGACGATTGCGACATAGGGGGGGAAAGCACTGTGCAAAGGGGGATCCGTAGGTTGTGAATAAACTACTAATACGTATATGAAAGGACTATCGGGTTTTGGCGTAAGATCTAAATTTTAAAAGTGGAGAGGTATCCTGCCAGAATTAGACATCTACAGTAAAATGAACTCCGAAGATTGTACATTCAGACATCTATTCATCTTTGATAATTTTCGCAAGCATCGAGGGTTATGATAAAGAAAGCAAGCTTGAAGTGAGAACGTATAAGGATGTTAATACTATCGCCTAACAAAGGACGCCTGAGATATTGCTAAAGATTTTCGTATTTTTCCACGGAATTATACGGCGCACATCTTTTCTAATGTCCGAGGTCGAATCCTATTTTTCCTGAGTCGAACCATAACCTTTTAACTCATATTGGAACTAAAGTTTTTTACGGAAACGTATGAATTCTATTTTTAGTATTCCGCCACATAGATTTAGCACTTCTCCGAGGAGTCGGTCATAAGGTGTGTCAACTCAATTTTAAGTGATCTAATAAGGTTCCAGTTATATTTCATAACCTAAAGGGCAGGGAATCGGTATTAATTGTAATCCCGATAATATGTAAAAACAACAATCTCCCTTTGAATTTCATAAATTCCTATTTTTAAGTGCGTCTATCAGCAGAAGAATTCCTTCTGTATTTCGAGAGGAAACAGTAATTATTTAACTTTCCCATTAGGTTTTCGGACGGACCCGCCACTCTTCTCAAAGACGCCGCATTCCACGTTGGTCCCCGTGACCTTTGCATACCACACGCTTGTTGTGTCTTGTCAGATCACATGGGGATGAGTGTACAAGATATCGAAACGGGTTAGAAGGTCGTCTCTCTTGTAAGCAGTAGGCGCGATCAGAGCATATATGTCAGTTAAGCGGTTTCGTTTGCTAAATTTTGGCTATCAGTCCCGTTGCAAATATAATTTCAGTGGATTAGTGGAGGTGCGTGAAGCAATGTATTATTTTTATAGTCGAAGTTTTAAACTAATGTTCCCCTACTCCGTTAATATGCATTCATGATGAAAGTTTTTTAGCATTCTTACTTTCTATAACATTCTACCTCGTACAAAAAAGTTATTTTTTACCCGATTTCATCAGCGTGATGAGACATACGCTCGCCGCAAACGATGGGAGAGACGTTTTTTCTTCGGTGTTGCGTTACTACGTGGAAACACAGATATCTGACGGCACCAACCCGATGGAGACTAATACGCACAACTCTTGAAGGTTTAGGACGTGTCATTTCAAAAGTCTACATGGGGTGCGTTGAAACCTATCATAAAGGGTTGTGCAGAGAACCGTCTCCGGACTTGGGGAAAATATCGAGTCCGAAATCCACGATAAAGAGTGCCAGTGAGTTTTCACGATGTAAGACAGCGCACCTAATGCTTGGAGCAGCACAGATTCATTCGTCAATTTCATCCCCCGTTTGGAATTTTTTATTTTCGTAGGACTTAACCATCCGTCAGTGAAACGCTGTCCGGGGTGAGGATCCGAACACGGAGCCTATTAGGTCGATCCTATCACTCCTCAATATTTTTCATCACGACGAATAAAATCAGATTTTATTAATTTTTTCACCCGAAAGCATTTTTTATTTTCTGCGGGGCTGTTACTGCAGGGGTAGGGTTTCTTCTAGTAAAAAATGCAACAACCAGTAATCGCTAGGGACCCGTTGCAAATAAAATTTCAGCGGATTAGCGTAGACAAGTTGAGAGGGGTGCGTGAGACATTGTATTATTTTTTTATAGCTGAAGTATTAAACTACGACCTCCCTACTCCATTAATGTGCATTCGTGATGGGACTAAAGTTTTTGCACGCGACGTAGTTTTAACATTCTACCTCGTACAAAAAAAAAAATATTTTTTCACCCGGTTTCACCAGCGTGATGAGACATACGCAAACGACGGAGGAAACGATTTTTTTTTAAAACTGTTTTACCTGATTTTTCTTCGAACAGTGTTACTCTCCCGTACCGCGGATACAGCAGTAATAAGTATTTTTAAAACGTGGCGTAATAAAACTGTTAGTCATACTTTTGCAATCACAATGTTTTTTGAAGTGACTTAGTAAAGGAAATTGGGAACACGGATCAAGGCTGTGAGTGGGTTTTCACGATGTACGGAAGCAGTACAGGTCCAAGATTCATTCGTCAATAAAAACCTTGTGATTCCCCGTTTGGAATAATTTCGTAGGGTTTAACCGTCCTTCAGCGAGAGGTTGTCCGTGGTGAGGATCCGAACACGAAGTCTTTTAAGTCGAACCTATTACCCCATCAATATTTTTCATCACGACGAATAAAATCAGATTTTATTAATTTTTCGCCCGATAGCATTTTTTTTTATTTTCTGCGGGGGCTGTTACTGCAGGGGTAGGGTTTCTTCTAGTAAAAAATGCAACAACCAGTAATCGCTAGGGATAAAAGAAATAAGTGTTGGTTTTAAAATGGTTATAAAAATACGTATATGAAAAGATTGTCGGTGTAAGATCTAAATTTTAAAAGTGGGAGAGGGAGCCTACCCGCAATAACTATGCTATAAGAGTTGTTATTCCTAACACACTGTGTAAAATTATACTGAAGGTTAAACATCCCCAGTGCTCAGTCTTCTGATACGTGTCACTCGCTGGTCACTCCACGTTACTTTCCCCTTGTTGTGACGTCACCTACCCTCAGAGAACAACATCGTATGAGTCACCACACTGGACACTCAACCTCCCAGGGCGATTGTGTCAGGAGATGTTTCGTTGCTACCTGACCGGTAAACGGACACGTGTGGGCATGACTCCACGTACGACTTCAGGAATGCCTTTTCCATTGCAGGTTGGTTCTTGTTAGGAGTTCACAGAGTGAAGCTTGGGTAGCGCGTTCGACTCTCGTTGGCCGGAGAGAAGTTTTTTTTTTTCGATAAAACGCCTCTACAGAAAACTGTTTTATTTAATAAAGGTAAGGGAATTTTGACGAGTGTTTAATTACTAGGGAGTTTAATAGCAGGGAATTTTAATTATAAAGGAATCGTTTAGTCGTCCTGGCTAAATGAATAGCAAAGGATTTTAATTACTAAGGAATAAATACAACTCTGTGAGTTGATTTACAATTTGAGATCTGCATTCAAAAGAGTTCAGTGCTAGTGTTGGCTTTGATGTAAGAAATACATAGAAAAAGCTAGTTATAAAGAATGGTAGGTCGGACGGAATCCACAGAGCGAGGGACGATTTTTTTTTTTCCGGTGAAACACATCTACAGAAAAACTGATTTTTATTTCGACCGTGATTTTAATAAAGGTGAGGAATATTTTGACGAGTGTTTAATTACTAGGGAGTTGATTAACGGAGTTTGAAAATTTTTCCACTGCAGACGTGTGTTCTAAAAGCAGATTTAACATGTCATCCCTACGAATAATTTAAACCATTATTAATTTCACCCTATGGTATTTTCTATGGAAACAGTAAGAGTAAAATGAGTTTCAACTGTAGGATGATTTTTAATAGAGGTAAGGGAATTTTGATGAGTGTTTAATTACTAAGGAATTTTGTATCATCCTTTTCTGTACAATTATTCTAAGACCAGTCAATCGTTCCATGCAATTATTCTGAGACTTGCATCAGCCGAGTGAAGGAGTGGGGCCTTAAAATGGTCAACCAGAGGGTTTTTCATAAGGGGGAGGGCTTAAAATATAGGTAGGTCGACCGTGGGGGCCGAAAACGAGAAATTAGACTTAAAATAAAGGGGTTTTTGGGGAAAATAGTATTTCTCACTGTCAACAGATGGCGCCAGAGGGTTTTTCATAAGGGGGAGGGCTTAAAATATAGGTAGGTCGACCGTGGGGGCCGAAAACGAGAAATTAGACTTAAAATAAAGGGGTTTTTGGGGAAAATAGTATTTCTCACTGTCAACAGATGGCGCCAGAGGGTTTTTCATAAGGGGGAGGGCTTAAAATATAGGTAGGTCGACCGTGGGGGCCGAAAACGAGAAATTAGACTTAAAATAAAGGGGTTTTTGGGGAAAATAGTACTTCTCACTGTCAACAGATGGCGCCACTGAGGGGAAAGGGGGTTTAATAAAGGGGGAGGAATTATTAATAAAGGTCGGTTACGTAATGATTATGTAATGATTACGTCATGTTGCGTCATAGGGGCGTGGTCGGTGACGTCATAGGGGCGTGGTCGGTGACGTCATAGGGGGGAAAGCACTAGTGGGGGATCCGTGGAATGGCATGATACTACTAAGGTCGTCTGGTTCTATGAATCTCCTTTTCTGTTGCACCATGTGGATAGCCAGGTACGTGTGCGTCCTCTACCTGGGGAAGTGTTGGTATCGGGATGCACCATGGGACGAAAAAAAGACGGTGGAGGAGGTGTAATGCTTTGGGAAATGTTCTGCTGGGAAACCTTAGTTCCAGTCATTCATGTGCAGAAAATTATGACGTGTACCACCTACCTGAACATCATTGCAGACCAAGTATGCATCCTTTCACGATAACGGTCTACAACGGTATACTCTAGTAGTGCCTTCTTTCAGCAGGATAATGCACCATGCCACACTGCCCCGATTGTTCGAGAATAGTTCGCGGAACATGAGGAAGACTTCCAGGTATTGCCCTGGCCTTCAAATTCCGCAGACATTAATCCAATCGAGCATCTGTGGTTTGTGTTGGAACAGCATAACCGATCTGCAGTGACTCAACCACGTGACTTATAAGAGTTAAAGGATCCACTGGTAACGTGTTGGTACCAGATAGCACAAGACACCTTTAGAAATCTTGTAGCGTCCAAGCCTCGCCGGGTAAGAGCTGTTTTGGCGACACGTGGAGGACCAACATCATATTAGGCAGGTGGTCATAATGTTTTGGCTCTTTGGTGTATATATCCATGTTAAAATTGCTCTTTATACAATTTATACCTTTTTGATTATATAATTTTTAGCTTCTGTTGTTTCATTCACTTTCTGGCCTATGCTTGTTAAAGGGTTGTGTTCCATGATGCTTAACTTCATTTCTTCTTTCGTTTTCTCGTTTGGCATATTTGTTGTTGTTGATTATTTGTACGCCTTCTTCCTACATTGGCCTTAAAACCCCAAACAAACAAATAACCAGCGCTTTTCCCATATCTGCGCAGTAACTACTCCCAAACATTTCAAAGCTAAGTACGGTGAAATTTCTTTTGCCTTTCAAGCAACCTCAACTTGGAACTCTCTACCGAACGATGTCACTTCTTTAAATTCTAAAACAAAATTCAAAAACTATATTACTCCACTCCTATTAGAATATTGAAACGTTTGACCAACAACATCTCCTCACCTCTATTCCCACTCCCCATCTTTACCCTTTCTCTGGATTATCCGCAATCCTTTTTTTTCGTATTAATTCATCTAATATTACTCTCTGTTGTCTTAAACCTTCCTTTTCTTACCCTAAGTTACTATGTTTACTATGTTTCTTATCGTATTTCATATTATATGTTTGTCTTCGTCTGTGCAACTTGTCTTTTTGTTTATATGTATCAAATAATTATGCAATTCCTGTAAATATGTTTGTATTTTTGTACTCTCATCAATATTTCTTTTTAATTTCTCAAATTTACTGGGGTATCAAGCCACTTGAACGTTTAAATTAATAACCAAAAATACCTGTGTCTTGGCTTTACTGTAACCTCCTGCATGAAATAAATTATTATTATTATTAATCATATGTAGACTGCATTTTGAGTGGAGCCTAAAAGTAAATTTTCTAAGTGCCAGCAAATTTTACGTTTTGTAAGCCTGTAATGCGCACTGTACTGTCGGTTGCTTGGTTCATCCAGATGACGTGAATTGCCACGTTGGCCTCAGGTCGAAATGTCGGTTGCAAAGTGCCCTTGAGTTTTCTTATATCTTAATTTCCCAACTGTTCTGTTTCATCGGACAAAGCACAAATGTTCCTGGGTGAAAATGACTGTTCTGCTTTTGTCGACATGCAGGGGAAACTTGGGTTTGCATTCTCTCTTTCAATGCAATCAAGAAGCAGTCTTCATTATCATCATTAAAAACAAGTTCTTTAAAGAACTTTTACTGATGAATTAGCAAGCTTAATGTATCTGTAATATACTTATTTTTATAATAAATTAGCCTACACAAAATAAATGCGCGTGTCGATGCAAAAAGAGGCGGGGGTGGTTCTGTTCGTCGCGCATCATGTTTATCATCTGCAGTTCCCAGATGCGAGTCCCACTTGTGCCAGCTTTGAGATTTATTTCCACTAAACCCGGACCCCGGCCTCGGTCAGAAACTGCTGGACTAATGTTTCCCTCCGTTGCATGGGATGTTAAGCCGTGTGCAGGAGAGGCCGCACACTGTGTACATTAAAGAAAATGGTGGATGGCCTTGACGGGAGGCTACCATCTATCTCCTAACAGCTGTCTAGTGGGTCGCCTTTCTCCAACCTTCTCTGAATCTTCGTGGTCCTTGTGACCTGTCCATTTAGCCCATTGTGTGCAAAAAGTGCCGCTCAGAGATAAAACAATACAACCGATGCAAGAACACATCAGGTTTGAAGAGGTGATAATATCACATTGTCGTAAAAGCAGACATTTGTTCACAAATGTGTTTATTTGTAATGATATTGGAACTAGAACCATCTGCAACGATAAGCAGCTTTTCTAGCGACAAATTATGATGGATCTGAAAAACAGGCTTGCCAATGTTATTGTTTGTTCGTCATAGAGAACACATGAACGATGGTAGCTGTTTAGACTGACCATTACTTTCATGTGGGACACCTTATACATTTTGTCTGGCATCTTTAATCAAAGATAGCAGCAATGTAATCACATTCATTGTCTAGTGTGGTCACAAGAATCATCTAACAAAGGCTAGGCTAAAGTTCCTGCGATAATATTATTACTAGGGCAGCCCTAGTACCTTTCCCAAAAGCAATATTTGTTGGTAGACATCTAAAGCTCTTACTGGGAATGACACCAGTTTCACCATGAAAGCACTTTTCCTTTTCTAAGAAAGACATGCTCCAAGTTCTTATACCTAAGAGCTCTTAGACCTCACGAACATTGTCACCAGCGCAAAACAGTATTGAGGGCTTTAGTTCATTTGCTATGTGATGCTTAGGGCACGCTGATTCAACCTCTTTATGGTAGACACAGTTGATCTTTCTCTTGATTGTCTTGAGCAATGTCGTCATCTCCGCAGTAAATCATAACTTTCCCTGTGTGACGGTGTTAGCATCGCGATGAGACTGCCTTTCAAGTTAATCATAGACTGATCTGACATCTCCTCTGCAGCTCAGATAAGCCACACGTTGACCGTTGATCCATTGAGATGGATGCCAGCTTTCGTTACGTTTTCCACAATGGAAACACTGATGGCGGCTTATGTTGGTGCATGATGGGAACCTTTGCTGCAGAGTGCGTGTAGCAGCAGAAAGCTGAAGGTACACTAGCTATTGTGGCAGTCGTAAAAGAAGAATCTGCTTTTTCTATGTCAGATTAATGGAAGACCATTCTCTCTTTTTCTATGGGGTAACTTAACTCTCAAGTAAAAGGGAAACCACAAGTGTTCAACTTAAAAGTTTAGTTTTTGCTAGTTCATTTTGTCACCAAAAATTTTAATCACTTTATAACATAAGGAAAGCAGCGCAAAGAACTTAAGGAATCGTTGGAGTTTGTTGATTGCTTCTGAGTTACGCTCTTTGGATACAATGTGATAAATGGCTTAGGAGCAATGTCACATGTTCCAAGAGCACAGACAACAACTGTTAGAAGACTCTCCTTAATGTTATCAATCGTATTCTTTAAGGTGCACAGGATATGACTCTGCGATACACGGGGCCACGGCTTAACGTTCATTCCCCCAGCCTCAACTTTAGGTTGCTGCTAATTCTTATATCAAAGGGGATCCATTTTGTATCAAAAATATTACTTTCATTGCAAAATGTGGAAGTCATATTAGGTATTATAGCATAGAATTCATTTCATATATGGTTGTATTTAATTAATTATAATTAATTAATACCCCCTCAAGCAGCTGCTTGCCACAGAGGTTTGACAGGAGCCTGTCAGTTTATATGCCATAGTAGAAGATCTGAGAGGATGGCAGGACCTAAACAGAAAAATGGCACATACGTCCATGCCTTACCTGAGGTTCGAACCCATGTCCCTTAGATTAGTAGCCGAGCGCGCTAACCACTCGGCCACGGGATATTACGTATATATTTCGTTGTTGTCTTGTATTCATTACTTTAGTATGAATTATATAATATTCTTTATGTATATATATAGTATATTTCTTTTAATGTATTACATCCTGGAACACTCATCTCACTTCGGATGGTGCAAAGCATGGTGAAGATGCTGACGAATCAATAGAGGAAACTTATAATGAACTATTTAATGACCTCGCGTACTAATTGCACTTTCAAGCACATATATTTCACGATCGAAATACGATCAACGGACTAAATGAACCCTTCCAGCCTTGTTTAGTTTCGTTCACGGAGATAATTCTGTCTATGTCTCCATCTATGTAGTTCAGGTCGAGTTTCGCTTCAATACACTGAGTAGACCGGAACCTCATTTTGGAGATTATGTTCCGTGTACTACTTTCTGCAGCGAAATAATCCGATTTTAATCGGGTGGTCTCGAAGCCCTGGAACACACTTAGTTCAATTACCGTGATTAAGTAAGAGACTGGATGACGTATCTAGTTCAGATGATGCTAAGAGGAATTGAAATGTTTGTTGTACTCGTTAGTTGCAACTGAAAAGTCAAACATTATAGGCGAAGATGAGCATCAGCTCATTGACGTGATTTGTACTCCGAAATGTTTACAAACTCTAACACAGTTAGTATACATTATCCGTTACATTTTTCAACCTATCAAATGAAGGAATGGCCATTATCATTAATCACTCCATAGATCGGCGCCTCTTTTAACGCAGAGAGAGAGATCTACCCCCCTTAGGAGACAAAGTGAGAATCTGAAGGGGTCGGAAGGGTTGCGTATTTAGGAATAATGTATTAGAGTTTCGGGAGCGATAAGGTGGTGTCTTAAATGTCCTTCGATCATGATCTCGAAAATGCATCGTTTAGGAGTTAGTCAATCAAATAGGAAAATTATCAACGGCGCCATGTGGAGCGTCCTTAGATCGCATGCACATTCTTCCTTGACGTCGAAAAGCGTTAACTGAAACAACTACGTTTTTCAGGAGCAGGTGGAGATGCATTTAATATTAAAGGAATGCCACGGGAATGGTGAGACTGATTTTGCGATGATACAGGGAATCGTTATCAATCGAAAAGTTCCGAATTCGTGACATTTCTTAGTTGTTGATCGCCATTTATGAGAAAGGTAACCATCGATTACATAATTCGACCGTGGCTTGCATCAACATGCATGCACGCCCTTGAAGAACGATCCTAACACCTGGTGAGTGTCAGCGCAGTCAATTACATCTCCCTCTTTTGTAACGCACACAATGCATGCACGTGCCCTATATCACCACCACATCTAACAGGTGTAAGAATTGATGCCACTAGACAGACCATTATGTCATGCCTTCTGTAAGTGCTCGTATGCTTGAGGACCACCTCTTATGCAAAGGAATCGAATGATTGACGAAATGATATTCTGAACCAGTACACGTGCTCAAACTCTCACTCCAGAAGGGTCTACAACCATCAACAGCCTTGTACCTTCAGTGTCATGAGAGACGGGCTTATAGGCCAATAATAGACCTGCATGACTTGAAATTCGGAGTACTGAGTTAACCTTCTGATTTAGTGGGGCATGCCCTCGTACGAGAAAGGCTGTAAAGCTAATGCAGCTGGATCAAGGCTATTTCTTTCTCCTCTGTGTAACAAACGAATGGATGATATATCAGCTCTGGAGTTTCTAATATCTGATTATGAAACAATGCTGCGAAAACGATTCAAGAAACAGAATTAGAGTTTCGCTTGATTAAAGCACACGCATTTTTTTTAAATCGATACGGAATGGTTATGTACACGGAACTTGAACTGATATCGTTGAACTGTAATGGGAGCTTTGGGTTTGCATGAAGGAACCGAGCTGATGTATTCTTGGAGTAAGTTTTCATCAAAAATAAGTCTTACCTTTCAGACACATACCCAGGATTTACTAGAAGGGTTTT
The DNA here is from genome assembly GCA_038380435.1 of Ryuthela nishihirai. Taxonomy (NCBI): domain Eukaryota; kingdom Metazoa; phylum Arthropoda; class Arachnida; order Araneae; family Heptathelidae; genus Ryuthela; species Ryuthela nishihirai. The sequence continues at coordinate 67,130,832 of JAWZYU010000015.1, read as the reverse complement.
AGTTAGTGCGGGAGGGGATCTGAAAATAATACTTGAGTAAAGTTTTCCATTTACTAAAATATTCCAACGGACAGGAAAGGTTAAAACTGTATTTCATACGGAATAAAATTTTATAGTCTTTTTTTTAAATCTATTTTTAGTGTCGGACATATAACTATTTGGCTGAAATAAAGCTTTGCAAAGGCACCTGTTTTGGATTTCAAAGCATCTTGACAAATTTGATATTTTGTATAAGAAGACAATTGGAATTTCGGGTGAGGGACAGAGTTCCCGGACCCCCTGTCCTCCCTAGGTTACGTCCCTATTACCGTCAATAAGATGACGCCAACTTTGCCAATTCGTGGAGAATTTCCCATTTTATGATTACCAAGATTTAGCACTGATTAAATTTTTGTGCTATTTCTCTAAAGGTTGCATTCAGCACCAAAGCATTCGTTGTGCTTGCGGGAATATCTGTTGAGAAATGTTCCATAAATTATGGCAACTGCTTTTTATAAATATTTTTTAAAATATATGCACACATAAGCGTCAGTTTGCCATGGGATACGAAGTAACAACCCCCATAAAGAAAGGTATAAGAGCAGATCCCTTAATTACTTACAAGTGACGACACAGCTAATGTACGACGGTTATCTGCAGCTATCCAAGATATCGGCAACGAGTTTTTTTTTTCTGTGTGTATTTGATGCTTTGTAAGAATATAGCAGATATCGTGTTTTTCACACAAATATGCTGAAACAACATTTGAATGTACAATTAGACTCAAAAAAAGGTATCATTGTTCTTTCAGTTTTTTTTTTTTGTTGAACAAACTTGTCTGTCATTGTTTCTTTGGAAAACTATCGGTTTTCGTGTAAGAAATTAAGGAAATATTACAAGTCATCAAATTAGTTAAAAATTAATTTGAAATGTTGAAGAACGAATGTATGTTTTCTCCTTCAATTTTAAAAGAATTGTTTTGAAAGTTTCAAATTTTATTTGTGTGTCATTTCTTTCATTTTCTAGAGGATTTTTCCTTTTTGCCTAGCAAAGTAAGATAAAAATCGACCTGCACAATATTTTCTCTTTTATCGAATTCCTGAATTCAGTTAGTGCAGTCATTTTTTGATTAATCCTTTTGGCATGAGGTATTCTGAATTCGAATGTCGAGAATTGTTTAGAGCAGAGTTCAACATTTTTCATTGGCTGCAATTTTTCGATATTGAGGGGGAGACAGACAGGCAGGCCACTTTCAATATCGGATGCAATTCACTGGGGAAAAACGTTAATATATTGATTGAATGGTATAAAAATTGTGAAATAACAGCCCAACTTCTTTTACCATATAAAGAGTCGATGGAAGTCAGATTTTCTAGTTTCTCTTCAAGAATTAATATAAACTGATTTAAACTGAAGGCCAATTATACCAACGATACGTAGAAATCTTAATACCTCTTAATTAGCTCGGCAGGCACGACAAAACTGATTCGCCGGTTGAAGATTGCACGTTCCTGGCATTTAAAATAATTCATCAGAATTTGAAATAAATGAACTGCGAAATTTTTGCAGAAGTAGCATCAAGTTCGTCAATTGGAAAAGCATCTGCGAAAGATGATCAATAAATATGGGATGCGCTTTTTGTTCCTTTAAGGAATCTGTTGCATCGAGATGACATATTTATAATACGAAATAAACCGTATTATAAATGGGAAGCGATTCACTTCTGTCGCATCCAAGACAGCAGTTTCCAATTAGACAATGCTTTCATTATGTGGCCAATGGCAATGTATTATTCTGTGGAGGTTGAAGTTGGTTCAAACAGGAAGCTTATAATTTTCACTAAAGGAGACTTACAATTTCCGCTAAAGAATTAGAGAGCACACAGATGAATAGATGGAGAGCCGAATTCGAAGTCTCAATTTTAATTGGCAATTTATCTAAAGCTTTCTCTTTCTCCAAAGTGTAGGTACACTGTGGAGAATTAATCGATCTAAAATCATCTAGTATTTCCCTCTGTCGAAGAGACGCAACGTTAAAGAATGGAAACTTCTATTTTAAATGGGATTAACATTTGCGAGACTTTCAAAACTTGGACTCTCTTTTAGAATCATAGCCGGCGAAAGTCGTTAAAGTGGTTTAGCCAGTAGTTTATGCGCTGAGCAGAAGGCATTTATGCGTTTCAATAGTCGCTTAAGGACCAAAGTCATACTTTTCGTGGCGAATGAGATCCTTTTACATTACCATGTGATGTAATTCGGAATATTAGAAAGGGGATTTGGAATAGCTCTCGGGGGAGAAAAAGTAGTCCTAAAAATGTAAAACAATTCTGTATAAATTCTTGTTCAATGGAATTGCGGCTTTAGAAATCACCTGTAAAGGAAGATTTGTAACTACAAAAATTGATAAAGCCAAAACGGGGAAATAATCACGAAATGAAAAAAAAAAGGTCCTTAAATTTTAACTTATGGAGAACAGAAGCATTTTGTTTCAGCTAAAACAAAGATACTTTAGAACTTTCATCTTTTCATGGCATTACCAACAGGACATTTATTATTTTCTCTTTAACATCTCGATTTTGACAGTTCGGCACTTTCAGAGTTGGTTTTATCTCTTCAAATTGTACTGACTTCGGAAGTAGTCTTCTGCAACTAATTGAAAATATATATTTTCGTATCTGATCTTTGTTTCCCGAGAAGTTCGTCATTGGCTGCTAAAGCAAAGGATTCCGGAAAGGAATGGTTGATCAACATTCTGAAAGGTTTTCTTTGTGACCAATTGCATCGACAGAATCCTCGCGCTCCTTTAGTGGCAAGTGGGATGTCCCAGGAGAAACGGAATTCCTCTTCTAAAGTGTTATTCTCAAACGAAAACTGTGAATCGCTTATCTTGATGACGTTGTATAGTTTCAAATGTAACAGTTAAATCGAGATAATTAGAAATGATGGGAAAGAAATCGCACTGAATCATAACTAAACTTGCAGGTTAAATCAAACTTAGGAATGATAATTTTGGAATTTATCATTTAATTGCAGCAACATTTTCTCGACAACTCAAAAACTTCAATTTAACTCATCATAGACATCGCCACTTTAAATCAAGAGATCAGAATTAATTTTTAGAGATTTATTAACTAATTTTGAATTCTTAAGACAGTGATAAAGAATATTTCGTGTTTGCTAATGGATTTGGTTACATAAGCTTCCCAGTATTAATAAGAATGAGTCAATTTATTCCCAAGTTCATCCTAAAGTCAGTTACGTGTTTTAAGTAGTGTTGGGAAACGTATCTCGAAAAGTATCTAAAGGATGAATCATGGAATGGGGTGTACATGTAAATTTTGCAATGCGGATTAAAGAAAACGCGTGATAAAAGTGTAATGTAAGAATAAAAGTGAAGATATTCATAGGAAGGAATGGCCGATCAGATCCCCTTACTTGATTGCCGTTGAGGTCTTTTGGGTGACGCCGTTGGAAGTCGCAGAATCCTCCATGAGCTCAGATCTGCTCTTGCGGAAAGAGTGGGCTTTATGACCACAAAACCTCATCAAGAGTATGAGAACGCGTTGCTGGAGTTATGATCCTACACCTCATTAAAATCTATCTCTTATTTGCAGCACCTCTGTTATGGGTAGTCAAGCTCTCATACGCAGCACTCGTGCACATTACATGATATCTTCATTATCCCATTCACTGTACTGAGTCTTGTCATAATACCTTTCCATAGGACATAACATTTGATCGAAAACCATTTTGAGTAATGTACACACTTTTGACCTTTTCCTTTAAATTTTGAGCATCAGTATATATTAGACACATATTTTAAAAAATATATTTTTAAAGGATCACTAAAACAAAGTGTAAAACACATAAGTTTCATTACTTAGCAAAAATGGTTTTTGGAGAAAAAAAAAGGCTAAACCGAAACTAAGGGGGGAGAGCCTTTTTCCTGCCCCCATTTCCTCCAAATTTGTTTCTAGATCCGGGATTAGAATGAAGCCATGGAGAATCTTATTAACCCATCTCTTTTTTTTGTTTACGTTCTTCAACGAAATTTTATTAAACAGGTTCTTTCTCTTTTCAAACAATTTATGTGTAAACTTAACATAACTCTTAACCTGTATTATCAGTTCTGCATTTTGTAGTCTTGCTTGTCGTACTCTTATTTCTTCTTGACGGAATTCAAAGTTCGATAGAATAAAACACCACTTACATTCTGGGTTTGCAGAATTCAGGTCCAGGTACATAAGACGGTCCAGTCATGTCCAGAACTTTGGCGCGAGCCAGTCGACGCCGGAGGTACACCAGGACGGCAATGATGATGGTCAATACAAGAGCGCCACCAACACTGCAGCCAATGATGACCCACAGGTAAATACCTAAAAAGATGAAACAGTTGTTTTAGGTTGTTAGGGAATCACGCAAGAAGATTATAAATGAAGAACAAGTTCATAAATATTTTTGATTTGCTACATATAGGACAGAGAAGGATTCTAGAAATTAATCCTAGCGTCCCGTGGCCGAGTGGTTAGCGCGCTTGGCTACTGATCAACGGGACCTGGGTTCGAGCCCCGGGTAAGGCATGGATGTTCGTGTTGTTTTCTGCTGAGGTCCTGCCATCCTCTCAGATCTTCTACTGTGGCATATAAACTGACAGGCTCCTGTAAGACCTCTGTAGCAAGCAGCTGCTTGAGGGGGTATTTATTTTTTTATTTTTTTTTGTACAAAATCTGCTCATTAGAAGGACATGAAGCATCGAGACCGCAGTTAGGTTAACCAATCACTGCCTCAGTTACTGTTAACGTCACGAGCCAATCTTCCTGTTGGAACAACAGATATCTCTTTAACTACAAGGGGGCACTAAAGTTAAGTTACAACTTCATTTTTTGTCAATAGAAAACTAATTTCGAAATTCTGTAACTTCTAAAATAATTTTTTTTTTGTGGTAAAATGTGACTGAAGAAAAATTAAAGATCTCAATCAAATCTATATAAATCTCGATTTTCAGCAGTAATAGCTGCTATTTAAAGAATTATGGGAGCTGGAGTATTTAACTTCAGTAATGCATTGCTATGAAACTCGCACAATATTGACAAATATTGAAAGAATTACTGACACAAACATCTAAAATACACTAATTTTATTAAATGTCATTAAAATTTAAAACGCTTATTAAATTTTAATTAACTTTTGAGGTGAAATCTTATGACTGTTATTACTGTAATCCAAACTTCCATAACTTTTTAAATACTTAATGAATATTGCTGAAATTTGAGATTCGAAGAGTTTGAGATCATTAATTTTTCTTCGCACATTTTACCATAAAAGGCTTATTTTCGAAGTTCGTTTCCTATTGACATAAAATGGGGTTGTAACTTATCTTTTGCGCACCACTGTAATATGCCAATGAAGGCTTAATATCTATTTATTCAAATAGCGCTTTTACATCGTTTTTGTTTTACATCGGGTGCCAAGAATTGGCTCAGTAGATAGTGTGCCAGACTCGAAAACTGATTTTTACAGGTTCGAGTTCCTGCTTTGCTTGCTTTGAGAGTTTCTCAGCTTGCAGCTGCGGTATCAGTGAGAAAGAGCGTCCGTCGGATGGGACGTTAAGGAAGACCCTTGTGCGCGAGAGCCATACCATGTGCATGTTAAGGAACGTGCTGGATAGCCTTGAGGGGAGGCTTTTCGCTCTCCTTAACATCTATCCAGTGGTTCCTCTTCCCTTACCCAACTCTGAGACCTTGAGGCCATTTTGTTTTTTGTGTTTATTCAAGTGTCCCACTCAGAGGTAAAACAATCCCATGCAAAATCTTTAAGTCGTCGAAAATTTATGCTGTGGGAATAAAAAAATCATGCTCTTTCAAAAGCTTCAGCATTTTCCATTCAATTCATTTTTGACTCTTATCAAAGCAAAAATTAGTGCAAAGGAATTGATGAATGAAAAGTTGCTCTGCGGAATTCAGATGCAAAAATGTCATTTGCATAATGCTAAGAGTGTAACATGATTATTTTTATATCTGGATCTTGGAGAAATTTGCTTGGCACAGATTAGAGTTTTAGTGGTCGTGGTCTTCTTAGAAAGTTTACTTGTTTTTAGTCTTTTTAATAATTTTTTCCCTTTGTTCTTGGGTACATTGGGGCAGAGATCACGAAATCAAATGTACACTATCGTAAGCTGTGTCTCCAAATTCGTTCGTGAATCTGATTTTTTTTTTAAAATCGACCATGTTTCATGTTGCGAAATATATCACATGACAAAACAAAAAAGTTACCTATTTTAATACATTTTAAATCAATGTTCAATAATTAGCAATTCTTCTGGATTTGTTGACTTCGTAAATGCCATACTTTAAATAATTTCGAATTTTTAAGCAAACTTCTATTTTAAGCATCTTAAGAAGGATAAGTAAGAGTTGGGTTGTTTTACCTCTGAGCGGCACTTTTTTGCACACCATGGGCTAAATGGCCAGGTCACATGGACCCCGAAGACTCAGAGAAGGTTGGGGGAGGGGACCCACTGGAACAGCTGTTGGGAGACAGATGGTAGCCTCCCGTCAAGGCCATCCAGCGTGTTCTTTAACGTGCACAGGGTATGGCTCTCCCGCACACGGGGCCACGTCTTAACGTCCCATCCGACGGACGGCGGCCTTTCCAAGCCCATCGGTGTCCCCTACTGACCGTGGGCAGAGCGGGGAATTTTGCAGAGATAAATCTCAACGCTGACCCAGCTGGGACTCGAACCTGGGAACTACAGATTACGAGCCTGGCGCGCTACCGACTGAGCCACCCCCGCCCCGATAAGTAAGAGCCTCCCTAATTTAAATGAAACCATTTTATAAAACGCAAATAAGGACACTGAAGTTATAGCATTTCCGCTTCCTTATTCTCCACGAAACTCTTACCGTATTCATGAATTGGCCGTTTATCATCTTTCTTCTTCAGTTTCAAAGACAAAACTACCCAAATAGATTCAAAATGTGAAACTCTCTGAAGTGCATCCAAAAGACTCAGATTTAAGGTTACTCTCCAGTTATGCGCAGGAGATAAATCTTTTACTTTTATTGGCGCCACTTTCTTAATGACGATTGCCTGCTTCCAATTAGTTTCATAGCTAACGGGCTATTACATCACCGAAAGGGTTTTCGTCTCTTCCCTCTCTTCTGAAAAGCTAAAAATATCCGCCTTACTAAAAGCACCGATGGAGAAAGGAAGTTTCATTCTTTTTTTTTTCTCTGGTGCATTTTTTTTGGCGTTTCTTGTTGCACTTCATAATTTGAGATCATAATTCAATATTGCGCTCTTCCCCTCACGTGCCACCCCCCCCCCCTCCCTCACCATCACCTCCAACATCCTCCTCATCTGCTCCGATGTAATCTGATCAATGGCTAGATCGTTTTAGACCCTAAAATGTTGCTAGCCCCGAGCAAAGGCAGCCTAATTCAATTACGGCCTTTTAGTGGCGAGCGGACAACTGGACTGCTTTGTAAGCAGGGCGGAGGGACTGTGCACGGATGTCTCGTGACGAGGCAGTGGCTGAAGCTGTTCTGAGCAGATGCGCTTTGCAAAGAGAGGAAAATGCAAATAGCATTACGCTTGTTTACGAGCCACGGCAGGCGTGATTAGGCCCGGGCACATTTTTCTCAGTTCGGCTGACGGCGTGACCGCCGCGGAATCTTAGCCAATCTTCTTCTGCTGGTGCATTCCTCGTTCGTGTCTCGTTTCATACGGAGCGCCCAACCTCGGCTCTTCCATTGGCATGCTGCTCTCGCCGAACGAGAAGAAAATAATTATAAAGAGAAGTAAAAGAACCCGACATCTTGCTTGCCGAGTGAAGGCAACTGTTGTGAAGCCACTGGATTCTTTCCCGATTTCACAGCGGGCCAAGGCTGATGCTCGCCCCACTATGATGCTTTGTGAGCAAAAGCGAAACGGAAATCTCTTTTAAAATAAAAAAAAAAAAGCTTTCAGAGGAGGGACAGTGGATCCGGGAGAATCTGCTGCTATTGGGAGATTGTGTTGAGGAAGCAGAGGGAAAAATTCGTCACCAGAAAGTTTCGTTTCGCTGCAGGAATAAGAAGTTATTCCCTACACAAAGGCGGAAGATAACCTGGAAGATCTATTCGTCTTGTCGTGATTTAACATACAAACATGAGCACACCACCATACCACCTCGTGATTGGAATCCAGACCTGCGCAGTGTCACCGAGAGCTAACGAGATACCACTGAGGCGGCATAATAAATGCCGAATTATTAAATAATAATTTGTCTTCCCAAAATAAAGCGACAAAGAAAACTAAAAATATTTATTCAACTTTTAAAGCATGCGTTGCTAACTATTTTTGGTATATGATCCAATTGGCTAGAATTTGAAAGGGCTAGGAAATTTAACTTCCCCAAACGTTTTAATAAAAAAGGGGCAATGCGAAGAGTTTTTCTCACCGTTGATCAGTTTGATCAGGTTGGGGTTATGAAGTAATCAGTCAATGACAGATTTCTACTTGTTCTTAACCCTTCCAGTGTCCAGAACGTATATATCCGTTTTTAGTATAATAAAAGAAAACGATTTTAAAAAAAATAAAAATTGCCATTTTAAAATTTTTTAATAGATATCTTATAAAAATATGTAATTTAAGCTTGATAAATAATATTTTCTTTTTTTATTTGATGCATATTTTATTAAAATATTATATAAATAATTTGTTAAAGCCATCTGTTTGCCATTTCTTAGAAGTTATATAAGGTATTGCCAATTTGTTTGTTAACATTACTCTGTGCTGAAGCAATCCCCTAATTTAAGTTCAGAAGTTTGATTTGAACTATTATCAACAAATTTTTGCTTAAAGTTTTTAAAATCTCCCGATAATTAACAAAGAACTGCTACTTTTTAAAAATGGAAGATTTTGGAAGTAATTATGAAATATGTACCTTTTTTTTGCTATATCACTGTAAAATTGTTATTAAAATTATTTTGTTACTACAGAGTTCAATTTTTTTACTACAATAAAATTCAGAATTAAATTCTTTTTAATTTTGAATATAACATGAGCTATTTCTGTTGATAAGTTATTTATTAAAATTATTATAAATGTGACTTGTTTATTGGACTGCAACAAGCCTGAACTTTTTCTCAAAGTATAGTATAAAAATAAAATAAAAATAAATACCCCCTCAAGCAGCTGCTTGCCACAGAGGTCTGACAGGAGCCTGTCAGTTTATATGCCACAGTAGGAGATCTGAGAGGATGGCAGGACCTCAGCAGAAAAACAACACATACAACCATGCCTTATCCGGGGCTCGAACCCAGAGTCCCTTAGATCAGTAGCCAAGCGCGCTAACCACTCGGCCATGGGACGGCTGTGAAATAAATCCCCCCTCAAGCAGCTGCTTGCCGCAGAGGTCTGACAGGAGCCTGTCAGTTTATATGCCATAGTAGTAGATCTGTGAGGATGGAGAAAAAATTTTCAAAATGGAAGAAATGTTTACTTTAAACAAGAATTTTTTTTTGTTATTTAGAAATAGACTTTCTATTCATGTGCATTACAATCATTTCTATTAGCTTTTTTTTTTTTATAAATTTTTATCTGTGTTGCCAGATGCATTTTTTTACTACATGACTAAAAAAGTCCTATTAAAATGAAACACATGGTATTTTTCGTTAAATATTTTATTTTCAGAAAATCGAGAATTAAATATTGATTAATTTGGCATATAACATGCCATAATTCCTTTCACTAATTATTTGGCAAAAAAAGTTCTAAAGTTAAATTTGACCTCTGGATGTATGCCAGTTTTTCAGGCTGGACACTGGAAGGGTTAAAACATTTGAATATTCAGCAAAATAAAGGGCAAATCTGATTTTATTTGCAATAAACATAAATTTATTTTTTAGCTCTTCTAAATGTATAGGGGGGATGGGGTTCAGCTGGTAGCGCGTCAGGCTCTTAATCCGCAGTTCCCCTGGGGCAGGGGTGGCTCAGTCGGTAGCGCGCCAGGCTCGTAATCTGTAGTTCCCAGGTTCGAGTCCCAGCTGGGTCAGCGTTGAGAGTTATCTCCGCAAAATTCCCCGCCCTGCCCACGGTCAGTAGGGGACACCGATGGGCTTGGAAAGGCCGCCGTCCGTCGGATGGGATGTTAAGCCGTGGCCCCGTGTGCGGGAGAGCCATACCCTGTGCACGTTAAAGAACACGCTGGATGGCCTTGACGGGAGGCTACCATCTGTCTCCCAACAGCTGTTCCAGTGGGTCCCCTCCCCCAACCTTCTCTGAGCCTTCGGGGTCCATGTGACCTGGCCATTTAGCCCATGGTGTGCAAAAAAGTGCCGCTCAGAGGTCAAACAACCCAAATCCGCAGTTCCCAGGTTCGAGTCCAGCCTGGCCCAGCGTTGAGATTTATCTCCGCAAAATTCCCCGCCCTGTCCACGACAGTAGGGGATATCGATGAGCTTGGAAAAGCCGCCGTCTGTCGGGTGGGACGTTAAGCTATGGCTCCGTGTGCGGAAGAACCATACCCTGTGTACGTTAAAGAACACACTGGATGGCCTTGACGGGAGGCTACCATCTGTCTCCCGATAGCTGTTTCAGTGGGTCCCCTCCCCCAACCTTCTCTGAGGATTCGAGGTCCTTGTGACCTGACCATTTAGCTCATTGTGTGCAAAAAAAAAGTGCCGCTCAGAAGTAAAAGAACCCAACCCTCTAAATGTAAAGTGAAAGTTTGCCTCTTTATTGCTTAATAAGAAGCAAATACCATTGCTTTTTAAAAGTGCAAAATGCTGAAAGAAGCTGAGTTCGTAAAAAATATAAAATTAATGATGTAACTGAAATTAAAATGATAAAAAATTTTGCATGATTTTAACGATCTTCCAAGATTGCGAATCCATTGTCTAAATTTTCATTAATCAACATTTTTTCCAAACTCCATTTTAAGTCAGACACAAATTGTCTTGTGTCGATATCACCCTTCGCCTTTGTCAAACTCTTAGCGAGTTCACAATTTCGTATACCCCTTACCATGGTCTTTCCATGACGTCAAAACTTAAAATAGCTACATTGTCAGGAGAAATCGGTAATTTGCGTTTAAACTGAAATCCTATTTAAACAGGAGATGAGTTGGGTTGGGTTGTTTTACCTCTGAGCGGCACTTTTTTGCACACCATGGGCTAAATGGCCAGGTCACATGGACCCCGAAGGCTCAGAGAAGGTTGGGGGAGGAGACCCACTGGAACAGCTGTTGGGAGACAGATGGTAGCCTCCCGTCAAGGCCATCCAGCGTGTTCTTTAACGTTCACAACGTGTCCAGGGTATGGCTCTCCCACTGACGGGGCCACGGCTTAACGTCCCATCCGACGGACGGCGGCCTTTTCAAGCCCATCGGTGTCCCCTACTGACCGTGGGCAGGGCGGGGAATTCTGCGGAGATAAATCTCAACGCTGACCCAGCTGGGACTCGAACCTGGGAACTACAGATTACGAGCTTGGCGCAAACAGGATATGATAAATTTCGTCTAGCTTACAGAAGTACGTAAAAGTTGAAAATCGATTAATTATTTTTAAAGTGCGAAATCCGAATTCAATAACTTGTTTAATATAAGATGATAAAAATCACTGTCTCGTGCTCTCTTCATTAAATTCTTTTTCCTGTTTTCAAAAATCTTTATTAATAAGAGTTGTACTTCTTTTAACATTTTTCCTGCCAAGCGCAGGAGTTAGTCAACAGCACACCAGGCTCGTAATTTGCAATTCCCAGGTTCGAATCCGAACTGTGCTGGCGCTGAGATTTCTTTCCACTAATCCCCGTTCTGCCCTCGATGAGGCACCGATGGGCTTAGAAAGGCCGCCGGTCGTCGGATGGGACGTTAAGTCGTGAACCCTAGTGCGGGACAACCATACCCTGTGCACGTTAAAGAACACGCTGGATAGACTGAGTAAACTGATGGAACCTTTCTCCTAACCTTCGCCGAATCCATGGGGTCCTTGTGACCTGGTCATTTAACCCATTGAAAATTCTTAGATTTTAATTAATTTTAATAAATTTTTTTAAATAATTAATTAATGATTCTTCACTGCACATTTTCCACATTTTTAAAATATATACATATATAAAATAAAAACGAGTTCCGGTATATGTGGAAGTTTTTAATTTCTTAAAGGAATCATTGCAAGGATGCAAACATGATCGATTTAGCCACAACATTTACGCTAACGGAGAAATCGTCGTAAAGTATACTGCAGGGTTTACAAAACGCAAAACTACTGGATAAATAGTTTAGGACAGTTCGGTTGGGTTACCTCTGAGCGGCACTTTTTTGCACACCATGGGCTAAATGGCCCGGTCACATGGACCACGAAGGCTCAGAGAAGGTTGGGGAGAGGGGACCCACTGGAACAGCTGTTGGGAGACAGTCATGTTATTGTCAGCTGTTGGGAGTCAAGGCCATCCAGCGTGTTCTTTAACGTTCACAGGGTAAGGCTCTCCCGTACACGGGGCCACGGTTTAACGTCCCATCCGACGGACGGCGGCCTTTACAAGCCCATCGGTGTCCGCTACTGACCGTGGGCAGGGCGGGGAATTTTGCGGAGATAAATCTCAACGCTGACCCAGCTGGACTCGAACCTGGGAACTGCAGATAACGAGTCTGGAGCGCTACCAATTGAGCCACCCCCGCCCCATTTCAGGACAGACACCCCTGTTGAAATGTGTAGAGTGCAGGTATAATATGCCGGGTTAGAATCTGGGCTGTTGCCTGTGTGTTTATGATTATTCGCAAATCTCGCAAAAACTTTAGTTACCTGCACACATCCATCACTCAGCATACTTCAATAGTTTCGCAGTGAAATAAATGCTCCAATCAGAGATCAATAGAGGACAGGATGCAGCACAGGGCCTATAATCTCCTTTATCGAAATTGAAACGTAGAAAACTGGCACGAAATAATTAAAACAAACTGCAATATTCAGGCCCGCGGAAGAAAATGCACTCAGATCTTGTTAAGTGCAAGTGAAAGATTTCTTTTGTCACCCAATGTCTTCGCAGTGATAGATTAGGGTAATAAGAGTTCCTTTAGAAGCCGAAAGAAACGATCCGCATTTCCTCCTCCAGCGATCCAACTATTTCCGAGGTTAAGCAAATGATCCACGAAGATTAAGCCTTGCCCAGGGCAACGATCGCTCCTTTTGCTCTCTTTTGACGTCTTTGCAAAGAAAAAGAACTTAACTGGCATGGAGCTTTCGAATGATTAGCTACTGAATCTTTTCATCTCTTGGCTCTACGGGAATAGAAGCATTTCGCCATTTTGTGGTTATCCATCGGTTGGAAGGAAAGTATTTCTAGAAAAAAAAAAGTTCGTGGATATGAATTCTAACAACACTTGAAATTACCCTCCTTATGTCTCTATTTATCCTCACACCAGATCTTATGGAAATCATAATCTGTAAACCTCTAATTGGCATTGGGGAAATTGTTTTAAGTTGAAATGTTTTTTTTTTAGAGTAGCAAAACTTTTAATTGGAAGAAAAATTAAAATTTGAAGTTTCTTCGTTTCTGAGCATCGAATTTATCGATCATAGATTCAAAGTTTATTTCGATTTTGGAAACCAGAAATCCTAAACGACAATATTTAACAACTTCTTCTAGTTTGGAGCCGTATTGTTTCTAAATGCAAATTTCATTCTCAAAGGCTTCCGATAGCAAAAAAATGGACGAGTGGAGAATGGCTTTCCTACAAATGGACCAAAGCTTAACCTTCCACGCGACGAACGGCAGTTCCCAACTCATTGGTGTCCCCTCTCTCGCTGAGGACAGGGTGGGATTAGCTGAGGACATCTAGACGCAAATATCCTTGGGACTCGAACTTGGGAACTGCAGATTATAGATCTGGCAAGCTGTCTTCTGAACTAACCCCCTCTCGTCCTCCTTCCCTACCTTCAGTATCTGATTGCCAGCTTATAGGACTTACTCATAAGGTTGGCAATGCCTATATAACGATTTTCATAACGCCATATTTTACGAAAAGATTTTACGTTGGCTATTTTTCTACAACGGCGAAACACTAATCGAAACAAAAAACTTTGAAAATCCAAAAAAAAAAATCTCTTTTGTTTTATTGTAGGTTTAAGTGCGATGTTAAAATGGGTTATATATGATCTCGAGCAGTAATATTTTCCTGGAAATTGAACGAAATGTATATAAACCTCAAGGGCGGTATGACTGGACAGTTGTTTCTCATCTCAAGGGAAGAGAAGGAGATGCACTTGACGGTTGTTTCTCATCTCAAGGGAAGAGAAGGAAATGCACTGGATGGTTATTTCTCATCTCAAGGGAAGAGAAGGAGATGCACTGAACGGTTGTTTCTCATCTCAAGGGAAGAGAAGGAGGTGCACTGGACGGTTGTTTCTCATCTCAAGGGAAGAGAAGGAGATGCACTTGACGGTTGTTTCTCATCTCAAGGGAAGAGAAGGAAATGCACTGGATGGTTATTTCTCATCTCAAGGGAAGAGAAGGAGATGCACTGAACGGTTGTTTCTCATCTCAAGGGAAGAGAAGGAGGTGCACTGGACGGTTGTTTCTCATCTCAAGGGAAGAGAAGGAGATGCACTTGACGGTTGTTTCTCATCTCAAGGGAAGAGAAGGAGATGCACTGGTCGATTGTTTCTCATCTCAAGGGAAGAGAAGGAGATGCAGTTGACGGTTGTTTCTCATCTCAAGGGAAGAGAAGGAGATGCACTTGACGGTTGTTTCTCATCTCAAGGGAAGAGAAGGAAATGCACTGGACGGTTATTTCTCATCTCAAGGGAAGAGAAGGAGGTGCACTAGACGGTTGTTTCTCATCTCAATGGAAGAGAAGGAGATGCACTAGACGGTTATTTCTCATTTCAAGGGAAGAGAAGGAGGTGCACTAGACGGTTGTTTCTCATCTCAAGGGAAGAGAAGGAGATGCACTTGACGGTTGTTTCTCATCTTAAGGGAAGAGAAGGAGATGCACTGGATGGTTATTTCTCATCTCAAGGGAAGAGAAGGAGATGCACTGGTCGGTTATTTCTCATCTCAAGGGAAGAGAAGGAGATGAACTTGACGGTCGTTTCTCATCTCAAGGGAAGAGAAGGAAATGCACTGGACGGTTATTTCTCATCTCAAGGGAAGAGAAGGAGGTGCACTAGACGGTTGTTTCTCATCTCAAGGGAAGAGAAGGAGATGCACTAGACGGTTATTTCTCATTTCAAGGGAAGAGAAGGAGGTGCACTAGACGGTTGTTTCTCATCTCAAGGGAAGAGAAGGAGATGCAGTTGACGGTTGTTTCTCATCTCAAGGGAAGAGAAGGAGATGCACTGGATGGTTATTTCTCATCTCAAGGGAAGAGAAGGAGATGCACTGGTCGGTTATTTCTCATCTCAAGGGAAGAGAAGGAGATGAACTTGACGGTCGTTTCTCATCTCAAGGGAAGAGAAGGAAATGCACTGGACGGTTATTTCTCATCTCAAGGGAAGAGAAGGAGGTGCACTAGACGGTTGTTTCTCATCTCAAGGGAAGAGAAGGAGATGCACTAGACGGTTATTTCTCATTTCAAGGGAAGAGAAGGAGGTGCACTAGACGGTTGTTTCTCATCTCAAGGGAAGAGAAGGAGATGCACTTGACGGTTGTTTCTCATCTTAAGGGAAGAGAAGGAGATGCACTGGATGGTTATTTCTCATCTCAAGGGAAGAGAAGGAGATGCAGTTGACGGTTGTTTCTCATCTCAAGGGAAGAGAAGGAGATGCACTGGATGGTTATTTCTCATCTCAAGGGAAGAGAAGGAGATGCACTGAACGGTTATTTCTCATCTCAAGGGAAGAGAAGGAGATGAACTTGACGGTCGTTTCTCATCTCAAGGGAAGAGAAGGAAATGCACTGGACGGTTATTTCTCATCTCAAGGGAAGAGAAGGAAATGCACTGGACGGTTATTTCTCATCTCAAGGGAAGAGAAGAAGGTGCACTAGACGGTTGTTTCTCATCTCAAGGGAAGAGAAGGAGATGCACTAGACGGTTATTTCTCATTTCAAGGGAAGAGAAGGAGGTGCACTAGACGGTTGTTTCTCATCTCAAGGGAAGAGAAGGAGATGCACTGGATGGTTATTTCTCATCTCAAGGGAAGAGAAGGAGATGCACTGGTCGGTTATTTCTCATCTCAAGGGAAGAGAAGGAGATAACTTGACGGTTGTTTCTCATCTCAAGGGAAGAGAAGGAAATGCACTGGACGGTTATTTCTCATCTCAAGGGAAGAGAAGGAGGTGCACTAGACGGTTGTTTCTCATCTCAAGGGAAAAGAAGGAGATGCACTAGATGGTTGTTTCTCATCTCAAGGGAAGAGAAGGAGATGCACTGGATGGTTATTTCTCATCTCAAGGGAAGAGAAGGAGATGCACTTAACGGTTGTTTCTCATCTCAAGGGAAGAGAAGGAGATGCACTTGATGGTTGTTTCTCCTCTCAAGGGAAGAGAAGGAGATGCACTTGACGGTTGTTTCTCATCTCAAGGGAAGAGAAGGAGATGCACTGGTCGATTGTTTCTCATCTCAAGGGAAGAGGAGATGCAGTTGACGGTTGTTTCTCATCTCAAGGGAAGAGAAGGAGATGCACTAGACGGTTGTTTCTCATCTCAAGGGAAGAGAAGGAGATGCACTTGACGGTTGTTTCTCATCTCAAGGGAAGAGAAGGAGATGCACTTGACGGTTGTTTCTCATCTCAAGGGAAGAGAAGGAGATGCACTAGACGGTTGTTTCTCATCTCAAGGGAAGAGAAGGAGATGCACTAGACGGTTGTTTCTCATCTCAAGGGAAGAGAAGGAGATGCACTTGACGGTTGTTTCTCATCTCAAGGGAAGAGAAGGAGATCTACTTGACAGCTGCTCCTCTCCTCTCCTCAAAACAAAGTGAAGGAGATAAATAAAATAATAAATATCCTCTCAAGCAGCTGCTTGACACAGAGGTCTGTCAGTTTAGATGCCATAGTAGAAGGTCTGTGAGGATGGCAGGACCTCAGCAGATCAATACACATCCATGCGTTATTGGGGCTCGAACCCAGGTTCCTTAGATCAGTAGCGAAGCGTGCTAACCACTTGGCTACGGGACGGCTAAGGAGATACATTTGAGTTATTCCTATCCTTTTCTCAAGGCCATGGGGAAAGAAATTCATGAAGGGTTTTTGTGATCCTCTTTCGGACGCCCAAAGGAGGACACCAACTTGAGAACTTTTTTTTTTCGAATTCAAATTTATTTCTATAAGTAGTATGCATAATTATTTTACCTAAAAATTTCCACTAAGCCGAAGCTTATCAGCATCATCAATGTCAACTGAATCAAATGCTTTATTTAAGTCCATAAATACCGCAACACATTTCTTTCTTACATTTAAATTAATATTTATATTATTTATAAGATCTTCCAAAAGGATTTGTGTTCTCATACCCATACCTTTATGGAACCCAAATTGATGACTTGAGAGAAAATTTATTTTATTCAAAATATTTTGCAGGCGATATCCAACATATTTTTCCATTATCGTATCAAAAATTGCTAATACAGTGATTGGTCTATAATTATTAAAATTCTTTTTTGATCCACTTTTATATACCTGACGAATAATTCCAATTTTCATAGCTCTTGAAATTTGCGAATTTTCAAGAATTCTATTTATAGGAATTCTTATTACATGAACAAAGTTGCATTTACTTTCCTTTATGTATTTTGGTTTAATATTGACAAGTCCAGGAGATTAGTTATATTTTAAGTAATCTACAACATTTCGAAGTCACTAGGTAGTGGCAAATGCACTAGCTAGCAACTTCACTCTTCAAGGAAATTTGATCCTTTCTTCCGGATCATCCAGCATTATCTTTAACAAGAAGAGTACTATGTGTATTCTATGCAAGGACCACCGTTTATATTAATGTCATGGATGGTGGTTTTTCCTAAGCAGAGCCATTTAACCAATTGTGGCCGAAAAGTGACGCTCAGAGATTAAACAATTCTAAGCACATTTTTGTCATCTTTCTTGTCGAGTCGACGACAGGAGTGACCAGTGAATGATCTCTTCTTATATCTACCAATGGATGCGTTATTACAGCGAACAAAAGAATGATCTCATAAATTGATGGCAGTGATGATGACACAAGAAGTGTAGCTTCAGATTCAGGATTGCCGCGGATGATGATGATAATGAATTTTTGCCCTTCCTATCTCTGATCATCATCATCATCCTCAAGCAGCCATGGGCTACGGAGGTCCAACCAGATTGTGCAATTTAGTTCTCCAAGCAAGTCTATCCTGAGCTACATCTACTGCATCAGGCCACTGCACACCAATTCTAACAAGGTCCTGTTTGACATTGTCTGCCCACCGCATCCTAGGTCTCCCCCTTCTTCTGAGGCCTCTAGGCACACTGTTCATAACCCTATTCGCCACAGGGACACTAAGTTAAAGACTTTATTTCAATTCAGGGTCGCAAGGGAAATCATAATTTTGTTTCATTTTCTTCAGTTAATTGCTTATACTAATCAAAATCAACTAAACGCGGTTTGCTTGGAGGTAGAAACGCACGGATAGGGAATCAAGGCACTGAAATTTCAAATTCATTACTGGGAGTAAAGGAGCTGACCATGTTGCGTGGTTTTAAGAACGGTTTCCTCCAGTTGAACCCACTTGGCTTCAATATGCTCTTGGCTTTACTGTTAATGGATATTAGTAAAACGTAAATACTAATCGGACCCTCGGATTAGAGTTCCAAGATTTTTTTGAATACATCGCTTTTTAATATTGGACTTTACGAAACGATAACATTTGTGAAGGAAACTAAAAAGAATGAAAACAGATTCAATTTTTTTCGTACAAATGATTTACATCGCCTAAGAAACTTTTACCTAAATGATGCGCGGGAAATGTTTCAAATAATCCTTTTGGTGGAGAATTGGTAAGTATAGGTGATACTCTCTGAGGATGGGATTAATGGAGGAGAAGTCGAGAGATTGGGCAAGAGCTCTCTGCATACTCTGGGGAGGGATGAGGAAATATTTTCTCCATCCTTCCTGATTGCTCAATCAAGAAGCATCAGACATAAGGATGTATTGGCTTGCTCAGCATCATCCTTTGGTGGGATTCCCAAAGGATAGATGAAGCGACAATGTTTTGTCTCAGCTGGTTTGGTGGATCAAGACTCGTTTCGAACGCTTCGATCAGAGTTAAGTACAGATGAATTCTCCTATAAATATGGACTCTGAGTCTAGGAGCATTTGGAATCGTATTTGATGCTGTTGAAGATGGATCCCAATATATATAATATAGTGGCGACCTTTGGCAAAGTTTATTAGAAGCCACAATCCCCTCCCACCCCTAGAAAAGGAAAAACGAAAATGGGTTGTTATTTAATTTATCTATAAGAGATAGAAATAAAATAATGAATGCGAAATTTAGTTTCTTGTGCATTAAGGCATGCATAAAGCTTCGAAAAGAAAGATTAGCTTGCACATTAATCTCTCAAGTCGGTCTATATTTCTATAATCTAGATCAGTGCGCATGTATCGAATATGGACCTCGTGGGTTAAGCATGTATGTTCTATGATCGATAAAGGTCAGGCTTCTCTCCAATAATATATTTTCGTAATGATCGGAAATGAGCCTTTAAAATTCTGACCCCTCATTATCAGCGATGATCCAATGCGCTGTGCTTACTTCGCTTACAGTCTAGGTTCGCTCATTCCATCAAGGGAGTCCCTGATGTCATCGAATATAAGGCATCCTCTTGATGGGATTAGCCACGGCCTTGTAGCTCTGTCCCCAACATCCCTGCAACTCAATATACTTTCGTAAAAAAAAACCATTTTGGGTATTTACCCAAATTGTTGTTGATGATCGTTTTCAAAGAGAATGAAGTTTTCATTTTCCGAATTTTGCACTGTTTAAAAGAGCGGACCGTAACAGCCTGCTCTTGCTCCTCCTGTGACTTCCATGAGTATATATGAGGATTTATATTAATAAATTAAAATTTTATTATTTATATTAATAAAGAATTTAATAAATTAAATTAATTATTAAATAAAATACATTAGGTGTATATATATCTTATATATATATATATTTATAATTGAAAAAGTGAGGCCTGTTGCCATTATCTTTATTGAAATTTATTTTCTAAAAGATTTTAACTCTTAACCGGAAATATAGGCCTGAGAGACCTAGTTTTTTTTTATGTATTTACACAAATGATAAAATCTTTGTTATAATTACTTCAAGCTAATAGACAATTTTTTCCCTAATTCTTGTTTTATCTGTTTTGTTAAAGGACACAAAATTAAATTATTACAAGAATTAGGTCTTACAGACAAATACTTCTGATATCATTATCATAAAAAAGCGATACTTAAGGTTCACTCTGTCTCGGCAGTTGAACATCTCTGTTCCACTCTCCCCTCGGTTGATTACATTAATCTATCTTAAAATGTTTTTACAGTCTTAGGAACCAAAAAGAAAATATTTTTCCCACGAGACAATGTGATCTAGCACAAAAATTCACTGAGACATTTCAGTCATTTAAATAAAGCGCTTATTTCACAACTTAATGCTAGTGGCCACGGATTTCATTTGGGAGGGGTATTGCCATTCCAGTCGAATTACTGAAAGCTCAATTCCCCCTCCCCCTTTCCCTTCCTCCCCCATTCTCCCCAGGGGGTAACTAGGAGCGGAAGGGCACGTGCAAAATTTATGCCTCCGTTCCGCCCTCAGCTACTTTTATGGCTGATTTAAAAGCCTAAAACGTTTTTATATCTAATTGAATACCTAATATTTTCGTTGATAATTCAAAATGCGTGTAGCTTAAGTATTGAAATTTATTAAAATATACCTACAAAATCAATGAGTAACACTGATAACATTTATCAAAACTTTTTTTCTTTCACTTCCGCAAAATCATCGATGATTTCATTCGAGTTCATTGCGCTCTGCGAGATCAAAAAGATTCAAATTATCGCAATAGGAATAATTTCGATCTTTTTGATATGGGATGAGTTTGAGTTGGCCCTCAGAAGCCCTATTATTACGCTACTGGCGCTCCCATTCCCATAATCCTCTTCTGATGAATTTCTTGCCCTAGTAGAAATGCCAAAATCGTCGAGTCTTCGACTCTAGATTAAGTTTCTTTGGATTGATCCCGCAGTTTAGGAATTGACTAAATTTTTTGCAGAGCTTATTGACTCTCGCCAAATGTTCCAACAACAAAAATATATTTTGAATGATGACTCTTGTCATCGTGCTTGGTCAGCGGGAATTAGTGCGCTGGAATCACTGATATTTTTTAAATTCCTTTTTAAAAGCGAACCAATATTAAATTAAGCAACGAATCTATTTGTGCCTCGCATAAATTTGAAGGCCCTTCCCGCAATCCTGCCTTAAATGTGGAAGTGGAATTAAGTCAATGAATTAAGGTTTCATTTTGTGTTATATTCAGGCAATTTTTGCTAAAAACTAAAATTTGTGACTTCCTCATGTGATGAAATGGTTTTACAGTTACTAAAGAGTTGCCTAATATATTGTGAATCAATTTGCAGTATTCCTATTCCTGCGAAACAAATGACAATTACAAAATTTCCTCTGGATAAATAATCCTTCAAAATTTGGATGGCAGATATTAAGATTTTCCTTCGTAGCAAAGTATTCTGGTCAAGGTCACCAGTGATTGCGGGTTGCAATGAAAATCATCTCTTTGATCTCTGCAGACAAAGCTAATCCAATCGTAGCCCATCATCATAAAGAACTTGGAAGTCGTGATATAGATCTAACTCTTCTTCTTTTGATAGAGATTTCTTTCTTGAAAATCTTTTGTTGGATATCATCGATCTTCGAAAGAGGATTCCTTTCGCATGGAACTTTTCTGATACTTTTGACAGGTGAGTGTATATCTATTTATGTATTTCCTCACAAAAACAAAAATAAAATTCTTTAAAAGTTCAGTTTTTGGATTAACGACACCGCAAAATTGGGTATTTCGAAAAAAAAAACAGGAAAAAATAAGCAGAGTTCAAAAAATAAGCGAAGAAGTTTAAAAAAACCGGAGCCATCATTAAGAAAACGGAGTTGAATAAAAGTCTGATCCGTCGGCGGCGGATTTTTTCACTCAGCGCATCGCTGCAAAGTTTCATTGCGATTAATCAGAAGAGAAAGGAATTTTTTGATTTTTTTTTTGTCGGTGAGAGCGGAGTAAATTGGCTGGGTCGGTAATTAATGAAGAATGCGACCAGGGGGCGCTTGTGCCATACCGCCCAACCAAATTGGCTGTCGCCTCTGCTGCTTAAGATCAGTTTCTCCCCCCCTCCCTGCTCACCCACCGAAGACGCACCTGTCCGCAGCGTCAATAACTGGCGAGTGTCCGAGTAAACCCCTCGAGATTAGACAACAATGACGTGTCGCCAGCGGTTGCCTAGCAACAGTCTCGAGTTGTAGGCGTTCCGCAGACGGAGTTCGACGACAGTGACGAACACCTTGCCAGCCGTTGCCAGAGGACGAAACCAAAGTGAACTAATTGCATTCTAATTAAAGCCGAGTCAGCAAGAGGAAGTGGCCGAAGCGGTGCAATTAATCATTCTCATCAGTCGACATTTTGGACTAGAGAAGGGGATGTTAAAAACCTCTGCAAGTTAAGAAAACCCGAAGATCGAAGAATGAAGTTTCGGGGGAAAAAATAATTACTCCCAGCAGTCTACAGTATACTTTATCTCCTAATCACCAAATTCATTAAATTTAAGATTCTCTAACAGTGAATTCCCATGGGGAATCTATGGTTTAATGACATTGATGTCGACATGGTAGGTGGCACGTTTGTTTATTGTCGAGTTTTTCCTATGAAAGTAGGAGCAGGGACAAGAGCTAATAAAAAAATAAATGCCCCCTCAAGCAGCTGCTTGCCACAGAGGTCTGACAGGAGCCTGTCAGTTTATATGCCACAGTAGAAGGTCTGAGAGGATGGCAGGACCTCAGCAGAAAAACGACACAAACAGCCATGCCTTATCCGGGGCTCGAACCCAGGTCCCGTAGATCAGTAGCCAAGCGTGCTAACCACTAGATCAATTCAAATCCATTGGGCAAAGGTTGACCCAGTCAGTGATGCATCGAGCTCGGAACTCGATTTTTCTCTCATTGGAGTCTCGACTGAGCCTTGGTGGAGATTTTTCTGCTAACTCCCACACCGACTTCGGTGAGAGAAATGAACCGATGAGTTTGGAAAGTCTTCCGTCCGTCAGCCGAAATATTAATCCGTGGCCATGTATGCAGACAGTGATCTTGCGCACGTTAAAGAACACGTCGGGTGACTTTGAGGGAAGTTACCTGTTTCTTAACAGCTGTGAGGGGATCACTTAGTTCTGAGCCAGTGGGGTTCTTGTGTAGCCCATTGTGTGTAAAAAGTCGCTCAGAGGTAAAATAGCTCAAATTTTTATTTCTTTTTTTTAGTAATTAAGTATCGTCGAACAGGTTGGCTAAACCAACAAGCAGCTAACACACCCAAAAGAATTTTGAATTCCATAAATTTAATGAGGCTTTATAATTTACATTCCTTTTATATTTTGCCCATTTATTATTTAAATTTTATAAATTTTGAGTATGAAATCGAATATTTTTCAGTTTCGAATATTCATCAGTTTCTTGACAAAAACTTTCTCTTTTGAAGGCGCCATTTTTTCACGTCCAAGTCATTAATCTTTTTCAATTGATGCAGACGATTGCAGATTCAAATGAGACCCTTTTTCAATCTGCTGAGGCGTCGAGATTATCGATGAAACTCTGCCCTTATGATCTCTCTGGGAGACAAAATCTTACCGTGCCTCACACAAAAACCACTTTCCGCAGAGAACTCACTCATGAATACGAAAAGCATGGCAAGAATCGCATTATGGTGACCTGGAAAACGTCCCATATTCACCGATGTAATTTCACCGCTGTCATCTATTCTTCTTTCCATTTTCTGCTCTGCCAACTGCTGCTGGTGCTCACAGATGATATCTCTGCATTATTCGTTTGCCAGGTACCGAGGTCGGCAACTTAGCCTTTTCTGTGCGCACGACCCCCCCCCCCCCCACATGGGTTTGACGCCATCCTCGGCCATTCTCGTGTGACATCGCCATCAGGTCCGGATGACAGGCAAGAAATCCCTGGAGATGGTACTAGGTGAACAATTGGCGTTGCTAAGCAACAGGGCTCTCGGATGGCGTGCCTCCGATGTTGGAGATGAGAGCGACGACTTTCAACAATCAGTCTCGGCAAAGCTCGCGGCGCGATGTTTACGGCCTGCCCACGAAAGTGGCGGCTGCAAGTGGACTGAAGTGGGGCGGTTTACATGCACGGGGACTAGAGGACGAAACTCAATACAATAGTTTGAAAATTTCATTTCGAAATCGCTGTGTTGTTGTTTTATTCTTTTTAATGTCCGTTGAGCAAGCTTCAATTTTTTTTTGTTTCCTCTGCTGATATATTTTGATATTTATTGTGTCGCTTCTTCGGCGTCTGCAGAGGGTGAAGGATATCTTCTTGTCAATTACTCTCGTTCTCCATCTGTCTGGGTTTCAAAATCATATCTTCCGCGAGAAGAAAAGAACAACTCTTACTGCTGTTGTTAGGAAGAGTCGATTCCCTTTTGTTATTTCCTCTTAGAAAAAGATCCTGCGAGCCAATTCATCTCGGCCAACTGCAGCGAACGCGAATCGGCTCTGCTGGTAATTGGCAATGGAGAAGGATGAAACAGAAAAAAAGCCGAGGATTTACGACGAGGAGAATTCCGCTAAAATATCAACTTAGTTTTAGAGTCTCGAGACTGCCAAAAAAAGGGTCTCTTGTTTATTACTTCATTTTTATATAAAAAAAATTAGACGGACGCATATCGCCTCTGGCGTATATGAGAATCTCGTTTTCAGAGTGAATGAAATTTTTCCTTTACCTACACCTTTAAAAGTTTTATTTTAGGCTAACGGATGATGGGGTAAATGCAAATCGACTTTTGTTAGTAAATGCTTTTTATGTTGTATAATTAACTTTTATTTCTTAAATTTAAAAAGCTTCATTTTCCACACCCCTCTGAGAAAAACGGAGAGATTATTGATGTCAGTGGAATCTCTCTTAAAAAAAAAACTCTCTTAAAAAGCTATCATCGAAATTTCAAATTTCTATAGTATACATATTATTTGC
The DNA here is from genome assembly GCA_038380435.1 of Ryuthela nishihirai. Classification (NCBI taxonomy): domain Eukaryota; kingdom Metazoa; phylum Arthropoda; class Arachnida; order Araneae; family Heptathelidae; genus Ryuthela; species Ryuthela nishihirai. Next base: position 67,105,665 of record JAWZYU010000015.1, on the reverse strand, counting down.
AAAAGTCGTTAATAGCTTTGTGATTTCCACATTTAGTGCTAGTAACTATAGAAATTAAAATTACCTAAGTATGTGAAAAATGCGAATTATAGTATTTCATTAGTACCAATCCAATTAAAAAAGAGTTTTCCAATTAGCACTTTTAAGCAAGAGTTGTGTTCTCCATCACCCCTGGGGATAAGCAGTTGGGTTGTTTTACCTCTGAGCGGCACTTTTTGCACACCATGGGCAAAATGGCCAGGTCACATGGACCCCGAAGGCTCAGAGAAGGTTGGGGGAGGGGACCCACTGGAACAGCTGTTGGGAGACAGATGGTAGCCTCCCGTCAAGGCCATCCAGCGTGTTCTTTAACGTGCACAGGGTATGTCTCTCCCGCACACGGGGCCACGGCTTAACGTCCCATCTGACGGACGGCGGATTTTCCAAGCCCATCGGTTCCCTTACTGACCGTGGGCAGGGCGGGGAATTTTGCGGAGATAAATCTCAACGCTGACCCAGCTGGGACTCGAACCTGGGAACTACAGATTACGAGCCTGGCGCGCTACCGACTGAGCCACCCCCGCCCCTGGGGATAAGCAGTCAAGTTATTGTTGTCAATGGAAACTTAGTATCTTTCCCATTTTACCACCAAAATTTCACGTTTCAAGTATAAGTGTATCGTTTGCAATATTTGTTTAAAGTTTTGGAATTTTAAAAAATTTCCACCATTAGAGGGCGCATTTATAGCTTTTGGAATATTTGGAAAATTCAGATCGTAACATTTTATCAATACCTATCCAACGTAAAAAGAATTTTTAATTTATCTCAATGAACAAACAATTATATTTTAAAACAAAAAAGATGTGTTTTCCCACCCACCCTGGCTCTAAAAGGTCAATTCATTTGTTGCTAATAAAAACTTCATAACATTCACATTCTGTCGTGTCCCTCTAATTTATTTATTTTTATTTATTGTTGCATTTTGTATTTTTGTCGTTGTAAATATTTTTATGTATTAAGTGTGTTTTAGAAGTGCTATTGTGGGGATGTGACTCAGAGATGTTGTTTTCGGGTCTGAGCTGGATGCCTGCATGGGTCCGAAAAGCCCTTTTATGGCCTTTTGCAAATAGTCTGCGGCGCGAGTGTGAGCGCGGGAGAGCAGCTGGCCAGTAAGAAAGCAAGTCTTGAGCGTCGGTGTCAAACGGGAAGGACGTTTGAACATGCGTCAAGGGGACGCCGCTCTTACTCAAAGAAAAACCCGTAAGGAGAGGGTTCGATTCTATGTGAGAATCAAGATTCTTGGTGAATCAAAAACAGTTCTGTGGAACTGAATTGAGTTCTTAGTGAACCACGTTGTAGGCAAAAGTTGGATATCCTTTCGCCGAGTTGGAGGTTGATAAAGCGAGATTCTGCAAAGTGCAGTTCTACACCTCATTGCATAATTACGGAGGCGAGAGCATCCCCAGCATGTGATTGTATATAAGTGTGAATATAGTACATAAGTGTCATCCCTATACAACTCTCGTCCGTGAATTGTTGGACATATTTCTGTACATCAGTTCGCGCAGCAAATCTGAGGCATGCGTCGGCACGGGTGTAACAACCCGCGAACCTGTCTTTTCACTGAAGCAAGGGTGAAGGTAATCAAGGGTAATCGAGGAAGCTCTACTATAGAGTGGATAAATCGTTTGCCATCTGGCCCAACACCACATTCGGCGCAATTCAAAGAAAATCGAATATCACGTGACGAAATAAAAAACCTCGTCTTACCACAAGGCCACGACACATTCCACTACCAAAATTTCAAATTTCTTGCATAAATACGTCGTTTTCAATATTCATTTGAAATTTTGGAATTTTTAAAATATTCCACCGTTAGAGGGCGTAATTATAACTTTAGTGAGATTCGGAATGTGCATATTGTAATATTTCATCAATACCTATCCAACACAAAAATAATTTTTAATTTATCTCTGTAAACAAAAAAGTTCGTTGTCTACAGACGGACAGACGATAAACGCGAAATTATTTATCTCGCTTTCTTTGAAAACGAGATAACGATTTTGAGAAAATTATGACAGCCGATTTCAGGTATATCTCTAAGAACTGACACAGGTGAGATTATCAGCCCAATAGCCTTGAGCTCTCATGCGTAGTCAAAGGTGGTTAGTCGCTTTCTGTTAGTTTTTTAATTTGCATATTATTATTATTTGCGATTAACGAATCTCTGTTACCTCCAATTTTTGCAACTCGTCATAAAATATTTAAAATCTATCATATTTCAATTTCCCCTTTCCATTTCTCTGATTCAGAAACAAAACTCAGAATTAGTATATTGCAAATGCGATGGAACCATCCCGTGGCCGAGTGGCTAGAGCGGCTTGGCCACTGAGGTCCTGCCATCCCCACAGACCTCCTACTATGGTCTATAAACTGACAGGCTCCTGCCATCCCCACAGACCTCCTACTATGGTCTATAAACTGACAGGCTCCTGCCATCCCCACAGACCTCCTACTATGGCCTATAAACTGACAGGCTCCTGCCATCCCCACAGACCTCCTACTATGGCCTATAAACTGACAGGCTCCTGCCATCCCCACAGACCTCCTACTATGGCCTATAAACTGACAGGCTCCTGCCATCCCCACAGACCTCCTACTATAGCCTATAAACTGACAGGCTCCTGTCAGACCTCTGTGGCAAGCATCTGCTTGAGAGGGTATTTATTAATTTTTTTTATTTAAATGCGATTGAACACATGAAAAATAAGAAACAATAAAATTTGCCTATTCTAAACTTAATAAAAAAAAAATTCTTTTGCAAGATATTTTAGTTTTATTAGTCACAGTCTCAATACGTGCATTCTAAAAGTTATTTTTTCCAAAACAATCCCAGCTATTTTACTTGATAACATTTTGCATTGAAAGATGCATATAACGAAAGTTTTTACAGTTGCAAGCACGATATCTAATACTATAATTATCAAGTAATCTCTTTGTAAATGCGATATATTTAGTCTTATTTAAATACAATAGTAATTTATTTCTGGTAAATCAGTCATGCAAGAAATGCAGGTCAATATCGTTATTTTTCGTCATTGGTGTATAATTCTCAGTGGTTTATAAAAGTAGAACATCATCGCAAAAGCAATAATACCATTTGAAAATTTACTTAAAAACTATCCTTCAAGAATCGATTAAACATCATTAGGCTTAGTATCGAGTCCTTATGACACAACAGCATTCACAAGATTTACGTCCCTTAAGAGAGGTCAATTAGACTCTTTGTTTTTTGAAACCTACTGGACGAAGGGAATGTTGTTTATCATAGGCAGACGTTCAGAATATATTTCAGAAAATTTGATTCCCTAAAAAAGATGAAAGGAATAATGCAAAGCACAGAAAATCCTTTCCTATTTGGACTTTTTTTAGTTACTTTCAAAAATATATTTGTATAATTGGCTGATATTTCTAGTAAAAGATTTTAAAACGCTTATTAGACAATTACGGATGTTTCTATTCTAATTAAAGAAAATGCAGGAATCTTTCACTAGGAGTATCCAGGGGAGTATACTAATAATGGGGGGGTTCCACTTTTGAATGTGCTTTCTAAACATATAACCTGTAAAAATATTTAAACATAAAAAAAAATCCTATTAATATCGTACGATGTTTGTGATCAGTACCAATAAATGCGATTTGTCTGAAACATCTGACTTTCGTCCAACTTTCTTCCCTTTCAGACTTTTTATTGCTATAATAACCTAAATCCCTTTGTAATGATATTTTCAGAAAAATTTATATATTTTAATAATGCTAATGATATTTTTGAGATTTCTCATCTCAGTTTTTTTTTTAAAAAAGGTAACTAGAAATGGAGAATTTGCATATATATATTAAAAGGTAGAAAAACTTTAATTATGGGGAAAATACATCGATCTACAAATCGCAACGAAGCCAATTGATTTGTTTTAACTGAGAGGTAACCTCCGCGTGGCATTAATTGCAATTGTTCTCACTCATAACGCTGCATAAGCAACTTAAGACACGAATGAGAATCGGTATTTCCATTCCTTGCATTTGAATAAACTCTTCGCTTAAATTTTCTGTTTGAATGAAACAAGATGCAAATTGTCCCTATGGAAAAGACTGCAGAAAGAAAAATCAACTTTCGTAAATAAAGTTTATTCCATCGCTGAAAAGTTTCCTTCGAGGAGGCGTTGAAGGCGAGCCAGTGACTCTCGAGGCATCGCAACCACTTCGATTTCTGCACGAGCAAAGAAACCTAAAATCGAAGTGTGCGATGCAGAAATGAGATTATCCTCCTAAATGATTGATCCTGTCTTCAGAAGAAGGAACAGTTCGGGACGTAGCCTTGAAATAATAATGCGACCGTTCTCTCCGCTGCACAGTCGCTTCTATTGGGAACGTGACCACTTGTCTGTTGAAGTGCATTTCCGTGTTCTTTTCGAGAAACTGGCGGGGGGGATGGCAGTAACAAGACCCCCCCCCCCTTCTCTCTCACTCCGTTGTTCGAAGTTTCTCCTCTTTTTCCCATGCAACTGTTATTTTGCACGCACAGGAAGCTTCATCCTTCCATCAAAGTCTAAAAGAAACGTTTTCGTGCTGTGTTCGTCCGATGTCTGCCGGACCTCGTGTATCCGTTCTCTGAAGGGGAAACAAAGCACTGAGGAGGAGGAGGTTGGACATCGAAGAATCCTCAACAATGCCTGCGTAACCGGGCTTCTTTTCAGAATACCCGGGAATTTCCTCGCTATTCTTTGGAGAAGAATTCTCTGAGTGGAAATGTGTCAATCAGTGGCATAAAGTGAGTGGCAACGAGGATTCTGAAAGAGACTGAAACTGCGCAGTTGACCCTTGAGCAGTTCTCATACATCATTGGCTGACGCTGAGATCGTCGTCATCGATCATCGTCTGATTGATAGATGGTTGACCTATGATCTCTGAAAACCATCAAGAGTCAGCTATTCAGTTTCATATTATCGCACAGCGCCCCCTGTTGCCCACTTACGCTAGGTCTCTGGTGGGAATTGAATCTATTGCGGCGCAGTTTAAAGAATACCAGGCTTGGTGTAAGGAACCTCATATTGGAGGCTAATTTCACCGTGAACTAATATTATATTGAACCTTGAACTTTATATCAGGCTGATCCCAACTGCGACAGGTAAAGTTTCTTTACCCTTGTCTGCTCCCTGCTCTCGGTGAGAAAGAAATCACATCTAGGCTTCAAAAGCAAACTATATATCCAATGAATTTTAAACCGTGGTGGTCATACCTCGGTTTAAGCCACAAAAGAATCAGTAAGATCAGCCTCCACAGCCAATTTTGCAATGAATTAATTTTGGAGTTTTGAAGCTTTCTTATTCACAGAAGACAATGAGTATCCTGTTCTTGTTTTCTTACAGATTGAAGGTTCAAATGAAAAGTTGATTGAAAGGAAACGAGGAGCAGAAAAGCGCCATTGCCTGTGACCAATATTGAATGGTCGCTTCAAACAGGAGAGAATATTTCATTTAAATCCTAAAATAAAAAAAGTGGAATGACTACAGACAAAGTCAAAACAATGGAACTTTTTTTAGAAATAGGGCTGAAATTGGATAGCTTAACTTCAAATTAGTGTTTTATTTTTTCCCTTCTCGCTTGACGGCGTAAACCATGTGAAACTTTCTTCTGGTGCAGCTTCCACTTTAGAGGGTTTTTGGTTCCTTTTTTCGCTGATATTGCAGCCGTTTTTGTCAAATATTGCGATGATTTCGTAGATTGACGTTGGGTTGTTTAACCTCTGTTCAAGCACACTTTCGTGAACACAGTGGACTGAATGGCCAGGTAACAAGTACCCAAGGGCTCAGAAGTACAAGAAGGGGGAGCCACTGGACAACTGTTAGGAGGCAGGTGGAAGTCTCAAGTGAAGGCCATGCAGTGTGTCTTTAAAGAGGATAACTCTTTTGTACAGACCCACGGCTTAACTTTCCATCCGACGGATGGCGGCCGCTTCAAGTTCCATCAGTGTTGCTCTCTCGCTGAGGACAGAGCGGGAGTTACAGGAGGAAATCTCATCGAAGCTGAAGTGGAGATTCGAACCTCGAAATATTCGAGTATCAGCTGAAGGTTCTTGACGAAGAAATTTTTGCCCCTCAATAATACTCCCTCGACAAAAAAAAAGATGTGAAATATAAAATTATTAAACTTTTTACGCTGAAGGTAAAATCAGGTTAAGTTTAAAGGATTAATTCTTATCAGCGCAGCTTCTTTGGTTTTCGCTGAATTCTGAGATTTCTCTGTTGGGCAGCCACTTTAGTCTGTTTCATTTTCCAACTTTTCTAGCAAAGAAAAAAGATGGACTTTTTGTACTCCTTCTGATTGAAGCTCATTGATAAACTCTTGGGCGGGGGTGGCTCAGTCGGTAGCGTGCCAGGCTCGTAATCTGTAGTTCCCAGGTTCGAGTCCCAGCTGGTCAGCGTTTGAGATTTATCTCCGCAAAACTTCTCACGATCAGTAGGAGACACCGATGGGCTTGGAAAGGACGCCGTCCATCGGATGGAACGTTAAGTCGTGGCCCACTATGCCAGACAGCCATACCCTGTGCACGTTAAGGAACACGCTGGGTGGCCTTGACGGGAGGATACCATCTGTCTCCCAACAGCTGTTCCAGTGGGCCCCTCCCCAAACCTTCTCTGAGCCTTCGGGGTTCATGTGACCTGGCCATTTAGCCCATGGTGTGCAAAAAAGTGCCGCTCAGAGGTAAAACAACCCAACATTGATAAACTCACGATGATCTTTCTTGTATATGTTCTTGCCTTTCATGTTTGTATCTCTTTTTCGTTTGATGCCGATCCTTCGTAAAAATTCTTTTTCTTCTAGAAACACCATCTCTAAATCAGCGCTAATTCCAGGAACTCTGCGAACGATAGGCGCCCCGGTGGAGCTTGGCGGAGACAGTTTCCCAGCTGAGCAATCAAATCGTGAGCAAACGTCATCGCAAACTGTGTAAGATCATGAGCCACGAGATCGGTTGTTTTTAAGTTCAATGCTTCCGCTCTGTTTGTGTTATTGTCGACGGGTTTTTCCTGTAACATGATGCGAATATGGAATACGTCAAGCACATGAAAAATCCTTTGCCTGTCAGAGTATTTGTTCAGTTGTCTTGCCTTCACGTGACTTTCTTCTTTCAACCTTCACCCGCTTTGTGATGAAGGCTTTTTTTATCTGTCGGAAACTGGTTTCATTCAAGGTAACGTAGGAGTGGATCAGCCTTCCAAGCTAAAGCAATCAGCTCTTGATATAAAGGCTTCCTGTCAGAAGGTGTCGAATTAACATGCAATAATAAATAAATCATGAAGAATTTTGCGATGCACCGACAACCATCTTAGCTAGTATCTGTCGTGTGGGCTTCACAGAAAAGAAACCAAAAATTCCAAACGAAAACGGCTTCTATAAGCAATTTTGAAATAAATTTCTCTTTGGAAATCTCTTTAACATTTAAATGAGGCTGTTCAGTATTGAACAAATTTACTGAACCTTTCATGAAATGTGCAAGTTCTTAGATAATTCTGACTGTAAGAACCAAATTATAGACATTTGCATTGAATAGATTTAGCTTCATATAAGTCCATATAATTTGATGGTGGAAACGGGTTTTTTCCGCTTTAATAAGACTCTGCTGTGTATATAGAAAAATTATTTGAAATATTTATTCTGTGAAATGCAAACAGTAATCAATTAGAGAATAGTCTGTAGGTCAAAGATCAATTTTTTTCATTAAGTTTCAACCAATATATAGATAGCAGAAAATACATAAAAACAAATAAGAACAAAAGAGAAAGGAAATAATAAAGTTTTCCGATTTTGAGACCAAGGAGCAGACAATCTGTCCATCCAGGAATCAAAACGTCTGCATATTAAACTCTTTCTAGTTGCAGTAGATAAATGATAGCTAGCATTTTATGTTCCAAGTTCTGAATATTAAACACATATTCTTTTAGACCTTAAAAAAAAAAAGCATTTGTGTCCAATGATCACTTTTTTTTCCTTCCGGGGGAACTTTTTGGAAGCAAAATATCAAGACTGACTCTATCTTCCACTTGCTAGCTGCATCACTTGGAACGTGAAATAAAAGAACTAAGATTCTGTACTACACCAATTGAGAAACAGAAAGTGCCAGAAACAAGCGACAGGAATGGGGGAGATCTTTTAATTCAGAATACTTTAAAACATTTCATTTGGAGAGGGAAAAAATGTCGGAAATACACCAATGCCAGCAAGTTAACAGATTAATAAAATTGGATTGTTTTTTCCTCGAGGGGTATTTTTGCACACTGAAGAGCCAAGTTACAACGATCGCGAGATTCAGAAATGGATCGAGGAGAGGAATCTGCTGGACAGTTGTTATGCCAGACATATGGAAACATCCGTCAAGAGCATACCTTTTAACTTGCATAGATTATGGCTCTCTATACACGAGACCACGGCTTAACGTGCCAACTGACGGATGGTGACTTTTCCAAATCCACTGGCGCCCCCTTTCTTAAGGAGAGAGAGATTGGTGGTCTCTGGAAGAAATCTCAACTTAGTTACAGTAGAGACTCGAATCGTGGCACACCAGGTCATGAGCCTGTCACTCTTCGATTGAGTCAGTCCCTAAAGGATCATGTTAATATAACGATCGTCCATTTTTTACCACTGGCGTAACGCAGAGCGATGAGACAACGGAAAGGAGAAAGTATGCTGACGACTTTAAGGTTTTAGATTTATTTGAAAGGCAATTCCGCATCCAAGTTACAGATAGAGTAAAACAGCTGTTCTGGAATTGGAATTATTGGAAGTTCGGAATATGGCATAAACAGATAATAAGAGCACAGAAATCGGCACTTTATTTTCAATCTTTTCGAAGATAAATGAGACTGTTGGGATTAAAAAAATAATTTTTTTTCCTTTTTTTCCTACTCATTTGCTGAATTATAAAGGTCTTTCCGACCAAGGTCTCGTCTGCCGTAGGTTGCCAACCCCTAAGGCAATGGTTTTCAAAGTGTGGGGCGCAATTCCTTGGACAGGTTGTTTGGGGAGGAGAGGAAGTTTCTAGGAAAGTTTTATGGTAAAATTCAATTGATTCTAATTCTGACAATCTTAGAGTTCGATTGTTCAGTTTCGTGCATTGCTTTTAGAAACACAGAAAACATTGGGATTCATTAAAATAAGTATTAACAATTACATGAAACACATTGATTTGCTTGTTTTAAGTGAAACAAATGTAAATAAATATGAAAATTATTTATATAATATTGATAAATTTAATAAAAGTACAAATGATAATATAAATAAAAATATTAGGGGGATTTCAGTATACTATAAAGGAAATCTAGATATTGAAATTATTTCACAACAAACACTTCCAGCGGAAACTATATATAGAAAAGTAAAAAATATATATATCATGTTTTAGCACTATACAGATCACCTAGTACAGATGTGAACTCTTTTCTGTTGAATTTCCGAAACTGGATGGAAATACAGAAAAAGATCAAAATCGGATTTTAATAGGTGATACAATGAATACCAAGAAACATGGCACAGAAAAATATATCACACTATTGGCTGAAATGAATTTTGAAAGATTAATAAGGGAAGCTACAAGAGAAGAAATAGTAAAAAATAAAATTACCAAAACCTGTATAGACCACATTAATATTAAACTGATTAAAAATATGTCAGCAAATTCAATAATTCAAACAAGCAAAATAGCAGATCACTATATGATTTTAACACTGATTAGCAACACCAATAACAATTTGAATAATATTAATTATCCTGAAACAGACCAGGAAAATAAGAATTGGTCATTTGACCATAACAATATAAACAAAGCTATTTCTGAAATGAATTGGAATTTAGAAAATTATGGAGAAAACTCAATGGATGAATTAAACCTATATAAAGTATTTAAAGACATTTATGATGGAATTTTAGGAAAAAAGTAGAATATATATGAGGAGTGTTGGAAAGGTAAAAAGAAATCGTAGCAAAAACTGGATAACACCGAACTTGATAGAATTAATTGAAGAAAGAGATAAAGCTTGGATTAAATTTAAAAACAATGATAAAAGTGATGCTTTTAAAAATAACTATAAAAAAATTAAGAAATATGGTTAATATTCAGATTAGAAATCAGAAACAACTTTATTATAAAAATAAACTTATAATGAAAAAAAATGACATGAAGACTACCTGGCAATTAATATATGAAATATTAGAAGGAAAACAGAAAAAATCATCGGACGATGTAATAATTGACAATATGTCCGAAAAGAAATTATCTGTGGAAGGTTGGGTTGGGTTGTTTTACCTCTGAGCGGCACTTTTTTGCACACCATGGGCTAAATGGCCAGGTCACATGGACCCCGAAGGCTCAGAGAAGGTTGGGGGAGGGGACCCACTGGAACAGCTGTTGGGAGACAGATGGTAGTCTCCCATCAAGGCCATCCAGCGTGTTCTTTAACGTGCACAGGGTATGGCTCTCCCGCACACGGGACCACGGCTTAACGTCCCATCCGACGGACGGCGGCCTTTCCAAGCCCATCGGTGTCCCCTACTGACCGTGGGCAGGGCGGGGAAATTTGCGGAGATAAATCTCAACGCTGACCCAGCTGGGACTCGAACCTGGGAACTACAGATTACGAGCCTGGCGCGCTACCGACTGAGCCACCCCCGCCCCATCTGTGGAAGAAATAGCACACAATTACAATGACATTTATAATACACTAATTTTACAGATAAGAAATACAAATCACCAAGACGATATAATTTATGTTCCAACCATGATGCAAAGAGTTTTGAAATCTATCTATATACATGAAATCACTGAAAAACAAACAGATGAAATAATTACTTCATTAGACATTAATAAATCACCTGGTTACGATAATGTTTGCATTAAACATATAAAATTTAATAAAGAGACTGTCAGGCTAGAGGCCTTTTTAGATATTTTTTTTTGTTCAGGCTTTGTATATTTATTTTGGATTTCACCAACAAGGCATATGCTACGTGGGAGGCCCTCTGTCCCGGCATCTGGAAAGTTAATTGAAGTAACAGTGCCCAGAGGGGACGGAGGTCACCCCACTGCTCGCGGACGCCCCAGATGGTCCGGAGCGGAGAGAGAAAGGAAGAAAGGGTTTGGCAACAGCGAGGAGAAAAGAGAGCGAGTCGTAGGACGAAAGCGAAAAGACGTGGAATTGTAAAGCTGGGAAATGCCGACTGCAAGGCCAACTAGAAAGACAGGCCACGACACTGGAATATCACGTGATCAACTTAGTCCGAGGTGCTTGGTCCGAGTGCTTGATCTACAGTCGCTGATAAGGGACTGCAATTGTTTCTGTCTTCAAACTACATTTGGATTACCCCCAAAGAGGTAAGCATTTCTCCTTATTATTATTATTTGTAGCATGAAATATTTGCTGCAGTTAGTGGTTTGATAAAAGTAATAAAAGTAATTATTTAGTGCTTGAAAAGTGTTTTGAGTGCATTGCTCTCTTAGGCCTAGTTTCAACGTGTTGAATGATGGTGTGTTGAATGAGATGGTCTTTCATTAAGTTAGAAACTTTTTTGGCTGCCCTTATATAACTTATCGCTGTTTTGATTGAAAAAATTGAAGGAATTAAACTTAGTAATATACGTAATTTTTTATAGAGTGAAAAATTGAAATTGCCCGTATCGAAATATGAACCGCTACAATAGTTATTTTTGAATCCCCCGATTTATTTTTTTAAGTATTAAACTGCAAATAAATTTTCCAATGTTTTGTATAGTAAAAACTATTTTTTCTAATATATGCTTTAAATTAACAGGTAACGTCGTAGATTCCTTTGCTGAAATTAACTTTTAGAATTATTTCAGAGCAGAACTTAAATGTCCTTTAAATTTTTATATTTGAATAGTGCCATCGATATAGCACAGTTGTGATATGAAATGCTATCAATAATCAAATGTAATATTTGTGAATACTAAACACAACTGTTCAGTAACTTTTATATATGTTACTTGCATAGATATGATCATAAAATCTGATCTGAGCATAGGGACCTCTGGTACTAATTGACAATATTTTAAATGCAGAAATTGCAAAAACTTATTCTTTCATTGCTAATAACAGCATATTTTAATTTATCATTGATATTTTGCTATTAAACTCATGCCTCTTATCACTGGTTTATCAAATTACAGTTTTTTTAATGCTCTGGTAAGAGTCACATTTTAAAGTGGCAGTGCAATTATACATAAATATTACTAATGTGTTATACAATTATTATATGAGTTGAGAAATGAGCAGTTGCTTTTTAAAACTTAAGTAACATTTTGTTATGTGATTTTGCTTTGAGAGTAGCTACCAGATCTCTTGAGTAAATCATTTCTCTTTTGCACTGAATTTTCTGATACAGCCATGACATGGCCCTATATTTACCTACCTTTCTGTATCACCTTAGAGGTATTTTATAGTCACCATACTAATTATCTGAGAAATCAATATTGAATTTTTCTATGGCCTTCATTAGATTATTAGGGGAATAGCCAATTAATATATCCTGTTTTTCGAATCATATAAACAAAGCTTTGCTATAGAGTGATAGAATGTTCTGTTTAATAAACAATTGATCAATCATGATTTTTAATTCCTGCTGACAAGCTTTTTTTTAAATGTTCAGACTTAGTAAATTTCCAGCCTGGTACATGAGTTAATAATATTGACCAAATTCATAACTGACTTGTTTCTAATTGAAAATGATTTTGACTACTTTAACAGCACTGATAAAGTAGTATGAACAGAAATGTTACTTGTGCAGTGCAGTTAATAAATGATGCTTGTGTTGTTTTTATTTGTTTGATAACTGTTTTTTTTTTTGTTTCTGTGAATAACACCATATGAGACCTGCAAAATGTACAACGTATTACATTAATTCACAAATTTTTATCACTAAAAAAAATTCACTTATTATATAGAGCTGCACACTTTCCATTCTCTTGCATACCATAACTATTAAATATTAAGATTATGTATTACATTAGTTCCCAAATTTTTATCATTAACAAGAATTTCAATCATTATATAGAGCTACAGACTTTTAATTATCTTACATACCATGACTATTAAGATAATTAGTCAATGATTTGAAGTAATATTCACATTTTATTCATCAAAGAATGAAAACCACATTTAATGTTGTAAATTGCTCAGTACTTTTACTTTTTTGACGTAAAGAGGAATGTGAATAGAATAATTTACTGGTCCCTTGCAATTCATAGGTGAGGAAATCATGCCTAGACACTGTAGTGTTGCTGGATGCCGGTCCAACTATGATGGAGAACAACATACCTCAACTTTTACTATTCCTAAACAAGAGCCCCAGCGCAGCGAATGGCATTGAAAAACTAATTAACTGAATTTTTTTTCGACTTTATTGATGCAAATGTTTTACATGAAAAATATAAATACCTCCTCAAACAACTGCTTCCCACAGAGGTCTGACAGGAGCCTGCCAGTGTAATATGCCTTAGAGGTCTGAGAGGAAGGTGTGATCTCAGCAGAAAAGCGCAATACAAACATCCATGCCTTACCTGGGACTTCAATGCATGTTCCTTTGATCACAAACACAATACAATTTGTTTGGCCTAGTTTTGAAGTTGAGAGCATGAATTATTTGATATTTTAACTACTCATATTTAATACTTTTGCAAATTGCTATAAATGTGTGGATGATCAGGTTAATTACTGAATGCTAGCATTTTTCATTTCATAAACTGGGTTCGAGCCCCGGGTAAGGCATGGATGTGCATGTTGTTTTTCTGCTGAGGTCCTGCCATCTGCTCAGACCTTCTACTATGGCATGTAAACTGACAGGCTCCTGTCAGACCTATGTGGCAAGCAGTTGCTTGAGGGGGTACTTTTTTATTTTTAAGGGGCAAACCAGATATTTGTCGTTGCCCACAAAAATTGTCGAGTCCATGTTTGATATTCTTTGCACAAACAATTCTCTTGGCAGTCTTTTTTGTTTTTGAGCTAATAAGTTTTATACGCTGAAGGGAAAAGTAGTTTAGACATAAATATGCTATCAGCACTTGTTTGAACTGCAAAATTTGTACTTGTATTCTTATTCATAATATATATATTTCATATATCTAGGTAGAGTAACTATGTATCCATAGGAACAGGTTTTATCAGTCTTTAGAGTATATCATGTCAATCACAATTTTTGAAATTGAAAATGTCAATAAAAGGATGATTATTTATTATTTTATTAGATCAGATAATGGATGTTATTATTAATGACTTAGTCAGATTGAAATCCAATATGCAAAAGATATTGTTGAACCCAAAACCAGTTATTTTTCTTTCTAATTTAATGAATTTCTTCTAAATTTAAAACCCTTTAATTTTTGGTTATTCTATGGAAAAAAAAATATTTTCATGTTGTTTTTATGTCCATGAAATAGCAGATAATGTCATTAAAGCTTAAATTCAAAAATAGTATGGAAACATTAAAATTTAATTAATCAGATATTAATTTATATTGCTGAATACTTGTAGTGAGAGTGGACTTTCAGTTTATAACCATTACCTAATGAAAATTACAGTTATATTTACAAAATCATTCTAAAGGTTTATAAAAAAATCTAATGCAACACAAAATACAAAAAAAATACCCCCTCAAGCAGCTGCTTGCCACAAAGGTCTGACAGGAGCCTGTCAGTTTATTATGCCATATTAGAAGGTCTGAGAGGACGGCAGGACCTCGGCAGAAAAACGACACAAACAGCCATGCCTTACCCGGGGCTCGAACCCAGGTCCCTTAGATCAGTAGCCAAGTGCGCTAACCACTCGGCCATGTACTATGTATATATTAGAATACTATGTGTCTACCAGTTGTTTTTTATTAACCTCTGAATGGCACTTCCTTTCACACAATGGGCTAAATGGCCAGTTCCCAAGGGCTGATAGTTTAGGGGAGGCAGCACACTGGAGAGGTGATAGCCTCCCATCAAGGCTATCCAGAGTGTTCTTTAACATACACAGGGTATGGGGCCCATGGCTTAATGTCTCATTCTACAGATGGTGTCTTTTCCAAACCCATCAGTGTTCCCTGTTGACAGATAAGATCCCAGATGGGATTCAAACCTGGGAACAGCAGATTATGAATCTGGCATTCTACCAACTGAGCCACCAAGAGTTTTACTGGATTTTCACATGACAATACAGCTCTATGAGGTTGAGACTGCTGCTCTCTATGAGGATGGACTGTAATTTAACAGTATTATATATATGAATATATAATGCTTGCTTTATCTGGCTGTGATTGCTAGCTAGATATTTTCGAAAAGAAATATAATATATGTTGATATATATGAGCACATAATACATTTCTATAATTATAAAGAAGAAAAAAAGTTGGTTCTGGATTCAATATTATCTGTTGCATATTGGTATCCAGTTCCCAGGTTTGAATTCCCTAGTCAAGTCACTCAAAAAAAATTATATCATTTGGCAATTTTTGTACCTTGAACTTAATATGCCATTTACAATAATCTATTAATTTTGACTTTGCAAACAGCAATATTCTCTGTCTTAACATATTTATTACCTGAGCCTATGCAGTAAATAAATTATGCATGATTAACCATGATTAACTAATGTGTTCTCCCATTGTTATGCTTCAGGCTCATACATGTATTTGAAAGATGTAAAATTCGTATTCTCTTTAATTCATTTTCTCCTATTCACCAGAAAATACATAACCTTTAGAACCTTTAATATACCTTTTTAAAGAGTTATGAAAGCTGAATTTTACCAATATTCTGTGAAGGAAAAATGACACTAATTTTTATACCGTTTTAAACTGTTGTAACCAACAAGTTATTTTTTTGGGGTTCAACATTATCTCTTAGATATAGGTGTCCAATCTGACTAGTCATCAGTTTGCAACACCCATTATTTGCTCTAAATAAAATAATCATCCTTTTACTGACATTCTGTTTGAAGAAATATTATCTATATTATATATTGCTTATTTCAGATGGTTCATGAGAATTAGGTTGTATTGATCATTTTCAAAATTAAATGACTGATCAGTTAATAAAATTTTGTAACTTCATAAATATAACTTTAAAAATAATGTCAACCTAGTCAAGTGTTTGCTTTTGAGTTGCTTATGTTGTTTATTATCATTAGAAATTCGGTCAGAAATTTAAACAAATTTATTGAGTGCCAAGAATGTTGGCAAAATTTAGTGTCTGAAAATTACTTTTGCAGTATATTATGTTCTTTCAGAAGCTGTGATGTGTTATGCGAGTGCAAAATTAATGAATTTTAGGATATCTTTCATGTTCTAGATTATGTATGAGTCTTTTAGGAAGAGATACATAATTTTCATTAAAATCAATTTACTAGATAAATGTTTTATAATGAACTGATATTACATGATCTAATATATTTCTTGTCACATCTTCATTGGGCATCTTTTATGAGTTGAAAAGAAACAAAAAAAAGTGTAGTGAAATATTTACTTAAATATATTCCAAAGCTGTGATATACACTAGTATATTGTTAAAATCAATATGCAGAAAATCTTATTTTTTTTTGAGTTTTGTAATTTTCTGTATCATATTCTAAAATATTACTGCTGAATACAGTACAAGTTTTATTCAAATCTGTATATTCCTCACTGTATTTGCATTATGTTGCCTCAGGGACATTATGCCCATGTTTGCACTGAAAATAATTTGTTGTAAACTACCTCAAATAAAGATGAAAAATATGTTCATTCCTATCAAATATGCTGTTTCTGTTCATTAAACTGTCCTATTAAATGTGGCAATCAGAAGTGCTAAGCAGTCACTTTATTAGGTACACTCCTGTCAATAGGGCACAGCAATTTTTTCATTGTGTTTTTCATAGGAAAATGCAATTGAAAATAAACCATTAAATCTAGGTTTTTAGAAATATGAGGTTCAGTATTTAAATAGTTATGAAGGTAGAAATATTTAACTTAGCTCGTTCAAAATTGATGGAAATTAGTATGTGAACTACTAAAATGTATTCATACTTTTCACAGTATTTATCTTACTAAAGTTTAATGTACCGGATATTGCTTCCATTTCAACCTGTTTACGCGACAGCAGTTATATAAAGTGGAATAACTGTTATTAAATATTCCATAATTAAATACCAAACGTGCAACGTAGCTACTGTCACAATTTTCCTTAATAATTTTAAGAAGTTATTGCACTGTAAAATCTCGATTACTGCTTGCATATCATGGAAATTTATCTAATAAGTGACCACTGAAAGTATATATTTTTTAAATTATATTTGAGTCGGGCGATTTCTTTTCCAAAAGATTAAAAAATGTACTCAATAAGTAAATATTAAGGATACCGCAACTGGTAAGTAAATGAAAACCAATGGTCTATTCTGAATCAATGCCTTGCAGTTGTTAAATGTTTAAAAAAAAAATTTAAAAATTATATATATTTGTATATACATATCCCAAACCACCCGTTTAAATACACCTCTGGTTTTCTGATTTTGTTCTTTATTCTAAACACTATAATATTATGCCTCTAATTTTTTTTTAAGGAAACTGCTGGTATTTTAAGAATTATCACAAATTAGATTAAATGGGGTATGAAGAAAGAAAAAAAATAGGTTTCTTGTAAAAATCAGCTAGTTTTAAATTAACTATCGAATTTAATTTCGCTTATATAAAAAGCTAAACAAAAAAGTGGAAAAAGAATACAGCCATTATTTATTCTACACAAGGAATTTTTCATCTGATTTAACGATACGAAAAAAAGCGAAATAAAATCGCAAAAACGAGATACAAGGTTCTGTGCGAACGAATCGAGTGGCGTTTGCAGCTACCGGACTAAGTTGATCACGTGACGGTTGAGGATCGCCTCAGTGTCATGGCCTGTCTTTCTAGTTGGCCTTGTGCCGACTGGTAATAACGGCATTGGGCTCTGGGAATACAGCTGAACAGGCATAGTAAGCTGGTGTTGTTGTAATCTATGTAATTGAGCATATGTCCTCGTCCATCAAGCATGTTTGGAAGGTTAAATAAATATTTGTTATTTTAAAGTAAAGGCTGAAGTTGAACCAATTTATTGGGGAGGAGCCTCAGTATTGAGTCCCTGCAATTGCGATAAAATCTTTGATTTTTGTTCCGAAAGACTCTTTCACCCGTCGCGTATTGCGATCGAACCGAGGGGACGTTCCTAAGTGGTCCCAATAGACAAACAAACGAAGAAGCAACATCACAGAGACACTACTTAATATTATATCAAAAATTATAAATCAGATTATATTTACTGGGAGCATACCTACTGAACTCAAAACATGATTTTGAGACCTATTTTTAAAGGTGGTATTAAGGAGGACTTTTCTAACTATCGACCAATAACAATTCTGCCTATTTTTTCGAAAATAATGGAAAAATATATTTATAAAACTGTTTTTAACTTTTTACTTAAACACAACTTAATTAATGAAAATCAATTTGGCTTTCAAAAAGGAAAAAACACAATTCAACTAATTTCCAAAATTGCAAATAATATTAATAAATCATTGAATAATAGGGAAAAATTGTAACTATGTTCTTAGATTTAAAGCCTTCGATACAATAGATCATAGCATTTTATTAAATAAATTGGAAAATTACTGTATTCGCGGTATATTGTTAGATTGGTTTAGAAATTATTTATCAGACAGATACACAATTACTAAAAAAACTGCTACAGCAGAAAAGTAATTGCACGATATGGAATTCCCCAAGGCTCAATTTTAGGTCCTTTATTGTTCCTAGTAAACATAAATGATTTGTTCAATACAAAATTAAATAGTGCTATATATCTATAAGCTGACGACATTGTTTTAATAAACAGTCAGAAATATTTAAATGATAGCATTTCAGAGGTTCAAACAGATTACAATAATATTATTAGATGATTAAATCATAATAAAATTTATTTAAATGAGAAAAAAAAACAAAATTGATGATTATTCATTCACCAGGATTTCATATTCATCAAAACCTCTTTATCAAGACACATAAAATAAATTGCAGAAAAAAGGATGCTTCAAATTGTGAATTATTATGTAGTTGTCCACTTGTTGAGCAAGTAAATAAAATAAATTACTTAGGAATCATTTTTGATGAGTATTTTAGGTGGAATGCCCATATATCCCACATATGTGAACGATTGAGAATATCAGCGATAAAAATTCAAAAATTGAAATGCGTATTAAATATGGAAATCTGTGTATTATTTTATAAAGCAATATGCGAATCTATTTTAAATTATGGAATAATTGTGCATGGAACAACTAACTTAACTAACATAAATCAAACAGAAAAACTGCAGTCTATAATAGCTAAAAATATTATTCCGTTTCATTTGCAAAAAAATTATAAAATTTCCACCGATAGATTAAAATTTTTAAACCTTTTATCCTACAGCAATTTATATAAATATAGTGTAATAATTAAAAATTTTTTGGACGAAACTTAGAAACTAAAAATTGAACATAACAAAAATACAAGACTTCAAAACCAAGGTTATTACAAATTGCCAAATTTTCGAAATAATTACGGGAAACATACCTCCGAATATCAAGTAACACTTATATTTAATGCTATTCCAAAAGAATTACTAAATATAGATTCTTTTAGAAGACTTAAAATGGAACTAAAAATTGTTTTGGTATTTTCTATTTAGCTGATTATTATGTGTTGTGTTTTGTGGATTTATTTGATGTACACCATTTTTGTGACTGAATGACCTATGTTTAATATAATCTATTCATTTTCCTGCAGATAAGCTATTTAGCTTTGCGGGTCAAATTGTAAATGTATTTGTATTCCTTACTCTTATGAATAAAAATTATATTCTTTAATAAAAAAAAATACAGTGATTGCTTTTGCACAACTCTTGCAGGTACAGGATCGTTCCGTTCAATGGAAAACGTTCTTCGTTCATTGCATCTCTTGCACGATTTCAAAGTTCAGTATCAGAAACAAGACCTGTTGGTTCTTGGCAGTAGTTGGCAATACTGTCACGTGCATTTTTGAGTTTCTTTTTCTGCCCTCTCAACAATTGACAATCCTTTCATTTGGAGGAACAGGATGAAATCTTTGTTCAGTTGAGGGGGCGCCACTGTAGAAAGTTTGCAATCACTGTCCTAAGGCGAAGAATGCATTGGTTTCTTGAATGTACGACACTGAAAAAGGCTTCTGTACTTTCTGCTTATTTTCAGCTTTCAAAAGAAGTATATTTTACTGTTTTTTGAGCAGATATATGCAGAACTGAATAGCAATATTTTACACTTCTGATGAATTTACTGAGTTATACGCTGCAAGAATGATTCGAGCAATATTCAGTACGTTACCATAAAAAGGAGTTTTCTTTTTCATCGGGGCGGGGGTGGCTCAGTCGGTAGCGCGCCAGGCTCGTCATCTGTAGTTCCCAGGTTCGAGTCCCAGCTGGGTCAGCGTTGAGATTTATCTCCGCAAAATTCCCCGCCCTGCCCACGGTCAGTAGGGGACACCGATGGGCTTGGAAAGACCGCCGTCCATCGGATGGGACGTTAAGCCGTGGCCCCGTGTGCGAGAGAGCCATACCCTGTGCACGTTAAAGAACACGCTGGATGGCCATGACGGGAGGCTACCATCTGTCTCCCAACAGCTGTTCCAGTGGGTTCCCTCTCCCAACCTTCTCTGAGCCTTCGGGGTCTATGTGACCTGGCCATTTAGCCCATGGTGTGCAAAAAAGTGCCGCTCAAAGGTAAAACAACCCAAACAACCCAACTCTTTTTCATCATGCAATGATACCTTGAGTATCCAGGAATGATGCCAGAGGAATTGATGCTTTCCTCGCATTTATCGTTATAGGAAAATTTACGGGAATGGTATCTCGAGAGGAGAAGTTGCAAATTAAACGAGTAGAAAGAGAACATTTTAGTCATCAGTTGATATCGCCTTCGCTGACCACAGAGATATATATATATGCCGCCGCTCAAAATTAAAGGATAATTGAAGAAAAGTGTACATAACTCAAAATGGTTTTCAGCAAATACAGTTCAATGTCATATGGAGAAGTGACATGACTGAATAAGAAAAAGTGGGGTAGTGATGAAATCGTGTCATATGCAAGAATGCTGCATACGAGAGCATCAGTTTAATTAATGGAGGTGCTGGAATTAGGGAACAGGAAATGTCATCCACATTCCTCACCATCCCTGACAGCCATATAACTCGTGCAATGCGTTTTCACAGTGTTGACGAGGCTGTTGATGAAGTTATGGCCATTGTGATTTAGCAAGGTCCTGTTTGGTATCGAATCCTAGCTCTTCCCCTTTTTCCTCAGACCTCTAGGCGTACTGTTCAGAACCTTATTCGCTAATCTATAATTATCCATACGGACAACATGGCCAAACCAACGCAGTCTCTCTATACAAGATGCTACTCAAAGGTGGTTGCTGCCTCATTCGTTTGACCTCATCATTATTAACAAAGTGAAACCACCTAATGCCCAAGATATCACATAAGCCTCTACAATCAAAGGTATCAACTTTCATGTTTAACTTGCCTACAAAAAGTTAAAGCTTCACTCACAAAGAGTCAAAGTTCACAAGTTTTCCAGGATTTAAATATTATATAACCTAATTTTAGCCTTTAAGTATCTTCACTTAGTTTTTCTCATCCTACATAGATTCTTAAAAGTTCCAGCAGCAATTCGAGTTTTTCTGTTTATCTCGTGTCGCATATCACCAGTGTCTGCAACACAGCTCCCAAGAAATCTATGAGAAAAAATATCTATCAGAAAATTAAACTGAGACACTTGTTCAATGGTATTAACTTTCAAGGACTCCGTCGACCACGTGAGCCCTATTAAGATGGGCATTGTGATACATAAAGATGAAAATCAGGATCGAGAGGACCTCGAAAAGTCTCGCATAAGTCAGAAGAATCTCGTCTCTATGTTGCTGGGCAGTCATAATGCATCATTGAAAGGTGTGAAATTCTGTACAGCCAGTCATCATCATGATCAACACACTATCGTCACCCAGATGATCCTCTTTTGATGATCTTTTGACAGAGGTTGATGAAAGTTTCTTTCTCTCTCCAGATGAATACACGTTCATCTAGAGAGAGAACTGCGACTGCGTTTGAACACAGGTCGATACCTGTGTTCAAACGGAATCTGCACTCATATGTAAAGAGCACAATTTGTCCATTGAGTTGGACTCCAAAGGTGATGTCTGCAGCCCGTCCAACGAGTTCTTTCGTTGAAGGAGGTGAGGGGGGACACAAGCCACTGGTCTTCTTTCATGCAGCCTCCTTGTACACAGTACGTCTGAAACTGTCGTCCCTTAACTCTTGCGAGACGTTGCCTAGCTGTCATTTTCCTTTGTTGCCTTCCTCTAACAGCGATTGTTCCAAGCAGTTGTGACCCCTTGACGATATTCTGGTTTGCGACTTAGCTCTCCTTGGAATTATCTCCAAAGTCATGAGAGGACAAATTGTGGTAGATTTAAGACCTCTGAGATTGATCTGCTTCCATTCCTATTCTCCTATCTTTCGCTCTCCTCTGTAAACAATCATCCACACGTAGTCTTTATGGCGTAATGAAATCAAATTTCTATCCAAATTAACGTCAGGCTGGCTGGAATAGAAATGAGCGCCAACCGCATCCATGTGCTCTTTTATATCAACCCAATTTGCATGCTCGTGGTCGCATCAGTTCAGTAAGCCCGCATTTTATTCTTCCGCAGTGCAAACTTTACCTGTACACCACATTTCACGTCATTCCTTTATACACATATATACTTTTCGTAATACATTTTCCTTTAATTTTGAACACTAGTTAAAATACTCAACTGAATCTAGGATGATCTTCGGAATAAATTTACTCTTCTTATTAATGCTGGGAAGCTCATGCAACCAAATCCATCAGCAAATGGGAAATATTATTTATCACTTTCTAAGAATTTGAGATTAGTTAATAACTCTCTAAAATTAATTCCGATCTCTTTAATCTCCTTACATGCCTTTCAAGTTACGACACTATCCTTTAATTTTGAGCGCCATTCTTTATCAATGGATTTTATCCTCTTAGCGATAATGGCGACCAGAACGCGAGTTGCTATTAATCGTTAATTCATATCCGAGTTCTAATTCACGTTAACAGATGGCGTCACCCACAACACAGCAGCACCATTGTCGTTTGATTAATGAGAGCAAACCTTGGATTTTTTTAGTTAATTTCTATATATATTTCTCAGTGCATTCATTATAATATCATAATTAACTCTCTTGGAAGAGACAGGTGGACCAAACTCTGAGAAAGCTACTTCGCAGATTTGTTTGGCATTTTTAAGTATTGCAAATGTCCGATTTGTTTCCACTAACAGGAATTTTCACTGTCTTATTGCACACAACGGTTTACGAAGTATGCATAAGATGAATTCCCGAAGAACATCAAGGAGCTGCCATGTCTGATTTACTCCTTTGAAAATAGAAGCATTCGACCCATCAACTCGTACAATCATCGTCCCAACCAATCAAAGATAAACAACGGATATTATGGGGCGATCTCACGAGACAAAAGCAAGACAGTCAACATGACGTGATAGGCTCTCTAATCAACTTCCAGACTGTCGGCTCCAACGCATTCGGATTCCGCCAGCCCCTCTTCATCCTCCTCCGAATGGATGTTACTCTCTCTTATACGGAGGAGAAATTGGTCTCTCTGCTTCTCCAGCCCTACGCACGTCCCTCCCCACTCAGTCGACCTCCACGTGATCGAGAGTTAGCCACCGCTACCCGCGGGTGTTTGCGGTCTTTGCCAACCCCTAATGGACACCGAGAGATGTGACACGCGTACAGACGGAGACACGTCGATCCGCCTCCCAATTAGCATCGACGGCGTTGTCTCTTCTGTCCACAGTCTCCGGGCTGCACTTAGAGCCCTTCCTCGGCGAAGGCGCTTCTAGAAGGCCCAGCCAAATTGCACGCACAATTGCGAGAGACTTGGAAATCATCTTCCCTTCCCATTTCTCTCAAGAATCGGCAAACAAAGACTGCAGACGACATATTCTGGCTTCTCCAATCTCTTCACTTGGCACCTTCGGCAGAGCGCTCATAATTAAATTCAGAACTGGAATCACAAGGATACTCGTGGCTTTAGCTACCTCTCTTTTCAAACGAGAGCAAAAGCAATGTGGAAGTGGGAGTCTGTACGAGGGAAAGGCGCCACCTTTTTTTTCTTTCAAGATTAAATACAGATACTCATTACAACGCGCAAATAACAAGTGCAACACGGATTTTTTTTTTGCTAGAATTAAAATCTTTCCTTTTGAAGTCTAACAAGCGTGCTGCAAATATTTTTTTTTTCCTTTCAAAAATCGACAGATAAAGCGGAATACTTGGAAATGCAAACTGCTGATATTTGCTTCATTTGCATAAAAATCAAAGATATTTTAAGAAATTTATTAAATACTATATTCAGTTTTTGCTTTGTATGTTAGATGCAATACAGTAATATATATAAATTCGAGTGTTTGTAACATTTGAATATTGTGCTTTATAACTTCAAAAAAATTTTTTTCCCACTCATTCATAAGCGATGCAGTAGAGAATTTGTGAGCGATCTTCATCCTACACTTGGCTGTTCCCTTTTCCTTAAGTCCTTAAGAATATTCTTCACAATTCCAAATCATTTATCTGAAGTTCTGCATGCAGGGATCATAGCTAAATCAATGCAATAGTTTTCTCAAAAGAAGAAAGTTGCTTAACAAAGTCTCTCTAACGCCAGGCTCGTAATCTGCAGTTCCCAGGTTCGAGTCCCAGCTGGGACAGCGTTGAGATTTATCTCCGCAAAATTCCCCGCCCTGCCCACGGTCAGTAGCGGACACCGATGGGCTTGGAAAGGCCGCCGTCCGTCGGATGGGACGTTAAACAGTGGCCCCGTGTGCGGGAAAGCCATACCCTGTGCACGTTAAAGAACACGCTGGATGGCCTTGACTCCCAACAGCTGACAATAACATGACTCTCTCCCAACAGCTGTTCCAGTGGGTCCCCTCCCCCCAACCTTCTCTGAGCCTTCGGGGTCCATGTGACCTAGCCATTTAGACCATGGTGTGCAAAAAAGTGCCGCTCAGAGGTAAAACAACCCAACGTCTCTCTAACTCTTCCAGCTAAAAAAGACAGTTGCTTAACAAAGTCTCTCCAAACTTTTCCTACCTAAAGAAGAAAGTCGATTCCTTCGTCTAATAACCTCATAATGGTTACGTAATGAAACCATTTCCAAAGACGTAGAGAGCATCTGCAGTCGAAAGCATGTGACGTAGAAAGCATCTGCAGTCGAAAGCACGTGACGTAAAAGCATCTGCAGTCGAAAGCATGTGACGTAAAAGCGTCTGCAGTCGAAAGCACGTGACGTAAAAACATCTGCAGTCGAAAGCATGTGACGTAGAAAGCATCTGCAGTCGAAAGCATGTGACGTAGAAATCACCTGCAGTCGAAAGCATGTGACGTAGAAAGCATCTGCAGTCGAAAGCATGTGACGTAGAAATCACCTGCAGTCGAAAGCATGTGACGTAGAAAGCATCTGCAGTCGAAAGCATGTGATGTAAAAGCATTTGCAGTCGAAAGCATGTGAGGTAAAAGCGTCTGCAGTCGAAAGCATGTGAGGTAAAAGCGTCTGCAGTCGAAAGCATGTGAGGTAAAAGCGTCTGCAGTCGAAAGCATGTGACGTAGAAAGCATCTGCAGTCGAAAGCATGTGACGTAGTGAGCATCTGCAGTAGAAAGCATGTGACGTAGTAAGCATTTGCTGTCGAAAGCATGTGACGTAGTGAGCATCTGCTGTCTAAAGCATGTGACGTAGTAAGCATTAGCAGTAGAAAGCATGTGACGTAGTAAGCATTTGCTGTCGAAAGCATGTGACGTAGTAAGCATCTGCAGTTTTCTGCATCTGGGATGTATAAAAAATTTAGGGCAAATGAGGAAGGGCAAGCGACTCGATTAAAACTGAATGTACTGAATCGCTGTTCTGGTATTTTTTTTTCTCTGAATTATTCTCGCGAAATAGGACATGTCTCCCCCCCACCTCTGTTTTAGTGGTGTCTCAAAAAAATCTTGCAAAATGTGTGATACATAAGCATACATTTTGTTTTTGATTCTTTTCCAGTTATTAAAATTTTCACAGTCAGATGGGTTTCCCTTCCTAGATTCGAACATGTATCTAGATCATCATAAAAAGTGAAACTATTTATGACGAAACGCAACGACAGATGGATATTAGTAATATTCCTGCAATAACACATTAAATAATATAAATATCGGCCTCAAGCAGCTGCTTGCCACAGAAATCGGACTATTTATACGCCATAGTAGAAGGTCTGATGAGAATGGCGGGACCTCAGCAGGAAAACCATACGAAACATCCATGCCTTAACCTGGGGCTCGAACCCAGGTCCCTTCGATACAGTAAGCCAAGGACGATAACCACTCGGCCACACATTACAGTGAAATAATGACAGAACTGTCTTTAAGAAATAATTCAGTTTGACAGCAATGAAAAAAAGAGCCAGGTCCTTTAATCTCTGAACTGCACTATTTTATTTTACGGTGAAATAAACGTCCTGGTCACGAGGATACCAAAGATTCAGAGCTGCATAAGGGAAAAGGATTCACTGGATAACTGCTCAGAGATGGCAATCTCCCTTCAAAGGCACGAAACATTTCATGTTCACCCACCAAAACATTTCATGAAAATGTTTCATTCGGAATCGAGGCTTAACGTGTCATTCTATGGACGTCGCACTCGCCAAGACGAACGCCTTCCTCGCAGAGGGAAGAGCGAGGGTTAAGGGGAGAAAATCTCATCGCAGGTTCAATGGAGACTCGAACATGGGAACATCAGCTCGACTGAACGCATTTCATCTACTGAACTCATCGCTATTCAATTACGTTGCAACGCATCAAGGTGTCGCTATTTTTAACGTTTTAGATTAATGGTAAATTATTTTCTGTGAAATATAAACGCTCCAAGTCCAAATTATTGAGAACGTTCCCGATTTTTTTTTATTGGAAAGTGGAAAATTCGTTGTTTGTTTTCAATTTTTTTTATGGGAAAGTTAAACTGAAGATGAATGCGATGCGTCTTAATTTTCGAAAATATCTATTCAGTATTTGAAAGGGTTTGGTGGGTGCAATATTTGATAGCAGTAAGTTATAAAAATTCATTTCAAACGTTAATTAAAACATAAATAAGAACAACTTTGTCAAGTCGGTTACGAAATAAGTATATTTTTAGTAATTTCTTTGATGATTCTTTTCATATTTTCCAAGGCCCAAGAAAACAATTTGAAAAGAGTGACGGTGTTTTAAAAATGTTTAGTTCCCATAATTCTTTAAATAACGAACGAATGTTGCTGGAAACAAAAAATTGTTGTTTTGAAACAGTTAACTTTATTCCTTTGTTCTGAGAAAATATTCTTCATACGACGCGAAGAGTTTTCTTAATAAAATCCTGTTTCAGAGTGAACAGCTTTTACTGCCACTAATTCCGACAGTTTGAATCGCTCTCTTTGTTATTTAAAAAAGATCCAATCACATTTCTACGCTGGGTTCTTCACTAATGAGTGGACTGTATCTGGATTTGGGGCGGGGGTGGCTCAGTCGGTAGCGCGCCAGGCTCGTAATCTGTAGTTCCCAGGTTCGAGTCCAGCTGGGTCAGCGTTGAGATTTATCTCCGCAAAATTTCCCGCCCCGCCCACGGTCAGTAGGGGACACCGATGGGCTTGAAAAGGCCGCCGTCCGTCGGATGGGACGTTAAGCCGTGGCCCCGTGTGCGAGAGAAAGCCATACCCTGTGCACGTTAAAGAACACGCTGGATGGCCTTGACGGGAGGCTACCATCTGTCTCCCAACAGCTGTTCCAGTGGGTCCCCTCCCCCAACCTTCTCTGAGCCTTCGGGGTCTTTGTGGCCTGGCCATTTAGCCCATGGTGTGCAAAAAAGTGCCGCTCAGAGGTAAAACAATCCAATCCAATTCATCTGGATTTCTTCCGAGTGTCACAGCATGTAAGCTCAAAGCATGAAAGCCATGTTGTTACGTTGGTGGTTGTTTCGAGTCATTGGGCTTACAAAGGGTCGTTAAAAATCCATCGAAATTTCAAATACATTCATTATTTCAAGCCATATAACGCAAAAATGCTTCAGGGGTTATCATTACTGAAGAATCACGTATTTTAGGATTCTCATTTTGAAATGTGAATCTAATAAACACAATTTAAAATAATTTCATGCTAAAAATACAGTTATAAATTTTATAACCTTTAAAGCTAGTCTTTAACGGGATTTTTTTAGTGTTAGGGGCCATTCTTAAGTAAAACAATCTTTTTAACTCTTTGTCATATTTTGTCTCACTTGTCGATCTTTTAACCCCAGAAACATGGAACTTCATCTGGAGACGATCCCTCGATGCAATTTTAATAAATCAAAAACTGCAAACTGACTCAAAAAAAAATTTCCCATTTAATTTTCAAATTATATTTCCCTTCGTCTTTATCTGATCTAGGCCTGACTTAGAAATGTCAAGATTCTCGTCAACTGCAGCGGAAAAAAAGATAAATATGATTTTTTTAGAAGAGCAGAAAGAAATGCTGACGATTCTTGTGTCGACATGCGACGGAAAAACAAATCCTCGGGAATATTGAATGAGCTGTTTCGAGCTGACAGCTCGAGTCCACAAGGAGGAGATATCGGACACAGACGCCGACACAGAAGCACACGTGGCCATTCACGTGGGAAGCACACTGCTGCTGTCGCGCGCCGACTTGGCAGACACGCGAAGTTGCCTCGCAGGCATCGAGGAGGAGGACGAAGCGAGTTTTTCATGTCTCCATTCTGACCCGAGACTCATCGGCTCAGAATGACGAGGCCCATTATCCGAGTGCGCTCCGCACTTCGCCAGAGAAAAGGAAACAACGTCACACGAGCTGCGGGGAGCAGGCAGAAATTACGAATTCGAAATTGGATTGATAAAGTCGTTTTGTACCGAATGAGTTGGATGAAACTTTTCCTTTGTAGCCTCACAAAATCGTTTCCATAAGGGAGGAGAAAGATTCAGATCAATCATTTTTTTTCCGTAGAGAGAAAGTTCATCGCATGAGAGAGTATCATTGCACGTTCCGATGCGTATCGCATTCAAAATATAATTTCGATATTGAAGCTTGAGGCGGAATGCCAACGTCACCGGATAATTCTTTTTTTTTTCTGTAGCGAGATTTTCAACGTCGAGCTGCCATTCGTTCCCTTCTCGCTGTCACTTGAAGAGCAAAACTTTTCGGTGGGGCCGAATGCTTGCGATTTCGTTTCCATTCCATTGGGAAGCTTCGTCGGTGGCACTCTATTTGGCAACACGGATGACCCCCCTGAGTCTCGCACACCCACGATATGGCTCTTAACATTTAACGCCTATTTGTCGGGTTCTTATTTTATGAAACCTGTTTTTTTGATTAATTCGAAACATATTTTTATCATTGATGTACATATTAATCCATTTGGGGGTAACAAATATAGTCCTAATATTTTTTCTTTCGATAACCAATATTTAACAGTTTTATATTTGCGAATGACGTAAAAAAATGACTAAATACCAGAAATGAAAAAAATCTGCTACATATCTGAGAGGATCCGCTTGTGTGTTTCTCTGTTTTAAGGACCCCAGAAGTTTTCTTCCCCCCCCCCAAAAAAAAGACCCCATTTTAAAAATGGTAGGAACTGCTTCTAAATGGTAAATATTAGAACCACTAAATTCAGCATACTGCTTTCTCTAATCGTAACTTAAACCAATGTTCGAATTAGGACATCCAAAATATTTCTTTCCCCTAAAAAAAAAATCATCTCCCCTTTCCCTTGAAAAAGTGGTAGAAAAATTTTCTAAATAGTAAGAGCTACAACCGCTAATTTTTACTGCACAGCTTACTCTAATCGTAATTCAGAGCAATGCAAGGGTTAGGATCCTTAAAATGTTCCCCAAAAAATCCTCGCCCCCCCCCCCCCCCCTCAACAAATGGTTCTCTGGAAGTTATTTTGATCTATTCCCTAGAAAAAAAAAAGGAAGGATTTCTTTAAGTGGTAATAACCATGATTATATTATTCGTTACAGAACTTCCCCTCATAACTCGTAATAGATTAAAGAAATGTAACAATCTGTCCACTCACACACAAACACACATGCAAATACCGGAAAATTTTTACTAGACGATAAAAGGCACGATCCCCGAATTTCGTCTACAGCTCCCTCTCATCCTTGCTTTAAGTAATATGAAGTTTTCACCTTTCCCCCGCAAAATAAAAAAGTAACAGGGAAAAAGAATTTTTCCTAAAAGATGAGAACTATGATCACCGAATATTTGACATATAACTTCCTCTCATCATGGCTCTAAGCAAAGTACAGGTTGGAAGGATTTACATAAACTATTGCCGAGTCTAAAGAATCTCTTTAAACGAAAGACTTCATTTCTTCCCGGTGGTAAAGGGGGCAATAATTGCTGCAGGCATAATATATTTTCGAAATAATTATATTTCACAAATTTCGAATTTCAAGCGTTAATAGATCGTTTGCAATACTCATTCACAGTTCTGGCATTTTACAACTTCTTTATTAGAGGCTAACAAGATAGTTAGTGTTTTATGTGGTAGAAAACGGACAGGCATACAAGGATTGAAGGATAAACGAGGTAAGGTTATAGAAGGGGAGGATTCTGTCATGGCTAGGTGGGCTGAGCATTTCAGTGATGTTCTAAACAATGTGGTTAGTTTTACTCCCATTGTTTGCAATGATGATAGATGCATTGGTGGCTTTAATGTTGGCCCTATAACACAATCTGAAGTTATTTTGGCTGTTTCTAAACTTAAACGACATAAATCCCCAGGGGTAGATGAAATTACTACGGAAATGCTTAGAGCTGCGAATGTTTCGGTTACCACTTGGATGACTGAAATTTTGTATATCTTTTATGATAAAGGCATGGTTCCTAAGGATTTTACCAGAGCTATTGTTATCCCTATTTTCAAAAAAGGTGATCGCAGTTCTTGTGATAACTATAGGGGTATTAGCCTACTCTCTGTTCCAGGTAAAGTTCTTTCCATGATTGTGCTTAATAGAATTAAGAATCTGGTTGACAGGCAATTGCGTGATGAGCAATGTGGATTCAGAAGTGGTAGGGGATGTGTGGATCAGATATTTTCACTCAGGCAGATTCTTGAGAAATGTTTAGAGTTTCAGAAACATTTGGTTGCTAGCTTTGTTGATTTCAAAAGGCTTTCGACTCTGTTGATCGTCATAATTTGTGGTTGATTGTGAGATCATATGGTATACAAGACAAGTTAGTTAACATAATGAAAGCTCTCTATAATAACACTGAGTCATGTGTGAGAGTTGGTAAGGCTTGTAGCAATTGGTTTAGCATTACTTCTGGTGTTCGACAAGGGTGCATTTTGTCTCCTTTTCTCTTTAGTTTGGTCATTGATTATGTTATGCGAAATTCACTTCAGAGAAATATTTTGGCCTTAAATGGGCTGGAGATACGAAAATTTCTGATTCCTTTTGGCAAATGATGTTGATGAGATGAACTCTTTCATTCGAGCTGTTGATGAAACTGGTAGTAGAGTAGGTTTGGTTATAAACAGAGAGAAAACTAAAGTGATGAAAATTGGTCAGGAAGGTTGTGATTCAGTTCATCTGAATGGTTGCAGTCTTGAGCAGGTGTCACAGTTTAATTATCTTGGGAGCTATGTAACAGATACTGGTGATGTGCGGCATGAGATTAACAGACGAATAGGGATTGCTGCCGGGACTTTTAAGAACCTATGGGGAGTGTGGTGAAATAGGCTTATACACCTAAAGACTAAAATTAGACTGTATAATAGTTTGGTTCTTTCTAGGTTTAGTTATGGTAGTGAAATTTGGACACTTTGTAAGCAAGATAACAGGAAACTAGATGCTTTTGATTCCAGATGCTTATGCAGTATCTTGGGCATTAGGTGGTTCAACTTTGTAACTAATGATGAGATTAGGCAAAGAAGTTTGCAACCTCCTTTAAGCAGCATATTGTGCAGAGAGAGAATCCGCTGGTTTGGCCATGTTGCCCGTATGGATAATTATAGATTGGCGAATAGGGTTATGAACAGTGTGCCTAGAGGCCTCAGAAGGAGGGGGAGACCTAGGATGCGGTGGGCAGACAATGCCAAACATGACTTTGTTAGAATTGGTGTGCAGTGGTCGGATGCAGCAGATGTAGTTCAGGACAGATATGCTTTTAGAATTAAACTGAACGGTCTGGTTGGACCTCCGTAGCCCATGGCTGCTTGAGGATGATGATGATGATTCTTGAGGTTTTTATTTAAAGTCGAGCTAGTGGATGGTTGGAGAAATGCAAAGAGTGATATTTTAACAGTACCTATGTACTACACAAGTAATTTTCATTCATCTCCTAAAACTAAAATTTGCGCTTTACCATCCGGGAATAAATTACTGCTGCCAATGCAAACCTCTTGATCACCAACTCTGACGGCAAAATTTCAAATTTCTGACACGAATAGATCACTTGCAATATTCAAAAATATCATAGATCGTTTGAAATATTTTTTTTTTGAAGTATTTGCATTTTCCATCTTTTTCCACCATTAGAGGGCGCTATTAAGCTATTGAGAGATACGAAAATTACGAAAGGTAATATTACATCAATATCTATTCAACTACCTAAATAAATTTTAATTTACCTTTAGAAATAAAAAAGGTGAACATTAAGTGTCGATTAAACGAGAGTCGGATAAATGAGGTTCTTTATAAGTCTAGGGGGCGGGGGGGGGGGCTCAGTCGGTAGCGCGCCAGACTCGTAATCTGAAGTTCCCAGGTTCGAGTCCCAGCTGGGTCAACGTTGAGATTTATCTCCTCAAAATTCCCTGCCCATGGTCAGTAGGGGACATCGATGGGCTTGGAAAGGCCGTCGTTCGTCGGACGGGACGTTAAGCCATGGCCCCGTGTGCGGGAGAATGTGCGGGAGAACCATCCCTGTGCACGTTAAAGAACACGCTGGATGGACTTGACGGAAGGCTACCATCTGTCTCCCAACAGCTGTTCCAGTGGGTCCCCTCCCCCAACCATCTCTGAGCCTTCAGGGTCCATGTGACCTGGCCATTTAGCCCATGGTGTGCAAAAAAGTGCCGCTCAGAGGTAAAACAACCAAACAACCAACCAATTATAAGACTATTATTGCACTTAATTCATCAGATCTGAATATTTTTCATCATATTTTACTTCAAAAAATTAAGTTAGTTTTGTAATAAGAAGGGTAATGTTAGATATTGAAAGATATCGGATATCCCCGAATGGTACACGGATGGTCTCGCTGGATCAGTCAAACCCATTCGTTACAATTACGTGTCCTATCAAGTAACTAATGTGCGGATCTAAGTGCTATTGCATCAAGGTATTGTAAAGGAGAGAGCTGAAAGGAACTGAGAAGGAATGGATCCTAATTAGGATCGTTTAAGAGAAATTCGATATGCAAAATCGTCTGGGTCTGTGAGAAGCAGCGCGACCGAAGGAGGCTTAAAAGAAACTTTTGAGATGAAAGGCTTAGCTGATCTTCTGCTCTCTCTCTTCGGAATCAGGATCAGCAGTCAGAGGAAGTTGCCTTAACTGAGAGCTGCAAGGGAAATGCGCACGAGACGATGCGATAGATCACAAGTCAATTAGTTTGAGAACTGCTGAAGTGGCAACAGCGCAGTCTCATAGTCTCTTCTGTTGCCACCCACAATACGTGCCACTGCTGACTTTAATTCCTGACAAAGGGCGAAATAGCCATGCCATATGGAGATCTTTATTACGAGCAGTGGTTTAATTATCATATTTGCTTAATGGAGAGTTTCAGGCCATTGCGAAGGCCTTAAATTATTTAAAGCTTATCATAAGTAACGATCGATAGTTTCAGACAAAATGGAGATTTCTCAAAAACGGACAAAAAGTGCGACTGCTCCTGAAAACTGCGACTTCGGATTTCTTTCTATTTCTACATTTCATTAGGGACAGAGTTAGTGAGACCGCCTGACTCTGTCAGATGCCGATGAAAACTATTCGATGAGTTTGTCAACAATCTCTTTCAACTATTCTCTGATATCCGCGAAAAACGTGGGAGACGAATGACGTCATCCATCCACTCATGAGATCAAAAGCATCGCGACTGACGCTCATTAGATTCCGATACCTGGCAGCTGTTCGATTCTTTGTGTTGACTGCTTAGTGTGAGCCACGTATGTCAGAGAGCGACCTTGGAAATGCAGCTGATCATTTCCAGACAGCTTCATTTTTAGCAAACTTGATGTAGATGTTGAAGCATCTGTACAGTAGCCTCCTTGCTGTACATATCTCCTTGAGAAGAGTTATGGAAACAGAAACTGACAAGGAAATTCTGACTAGAGCCTCTCATTTTTGTTTCTTATGAGGGAGTCAAGACCTCAGCTAAAAGCCAACACAAACATCCACGTACTCTTTGGAATTACGGGTACTACTATCCAAGACCCATTTTTTTTTCAAACAAGACAACTATTCCACCGTTGGGAGGAAGAGCTAAATATCAAGATTGATCCCTGTGGCTAAGTGGTTATCGTGTTTGTCTATTCATCTGAGGAACCTGGGTTCGAGAGCTGAATAAGGCATGGATGTTTCTGTATTTTCTTTTAGCTCACTCCACACCTTCCTAATAGATCTTCTCCTATGGTGTATTGAACTCAGGCTTCTGGTCAGATCTGCAGTTACTCTCGGAGGAGCAGCCGCGACTGAAACGGTGGTATCCATTACCACCGTACACCAAAGGCTTCATGAGCTGATACACCAGATGGCCAGTTGGTGCGCATGCCTCTGACCCAACGCCACAATTAGGGTCGCTAAACTGGTGCAGAAATCATGGCAACTGAACCCAATAGCAATGGTAGTCCATGCTCTTCAGGATGAATCGAGAATTACCCTCCACAGACATTCGCTGCATCAGTTGATGTGGAGGGATAGAGGAACACGCTATCAGCCCACAAATATCCGTGAACGAGATACCTACGGTGGTTAGTAGTGTCACGATTAGGGGAGGGATATATTTGGGTGACTGCACAGATCTGCACGTTCTTCCAATAACCTCCGTCACCAGTCGCAGCGATGAAATCTTCGACTCCTTTGCCTGGACATACGCGGGTGCAATAGGTGATACTTTCCTCTTAGAAGACGACCACGCCCTTCCTCACTGTGGCCGCCTTGTCGATTGCTACCTGGAGAATAGCACTGTTAACGGGATCGAGTGGTCATCCGAATCTCCCGAGCTAAATCCGATAGAACATTCATGGGATGCTCTCGGAAGATGGGTTGCATCCCTGAATCCCACACCTGCAAGATTCCTGGAGCTTTGGAGGAGCAATGGAGATTCCTACTCACAGAGAAGCTGGACAGTCTTATCAGCGGCATGAGGACATCGCTGTGAAGCCTTCATAGCTGTAAGAGGTGACCATGATATGTTAAATACTTGGGTTATATCAGTTGACCATCACCTTTTTACCATGCGACTGTATTCGTATATAATTTTGGGAAATAGTGTTATTTCATCTTTCAAACATTATTCTAACGCACATTGTTTATATATACCTATTTTCCCATTCCCATGCAAGAGATGTTTTCGAGAAAAACCGAGTTTTTAGTTTGTTCATTCATTTCTGGAACCAGTTTATTTCCGACCTTTTTAGTCATCTCTAACGCATTGTTTTTTCCACAATTAATTGATCTTTACGAGATAATTCCGTCACAATTCTTTCAAATGATACACTTAAGAATTAACCATCAAGTTGCTTGAATATCATTGCTTTAATAAGAAGACGATAAAAGGATTTTTGAGGAAAGGAAATGCACAAAAAGCTCGACCAGCAATCTGCTTGTCTTAACAGATAGCGTTAATGAGCAGCGGGTGGGAAATTTTGAAAAATCTGAGCAACCAATTGTTTTTACCACAAACCAGAGCAAAGTTATGTACCAACGTGTGGAGAGGGGCAAAACATTTCCTGCTTTAATGTGCATTAAGAGGAGCACTGAACAGTGGCGAAAGATGGGAGTAGTTTCATCACAACCGGCAAGTCCCCCGGAAGTGCTTTCCCCCCCTATGTCGCAATCGTCCACGTTACCTTCTTGACTTGGACCCCCTATGTCGCAATCGACCGGAAATTGACCTGTGCTGGGCCACGCTGCCTTCTGAACTTTGACCCCTATGTTGCAATCAACAGGAAATTGACCCTGGCGTAGCAACTGTCGTGGTATTAATAATTCATAATTAATAATTCATAATTAAAAATTCCTTCCCCTTTTAACCCCTTGTGCTATCTAGTTTTTAACTCTAATTTTAAGTCCTCCTTCTCGAATAGTCTCGATTTTTCTTTATTTCAGACTCACCTTTTATTTTAAAACCTCGATTTTACAAACCCCCTGGTTGACCTATATTTTAAGCCCTACCTATATTTTAAGTCATGGATTTTGCAAACCACATGGTTGACCTATATTTCAGACTCACCTTTTATTTTAAAACCTCGATTTTGCAAACCCCCTGGTTGACCCACCTATATTTTAAACTCCCCTTCTCGAATAGTCTCGATTTTTCTTTATTTCAGACTCACCTTTTATTTTAAAACCTCGATTTTGCAAACCCCCATGGTTGAGCTATATTTTAAGCCCTACCTATATTTTAAGTCATGGATTTTGCAAACCACATAGTTGACCTATATTTCAGACTCACCTTTTATTTTAAGCCCTCTTCATAGACCCCACCCCCCTGGTTGAGCTATATTTTAAGCTCCCCTTCTCGAATAGTCTCGATTATTCTTTATTTCAGACTCACCTTTCATTTTAAGTCCTCTTCATAGACCCCACCCCCTTGGTTGACCTATATTTTAAGCCCTACCTATATTTTAAGCTCCCCTTCTCGAATACTCTCGATTTTTCTTTATTTCAGACTAACCTTTTATTTTAAAACCACGATTTTGCAAACCCCCTGGTTGAGCTATATTTTAAACTCCCCTTCTCGAATAGTCTCGATTTTTCTTTATTTCAGACTCACCTTTTATTTTAAGCCCTCTTCATAGACCCCACCCCCCCCCCCTGGTTGACCTATATTTTAAGCTCCCCTTCTCGAATAGTCTCGATTTTTCTTTATTTCAGACCCCCCAATGGTTGACTTATATTTTAAACCCTCCACTTGCAAACCCCCTGGTTGACCTATATTTTAAGCCCTACCTATATTTTAAGCTCCCCTTCTCGAATAGTCTCGATTTTTCTTTATTTCAGACTCGCCTTTTATTTTAAAACTTCGATTTTGCAAACCCCCTGGTTGAGCTATATTCTAAGCTCCCCTTCTCGAATAGTCTCGATTTTTCTTTATTTCAGACCCCCAATGGTTGACTTATATTTTAAACCCTCCACTTGCAAACCCCCTGGTTGACCTATATTTTAAGCCCTACTTATATTTTAAGCTCCCCTTCTCGAATAGTCTCGATTTTTCTTTATTTCAGACTCGCCTTTTATTTTAAAACCTCGATTTTGCAAACCCCCTGGTTGAGCTATATTTTAAGCTCCCCTTCTCGAATAGTCTCGATTTTTCTTTATTTCAGACTCACCTATATTTTAAGCCCGGGATTTTGCAGACCCTCCTGGTTGACCTATATTTTAAACCCTACCTATATTTTAAGTCCCCTCCTTCCCTCGGATTACAAGTCTCAGAATAATTCCGCAGAAAAGGATGACACGTCTCAATTGTAAAATTCAACTCAAAGTAAAATTCTTATTAATTAAAACCCTTTCTATTAAAAGTTACCTCTATTAAAAATCTTTTGCTATTCATTTTGCCAGGACTGCTAAACGATTCCCTTTTATTAAAACTCTGGTATTCATTTTTTCCAACCCCGTTAATCGATCCCCTAGTAAATAAAAACTCTCACTCACCTTTATTAAAATCATCCAGCGCTCGTAATAAATCAGTTTACTCTAGATGGGTTTAATCGAAAAAAAAAATCATTCCATCGCTAGCGTACCTCCACGTTAATTTCGGGAAAAAGCCTCATCGGATCCAAGGTCCACGTATTTTACTAGAAGAATGACACAGTAACTGTTCCACAGAAAAATTAATAAAATTTGGTTTAAATTATTCGTAGGACTTGTATATAAGATCTACTTTGCAATAGACGTTCAACAGGCTAAAAGTTTTCCAAGTCCGTTATCAGTGTATCGGAAATCGTACGTTTCCTGTAGACATCCTTCAGATCGTTTATTAGGGGGTAGCAACAGCACTTTCGCCACATCACACGATATGGTGCAATCCTTTATCAGCTGGAAGATCAAAAGGTCAAATGTCCAGCGCTTCACTGTGTCTGCATTTGACACTGATAAGGTTTAAAAACAGATGTTTCCTAGAATCCACATTGCCTTCTCAGATTGGACTTTGACCCCTATGTCGCAACCGACCATATTTTAAGTCCTCTTCATAGACCCCATGGTTGACCTATATTTTAAGTCCCCTTCTCGAATTTTCTTGTTTTTCCCCTGTTTAACCCATATTTTAAGCCCTCCCCTCTTCATAGACCCACCTATTGATCCACCTATATTTTAAGCTCCCCCTCTTTAAACCAAATCAGTTTTTGCGCATTTAATCGGTGTCATCCAACGTCCATACTATTTTTAGTACGTCTCTTGTATTTAAAAAAAAAAAAAATATTGGCTTTCGTCGTCGTATTTGAACGCGCTACCTCAGTGCCGATAGCTGAAGCGTCATCGCCAGGGCGCGGATTTTTGCGGAGATAAATCTCAACTCTGGCCCTGCTATCCGCTCGACAATATTTGCTACTGATAAAACGATTTCCTTCGTTAAAAATAAAAACTAATTGAATAATGGGCTATCACTGGGAAAATACTGGGAAGAACCCAAACTGATTTCGTGCTAAAACATCTCCAGATTTCAGCTTACTTGAAAAACTATTGTTAGAAATGAACCAGTGACTTGAATCACTCAACTTTCATAAGAATACACAATTATGGTACAGTGTCGGGAAGAAATATGTTTCAACGAAATTCAATTGCATGTATTACGATCAGAAAAATAATTTAGTGGACAAAGTTTAAAATAGTTATTAAATGGTACCTTACAGTGCAAGTGCGCTTCAGGCGAAAAGCCTCCCCTTCGAACACTGCACCCCGTTTTTCCGAAGTAACTGTGTCACAAGTCTTCCTACATCATCCCTAAACAGAGAATCGGATTCAATGTGCAAGAAGATCAAGACCTCATTTGAAGGAGCACATAGTGGATACTGTACTCCATAGTGAAATGAACATTAGCCTCTTGCGGGACCCAGTTATATCCCTACTCCAAGAGAATTACTAATGAAAACGTGCTATTGTTAATGTATGTAATTCCGACAAAAAATGTTTTAGCCACTTTGTATCCTGCAATAGGAAACACTGAACACCTTAACAACTATATATATACTTTTAGAAGAAAACACATCAGGTCTAATTTTCCCTTTAACAATCTGGATACGAGAAAGAGATGTTCCCACTCTATATCACACCATTCAGATTTAAAGCGCACGCAAATCTCCTACTGTTGTCAGACGATGAAAAGCAGCATTATTGTTCCATTAAGAATTTGTTTCTATGAAATTCAAAGGGAGAATGCTGTTTTCCATATTATAGGGAATGCAATTAATACATTCCTTGCAGATGGATGTCCTTTAGGTTATGAAGTAATCTTATTAGAACGCTTAAAATTGAGATGACACACGTTAGCTCCTCCGAGAAGCGCTAGGAGGTAGAAGAATATACCCGTGTAATGAAAATATTCATTCGACATAAAAAAAAAAAAACCTACGCCAATATCGCGTACACTGACGTGCTCCTCTTAGCTGATGTGTTTGGTGGCAGATACTGACCCCTGCTATGTTTACGCAGCTCCTGCCTTCATACCTGAAGATGACAAATACTAGAGTTGATAAACTACAATGTACCTTTATGGAAGGCATACGAGGAGGAATTTCGGTGATATGCAGACAACGAGCATTTAGAATGAAAAACTGATTGCAAGTTTGCTTTACTGTCATACAAACCTGAAAAGAGATGAATTGGGTAGTACTTTACCCATGATACGCCCTGTGACTAGGTCGTTAAATCAAATTACATGCATAAACGAAAATTAGAAAAACAACGAAATGGTTGGTAAATTCAATGAGAATCACTAAAATGTAAAGAGTGTTGGAATATCTGTAAATGCACACACATTTCAGTGGATAGGTGAATATTTTCACAATTCTTTGGAAGTGGAAGGCACAATAACTGTAAAACATACTGTGACGAGAGAGAAAGTATAAAAATGTAGTGGGATGGTTGTAAAAAATCGCTTCAAAACAGAAAATTACAATGCAAATACTGTAAGATAGAAAAAAACGACTATTCGACGGTTATTCCAAGCCGCTATCTCACGCTCTTTTCAGTTTTCCTGGTTCTATAGTTCCTTGGTTACGTAGCGCATAAGTGTGGGTGTAGTTGGCTATTTTTCGTTGCAAACACAAGTTGTTTCCACTATTAGTTATTTTTCCTGCATGATAATACACATTTCTATACTACATTGCGTACACACGGATGGACGAATATCACAAAATACTTTGCATATAGAAAACATCAGTAAAGAACCACAGAAGTTTGGAAATTTAAAATCTGAAAACTCAGTGTTTATAAGAAAACAACAATATTTTCAATATTTCCATGAAAAGGTCGGTCCCAGAATCGATCCACTAGACCTAACTTTGCATTCTCTGACTTCAACCACCGATAAAACGTAATGTAAGCTCTCTCGTCGGTAATCCCAAGTCGCTATCTCTTCTCAGAGTTTCTGGTCCCCTCGGTACGTTTGAATAAGTGCATAAGTGCGGGTGAAGATGGCTATTTTCCGCTGCAAACACAAGTTTTTCGACAAAGATAGGGTGTTTCACTACAATCTAACATGGGATTTCATGTGTGTTTAGTTATTTTTCCTGCATGAGAATATTTCTAATCCTTCTCATAGACAGCAGGTTAGTTACTTCGGATCTAACAAAGCCAAGGTTTGAGATCCATAGTAAGACATGAATGTTTGTGTTGTTTTCCTACCAAGATCCCGACATCCTCTCATCACCTTCTACTGGGTCGTATGAAAAAATCCTGTAACTATTACGACAATTAGCTGCGTGAAGGCGCATTTATTTTTAAAGCAAAGACACACTAATTTCGGACTCGCTAGCTAGAGAATGATATATTAACTTGCTAAAGTTTGATTTTAATGATCAGATAGTGTATACATCACCACTTTTTTAGTTCATACTAATATCTTCTAACTTTCAAAGGAAATATTGTCTCATTATAAGCGATTTCATACAAAGAGATACGCACGCTATGCTTCACATTTAAATCTATAGAGATAACGATCACTACCCATGGAACACATCTGTGAAAAAACACGCTGTGATAGGGTTTGAGAAAGATTTTTACCCCATGGGGGTGCTGCACTGCAGGAAAGCACATTATCTTTGATATCAGAACCTACATGAAAGTTATACTGTTTCGGTTTGAGAAAGATTCTTTAGTTCACAGGGCACCGCATGAATAAGCGCATAAGTGTGGGTGAAGATGGCTATTTTTCGCTGCAAACACAAGTTTTTCGACAAGATAGGGTGTTTCACTGCAATCTAACACGGGATTTCATGTTTGTTTAGTTATTTTTGAGATATGCATGAGAATATTTCTAATCTATCTCATAGACAGCAGGTTAGTTACTTCTGATCTAACAAAGCCAAGGTCTGAGATCCATAGTAAGACATGAACGTTTGTGATGTTTTCCTACCAAGACCCCGACATCCTCTCACATGAAATATTACTGTACTAGGATCTAGAAAAATCACTATCCATTACATTAATTTTTTTTATTACATTCATGTATTTCACCCCATTTTCTTGTCAAGAGCTAAAATTATTTGATGAATGAACGACAAAATATCTTCAAATGCAGTGGACGCATGACAGAATAACTTCAAAATAAGTTCCAATAGCTGAAAAAACAACTGTAAAAAATTAGATAAATACACACCGGGAAAGAGAGAATTGCTTTCAAAACATTAAAATACCTTAAATGTGTGGCTGAATCACCTCCAAATATCTCCAGCACACTGCACTCTATGTTTCACATTTAAATCTATAGAAATAACGATCACTACCCATGGAACACATCTGTGAAAAAACACGGTATGATAGGGTTTGAGAAAGATTTTTAGCCTATGGGGTGGTTCACCGCAGGAAAGCACATTATTTTTGATATCAGAACCTACGTGAAAGTTATACTGTTTGGGTTGAGAAAGATTCTTTAGTTCTCAGGGCACCGCATGAATAAGCGCATAAGTGTGGGTGAAGATGGCTATTTTTCGCTGCAAACACAAGTTTTTCGACAAAGATAGGGTGTTTCACTACAATCGAACACGGTATTTCGTATTTGTTTAGTTATTTTTCCCTGCATATTTCTATACTAGTGTGGAATTCTTAGAACAAGTGGTACTATGTTCGTTTCAAAGTGGTTCTGGCAAGCACCCTTTTTTTGATAATGTCATGCACCCTGTTTGGAAAGAACACTGTGTATGGAGCATTACTCCTGTAAATTCCATAAGCATAATGATTTCAGCTGTATGTGAACCAAACATTCACTTGAGAAGAATATTTAAAAAACATCAGTGTGAACTCATGGATACATAAAACGTGTCTCTTTCTTGTGTCTCTTCATATCTATATACTATTCTCACGAACACAAAAGATAGAACTTTCGAAGGAAGATGATCAGTGCAACAGTTAAGAAACTGATTTTCTGTGTTTTGGGGCTTTTCACCAATGCCATCTAGGGGCAAATATGTTGACTGACTGATTCGAGTAAAAACAAGATTATTACTTTTAAGCAGACGGTTTATGAATATGTAGGAGAATGTTTTTCTGATCTTATGCAAAATATATTCTTGTGTGGTGTATGGTATTATTCAACGGATGTCTTTCTAAGTGTATGCATATATCCGTGCAATAGACTAAGTTTTTTCTCACACACTTGTTTCGTCTCTGTAATTGTATGTTTGTGCGTGCGTATGCTTTCATGTTTGTGTG
This sequence comes from Ryuthela nishihirai, assembly GCA_038380435.1. Lineage (NCBI taxonomy): Eukaryota > Metazoa > Arthropoda > Arachnida > Araneae > Heptathelidae > Ryuthela > Ryuthela nishihirai. Next base: position 67,062,370 of record JAWZYU010000015.1, on the reverse strand, counting down.
TGTGTGTGTGTATGTTTCTGTGTGCGGATGAGTGTGTGCGTGCGTATGTTTTCATGTGTGTGTGTGTGTATACGTCTTCATGTCTCTGTGTGTGTGTGTGTTTCATCTTTATGTGTATATGATATCGTATGTGTGTTTTGTTCACATGCAAGAATAAACATATTGTCTTACGGACACTTGCTTGCTACAGAAGAAGCTAACAATTTAAAACGAGACTAGTGGTTACGCAAAATATTTCATCACAGATCTTAACTTCAATACTCATATTTCAGGAGATGTAAGGATTTTTCTTCAGCACGTTCGAATATTTTTTGAACACGACTGTCTTACGTTACGTTTCCTGTCAGATGTCTCGTAACGAACAAAGCGTGTGTGTGTGTGTTTTGCTAATACAGAAGAGGACATTCAACCGAGAATATTTCAAACTTAGAATAACACAACATCCTGATGCGTTAAGAACGAAGTGGAGGGATACTAACAGCTGAAACACGACCTGAAGCGATCGAAATCCTGTTGTTTCGCGCAAGGGGACGAAGGGTGATAAATCGTAATACTACAGAAAAAATCCTTGTTTCAAAAAAGAGGTCTCTTTTTTGAAACAACTGGATTTTTTCAGTAGTATTACGTTTTATCACCCTTCGTCCCCTTTCGCGAAACAACAGGATTTCGATCGCTTCAGGTCGTGTTTCAGCTGTTAGTATCCCTCCACTTCGTTCTTAACGCATCAGGATGTTGTGTTATTCTAAGTTTGAAATATTCTCGGTTGAATGTCCTCTTCTGTATTAGCAAAACACACACACACACGCTTTGTTCGTTACGAGACATCTGACAGGAAACGTAACGTAAGACAGTCGTGTTCAAAAAATATTCGAACGTGCTGAAGAAAAATCCTTACATCTCCTGAAATATGAGTATTGAAGTTAAGATCTGTGATGAAATATTTTGCGTAACCACTAGTCTCGTTTTAAATTGTTAGCTTCTTCTGTAGCAAGCAAGTGTCCGTAAGACAATATGTTTATTCTTGCATGTGAACAAAACACACATACGATATCATATACACATAAAGATGAAACACACACACACACAGAGACATGAAGACGTATACACACACACACACATGAAAACATACGCACGCACACACTCATCCGCACACAGAAACATACACACACACACACACAAACATGAAAGCATACGCACGCACAAACATACAATTACAGAGACGAAACAAGTGTGTGAGAAAAAACTTAGTCTATTGCACGGATATATGCATACACTTAGAAAGACATCCGTTGAATAATACCATACACCACACAAGAATATATTTTGCATAAGATCAGAAAAACATTCTCCTACATATTCATAAACCGTCTGCTTAAAAGTAATAATCTTGTTTTTACTCGAATCAGTCAGTCAACATATTTGCCCCTAGATGGCATTGGTGAAAAGCCCCAAAACACAGAAAATCAGTTTCTTAACTGTTGCACTGATCATCTTCCTTCGAAAGTTCTATCTTTTGTGTTCGTGAGAATAGTATATAGATATGAAGAGACACAAGAAAGAGACACGTTTTATGTATCCATGAGTTCACACTGATGTTTTTTAAATATTCTTCTCAAGTGAATGTTTGGTTCACATACAGCTGAAATCATTATGCTTATGGAATTTACAGGAGTAATGCTCCATACACAGTGTTCTTTCCAAACAGGGTGCATGACATTATCAAAAAAAGGGTGCTTGCCAGAACCACTTTGAAACGAACATAGTACCACTTGTTCTAAGAATTCCACACTAGTATAGAAATATGCAGGGAAAAATAACTAAACAAATACGAAATACCGTGTTCGATTGTAGTGAAACACCCTATCTTTGTCGAAAAACTTGTGTTTGCAGCGAAAAATAGCCATCTTCACCCACACTTATGCGCTTATTCATGCGGTGCCCTGAGAACTAAAGAATCTTTCTCAACCCAAACAGTATAACTTTCACGTAGGTTCTGATATCAAAAATAATGTGCTTTCCTGCGGTGAACCACCCCATAGGCTAAAAATCTTTCTCAAACCCTATCATACCGTGTTTTTTCACAGATGTGTTCCATGGGTAGTGATCGTTATTTCTATAGATTTAAATGTGAAACATAGAGTGCAGTGTGCTGGAGATATTTGGAGGTGATTCAGCCACACATTTAAGGTATTTTAATGTTTTGAAAGCAATTCTCTCTTTCCCGGTGTGTATTTATCTAATTTTTTACAGTTGTTTTTTCAGCTATTGGAACTTATTTTGAAGTTATTCTGTCATGCGTCCACTGCATTTGAAGATATTTTGTCGTTCATTCATCAAATAATTTTAGCTCTTGACAAGAAAATGGGGTGAAATACATGAATGTAATAAAAAAAATTAATGTAATGGATAGTGATTTTTCTAGATCCTAGTACAGTAATATTTCATGTGAGAGGATGTCGGGGTCTTGGTAGGAAAACATCACAAACGTTCATGTCTTACTATGGATCTCAGACCTTGGCTTTGTTAGATCAGAAGTAACTAACCTGCTGTCTATGAGATAGATTAGAAATATTCTCATGCATATCTCAAAAATAACTAAACAAACATGAAATCCCGTGTTAGATTGCAGTGAAACACCCTATCTTGTCGAAAAACTTGTGTTTGCAGCGAAAAATAGCCATCTTCACCCACACTTATGCGCTTATTCATGCGGTGCCCTGTGAACTAAAGAATCTTTCTCAAACCGAAACAGTATAACTTTCATGTAGGTTCTGATATCAAAGATAATGTGCTTTCCTGCAGTGCAGCACCCCCATGGGGTAAAAATCTTTCTCAAACCCTATCACAGCGTGTTTTTTCACAGATGTGTTCCATGGGTAGTGATCGTTATCTCTATAGATTTAAATGTGAAGCATAGCGTGCGTATCTCTTTGTATGAAATCGCTTATAATGAGACAATATTTCCTTTGAAAGTTAGAAGATATTAGTATGAACTAAAAAAGTGGTGATGTATACACTATCTGATCATTAAAATCAAACTTTAGCAAGTTAATATATCATTCTCTAGCTAGCGAGTCCGAAATTAGTGTGTCTTTGCTTTAAAAATAAATGCGCCTTCACGCAGCTAATTGTCGTAATAGTTACAGGATTTTTTCATACGACCCAGTAGAAGGTGATGAGAGGATGTCGGGATCTTGGTAGGAAAACAACACAAACATTCATGTCTTACTATGGATCTCAAACCTTGGCTTTGTTAGATCCGAAGTAACTAACCTGCTGTCTATGAGAAGGATTAGAAATATTCTCATGCAGGAAAAATAACTAAACACACATGAAATCCCATGTTAGATTGTAGTGAAACACCCTATCTTTGTCGAAAAACTTGTGTTTGCAGCGGAAAATAGCCATCTTCACCCGCACTTATGCACTTATTCAAACGTACCGAGGGGACCAGAAACTCTGAGAAGAGATAGCGACTTGGGATTACCGACGAGAGAGCTTACATTACGTTTTATCGGTGGTTGAAGTCAGAGAATGCAAAGTTAGGTCTAGTGGATCGATTCTGGGACCGACCTTTTCATGGAAATATTGAAAATATTGTTGTTTTCTTATAAACACTGAGTTTTCAGATTTTAAATTTCCAAACTTCTGTGGTTCTTTACTGATGTTTTCTATATGCAAAGTATTTTGTGATATTCGTCCATCCGTGTGTACGCAATGTAGTATAGAAATGTGTATTATCATGCAGGAAAAATAACTAATAGTGGAAACAACTTGTGTTTGCAACGAAAAATAGCCAACTACACCCACACTTATGCGCTACGTAACCAAGGAACTATAGAACCAGGAAAACTGAAAAGAGCGTGAGATAGCGGCTTGGAATAACCGTCGAATAGTCGTTTTTTTCTATCTTACAGTATTTGCATTGTAATTTTCTGTTTTGAAGCGATTTTTTACAACCATCCCACTACATTTTTATACTTTCTCTCTCGTCACAGTATGTTTTACAGTTATTGTGCCTTCCACTTCCAAAGAATTGTGAAAATATTCACCTATCCACTGAAATGTGTGTGCATTTACAGATATTCCAACACTCTTTACATTTTAGTGATTCTCATTGAATTTACCAACCATTTCGTTGTTTTTCTAATTTTCGTTTATGCATGTAATTTGATTTAACGACCTAGTCACAGGGCGTATCATGGGTAAAGTACTACCCAATTCATCTCTTTTCAGGTTTGTATGACAGTAAAGCAAACTTGCAATCAGTTTTTCATTCTAAATGCTCGTTGTCTGCATATCACCGAAATTCCTCCTCGTATGCCTTCCATAAAGGTACATTGTAGTTTATCAACTCTAGTATTTGTCATCTTCAGGTATGAAGGCAGGAGCTGCGTAAACATAGCAGGGGTCAGTATCTGCCACCAAACACATCAGCTAAGAGGAGCACGTCAGTGTACGCGATATTGGCGTAGGTTTTTTTTTTTTATGTCGAATGAATATTTTCATTACACGGGTATATTCTTCTACCTCCTAGCGCTTCTCGGAGGAGCTAACGTGTGTCATCTCAATTTTAAGCGTTCTAATAAGATTACTTCATAACCTAAAGGACATCCATCTGCAAGGAATGTATTAATTGCATTCCCTATAATATGGAAAACAGCATTCTCCCTTTGAATTTCATAGAAACAAATTCTTAATGGAACAATAATGCTGCTTTTCATCGTCTGACAACAGTAGGAGATTTGCGTGCGCTTTAAATCTGAATGGTGTGATATAGAGTGGGAACATCTCTTTCTCGTATCCAGATTGTTAAAGGGAAAATTAGACCTGATGTGTTTTCTTCTAAAAGTATATATATAGTTGTTAAGGTGTTCAGTGTTTCCTATTGCAGGATACAAAGTGGCTAAAACATTTTTTGTCGGAATTACATACATTAACAATAGCACGTTTTCATTAGTAATTCTCTTGGAGTAGGGATATAACTGGGTCCCGCAAGAGGCTAATGTTCATTTCACTATGGAGTACAGTATCCACTATGTGCTCCTTCAAATGAGGTCTTGATCTTCTTGCACATTGAATCCGATTCTCTGTTTAGGGATGATGTAGGAAGACTTGTGACACAGTTACTTCGGAAAAACGGGGTGCAGTGTTCGAAGGGGAGGCTTTTCGCCTGAAGCGCACTTGCACTGTAAGGTACCATTTAATAACTATTTTAAACTTTGTCCACTAAATTATTTTTCTGATCGTAATACATGCAATTGAATTTCGTTGAAACATATTTCTTCCCGACACTGTACCATAATTGTGTATTCTTATGAAAGTTGAGTGATTCAAGTCACTGGTTCATTTCTAACAATAGTTTTTCAAGTAAGCTGAAATCTGGAGATGTTTTAGCACGAAATCAGTTTGGGTTCTTCCCAGTATTTTCCCAGTGATAGCCCATTATTCAATTAGTTTTTATTTTTAACGAAGGAAATCGTTTTATCAGTAGCAAATATTGTCGAGCGGATAGCAGGGCCAGAGTTGAGATTTATCTCCGCAAAAATCCGCGCCCTGGCGATGACGCTTCAGCTATCGGCACTGAGGTAGCGCGTTCAAATACGACGACGAAAGCCAATATTTTTTTTTTTAAATACAAGAGACGTACTAAAAATAGTATGGACGTTGGATGACACCGATTAAATGCGCAAAAACTGATTTGGTTTAAAGAGGGGGAGCTTAAAATATAGGTGGATCAATAGGTGGGTCTATGAAGAGGGGAGGGCTTAAAATATGGGTTAAACAGGGGAAAAACAAGAAAATTCGAGAAGGGGACTTAAAATATAGGTCAACCATGGGGTCTATGAAGAGGACTTAAAATATGGTCGGTTGCGACATAGGGGTCAAAGTCCAATCTGAGAAGGCAATGTGGATTCTAGGAAACATCTGTTTTTAAACCTTATCAGTGTCAAATGCAGACACAGTGAAGCGCTGGACATTTGACCTTTTGATCTTCCAGCTGATAAAGGATTGCACCATATCGTGTGATGTGGCGAAAGTGCTGTTGCTACCCCCTAATAAACAATCTGAAGGATGTCTACAGGAAACGTACGATTTCCGATACACTGATAACGGACTTGGAAAACTTTTAGCCTGTTGAACGTCTATTGCAAAGTAGATCTTATATACAAGTCCTACGAATAATTTAAACCAAATTTTATTAATTTTTCTGTGGAACAGTTACTGTGTCATTCTTCTAGTAAAATACGTGGACCTTGGATCCGATGAGGCTTTTTCCCGAAATTAACGTGGAGGTACGCTAGCGATGGAATGATTTTTTTTTTCGATTAAACCCATCTAGAGTAAACTGATTTATTACGAGCGCTGGATGATTTTAATAAAGGTGAGTGAGAGTTTTTATTTACTAGGGGATCGATTAACGGGGTTGGAAAAAATGAATACCAGAGTTTTAATAAAAGGGAATCGTTTAGCAGTCCTGGCAAAATGAATAGCAAAAGATTTTTAATAGAGGTAACTTTTAATAGAAAGGGTTTTAATTAATAAGAATTTTACTTTGAGTTGAATTTTACAATTGAGACGTGTCATCCTTTTCTGCGGAATTATTCTGAGACTTGTAATCCGAGGGAAGGAGGGGACTTAAAATATAGGTAGGGTTTAAAATATAGGTCAACCAGGAGGGTCTGCAAAATCCCGGGCTTAAAATATAGGTGAGTCTGAAATAAAGAAAAATCGAGACTATTCGAGAAGGGGAGCTTAAAATATAGCTCAACCAGGGGGTTTGCAAAATCGAGGTTTTAAAATAAAAGGCGAGTCTGAAATAAAGAAAAATCGAGACTATTCGAGAAGGGGAGCTTAAAATATAAGTAGGGCTTAAAATATAGGTCAACCAGGGGGTTTGCAAGTGGAGGGTTTAAAATATAAGTCAACCATTGGGGGGTCTGAAATAAAGAAAAATCGAGACTATTCGAGAAGGGGAGCTTAAAATATAGCTCAACCAGGGGGTTTGCAAAATCGAAGTTTTAAAATAAAAGGCGAGTCTGAAATAAAGAAAAATCGAGACTATTCGAGAAGGGGAGCTTAAAATATAGGTAGGGCTTAAAATATAGGTCAACCAGGGGGTTTGCAAGTGGAGGGTTTAAAATATAAGTCAACCATTGGGGGGTCTGAAATAAAGAAAAATCGAGACTATTCGAGAAGGGGAGCTTAAAATATAGGTCAACCAGGGGGGGGGGGGGTGGGGTCTATGAAGAGGGCTTAAAATAAAAGGTGAGTCTGAAATAAAGAAAAATCGAGACTATTCGAGAAGGGGAGTTTAAAATATAGCTCAACCAGGGGGTTTGCAAAATCGTGGTTTTAAAATAAAAGGTTAGTCTGAAATAAAGAAAAATCGAGAGTATTCGAGAAGGGGAGCTTAAAATATAGGTAGGGCTTAAAATATAGGTCAACCAAGGGGGTGGGGTCTATGAAGAGGACTTAAAATGAAAGGTGAGTCTGAAATAAAGAATAATCGAGACTATTCGAGAAGGGGAGCTTAAAATATAGCTCAACCAGGGGGGTGGGGTCTATGAAGAGGGCTTAAAATAAAAGGTGAGTCTGAAATATAGGTCAACTATGTGGTTTGCAAAATCCATGACTTAAAATATAGGTAGGGCTTAAAATATAGCTCAACCATGGGGGTTTGCAAAATCGAGGTTTTAAAATAAAAGGTGAGTCTGAAATAAAGAAAAATCGAGACTATTCGAGAAGGGGAGTTTAAAATATAGGTGGGTCAACCAGGGGGTTTGCAAAATCGAGGTTTTAAAATAAAAGGTGAGTCTGAAATATAGGTCAACCATGTGGTTTGCAAAATCCATGACTTAAAATATAGGTAGGGCTTAAAATATAGGTCAACCAGGGGGTTTGTAAAATCGAGGTTTTAAAATAAAAGGTGAGTCTGAAATAAAGAAAAATCGAGACTATTCGAGAAGGAGGACTTAAAATTAGAGTTAAAAACTAGATAGCACAAGGGGTTAAAAGGGGAAGGAATTTTTAATTATGAATTATTAATTATGAATTATTAATACCACGACAGTTGCTACGCCAGGGTCAATTTCCTGTTGATTGCAACATAGGGGTCAAAGTTCAGAAGGCAGCGTGGCCCAGCACAGGTCAATTTCCGGTCGATTGCGACATAGGGGGTCCAAGTCAAGAAGGTAACGTGGACGATTGCGACATAGGGGGGGAAAGCACTTCCGGGGGACTTGCCGGTTGTGATGAAACTACTGATGGGCTGTTGCCAAATGTTTTAGCTCTAAATTATCTTAGTCCCATTACGTGGAAAAAATGCTAGGTTTGTAACCTTCACCGTTGCCACTTCGATCGCAAATGTCTCACAATTCTCCCTCTCTGTGCAATATGCACAGTGGGGACGTGTGGGTGTGTTGGGGGGGGGGGGGAATTGTTATTCTCTGAAGGTTTGTTTTTTGATAGAGTGGGGTTTAGCGGAGATCAAAATCTCAACGCTGCCCCAGGGGGGGGGGGGAATCGAATCCGAGAAGTGCAGAAAGGAAACGAAAAAATGTGAAACATACACGTAAGAGTGTTTGTTTTCCCAAGAAATTTGTTAACCAGTAAAACGCAGGAAAAAAAACTACAGCTGAACGGCGTTCCGGTTCCGTTCGACTCGATCTTGCACCCCACCAAACTTATTAAAAGGACTTATTAACTTATTTTTGAAGTAAAATATTCTGTAGTGGCCAAAAGTTTAGACACTTTAAAAATGTGTATTTTTTTCTGTTTCCTAACATTTATGACTATGGTTGTACACCATTTTAAAACATTTTATAGCACATTAAAAGCAGAATATTATGCTTTTTCCAATTCATCAGAAAATAACAAAAAATTGGAACAAAAAATAGATAAGCTTTATATTTTTTTTTCTCATTAGTATATTTGGGGTTTATTCCTGTATTCAATTTTGAATTTGTGGACATGTCACGCGATTTGTAATCGGCTTACATTTTTGATTTCTGATAAAATTACCTTTCAAAGAGTGTTTACTTTTGAGATAATACAAGAAAGGTGATTTGTTTATATAATTCTTGTAACGTTAGAGTAGAAGCGTAAAGTTTTGATCCTTTCATGAACGTTAATTTGCTTTTCAGTTTGGGAGCATTTATGTTCATTACAATGGATAAGATTGTAGATCATTAGACAAAGAATTTCATCGAATAATCCGATTTTTTATTTCTATTTTCCCATTTTTTTTCGCTCGTCATTGGTCGGTTTGTGGATTTGCCAAAACAACAGTTGTTCCATCAAATCTTTCGGACGCGACAGACAAACTTAATGATTTATGTGTCAAATGAAAGCTTGTGACGCAGGGAGTGTCATAATCTATAACAAATTGACCCCCCCATGTTTTCTTCCCCGCTAAAAAGGGGGGAAATATGAAAATGACTGTTCTTCTATATCTCCAGAACCCGAGTGCCGAAAATAACTGGCTATGAGTCAAATGAAAACGATTATTCAGCTTTATCTACCAAACCAGATGGCCTACAATTACGAGTTAGATGTCAAATGAAAGCTCATATGAGGACCATCGTAGGCTGTTTGGAATTCCCCCCCCCCATTCTCTTCCTCCAAAAAGATGGAGGATTTTCGCGGTGTGGACCTTAACGAGTTATTTTTCAAATTAAATCTTGTGATGTCCCCAGTGTCATGGGCCACTTCAAACATGCCTCCAAAAAACAGGGGGAGGAAAAATGTGGCCGATGCTTATGAGTCGCATACGAAAGTTACTGCAGGTAAGTGTTTTTAGTGACATAGAAAAAATATAAATAAAAAAAATGAAAAAAATACTAATTTTCCCATATGCGCCCTAAAAAGTAGAAAATAAGCCTAAAGCATATCGATGGTGAAATCAGTCACTGATTTCGTATTCACTTCAAAGGAAGATAGGTCGCCGATTTACCAGCAAAACAAGACTGCCGGCGACCTATCTTCCTTTGAAGTGAATATGAAGCCAGTGACTGATTGCACCATCGATACTTTTCAGTTTCATTTTATACCTTTTAGGGCGCATATGGGCAGAGAGGTATTTTTAAATTTTTTTAATTTATTCATATTTTTTATGCATAGTAATGAAGAATATTAGCTTCTAAATGTTTCCCACACAAAAAGGGCTGGTATTGGCTCAGTCTGTAGCGCCAAAGGCTTGTAATTTGATGTTCCAAGGTTCGATTCCCAACTGGGCCTGGGTTGAGAATTTTCTTCCCTCTCTTCGGTTCTGACTTCAGTGAGAAACGAAGACGCCTTTGCGCTTGGAGAGGCTGCCACTACCAGACGAGACGCAAAGCGGTGTACCCATACATCGTGTGAAGTTAAAGAACATGATAGATGACCTTGAGGGGAGGTTTCCGTCTGTCCATTGGACTCCTTCCTCCAAGACCTTCTCTGAGCTCTTGGAGTCCTTATGACCTGGCCATTTAGCACAATGTGTGCAAAAGAAAGCTTCGCTCAGATGTAATTCAACCGTCATTGAAAACAAACCAACTTTTCCGAAAGTGTTGAAACTTTTAGCTACTATTGTACGACAATTTCAGAGATGATATTTAGAATGATACTTACAGGCTGAATTGTTTTTAAAAGTGTTTGGGATAGAAATAAGAAAGGTAAGAAGTAAAAGTGGTAAGAGTAAGGTGTAATACAGGGAAGTTCGACTCGCCGAGCGAATGATAAGTATTAATATTTTCTCGTGGTTGGTAACTAGCATTCAATTTAAAACAGCTAAGAGGCTTTGCTCTTGGTTCATAATAATTGTACTAAAAGTGAAGTTTCTCTGCTATTTCGAATTTTTTTTTTCGCACCACTTAATGGGTACGAATAAATTGAAGTTCTGACTCTTCAGAAGCCTCTAACACGGAAAAATAGTCCACCAGTGAAAAATAGTAAATGTCTCTGGTGTAATGGATAGATTGTAATATTGCAAATTAAAACCGCAATGTTATCGGTGGGTGGGTTAGCGACAACATCTTTCATTATTCCGCGGAAAGAATAATCTTACGTATTAGGCGGCGGATGTTCGTTTTCGGTCTTCGTAGTTTTCAAAAGAGGAGCTTCGCGGTCTCTGACCTCATCAAGTGACTCTCAGAGTAAGACTTAACTAAATCCTGTCAGATCTCCATGACCGACTGAAGGAAGGATTTATTCCTACTTCGAACATTAACAATTTAAATTTCCATTTTGCGAAACTATCGCAGGAGGATTAATCTACTGGAAAGCTTGAAAGCTAAATACTTGAGCTCATTAGAACAGGCTTTAAATTTTGTTAAAATTATATTGGTCTGTTATTATGTAAAAGTGAAACTCCAGCAAGCTCCTGTTGCCTCGAGGACTTTCAAGATTCCCGATTTTGGTAATCCTCTTATTCTTCGAAGCTTAACTGCTTCTAACAAGGAACATTGGACAATGCATTAAGAGATCCTCTCTATGACTTTGAACCAATGAAACCGTGGTAAAGAGGTTACTACATAGCTAAGATTCGTAACAGATTTTTGAAGGACAATGCACTTTAGACCTACGCTTTTTACAAACTTCAGACTGCATTGCATATGGTTGGATACTCCTTTTGTAGCAGCTCAGATTTCTTTATGACTCACAGCAATAATGTGAAAAAGACAATCCATCGAAAATATGTAGCAGACAAAGGAGGAGGGGAGCCGAACCTATGGCTGCAGTGGCCGCCTATCTCGAATTCCCCGGTACTAAAAGCTGAAACGATCTTTACGTATTAAAAAGCAGTCTATTGTGAGAATTTTTATTTACTGGCAGAATTGATGTTAAAATTACCTTGAACACCAACTACTGATCAAGTGGAAAAATAAGAGTGGTTTTGAAATCTAACTCGGGTTTTATCATAGATAAAAATTAATTTTTAGTGTAGCACGGAGGGGGGGGGAGAGGAAACCAGAATGAGAAGTTTGAGACGGATCAGCCAAATATTTGGGAAGTTATGGGGGGGATTGGGGGATCTAAAAGTGTTAAATTAAAATTCCAAATGGAGAAAAGAGAGTGGTTTGAAGTTGGTTTTTATAATTGGTAGGAACTTGAATTTTTTGGGCAAATACGGGCGGCACTTGGTGGGAACCTGTGAGTGGAATTTGGGAAAGAAAATGCAGGAGGTCAAAATCTGTTGATGAAAGACAGTGAACCTTTTAAATAGCTCAACTAGTGGCAAGCGCTTCTATGAGCTTGTTCCGTCGGACAACAAGGACTTGGAAAGAAAAATAACTCTTATTTTAATGTTTTAATTAGTCTTTAAAAATAAATAATTAACATGAGTGTTAATGTTGCTAAATATTTCAGTTCCAATATTTCTTTAAATAACTGAGCGAATAGCATTGCAGTTAACTGAGCTTGGATGGAGAACTCTAAAACTTCTGTAATCATATTTTTTGTATTTTATCTATAATCTACAGAATTTCAAATTTCTCTTAATTTTATTTTCACAGGGAAGTCTTCATTCCTTTTTCTGCGTGATTGATTTAGAGGGTGAATGAGTGGGAGGCTTTTCTTCTGCGAGCATTTTTTTTTTAATTTAGGTTGGCAGTTGTCTTTACAGCAGAAATCGTTAACTTTTGACAGTGATCTTGAATTCATTCCATTGAAATTGAATTGAGGTCTCTATAACCCGAGAAACTGTCGGTGGTAGATCAAAAAGGGAATTGTTCTCTTACCTTTTTCCTGTCATAAAAAAAGTTCAAGGCTTAATGGTACTCGACGAGAAATCACCGTTTCTCTTTAGAGTATAGTTGTATTAAAATTCCTTTACGGTTATGTGTAATGCAGGTTCATTAATCCTTAACTCTGACATAAAATTATGTGGTTAAAATTATCACAAAGCAATGGCGAAATGCGATTTTTCGAATGGGCGAAGCAATTGCTAAAAACTGAGTTCAGAATGAACGAGAACTCCGTTTCGGTAAAGAATTATTTTGGATCTCCGAGTTCCGAGAGTTCTGTTTCAATTAAAAATTTTTAAAGAATTTCATCCAACTAATTCTTTAAAATTAATACTTTTTTCATCCGACTAAATCTTTAAACCAACTAATTCTTTTTTCATCAAACTAATTCTTTAAAAAATTGCTCTTTTCAAACATGCTATCCATATTTTGCAAAACTGAGGGATCGATGGGGGGGGGGGGGAGAACCTTTTTATTTAAAAATGGAGAAGGAAGTTCGCTTCTGAAAAAAAAAAAAAAAAAACAACAACTCTTGATTAATTCGTATTTGAGAAATGGCACTCGATTCGCACTGAAGGTGAATCGGTGTTATTAGATTTCGACGTCTGCGCGATGCCTTAAGGGCCAGTTCCTATTTTTTGCTCTTCCCAAACAGAGAATAACAAGTTTGCCAAAATATCTTCTTCATCGCGTTCATTTATTATCGAAAGGACAACATTTTGTACATCTTTTCATCCAATTGAAATAAAATGTTTCTGATATCAAATATTCTCTTTGATTTTTTTTTGCGATAAGCCATTCAATTTTTTAGTGGATACAAGTGGTACGCGCTTGTAAGCACCTAAGTTGCGCAGCAGTGAATGTTTAACGCAGAGTTGTTGACTAGAGATCTTCCGTAACTCATTAAAAGAATGCTTAATCGTTGTATACGTCTGCAGCGTGGAAAAGCTTTGATGAAATGAGATCAACAGGAGCCCGTTTCGTGTTTCGCATACCGTGTCGCAATGTTGAAACAGGGCATTCGTTCAGGTTGTTCACCTCTGCTAAGCAAATGTCTGCTAAATGAAAAGCCACCAAAATTGGACGACGCTATCGTAAAGTTGTTTCTTCACAACGCATCCGACCGATTTCTGTTGCACCGATCCGGTAGCTTTTTTGTAACGACGTCGGCCGAATTTAATCTTGGAACAAAAGACGCGCATCCTTCAATCCACATCTTTCGGCTTTTCCCTCTTCCCAATCGATGCTTGGTCTGAAATCTCCGTTGCTAGGAATGGTCGACGAGTAAAAAAAAACAGAAATAAAAATATATTTCCTTTTCTTTCAATCTTTTCATTTTCTACACGAAGCTCTAAAAATTTCTCATTTGTTTTCGGATGATACTTTTTACAATTGGTAAGTATTGGGTTGTTTGACTTTTCAGCAGCATTTTCTGATTATCCAGCAAATAGGTTGAGCTCTATATAATATTAAATAGACAGGAATTAACAATCAAAGATGGTTCGTTGCCCGATTCTATGGAGATGGTGATAGCATCGAAATATGCGACTGCAAATCTAACTGCAGGTTTTTCTTCTTCTCAAGGCTAGAATGCGGATAACGAAGTCGATGAAATGAGATATCACTTGATCCGATTTTCTCCTCCCTCTCGAGATGAGGAAGGAGACATCAATGGGCAACATCCATCGGATGCGGCCAATCCCATCTGTAGAGAAAGAGGACAGGAGCCTTTCGTCTGTCCCTAACAGATGTCCACTTCTTCAGCGAGCTCTCTTCACTGTTAGAGGTTACCTGCCCGCCTAGGTCAAAAGCACTGCTGAGAAACAAACCTTTCGAAGGCTTCGATAGACAACTTGCACCCTCATTCATCAAAAGTAAGAAAAATTGAGTGGTTGAAAATTGTTAACAACTTCTTCACCGCCGATACAAAGAGAAAGAATTGACATATGTGGTAATAAGACTATTTGATTGACACTATACGATAACGATTCGATTAAGTCTGTGGACACTGCCTTGAGCTATCAGTGGAAGATGCAATCTGAAGCTACTTGACAACGTGGTGATAAGATGTTATTCACTTCTTTTTAGTAACGGCGACCTGTTGCTACCAGCTGAGACTAAACAATCGAACCATTCCAGTAAAGGAGCAGCATAAAAAAAAAGGTTATGGCATACTTCAAGAGTTCGAATCATTTGCAGTTTTTATAATTATGACAAGCATTTTGCTAACACGATTAATTTAGTGGTGCCTTACGACATTTTTCTTCCTAAATACATAATAATACATCAAAGTTGTGCTGAAAGTTACCTTATTACCATAGTAACAAACGAATCTAATACACCGAAGAAAAGTTTTCATACATGTATAAAAAAAAATCATGAATTTATACTATCCAAAAACATGTCATAATGCAAAAAAATTGATTATCAAAAATTTTTATATATGACTAAGGCACATACCTAGGATTTAGTTTCGGGGGGGGGGGAGTTTCGGGAGGCTGAGAATAAGACTTGAATAGACTTGAATAGAGTTTTCCAATTACTGAAATATTCCACCGGACAGGAAAGATTAAAATGATATTCTATACGGAATAGATTCTGTAATTGTTTTTTAAATCTAATTATAGTGTCGGACATAAAATATGAGGCTAAAATGAAATTATAGAAAGAAACTGTGTTTGGATTTCAAAGCACGTAGACAAGTTGGAGATTTCGTATAAGACGACCTGATTTACGGGGGAGAGGGGTTCCGATCCCCCCTCCCCTTAGTATGTTCCTGACCTGACTTAAGTATCGAAAAAGAATTTGAACCTTTAAATGTGTAATAAGATGCAAAAGAAACTTTATATTAGCGTTGTCAGCATCATTTGGTTATCACTGACGCTCAATTTTCAGTTCCCTTCTCAGCTATTTAATTCGAATGCTATAAGCTGCTAAACTGTTTTTTCTAAGAAACTCATCATCAGGATTTTATAAATCACTAAACTCCGATACAAAACATCAGTTATCATTTTTATTATATTTCTACCCCTTCTTAGTTCCTTTAACTGGATGATTAACGTCAAAAATTAATGTTTATGATCACCAATAAAACACAGCAACTGCATGAAAGTCTGAAAGGAAACCTAAAGCACCATTTATCAAATGCTTGCTCTAAACGAAAATTCTATTCCCAAGAGCAAGGTTTAAGATAAGGCTGTTTTCGTTGCTGAAAACGGTAACTGAAATGCATAATTTATGCGTTCAATAATAATGATGGATTCGTAACAGCAACATCAACGTTCTTTCATTTAAATATTTATCTACTTAAATCATCCTCAACTCCGAAAACTGTTTTACGCTTTATGACAGTTTTTACAAAAGCGGCTGAAACATGTTTAAATATCTTATTAATATTTATCACCGTAGACAATGCACCAACCCAGCGAATGGTTCGACTTCTTCCTCTCACTTCTTGCCTCGTAAACAACTTGCAGCAGATTTTCCCTTGGGATTTTTTCAACACGATGCAACTACTACTACGCCAGAGGGCACCAGCTGATTTCAGTTGCTTTGCTCTACCAAGAGGAATCAGTGTTTTCTTTTAAATAAATATCATGATGCCTTATGTGCTGCTATTAAAATAATACGTTTCGTCAAACATTCAAAATAAAATACTCGAAACATCCTGTTTAATGAGTTATTTAAATATTTATAATCTTTGTTAGACCCATCTGTCTCTTATCAATCTTTTCAATCATTATGAAATGCAATAAATGATTCTAACTCACTGCCCTCGTTGCCAACCGAATTTCCGTCTTCTGGTCGTCCCATCGATAATTCTGTTTCGTCTCCAACGCCTTTCGCAGTTTTGGAGACTTCAAGTACTACTCTTTAACTCCCATGGTTAGCAGGAGAGTGGCACGTGCTGCGCCTACAACAACATCCTCTCCATCCTCTCTCGAGTCCTGCTGCGACTTGGCTCCTCGGACGCATATTTCCGGAGACGGACAGCGCCGTGGTGAGCTGAAAAGTGACGATACTGTTTTGCTTCAGTTAGCTCTACAGAAGGTACAGTCGCTCAAAAAAGTATCCGAACACTATGGTTGATTACAGAATTCAGAAAAAATATCTGGCAACGATTTTTTTTAGAAATTGGTGATCTGGCAACCTTCGTGTCACGTGATTACATAATTCAGGAAAAATATCTGGAGCGTGTGCAGTTACTGCACACGCTCCAGTTTGCTGTGAACGGTAACTGCACACGCTCAATATTTCCGTGAGTGAGTCCACACGATCTAGTATCAAAATAATATGACCACCTACAGTCGCTCAAAAAAAGTATCCGAACATTATGGTTGATTACAGAATTCAGAAAAATATCTGGCAACGATTCTTTTAGAAATTAGTGATCTGGCAACCTTCGTGTCACGTGACGTTTTCTGAATTCTGTAATCAACCATAGTGTTCGGATACTTTTTTGAGCGATTGTACGACAACCCGTCCCTTCCTAATAACTGCAGTCATGAATTCCGCGAGCTGAGAACAAAACTGCCAATACCGCGTAGCCTCCTTATGGAATGGGACAGGCGAAGTTTTGACAGTACGTGAAAGTTTTTCTTTAATAATCCTCCTTTTGGGAAAGGACGGATGTTGTCTCGTTGGGGAGTGCGCCAGTATCGTAATCTGCGTAATCGATAAATCTTTCATCATTATTGAAAAGCAATTTAGGAAAGGTGGATTAGGGTCAGCTTCATTTGTTTTCGAATTTTTACATTTTACTGGTTATTTTACACGTTTATAACATTTTACTTAGTTTTCTGGATTTATTCTAGTTTATGCTTTTACATGGGTCCTATACATCCATTTCAAATTTTCGTCTTTTAGTCTGGTTAGTTCTTTTGACCTTGGTTTTATAATTATTGTATATAGTTATTATTATTCCTTGTGGTGTGCTCCCCAATTTTGTTCCTTTTCTTATTTGTGTGTTGCTTTTCCCTTCGGTTGTGGGTCCTATGTCTTTTGTCATTTCATTTACCCTCATTTGGCGCAATATAATCCTTGTTGCTCTTGCGCCATAAAATCCCAAACAACAGTCAACTCCTCGAATGAAAATAGCTTCCCACATCAATGGAAGAGTTCTGCTCGAAACTTTTTGATTTTTATAAATGTACGGATCATGTAAATAAATTCTCTCATTTATTATGCGATAAGAGGCATCAGGAGACCCAAGATGTTCAATCAGTTTTTAAAATGTTAAACTCAAATTTCCGTTGCCTGTGATAAACTACAAACGAGGGGAGAAAATGCAATTTATAGAGAGGAGCCAAAAGGAGACATTCAGAATTTTAGGTTGCAAACGACCAAGCCAGATTTGGATGGCGTTTGGGAAACTCCAAAGTCAGACGACTTTTCTTCTCGCCATAAAATAAGACGCTTTGCACTGATCCGTTTGCTTGCATTTTCAGCAGCTGAATCACGTGGATGTTTATCGTTTGGTTGTTTTCCCTTCAAGATCCACTTCTTTTGCTGCACAAGGGACTGACGGCATAAAACCGATGTGCAAATTGCGACTGTAGCAGTTTGGAGATCTTCTCCGCCCCTCTGAGATCGGATTTCGGCGACGAACGAGGCGTTAAAACGAAATCACGGGAATAACAGAAAATTGCTGCCCGAACATTAAAACCATGTTGGATGGTTTGGGTCAAAGGCACTCATCTGCTCTTCGCAGTTGCCAACTTGCAATATTCTAATTCTGTTCAGAGGTTTCTGTTTCATTTAGCTCATTGGGCACGAAAAAAAACAAAACTTTTTTGGGAGTTAGGAAACTGGTGGGAGATTTGCAAAATGTAGAGCAACTTGCGTATAGAGTTTGATGGGCGTAAGTTATTAGAGCTCTGTTTTTGTAGTCAACTTTTCCTATCTTACGATCGCATCAAACAAAGATTTCGGTTCGATGATCAGTGGAAAGAATGAAACATAATATTCGGGAAACATCTCGAAATCAATTGATTGAAGAAACAATGACTAAAAGTACAGGAAGCAGATTCGAACAGCAACAGCGATGCCTAATAAAAGTGTCTCCCCCAGGGGAAAAAAAGGAAGAGCGGAGTAATGCGAGTTCGTGCCAACAGCGGCTAGAAAGGTCGCCTCGAGGCGTGATGCACCTGAATGGCCGAACGCCTTCATTAGAGGTGGCCAGACAGACAGACATTCATTTGGTCGACGTGCTACGAGGTCACCTGGAACAGCGGACTGGGTGGCGGCGGCAAGGGAAATTAAAGTTAACGGTAACACGTCGGGGGAAGTTTCCGATTAATGTAATAACCTCTAACAGAAAGGCTTCTTCTGTTTCACTGGGTTGTTTATTGATTTGCCAGTTTTTTTTTTTATTTGGAGTGCCGCTTTTAATAATACATACACATCGCGTGACTAATTACGAAATAAGCAAAGAACAAAACCTTTGGGTATTCTAAAGAAAGGAAGAAAGAGGGGAAAAAAAGAAAAAAAGAAAGTGGCCACTGAAGTGGATTGCTTTGCTCTGCAGTGGCTAAAAGGGAAAGTCGAGCATGGATGGAGATCTCATGAATGAATCCACTCTCCTGACGAAAAATCTCAAAATATATTTTATACCGATTTTATTTCCTCAAAACCGACCGCCCTGCTCTCGATCAGTATGGGACACAGATGGGCCGTCGTCCATCGGAATGGACGTAAAACCGTGGCTCCGTGTGAAAGAGAGCCATATCCTGTGCATGTTAAGGAAAAAAAATATTTTATACCGATTTTATTTCCTCAAAACCGACCGCCCTGCTCTCGGTCAGTATGGGACACAGATGGGCCGTCGTCCATCGGAATGGACGTAAAACCGTGGCTCCGTGTGAAAGAGAGCCATATCCTGTGCATGTTAAGGAACATGCTAGATGACCTTGACGGAAGGCTGCCATCTGTCTCCTAACAGCTGAAGAGTGGATCCCCTTCTTCTAACCTTCTCTGAGCCCTCGGGGTCCAAGTGACCTGGCCATTTAGCCCATTGTGTGCAAAAAACGTGCCGCTCAGAGGTAAAACCCCCCAACCCCGTTTTATATTGTAAAATATTATTATGTGAAAGAAAATTACTACTACTATTTCAAGGATTAAGAAAAGATCGGAAACGAACAAGTGAGTGTGTAGAGAGTAAACTTACGATAATCAATCAATCAATTTTTATTTCATCATCATATACAATTTATAACATAGAAAAATATGAGTGAACCCAACAACCACATGGTTTGTCTGGGCCACTAAAGGAAATTAATGCAAAAATCAATAACGACTTACTCACTACAAAGATTACAAACAATATCTGCCATTTTTCCGATATATGTACAATGAATTTTTACTTTACACTTGAATATTTGACATAGGTGTAACATCTTCCAAAGAAAAGAGAAAGCTTTTTAAATTCTGCTTGAACATATTACAATTTTTTTTCATTTCTAATTTCAAGAGGCAACTGATTGAAGATTTTAGGTGCGATATACGAATAATGCTTATGAGCAATTTCTTTTTTGGTCAAAGGAACCGAATATTTTGGACCTTTCTCTCTGAAGTTGTATAAATCTGGTTGAATGTGAAAATTAAAGCAATTCTGCTTAAAAAATATCATCACTCTAAAAATCCTCTCAGATCTTCTACTTTGGCATATAAACTGACAGGCTCCTGTCAGACCTCTGTGGCAAGCAGCTGCTTGAGGGGGTATTTATTTTTTTTTAAAAACAAATATATGTCTAATTGGTAATATTTCAGCATAGAGTAACGACTGAAATTGCTAAAAATATTAGTGTTATTTTTTGCAATTAATTTAATAATTTTGTTTTGTTCAAATAAAATACTTTTGCCGCCAATCTCTTGAGCGGAGCAAATTGAATCCTGATACTTCAACTGAAAGTATAAAATACTCTACGTGAGACCAAAGACAGAAAATCGCATATTATATTTTACAATCGATACGTTGCGATACTATATCAAGAGGGCAGCTCAATCGATACGTTGCGATACTATATCAAGAGGGCAGCTCAATCGATACGTTGCGATACTATATCAAGAGGGCAGCTCAATCGATACGTTGCAATATTATATCAAGAGGGCAGCTCAATTGATACGCTGCGATACTAAATCAAGAGGCAGCTCAATCGGAACGTTACGATACTAAATCAAGAGGGCAGCTCAATCGATACGTTACGATACTATATCAAGAGGCAGCTCAATCGGAACGTTACGATACTAAATCAAGAGGGCAGCTCAATCGATACGTTACGATACTAAATCAAGAGGGCAGCTCAATCGATACGTGGCGATACTGTATCAAAGGGCAGCTCAATCGATACGTTTCGATACTATATCAAGAGGGCAGCTCAATCGATACGTGGCGATACTGTATCAAGAGAGCAGCTGAATCGATACGTTGCGATACTATATCAAGAGAGCAGCTGAATCGATACGTTGCGATACTGTATCAAGAGAGCAGCTCAATCGATACGTTGCGATACTATATCAGCTCAATCGATAGCGCGCCTGGCTCATAACTAGATGTTCCTAATTTGATTATATTAACGTAAACTTTTCCTTCGGTGATATAGGCGACACCAGAGGGCTTTACCGTCTATCGGATGAGATGTTAACCAGGAGAGAAGTTAAAGAATACACCTGCATGACTTTCAAAAACGATTTTTTGAAAATAAAATTTAAATTTCACTATGATCGATGATCATACATTATAGATCCCCAAATGCATGCCTAGTAACGAATGGCTAAATGAACTTCATTCGTTCAAAATGTCACGGCTTCTTTTGAATTTCAATTTTGGTTTCACCAGCACACCAATAAAGGCTGTTTTCCACGAGAACAATGAAATGCCATGCACGCATTTCCTCTCTTGCTGTCAGGCTGCAAACATTTATGGTGCATCCCTGTTTGTTTCACGCAGAATCTGTTTTCCAACGTAAACAAATGGTAAAGCTGCCCTTCCGGACCAATGGAAAAGAAGTAGAGCGCATTTAACGATTTATTTGTTTCGTCAATCACCACACAAACGAACGAGAGTTATTGTCGTTCTTGCCCTGAATAACTCACACAACGGGGAATTCAGACAAAAAGAAAAAGGCGCATCAATGAGCGCAAGTTGAAAGAAAGCCACAGGAACAATTCGTGCGGCATTTGCAAAACGAGGCATTTTGCATCTGTACTGCAATAAGAGCTCACCGAAATAGTTTTAAAGTTTAAAATTTCACTTCCCTTCTCTTTGTCGGTCGGTCGGCAGAAGAAGTGAGCTTCTATCGGATCTCAGTGGAATGAGGAGAAAGAAGGTGTGAGCACTGAACAGATTATTCTTCTCCCTACTTTACGTCTAGCTGATGTGTTGGGAATAATAAACTACGAAGTTCATTACTTTTGTCTCAATTTATCAGTGGCCCTATTGATTCTAAATGCTTACGCAGTATCTTGGGCATTAGTTGCTTTGACTTTGTAAGTAATGATGAGGTTAGAAGAAGGAGTCATCAACCTCCTTTGAGCAGCATATTATGCAGAGAGAGAGTGCATTGGTTTGGCCATGTTGCTCGTATGCATAGCTGCAGATTGGCAAAGAGGATTATGAACAGTGTGCCTAAGGGTATCAGTAAAAGGGGGAGACCTAGGATGCGATGGGCAGACAATGTCAAACAGGACCTTGCTAGAATTGGCCTAGAGTGGCCAAATGCAGCAGCTGTAGCTGTAGCTCAAAAGAGACGCGTTTGGAGAGGAAAATTACACAGTCTGGTTGGACCTCCGTAGCCCATGGGTGAATGAGGATTTTGTATGTATGTATGTAAACAGTGACATAATAAGATGGTTAAAATTACATTAAAACGTTTCTTAATAAGATATAAATAATAACGCTTTCTCCCCTTTTAACAGTTTATTCTTATAATAAACTGCAGTAGCTAATGCCACTAGTGAAGTCTCTATCGGAATTTCTTCTTGAGTCAAACACGACGGACCTAATGGTATCTTTTTACAACGTACATACGGCCAGACCTTTCGTTCCTAATTCTTAATAATTCTTTGTCTTTCAATGCTACGCCACTGGTGAAGAGTCTTCATTTCGATATGTGAGATAAGAATAATCATAGGGCCTCTTTATGGGCGTACAAAGCGAATCTAAGGCGTAAGAAAAGTGCGAAGAATGACACGAAAAGCCCCAAAATGAGTATCTAGTGCGTTGGGGTTGGGCTGCCACCACCACCATGAAGAACAGAGGAGAAAATTATAAAGCATATAATGCATGCATTTTTCAAGAAAATTTTTAAAGACCATTAAATAAGGAAAAAAAGAGAACACCAGGAGGGGGAAATATTTTGTACTCGAACGGTAATACAGTCATTTGCTAACCCCCCGCCCCCCTTTCCATTTTTTTTCTTTTTTTCTGGCTGAATCCAGTCGCTTGGCTCTTCCTTAATTTTTTTTCAGATCCCGGCATGAGAACGTATATATTACATATATTTTTCAAGAATGTTTTTCAAAGAACACTAGAATGGAGTGCAATTGTACAGTGTGTTTCAAAAAGTACGCAACCCTAAATATAGGAAAGTAGAACTTATGCCCATTTCCTTTTTTTGCCATAATATTAATCAGTTGGCATTACTGTATTCAAGGTTAACAGCCTTTAGCAGTTGAAATGATCTTGACACGTGCTAGTCTCACTCAATCATTCATTCCTTTGTGTTGTGTCAGCTATGTCGTTTTCCAAAAATGAACATGTATTTATTGTTGAGACTTATAGTCTCAACAAAATGTAGTAGTTGAGACTTATATTGTTGAGACATACAAATCTTACAAACATGTGAGAGAGGAGTTTGAGTTGAAGTTTTCTCAGTTTGCAGTTCGCAACAAGTCGACAATATCTCGTTTGATTGATAAATGTCGCAACACTGGGTCTGTACAGGATCGAAAGAGCCCAGGCCGGCCATCACTGTTAACTGCCGAAGTTCTTAATGATGTGTCTCAGCGTTTAACTCGCTCACCCAGAAAATCTCTTAGAAAGTCATCTTCACAGGTTTGGACTGTCACCATCTACTGTTTTCAGGGCTACAAAGAAGTTAAAATTCCATGCCTATCGCATTGGAAGAACCAGACCATGAAAAACGTTTACAGTTCTGTTGGTGGTTTCGTTCTTTTGTTGATGAAAATGGAATTGAGGTGTTGGACCGTGTTTATTTCAGGTTTGGTTGTTTTACTTCTGAGCAGCACTTCTTTGCACACAATGGGCTAAATGGCCAGGTCACATGGACCCCAAAGGCTCAGAGAAGGTTGGGGGAGGGGACCCACTGGAATAGCTGTTGGGAGACAGATGGTAGCCTCCCGTCAAGGCCATCCAGCGTGTTCTTTAACGTGCACAGGCTATGGCTCTCCCGTACACGGGGCCACGGCTTAACCTCCCATCCGACGGACGGCGGCCTTTCCAAGCCCATCGGTGTCCCCTACTGGCCGTGGGCAGGGCGGGGAATTTTGCGGAGATAAATCTCAACGCTGACCCAGCTGGGACTCGAACCTGGGAACTACAGATTACGAGCCTGGCGCGCTACCGACTGAGCCACCCCGCCCGTTTATTTCAGTGACGAGGCTTAGTTTCACTTGGATGGGTATGTGATTGGATCCCTATTGGATATGAATGAACGAGAGTGTTGGTTTCAACAAGATGGTGCCACCACCCATACTGCAAATGACACAATGGTTATATTGCAGGAATTTTTTGGTGATCACTTGATTTAAAAAAATTTGTGGCGCCCAAGATCCCCAGATCTTACTCCTCCAGATTTTTTCCTTTGGGGATATCTCAAATGTGTAGTGTTTCAAAACAATCCTCATAACTTGAAGGCTTGAAGGCTAACATTGAAAGAGAGATTTTAAACATAAGAAAACAAATATTACGAAAGGTACTGCAAATGTCATGAAAAATACCATACATATACTATGGTAGGTGGTCATATTATTCTAAAACGACTATGTATGTCTAATTTGCATCTTTTTAAATTTGTGTCTTTTGTCAAGTTTAAATAAAAAATACAATAGAGGGTTGCATCCTTTTTGAAACACCCTGTATATTGTAGTATTTCTCAAAAAAGAATATCTGCAATGTACCAGATTGCGCACTAGTCTCTTCCTGTTGCATCTGATCACTTGATTATCTCTTATTTTTTTTTCTATAATTAGGTTTATATTTGAATGCGAATGCTCCAAAAGTATCAGGAAGGCATTGAGTGAAAGAAATAAAAAAATAGAAAGTTAAGGAATTAAAAACGTCCTCTCTCAGTAACGTAAATTAAGAATGGAATTTTCACGATTGAAAACGTTTTTCAAATTGTTTGCATGAGCTCACATTATCAAAGAGCGATTCCAGTTGTACTGATACGAACACAAAACTCTCCTTGTAGATAAAGCTTCGAGAGCTCTGAAGACAATGCTTGAAGCCAATAATCGATTTAGCATCTCGCTGATATCCAATCTCTCACAGCGTTCTTTCGCAGGGAAAGCTGAAGCAATTTGAGACAGCGGGGATTTTTCTCTCTCGCCTCGTAAATCGCCATTCGCAGACATTTCACATTAAAACGATTGCGTTTTGAATTATAACACTCGAGTGGCCATTTACAAATTCTCTTTTGGCTAAGAATTAGCCTCGGGAGCGTAATTAGATGGCGATTGCAAAACCGAGACGACAACAGCGCAGACTGACGCCATTTTATGACTTTCCAACTGCTCCAATTTCTATGACGATATCTTTGAAGTCTTCGGTACTTCTAACCAGAAACCTGAAGAAAAAAGAAGTTGGGGAAATGTAATAATCGAAAAGATTCAGCAGTACCATTAAAAAGATTTTTTGTAGAATGTTCCGAGTGATTAGTTTCTACATCTTCAGTGGGAATGACTCGCTTACAAGGATCATTCGGCTTTATATTGATCGTTTTGACAGACGTTTGTTCTAAGAGAAGTGTTCAACGGAAAAAATTTGCAATCATTGCATTTCAAATAACTCGTGAAACTTTACTTCCAGCGCAGGATCATTAGTTTTCAAGTGCGGCTCTTAAAGTCGACGCGGAATGAACTGACGGCATGAGGATGGAGACGCTCTTGAGGTCCATTCGATAAATGAAATCCTTTTGTCCATGCAGAGCTTTCGGTCTTAAACTATCATCAACTAACTCTCATTGTCTCTCTCTCCGAATTCTTCTCATCCCTAATAAGAAACTGGAACCATAGGGTGTGGAAAGGAATCTCCCGCTGCTCTATCATATATGAATAATTAAAAATGAATCTTCAAGGAGATCTCAGAAAATAGAAATTTGCGACGATCTCCTCATGCAGTAACAAAACGACCAGCCAAAAGCACTAGAGTATTGATTGCATATCTTTAATACTTATTATGATCTTCTCCATATTTTAGTTCAGAGATGAAAGAAAAACCTTAGACAAATGAGTTTTGCCCATCGGTGTCTCCTTTGTCACTCAGGGGAGAGACGAACAAGTTGAGAAAATCTCGATATCTGGTCAATAGGGATTTCAACCTTGGAACGGGAGATACGAGTCTCTAACATCATCTAATGTGTTATCTTGTGACCGATGAGATGATGAAATAGAAAATGAAAACAAATGTTAAATTAACCATTGATAAGTATCGTATTGTTTGCTTAGTACAGGTACCTTTGGCACGATTTCGGTTTAACTCTGTGGTCGAAACAAGAAAACTTTTCTGTTAGTGTGGCCAGCAGAGATAACAATTTTCGGTTTACCTGTTTAGATCAGGTTCAGTCAAGTAATTCAATTTGTGGAGTTCATGGTGAATCGGAATTTTTGAGTTGGCAGAGGCTTTGAAAGTGTAACTAATGCTACAGAGATACGAGATGTGTGTAATAATTCCTTAGGCCGATATAAGAGCTAATGTCCCTTAGGAGAAATAAACTCTTATAATCCTAAGGTAGAAATCCGCTAAGCAGAATAAGTTTTGTTTTTTAGTGCACCAATGCTACCAACCGTATCGAACAAATGCAATGATATCGCTTCTCCGACAGCTGCTGAAGCATTCGTTGATGGCAGGAGTGATTTTTAGACTCTATTCACTCTCATCACTCACTCAGGTCCACCATATTGTAAATGCAACTTCACTGGGCAAGAGTCTCTCCTGCAATTGGTGATCGTCAACTAATCCTTGCGTTTTTAAATTCCGCACTTAATATTTTACATACAGTAATTCTTTTAACATTTCAGTATCTATGTAGCAAAACATGTTTTAAAATTCCTTATCCAAACATATTTTGATCAGGAACCAGTTTGCATGCATTCCCATGAGAAGATTATTTTCGTTCTGAACGCTTTCCAGGAATGCACATGCTGCATTAAGAGAAGAACGTGAATAACACTTACTTTCGCAACATGTGACGTTGAAGTCACAGAACGTTTACTTTTACTTGAGTGGGTATTCTTATTACATTAGGAGGAGAACTAAAATCTCAGGTAGAAAACTTCAAATATCGGGAAGAGAGAAAAGGAGGAAGAGAAGAAGAGAAAAAGCAGTTGGATTGTAAGAGTGTGGGATGGATGTGATGTGGAACGAGGAAGACCCAATGAAGGGTAAGGAGGTATCGTGATAACATTATGAAGCAGAAACTAGGAAAACGAAAAAAAAAGGGAATGCAGATTATGGAAGTGAAATGTTTCGGACGTATGATGGCCAAGATGCAGAGGGGCAAGGTTAAGAACAAAGCCGGATTGACCGCAGAGAGTTGAGGGTGGAAAGGGGCCCATGCCATCTTTCTTTGAGAATTTCAATAACCGGTACCGAAACAAAAAAGGGAAAAAATTGCGTTCAGTGGACAGTGTATCAGCAGCAGACAGATGTGATGCGAATCGGATTCAGTAACTTCTGAAATTGGATTTCTATTGAAGGAAGTGACTAAAGATACATGAAAGATCCCCATTTAATCAACTATCTAAAGGGTGATTTTCACAATATTCTTTCTGAACTTAAACAGTTACGGGGTATGAGGCATGTAATGGAAATTTAGTTCATTCCGAAAAAATCTTTCAAAATCCGTTAAAATTGTAATAACAATCAGAGAAAAACTTAAAAACACACTTATGAGTAAAGTTCAACAGTTATCTGGTACCGGAATTCTATTTATGTAGGAGAGAGAGATAGGGCAAAAATATAATCTAGAAAGTTGCACAGTTCGTAGCCACCAGGGATTTCCTTCTGAACTCCTGGAATCGATGTGTATACCCCCCATAGGGTCCACCAAATATTGTCAGTTTAGTCATTTTTACCTCATTTCAAGAGAAACAAATCACTGCTTCGTAATGTTGCCATCTACTGAGAGAAAATGTTTGAAATAAATAGGTTTAGAGAGCCTTCTAACACGTTATTCACTGATTTTAAATTCGTATCTTCCACCACTGAAATTTTATTTTTTGCTATTTTCTTTCGTCCTCTGTGCCTCAAAAAAGAAAATTTGAATATACATTTTGTTACCAATTTTCCTATATTAATAACCCCCTCCCCCGCCTCGTTTATCAAGCTATTATCCCTGCATTTGCTTATTTGGCGTGAAAAGCAGAGGCGGGGAAATTGATGAGGTAAATTATGAAACTCTACATAGCAAAAGGATTTTTTTTTTGGAAGAGAAAGCCTTTCGAAGTGATTGATGCGCTGAACGCAGCAGGTGAGCCCATCCCATTGTTTCTGCCCTTGAAATTGCTGACTGTAATCGACGCATCACCACTGCTCAATGAATCTTTTGATGGCAACAGCCTTCGCCATCTGCCGCAGAGCGAACGAGGCAGAAGATTGGTTGGTTGGTTGTTGAATGGCGCACTAGAGAAGCAGAAGAGTCTTCGAGGCTCTCTTACTCTGCACGTGCAGAACACAAATAACGCTGCGATAACAGAATGATCGTAAACTGAGGTTGCGGGTTCGACCGCCCACCGTTTGCCGGCTGCGAGATTTTCTCCGCTAGGCTGCGTCCTGAGAAAGAAGAGCACGATGGTTTGCAAAGACCTCCTTTAGTTGGATCAACTGATGGTTAAGAGAATGCGCCCATTAAAGGCCTTGACGAGAGGACATACCTTCTGCCTCGTAAATTGTCCCGCAACTCGTCTGATCTTCGGGATTTGCCCAGAGGTGGAACAACGTACCCTAAATTCCAATTCAATTTACCTCTGAAAGGCACTTCATTTCGATGCTGTAGCGAATGCAAATGCATTATTATTATTATGTTTTTTCAGACTGATGTGGGAGTGGGAGTTGCTTATTGAAATGATATCAAGCATTGGTTTGCATAGAGAACAGAGGAATAGACGTATTTTGAAAGATAAAAGAACGATATTACAGTGTTAGAAAAAGTTATGAACTTTTTAATGTTTTACGCCTTTGGAATTTGCATAATATTGGCTACTGATTAAAGGGACCTGGGTACAAGCCCCCGGTAAGGCAAGGACACTTATGTTGCTTTTCTGCTGAGGTCCCGCCACCCTCACAGACTTTCTACTATGGCGTTTACACTGACAGGCTCATGTCAGGACTCTATGGCAGGCAGCTGCTTGAAGGGATACTTTTCTTTTTATGTTAGTACACATTTGACGAACACTCAGAAGAGAATATCATTAAAAGAGAATCTCATTACACAAGAGGTGCAGTGCATATTAATTTTGTCCTATTGTTTTTAAATAAAACCAGTATTAGAAACAATAGACATTAGTGCCAGATCATTAAGGGAGAATTTCTATATTATGCCAATGGGAAGCCAACTTCATAAACAAGCTTTCTATGGCAAAATGTGACTGAAGAGAGAAGATCTCCATCAAATCTATCTAAATCTCAATTTTTAACAGCGGCGAAGCGTTTAAAATTCTCATGAACGAAAGCAAAAAAAAGAAATATACGCCTAAAATGTGAAAGTATTTTCTTTAATTAGTAGATTCTAACAAAACGTTTACCTTTTTAAAAATATCCCTCGACTTTCCCTTATTAATATTTATTAATTTTGCTCTGTATGATAAATAGAAGCATCGGTCTCCCAGGCTAATCGAGCTAGGAGTATTAAAAACCTCTCTTCACCGCTTCTACATTTGGTATCGTATCCCACACCAGAAAGTCCCAGTTTCCATCCTCAGCAAGCAGATATTGCAAGAGAAGATGCGAAGATTCGCTTCTTTGCACAAGATGGTCGCTTTCAAACGCCGTGTTCTGCTCCAGACTCAGCTTTAGCCAATTATAACTTTTGCAGAACAAGTTAACTTATCGTTTATTATTCAAACTTCCATGACTCTTTAAATACCTAAAGACTATTGTTGAAAGTCGAAATTTAGAAAGAATAAAGTTAATTAAGGTCTTTAATTTAGAAGTTTTAGAACTTCAAAGTCAGTTTCTCATTGACATAATATGGTAATTATCTAGTAAATTGGTAGCTATATGTATATCATACTAATATCACAGAAATATTTGCTTTAAAATATGCTTAGAACTGTTCGCCACTCGTGATTAAAAAAATAGATATTGTAAAGCTTTCTGTTTCAGTGATTCGGAAATACCAAATAATGGAACAGTGTTCTGTTTCAGTGATTCGGAAATACCAAACAATGGAACAGTGTTCTGTTTCAGTGATTCGGAAATACCAAACAATGGAACAGTGTTCTGTTTCAGTGATTCGGAAATACCAAATAATGGAACAGTGTTCTGTTTCAGTGATTCGGCAAGTTCAGTGTCAGAATGGCATTCCAATTCAATGATTGCGAAACAGAAGTCCCCGAACGTTACTCCAATTCAATTATTTTAAAAACACAATTGCCGGAATGATATTCGAGTGTAATTTGAAGAATGATTTTGGTAATTTCTGCCTCTATTCAAAAAGTCACTCTTTATCATTGATTTTCAGCAAGTATTCGTTTGATATTTAAAGAGAAATGGAAGTTGGAATATTTAAGAAAAGCCATCGCATGTATGAAAATTGACGACAACCTAATCAATACTTGATAAGCATCACCTCTATCGAGATCCCCGATCTAGAAAAAAAAAAAATAAAGGGTGAGGCAACTGATCCGACTGAAAGGGGAGATCTGAAATCGAGTTGGAGGGAACAAACTCCGTTCCAATATTAATTTTTTTCCTCTGTTTCACCTATTTTTAACAAATTCCGTAAAAAATATGGCTTACGTATATATTTCATAGTCTTTTCGTCTGTGTTTCGATTACTATCATTCTCAAGAGAGGGGGCCCCCTCCCCCTATGTCCCGCCCTGCCTCCACTCATTCAAGAGAATTAGTTCATATTTCATAAACTTGCTTAATTAATTCTTTTAATATTCAATCAACTTTGTGTTTTTTAAAAATGCATTGTTGATGCTAAATGCTCGAACTTTCCATAACTCTGTTTAAATACCGAAAAATACTCTGTTGAAAAATCGAGAGTTTGATTGAAATATTTAACCTCATTTCTCTATAAAAAGAAGTTTAAGAAATTTTGAACATAGTTTGTCATTAACATAACTTGGAAATTCTCTTTTTAATTTGGTAGAGCTGTCTAGAGTTAATAATCTTAATATTATTAACAAGTATATTAATTGAACATTCTTTCTATTTCGGGAACCAACAGCACAAAAGTTTATTTTAAAATCTAGACCATGAACAAAATAGCGTAAGCGAAATCTTTTAAAAAACCATATTGCAAAATAAACGAGCCTCTTATGGTGTGCAATTAGAAAGCTAAAACGTATTTGCATATTAGTGAACGCAATAAAACGAACTCTTCCAGTAAAACGAGTAGGCGGTAATAAAGCCACAGGCATGCTAAATGTGCGCACTTGAATAAGACCCTTGTTCTTTATGAAATAGCTCGTCTGAGTGAGCTTTTTAAACTAAATTCCTGCTCTTTGTTGGCCAATCTCTGTTTAAAGTCAACAAGATGGCTTGGCCATAAAACCGTTTCTTTTTATGTTCACAGCTCTTTTTCCTTTATCAGCAAGAGATGAAGGTAGCAGAAGCCTCTAAAGATAAAAGTCCATTTATCTAAGAGTAAAGGCGTTTAATTCCTCCACTTTAAGTAATCCTTACTCTGTCGCGTTGCAATCAAAAAGACTTTAAAGGCAGAGAGGATTGCAGGACTGAAATCAAAGCTTGAGAGAATTTAATTCATTTCCAAAGAAATCGGTAAGGAGGTGTGCAATACGAATATCTGCTGAATTTTTTTCTCTATTACTTAAGATCATAAATATATAATGGGGTGTTTATAAGTTAAATGCATACTAAATTATCTTATTACAATGATCGGAGTACTAGTTTTGTGGCAGCCATAACTCATCGGAAAATCAATGTACACGCTTCCAATTTTCAGAGAATGTTTCTGGTTGTGTTCCGGATTTCAGTGCCAAATTTCAGGTCGAAAGTCCAAAAGGGGGGCCTTGCTAGAACCAAACATATTTACCATGCTATTCCTACGGGAAACGAGAATCGCTCTCAAATTTATTGTTGCCATTCATTGCTTTCTATCTGTGAGAGTAAAAAGTTAAAATAGCATTTAAATCTACTGCAGTTGCCAGATCCCCACATTTCCAAAGGCATTATTGAGGCGTTCCATTGCAGCTAGGGACTTGATTTTCTAACCAAACATGGGGTCGGGCAGGGGGAACCCGCCTATGAAATGTGGAACCTTTCGATAAATTTCGTCGGGAATTACAGAATGCCAAAATCTGACGAAATAAATATCTCGATCGTTTGCCACGGGCTCTGAGAGCGCCCGCTGAGTCAGCAATGACCTTTGCAACACCGAGAAATTCTTCGCGTTCAAACTGTATAAAATGTCGGGGGGGGGGGGGGGAATACTCACAAAACTAACCATTAGTGCAGGAAACAACAGAATATGCAGATTAAAACTGAGACACGAGTGTCACAATTTGTGTAGAGACGAAGCCACGGGCCAAGTGGGAACCTGATTTTTAAACCAATCACTTGGGCACACGGGGGACGCTGTGCAGGAAATTTGGACCGCGCCGAAAATCTCTGAGTAGTCTATTCCCAGGATAGCCCCCCCCTTTGCACAGTGCTTTCCCCACTATGACGTCACATGCCACGCCCACTCCGATCACGTGATATGACCACGCACTTTATTAATATTCATAATTGATAATTAATTCATTTCCGATGAGTTATGGCTGCCACAAAACTAGTACTCCGACCATTGTAATAAGATAATATCACGTGACCGGAGTGGGCGTGGCCTGTGACGTCGTAGTGGGGAAAGCACTATTCAAAGGGGGGACTCTCCCGGGACTAGACTACTCTGTAACTTACGCAGAAACTAAGACACGGGCTATGAGAGAGCTCGCTGACGTCAACAACGATCGAAGTCAACACCGGAGAAATTTCTTCCTATTGAAAATCTGTGCTAAAGTGTCGGGGGGGGGGGGGGGGGTTTACTTACAAAATTTTTCTTTAGTGCAGAGAAAATAAGAATATACATATTAAGAGTTACACCTGGTGCATCACCGGGTACGTTCAGATAGTTATAAATAAAGCCAGAACTATTCACAAAATTCTTCCTTTATTTCTGCTTCTGTTGATCAACTTCGATTACTTGCAATAAAAGAATTTGACTTTTTATTGCATTTTTTTCTTGCATTCCTTCATTTCTTAATCTGCTACCCAGTTTTTCGTTTTTTCTTCCCTTGTCTCTCTCTCTCTCTATTTTTTGGATTTTTTTGGAGAGAGGAGGGGGCCTGGATTGTTTCTAGTGATAGAGGGCAACAGACTCTATTTCTAGCATAACCTCTTGGATAGAAACTGCTGTTATATCAGATCTTGATGACACAAAGCGAAATCCTCATATCCTAACCAATGTTTCATTTGAAAAAGGCCACATTAAGTAGAATTTCTTAAGAGTAGGATTTAGAGGGGAGGGAGAGATTGAACAGGAATGGATATCATTAATTTTCAGCTCATCAACCAATGTTTGTATATTATTTTAAATATTCTTGTCAAATAGTTCACTATATGATTTCTTCCATTTCAGTGAGTTTTTTTAAGAGAATATTCTTGTAAAATAAGTCCAATGTAAGTTTACTTTATTCAATAAGAAGAACCACTTTTTCGTTCGACGTAGAACAACAGACGTTTGGATTTCGGTTATTGAATTGGCTGCAGTTCTCCAAGAGAGGACTGTTGCCACCATTCCCTTCAGAAGCCTCGTCACTGAGAGCAGTTCTGCTTTTGGAAGTTCCATCCTCAGAAAGATGTTGGATCAGGGTGCAACAAAACTCGTAGCTTTCGACTTCGTTATCATCAGTTGCAGCAATTGATGCTCTCTTAAATTCAGACGCTTACGCAACTCTCCAAACAATCGTCTGCAATGACCATGTTACCGACAGGCGCGTCGAGTCAGTTTCCTGACCATAGAAATATTTCGCGCTCAACAGATTCATAGCTGACGTCATGTCTTCATGATCACATCCGAAATGACAAGTCGCAATAAACCTTTCATACCATTCACGACTTGAATGTCAACTGGATGTTTTTTCTAAGTAAGATGAATGCAAAATAATAGAAGGGATTTATTTAGGAAGCGGAAATCACGACATTCAGTTATTAATGTATATGAAGGGTTCAACAGAAACTCGTTCAAGGTGTAAATATGGCATATCAGATTCAAAAACCGTCCCTCAAATCCATCAGTTACCGTAATCTAAATTCAGCAATCACTCAAAGTCACCATAAATATTTCGATATGCATCTCATTCAATCACCAAACGCTAGATTCCTTTCAGGTAGAATTCATTCTGTGTGAGTTTTCCTGGAAGTTCGTTCTTTAATGGCGGCAGTTAGACTTTTGCTATTTGTTTTGGGCACACAAATAATAAAAATTAAATACCCCCTCAAGCAGCTGCTTGCCACAGAGGTCTAACAAGGAGCCTGTCAGTTTAAATGCCATAGTAGAAGGTCTGTGAGGATGGCAGGACCTTAGCAGAAAAACAACACACACATTCATGCCTTGACCCGGTGCTCGAACCCAGGTCCCTTAGATCAGTTACCAAGTGTGCTAACCACTCGGCCATGGGACGGCATCATTTGGCCACACAAGGAAGTACATATAGAGCCTGCATCCTGGGATGAATCTCTCGGCTTGCAGCCCTCTGCACCTAAATATTATATAGTTCGGAAATATGTTTTTCGAGTTATTTAACTACGGATGTTTCAACCGATCATCATTGTATCCAGTACCGTCGACAGGTTATATAGCATCGAGGCAGCCTGCCTCACGGCGACCGTGATGGACCACTCATTCACTTTTCCCTAACCAGAGTTGCTTAATTTACGTTATATTTATCATTTTGGGGATTATTATTCATTTTGTGAAAATTTAGAAGAGCTTATAAACAGTTTTATTGTGCGATATCCCCGTAGAGCAAACATTTAATTAATGTTAATGTATAATTGTTTTGCATTAATGTTTCTCTTGTAATAAAAGCAAAATAGCAATTGGAGAGTTTCTTATATTTTTGTCTTATAATCCATCAGGCGCGATAATTTAATTGTTTGCCTCAAGGCGCGATCTAATCTGGCAACGGCCCTGATTGTATCTCACTGCAAGTTCATTGTGTTTGGACAGATTTCGAATCGGGAAGAACTCCTAGGGGTGACACATCTGATCGATAGTGTGTCGTCCGACTTGGTGCTCTTTACTCTTAATAGTTTGATGCCATTAGGATGACGCAATAATTGTGGAAGACGGGCCAGTCAGTGGGGGGAGAAAAGACCTCTTTTCCCCTTGGGACGTCCAAGCTGTCGGTGCGGTTGCCATACTTAGTTCGTAATTGTTCCTGAGTTTGTAGTAGTGGTTTTGTTTCATGAAATATTTGGCAGTATGAAAATTTTGGTAATGAAAAGTAATCTCGTTCGTGTAGGTGACATCTGACACCATAAAAAGAGAAAGTAAAGTTTCTGGCAGTTAATTTCTTTTTGGGCAAGAAAACAATTAAATGCAAATGTTAAAAATATATATCTTTGGATGAGGGAATAAAGAATACATTAAAGACTCCTTAAACAAGATCGTTATAAAGATTGTTACAGACCTCTGTGGCAAGCAGCTGCTTGAGGGGGTATTTATTTTATTTATATTTTAGTTATCTGTTCAAATCTCTGTGATA
Source organism: Ryuthela nishihirai (assembly GCA_038380435.1). Lineage (NCBI taxonomy): Eukaryota > Metazoa > Arthropoda > Arachnida > Araneae > Heptathelidae > Ryuthela > Ryuthela nishihirai. Next base: position 67,026,465 of record JAWZYU010000015.1, on the reverse strand, counting down.
TATTTTTCAACTGACAGCTGACTGCCTATGTATGGCAATAACTTTGCATATTATTATTCATAGAATTGAATGATTGAATGCTTATGTTTAATGCTCAAAAATTAAAAAATAGCTGAAAAATTTTTTAGTAGGATAAAAATCTTAGACAAATAAACAGCGCTATGTTTCTTTACCTTTTATTTCACTGGAATTGTGTAATGCCATTAAAAGCGATTCAGCTAATGGCTCAGAGTGTAGCCAAGACGAAAGTCAACATCTGGAATCGATGAATGAGATCAGTTTCTTCCTCTCTCTTTGATTTCTGCATCCGATGCCGAATGTGCGATTTTCTCCAACAGAGTGTGCTGCTCAGAGCGCGCGGAAAGAGGGGAAGGGCGATATTTGAAGTCGAAATCGAAGACAAGAGAAGCGGAATGAAGTTGGAAGTCTTGGGCGCGATCACTTGACTTGGCAAATATTCTGAAATTGAATTTGAAATATGGCAAACGTTTCTAAGAGGTTTTATGCAGGGAATGGAAGGGCTTTGGGAGAGCGCATGCTAATTCGTAACAAGATTAGAGAACAAAGAGCAGCTTCCATTTCGTAATGGATGGTTGCTAAGCAACGCTTCGAGTGAAACGCTGCTGATTTCTACAAAGCTCGCTTCAAATATCTGTGAGAGTAATATGATTAATGTTATTGAGCCCGCTAAACATCAAGTGGGGGATTCTGCAGAGAGCAAGGATTTTGTTTCGACAATTGCGAGTTAAATTTCATCAAAAGTTCTTCGGGAAAATTTCTCTATAGGAACAGGATTTAAAGTGATTTTTCGCTCAAAACGTTGTTTTGCTGTACCTTCATTACTTCAGCATCGAATGATTCAATTCATATACTTGGAATCATTATAAATCCAATTGAAGTAGAATATGACTTTATTAGCTTTACGATACGGATGATGCTGAGCTTAGGTTTATTCTGAATTTGAAGAGAACACGTGACTCACGAGCCTACAGAACAGAATTACCAACTAACGCAGAGTTTTGCGCTTAAATCTTTGCTAATGGTAACATCAATGCTCTGTTATTTCCAGTTAAAATTTTGCAGATGAACTAAACAATATTTCTTGTTTATTTGAATGTTTTTGAAAACTTTTTTTCATTCTGTAGTGTGGTCCTGAACTAAAAAAAAAATTGGTGGGGGGGGGGGGGGGGGTAAGATATTCAATCGAGAAGGGAAATGGTAGATACATCCTTTATTTTTTTCAAGTTGCACTTCCATTCGATTGAATTTCCGCAATCCGTTTTAGGGGTCTTTAAAAAAACTCTTGAAAATACATGTAATATACATAAATATATGAATGCTAGTAATCGTAATAGAAGCAAAATTATTAAGATGGGGTGCAAGCCCCCTTGTCCTCTCCCCCCTAGATCCTGCCATGGAAATAATTAAAATAATGCCAGACCTTAATTATGAATAAAGAAGAATTCATATGTGTTGGCATTCGCTTTTCATGATAAATATTGTCAAAAGAAGTGTAGGGAAGTGAATTGCAATAGAAGACATTGAAGAGGACGCCTAGGGGATTGCATTTCGCTCAATTCAGTTGCAAAAGCGACGAATTCAGAGAATTCAGACACTGGAAATGAAACCTCAAAAGAAATTAAGTAAGGGAAATCTGGAAGTTGTTTTTGCGTTTTTCTCGCATGTATCAAATATTAGATTTTGTTCTTGAAGACTGTAGTGGGAAATAATAACACCGGAGGGCTGAAAAAGTGGTAACCCCCATTTAAGTCACACTGATATCGTTTTGAACAGAAGTACATCTATGATTATGTGTAATAATAAAAGTCAAGTGCCTGCTTGTCTGCATCTTTGGTGAGGCAGTAAACCTGAGTTGGGTTGGGTTGTTTTACCTCTGAGCGGCACTTTTTTGCACACAATGGGCTAAATGGCCAGGTCACATGGACCCCGAAGGCTCAGAGAAGGTTGGGGGGAGGGGACCCACTGGAACGGCTGTTGGGAGACAGATGGTAGCCTCCCGTCAAGGCCATCCAGCGTGTTCTTTAACGTGCACATGGTATGGCTCTCCCGCACACGGGGCCACGGCTTAACGTCCCATCCGACGGACGGCGGCCTTTCCATGCCCATCGGTGTCCCATTACTGACCGTGGGCAGGGCGGGAATTTTGCGGAGATAAGTCTCAACGCTGACCCAGCTGGGACTCGAACCTGGGAACTACAGATTACGAGCCTGGCGCGCTACCGACTGAGCCACCCCCGCCCCCAGTAAACCTGATGAACATAAGATATCAGAATTAAAATCAGCGACTTAACTTACCTCTGAGCGGCACTTTTTTATGCACACAGTGGGCTTCACGGCCAGGTCACAAGGGCTCACAGAAAATTGGGGCAGGAGACCTCTTGGACAGCTGTTAAGAGAGACAGATGGTAGCCTCCCGTCAAGACCATCCGGACTGTTCTTTAACGTGCATAGAGTATGGTTCTATTGTACACAGAGCAGCGGCTTTAACGATTCTTCCGACGGACAGCGGCTTTCTCAAAGCCATCGGTGTCCACTTTCTCACTGAGGTCAGGGAGGAGGCAGGAGGAGGGGAGGGGAGGTATATTAAGTTGTGTCAGTAACGTAGTCCAGGGGAAGATATTGGGTGTTAATAAAGCCATGGGGAAAATTTATTTTTATGAAATGGTTAGTCCAAGTTAGAAATTATTAACAAAATTCTTCCCAACTCTGCCCTTCTGGAAACTGTTTCATTATGCTGTGTTTTTACTCAGAAATAAAAATAAACCTCATCCTAATTGACTCTGGAAAAAAAAAAACATTATAAACTTTGACCGAATAAGTTTTTTTTTAAATGAGAAAGGGATAGTCAGCTCACGTGAAATGGAGAGGAATCTATGGATGGCTATATCGGAATTTATCTTCAAGCGAAATATATTAATTCGGAATTTTTACGCATTTCGCAAATGACTCGCATTCAACACACTACATAGCGACAGGACAAGAAATTTTAGTCACTGAGGAAAATGGTTTTTTCGATTAATACGGAATGAGGATAATTCAAATTCTGGCAATCGGTTTTTCCGATCAACAATGGCGGCATTTAGACTGATAAATTAGTAGAAATACGATATTTCAGTTTTTGAAAAAAGTCTGTTAATATGAAAGAATACCGAATACATCGCAGCAAAATGGAAAACAATAATGGATAGCAAAAGTTATTTTACAATTCGCCAAATTTTTATTATTTTTTTTTGACACAGAGCTTAACTTTTCATAGATTTTGTTGAAAATCTAAAGTTCAGATAATAAATATTTCTTCTGAATTTAATTTCATTTTTTATTCATCTTGTTGTACGAATTCTTGACGGAAGTTGGGTAATATTATAAATATTTTTTTGCTCTCATATGAAAGAAGCTGAACTTTATTCACGATCTCCAAGAGGTCCGTGCTTTTTTAGTGACCTTGACTGATGAAAATTTAAAATATGTTAGTAAAATTTCGACCTTGGTATAAGCACAATTTTTATTCATTTGCTAATAAAAAAATATTCCTTAGGCAGTCCATAACTGTGTCTAAAGTTCTGACGGAAGTCTCTCAATAGAATACGCCGCAAAAAGACCCGTGAAATAGGACGGAAAGCAGCAAAAATATTCAGAACCAGAACCTGGGTCTCTGCTCTGCTACCAAGCACCTAACAGCGCGACCACTAAGCGGTATTTAAATAATAAAGAAATCCACAAAGCGTTTCACCCTGATGCAACTGGAATAAACATCATGTTTAATTTACACCGAGTTTGTAAATAGCAACGGTCGACGCAGAAATGGAATGAACTTTGTATCGTTAACGAGTTGCATTAAGATGTTCACCCTAAATCTGAAAATTTTACTTTGCTACCCCCCCCCCAAAAAAAAAAAAAAAACTCCTTCTGTATAATATCTCTTCAATAATTGCGATGTGGTGACGATACCGAAAAGTTGAAGTTCCAACTTCCAAAGAAACAGTAAGCAAATGTATCCAAATCTTTCTCGAAATGTTTCTTCGTTATGTGCAGAATTGAAATATTACGCCATTTCCACGTGTGGAGAATAAAAGCTCAAGATATAAATGAAAATCTCTAGTCTTCTTCTGATGCGGGTTTCGCCGCCAATTTCACGGCTTGGTTCGCTCCTTCAAGTTGATTAATGCGGGCGTTTCATAACATAAAGAGCTCAAAGAAGAAAAATTCCTTCCTTCAAGTCCGCGCTCCGCTCTCCACCACATGGCTCGTGTCGCCCCACTCCACTTTTATGAATCGCTCCTTTCCCTGTTTAATTTTCTTTCCTCGGTTTTTCGATAATGTAGATTTCTTCTTTTCGTGAGTCTTCGGCGATCTTGCGGTTTTTAATTGCCGTTCGTAAAAGCGGCCTCCTGAACCGTAACCGAGTTAATGACGTTCGCCACAAAAGGAAGAGCCTCGTTTTGCGAACGATCGATCAGTTGCAGACGAAAGTCTCGGCCTTTCGCTGACGATACGACGACGCTGCTCACGAGCGCATCCGATGTTCTGCCCAGATAGCGTTCGTCGGCTGGCCGTCTAAAACCCATGCACATTTTGTTCGTTATTATACCTTGGGTGCAATAAATCAAAAAGTGCGCGCAACGAAATGAAAAAGCATCGATGATTGCTGAAAACGTTAAGAAAGAGAATATTTTTCTCTAATTCCATTAGATGTGCTACCAGTCAGATCGCGAAATGCAATTTAAATGTATGATAGATATTTTGTCCACATCTAACTTATGAGAAATCATAAAATGATGAGTTCAAAATAATAACTTACAGAAAGTGGGCAGAGGGATAAAAAAAACAATCGCTCTTAGAAGTCGAACAAAAAGAAACTCTTACAGATATTTTGGCACACCGTGTCTCTTCGCTATTTGGAAACCTCTTGCGAAAAGGTAACCAACAATTTTTTTTCGTGATGGTTCCTGAGATCTAGGGGGCGGGGGTGGCTTAGTCGGTAGCGCGCCAGGCTCGTAATCTGTAGTTCTCAGGTTCGAGTCCCAGCTGGGTCAGCGTTGAGATTTATCTCCGCAAAATTCCCCGCCCTGCCCACGGTCAGTAGGGGACACCGATGGGCTTGGAAAGCCGTCCGTCGGATAGGACGTTAAGCCGTGGCCCCGTGTGCGGGAGAGCCATACCCTGTGCACGTTAAAGAACACGCTGGATGGCCTTGACGGGAGGCTACCATCTGTCTCCCAACAGCTGTTCCAGTGGGTCTCCTCCCCCAACCTTCTCTGAGCCTTCGGGGTCCATGTGACCTGGTCATTTAGCCCATGGTGTGAAAAAGAGTGCCGCTCAGAGGTAAAACAACCCAACCTGAGATCTAGAGAAGTTTTTTTTTTAATTATTATCTAAGTTTGATGAATTCTTCCATCCCCTCTGAAAAAGAGAGAGAGAGAAAGCAAAAAACAAAGACCTGGAGAACTCCTAAATGGTAAAATTAGGATCATCAAAAAGCGGTGTGCGGCTTCCTTTCATCGGAACTTAAAGCAACAAAGCCCTAACTTGGCTTCGAAAGAATCTTTGGCTTCTCTTCGAAAAATTTCCCTTCGAAAGGGTGGAAGAGCTTCTTCTAAAACGGTAAGAGCTAGGACCACCAATGTCGTAAAACAATTTCCTATTATTGTAACTTAAAGCGACATATGCTCTCCATTTCTCCCTTTCCAAAAAAAAAAAATCCAAGAAATGAAAAAAGCTTAAATGATTACCAAGCGTAACGAATTGTTATATCTCAAATGATAGCTTCTGAGGTCGAAAGTAGCATTGGCTGTCTCAAATTCTTCCCCCCTCTTTTATACCCCCCCAACCCCCAAAACAGGAAGAGGTGAGGGAAATTTCACGTGATTCAATCGTAACGAGTTGTAGGTCAATGAAACTTGCGACATGAGAAGTGTCATCTATTATATACTTTAGAGCGCTTAATTGTATTATATAACCATAGCAATATCTAGTCCTTAATTTCTAGTATGCAAATAATCAAGGTTTTTTTTTTAAAAACTATAGCACTTGATTTATTGAGAGAGCAGATGACTGGGAACATTTAAGACTTAACGTAAATGCACCTTAACTATTAACTATTTGTCTTTGGGAGGTTTTTGTGTGAAATATAAAACACATTTGTGATCAGGGCCGGATATAGAAAAAAAGCTAGGGGGTGGGGGGGAGGGCTGCCCAAGAGATTGGATTTCCAATGCAATATAACATCTGCCCCTCCATCTTACACGCCTTTAAAAAATTGCTTGAAAAAATGCATGAAATATAAATAAGTTTAATAGTACAGGTCTGCAAAAGGGGTGGCTCAGTCGGTAGCGCGCCAGGCTCGTAATCTGTAGTTCCCAGGTTCGAGTCCCAGCTGGGTCAACGTTGAGATTTATCTCCGCAAAATTCCCCGCCCTGCCCACGGTCAGTAGGGGACACCGATGGGCTTGAAAAGGCCGCCGTCCGTCGGATGGGACGTTAAGCCGTGGCCCGTGTGCGGGAGAGCCATACCCTGTGCACGTTAAAGAACACGCTGGATGGCCTTGACGGGAGACTACCATCTGTCTCCCAACAGCTGTTCCAATGGATCCCCTCCCCCAACCTTCTCTGAGCCTTCGGGGTCTATGTGACCTGGCCATTTAGCCCATGGTGTGCAAAAAAGTGACGCTCAGAGGTAAAACAACCCAACCCAACAGGTCTGCAAATCGAAACTTTTGGAGAGCTGTTTTGGTTGATAACTGATTTTGTATAATTCAAGGGTGCTGATTATGGAAATAACATTCATTTTTCTCTATCACGTAAGGATTTGTTTTCAAATCAGAAAGCAAAAAATAAAAATATGAACAACATTTTTGACTTCTGAATCTCACATGAGAATGCAATATTTGAAATATGAGCAAAAAGGAATTAGAGGAAAGACATATTTAATGTAATTACATTATTTTCTTGACTGAAATCTTTGCTTTTGGTTTAGAGATCTTAGTTGATTTTCTTTCATGCATTTGTGGTTCCTCCCGCTGCAACATCCAGCAGTAGTCCGCCATCACAGAGGTGCTCCATCATCCTTGGTATCGTCTTTCCATCTCTTTGATGTCTTGGTGAAACCTTTCACCCTTTCTTTGCTGATTGCTCCAAGATTCTCTGAGAATCGGTCCGAATGCGAGAGAAGGAATTGCTCTTTGATACTCTCGTTGCGTCCTTTAACATTATACTTTTTTTAACAAAATGCTTACAATATGTTCGTAGTTCGGATCTTTTTTAAAATTAAACAAATATAAAGTTCGGATCCTAAAAACTTATCAACGACATCTCTGAATGCAATCCATGCATGTTTTTGAGCAGAAATCATGGAATTTACAAATGGTGTATCCTTACAAATGGTGTATCCTTTACAAATGGTGTATCCTTACAAATGGTGTATCCTTTACAAATGGTGTATCCTTAGCCGGCATTCTTATTTGTGGCACAATAAAGATTCCTTCCTTTAGTTTGGCTTTGGAAAGAGCTAAAATTTGGTTGCACAAGTATTTGAAAGTTTCCATTTTTGATTAAACCTTTTACGAACTGCTGCATTAACCCCAGTTATATATATAGAGGAGGCAGTGGAATTTTTTCTCGGTCCACCAAGCTGATTCTCTGTACATTCTTGGTGGCTGGCGTGAGGCTGCTCCTTCGAGGACACTGCCTTGGTGTCCATCTCTTGCTCGACCATTCCATTCACAGATGTAACATGGGAATTGTGTGCATTCCTGTTTTTGCCTAATCAATTGCAGTTATTGCTCCATAAAGTGCCCATTGGTGTTGCTTATATTTTGTTTTCTCTGAAAGTAATTAAAAATTTTGATAGGTTTCCTTTAAATGTGTGGAATGGGCAAGCGGAACTGAGTCAAGTTTGTTTCCATTATGCAGTAGAACAACTTTCAAACTTCTTTTACTGGAATCATAAACAGTCTCCATTTGCTTCAAAATTAACATCTCTTAATTCAGTTACAACGTTTGGAATATCATTGCAATATACCAGAGATTCTTTTTCAGTAAAATACTGAATGAAGTTCTTTTCATGATGTCTAAAGAAAGATGGTGATGTTCCTGGAGCGACAGAGTTCCTTTTTGAAAGTCTGAATCCAAAAAGTTCTGAATTATCTTTGGGAAGGGTAAGATCTCTTATTAAATCATTCAATTCACTTTGAATGAAAAATTCAGGTTTATTACATATTTCTGGGTTAAAATCAGAGTCACTCAATTCAGTGCTACTCAAGTCAGATTCCAATATTTCAAGTTGTGTTTTTTTTTGGGGGGGGGGAGGAGGGGATAGGTACCAGTAGCTCATGTCCATGAGACACAGAGCTTAGAGCATACTAAAAATTGGGATATACAATCCCTTTCTTGTTTTTTGCCTTAAAGCCTTTCACATTACATGAACAGAAATAACAATCACCTCCATGATTTTTAGATTCCCGTCAATCAGTTGGTGCTACAAATCGAAATCGTAAATGCTTTCTCCTTTCCTTTCGTCCAATTTCTTAAATATTAAACACAAATACTGTTCACTGTGTGAGATGCCAATGGTTTGTCTTGGTCTCCAAGCTTAATTCCAAAATATGCAAAACATTAACTTTTTACAAAAGAGATGTTTTCTTTCTTTCTTCTTTACAACAAAATTGCCACAGATATAATAAGAAAAGTTTCAATTATTGACGCAGCTTCCTCTTCCCATTGTCTTCGCAATAGCGCAAGCACAACAGTACACAGCAAATGGCTAACTAAGCGACTAGCATGACGACGAGCAAGCGACTAAGCGCTTGCTCGGTGCTCGATTTTGTGTGACCCTCGTGCACTGCTGCTACCCATTTGCACGTACAGAGTTGCCACTTGATGTGTACATGGACACGGTGTTGCCACTTGATGTGTACATGGACACAGTGTTGCCACTTGTACTTCCTAACAGAAGAAAAAAAAATACAAAGCGCCGCAATAAATTAAACAAGGAGCAACAAAACATACGAAACAACAATAAGCCAATTTTTCCAAAGTCGATGTCTGAAAAACCCGAATGTGACATGACAAAAGCAATGATATTTTTGGAATCAGTGAGCATTTTTGGAATCAGTGAATCAGCAAGCACGTGCTGTTAATGGAATTTTTTCCCATTTTCACCTATCTTCCTATTGTTTTCCGTTCGTCATTTGTCGATTTGTGTGTTTACCAAAACAGTTGTTCCACCATATCTTTCGAACGAGACTTTGGATTGGATTGTTTTACCTCTGAGCGGCACTTTTTTGCACACCATGGGCTAAATGGCCAGGCCACAAGGACCTCGAAGGCGCAGAGAAGGTTGGGGGAGGGGACCCACTGGAACAGCTTGGTAGCCTCCCGTCAAGGCCATCCGGCGTGTTCTTTAACGTGCACAAGGTATGGCTCTCCGCACACGGGGCCACGGCTTAACGTCCCATCCGACGGACGGCGGCCTTTCCAAGCCCATCGGTGTCCCCTACTGACCGTGGGCAGGGCGGGGCTCAACGCTGACCCAGCTGGGACTCGAACCTGGGAACTGCAGATTACGAGCCTGGCGCGCTACCGACTGAGCCTTCCCAGGTTCGATCTGCAGTTCCCAGGTTCGAGTCCCCCGCCCCTTCGAACGAGACAGACAAACAAAACAATCTTTGCACAATAGGTACAAAATTCAAGTTCATTGTTGACCTGTGTAATTTTTCGTCTCTCTTACTCTTACTAGCATTCTGGAAGGGAGGGGGGGGGGCATGGCCTCTCCCCCCAGATCCGCCCCTATTTATTACAACCCAAAATGTATAATTAGATGCAATGCGAAAGAAGAAAATTTGACAGTGCAATTATTTCGTTCTAAGAAAAATATTTCTTTATGATCTCTTGATAAATGAAAATATCAGGAATGCTGTACGAGTAAAAACCTGAATGCGAAAAAAGCTTCATTGCGAAATGCTATATCTGGGAAACATTTTAATTTAGTTTGCTTACGAAACAATGCAGAAGCATTTTGCGTAAAGTCTTGTTCAACGCGAGGGTTAATTTCTAGGTTAATTTGATGATGCGCATTCGTCGAATGATTAACCTTTTGGGAGAAATAGATAATCCAGGGCAGCAGAAATTACGTTTTTGCTAATTATTATGTGAATTTTTAATTCATTTAAAATAATTGATTTCCCTTTTTCTTTTGCCTGTCTGCAGATATTAAAAATAATGAGATATGATCCAACCAGTTATCCAGTTGAATTCTTTTATTCGGCTTAAGCCCTGAAGTTGCAGGAAAATTTGAAGCCGAAATTAATGCTGAAGCAATCGAGTCTTGTCGCAATATGGTGTAACACAACTGCACACTCTCTGCACGTGCTGTTAATGGAATTTTTTCCTATTTTCACCTATCTTCCTATTGTTTTTCGTTCGTCATTTGTCGATTTGTGTGTTTGCTAAAACAGTTGTTCCACTATCTTTCGAACGAGACAGACAAACTTAATGATTTATATGTCAAATGAAAGCTAGTGATGAGGGGAGTATTTGAGGCTATAAAAAGTTCACCCCCATGATTCTTCCCCCCTGAAAAGAGGAATTGTGAAAGTCATTCTTCTCTTATATTTTCCGAACGGGAGGGGAGAGCCTACAGTTACTAGCGAGGTGTCAAACGAAAACTCATACGATGACCGTCGTATGAGTCTTTCGAATTTTGCCATCCATGATTGTCCCCTCCCCTCCCGATAAAAATGGACGGATTTTCGCGGGGATTGACACCTTAACGAGTTGTATCTCAAATTCATGCTCGTGATGTCTCCAACGTCATGGTTTACCTCAAACGCGTCTCCAAAAAGAGGTTGACGAAAAACGTGCTCGATGTTTATGAGTCATATTTTGAATGAAAGTTTCTGAAGATAGGTATTTTTTAAATATTTTAATTTATTCCTATTTTTTCTTTGTCACTAAAAACACCTATCTTTATATGAGCCATGAAAAGTATAAAATAAACCTGAAACATATCGGTGATGCAATTAGTCAATGAATTCGTATTTATGGCCACCTTCAAGGGTGGGTTGTTTTATCTCTGAGCGGTACTTTCTTGCACACCATTAGCTAAATGGCCAGGTCACATGGACCCCAAAGGCTCAGAGAAGGTTGGAGGAGGGGACCCACTGGAACAGCTGTTAGGAGACAGATGGTAGCCTCCCGTCAAGGCCATCCAGCGTGTTCTTTAACGTGCACAGGGTATGGCTCTCCCGCACCCGGGGCCACGGCTTAACGTCTAATCCGACGGACGGCGGTCTTTCCTATCCATAAGTGTCCCTACACCGTGGGCAGGGTTTTTTTCGGAGATATATCTCAACGCTGACCGAGCTGGGACTCGAACCTTGGACACCACCTGCAGATTGCGAGCCTAGCGGGCTACCGTCTGAGCCACCCCCAGCCCGCTTCAAAGGAAGAGAGGATGACGATTGAGTTAGTCAACAAGATTGCCGGCGCCTTATCTTCCTTTGAAGTGAATACGAATTCAGTGAATGATTACATCATCGACATGTTTTAGGTTTATTTTTTCCTTTTTAGGGCGCATATAGGAAGATAGGTATTTTTTTTAATTTATTTATATTTTCGAACTGTTCCATAAGGAAATGACATTTGACAGAAAATTATCCTGTACTGAGAATGCTTGTGATGAAAAGATGTATAATTTGGAAGTTTTGACTTCGGGAAACAACAGAGGAAGTTTTAAAATTTTCGTAGTGCTAACTTCTTCCAGAGAGGCAGGCTTAGTGCACCATAGATTACGAAGCAGCTACAAGAGAGGAGAAATCCACGCACTTCGTGTAATGTTGTAGCTTTGGCTAAATGAAAAGCAGTTAGCGGCGCTCACGTCCAAGGTTTATGTTTTTATGGCTGTTTTAGTTGTGGGAATGGCAATCTCCTCCTTTTCGTGTGCTCCCACAGAGACCATTCGGGATCTGCTTTGACCTTGGAAATGCGAATACGTTTCACTTAGAAAGTTATTTTTTCTGTTTGCTATCAAAGTGGCCAAAGTATACCATGGAGAATCATCCAACCAATGCTCATATTCTGCTCTGAGAATCGCCGAAAACACATTTCTTCTGGTTTATTGGATGCTCACTTGTAATAGCGAAATAAATATTTACAGTATAGCAAGGGGCGGGGGTGGCTCAGTCGGTAGCGCGCCAGGCTTGTAATCTGTAGTTCCCAGGTTCGAGTCCCAGCTGGGTCAGCGTTGAGATTTATCTCCGCAAAAAATCCCCGCTCTGCCCACGGTCAGTAGAGGACACCGATGGGCTTGGAAAGGCCGCCGTCCGTCGGATGGGACGTTAAGCCGTGGCCCCATGTGCGGAAGAGCCATACCCTGTGCACGTTAAAGAACACGCTGGATGGCCTTGACGAGAGGCTACCATCTGTCTCGCAACAGCTGTTCCAGTGGGTCCCCTCCCCCAACCTTCTCTGAGCCTTCGGGGTCCATGTGACCTGGCCATTTAGCCCATGGTGTGCAAAAAAGTGCCGTTCAGAGGTAAAACAACCCAACCCAATTTACAGCATAGATATGAAAGCAGCACGTTTCGCATACTCGAATCACAATGAAAGCAACTGATGTGTTCCTCCTGCATGCATTTATAATGATCTCTGCAATGCAGCAATCGGAGCAAACAATTCCCTCCCACGGCATTTTTCCAAAACCCAATTGCTGACGTTTTGTCTCAAAGATTAAGCTTTTTTTCCTAATTTGCTTCGTTTCCTAATTTTTTAAACGCAACTCTTTCGTTAAGCCCTCAAGTCTTCTCATTTATCTCTTTCGCTCAGTATTTCTTCTTTGTAAACAAGAAAGATTGGATTTTCATAACAAAGATGAAATTCCTTTTCAGCTTTCCCTGCGATAATATATTACTGTTCATTTTTTTCCGCTTTTGTCTCCGGATTATTAATATGATTAAACCTTCTTAAATGTGGCTTTATCTGAAAAGTTATAACAAATAATTTCTTTTCCTTAAGGAGAATTATAATGTCTTTATTTTATGATTGGAAAATTATTTTCAGCGGTAAGACATGGCTGGCTCATCAGGTAGCTCACCATTTTCCTAACTCGATGTTTCCCCGTCCGAGGGGGCGGGGGTGGCTCAGTCGGTAACGCGCCAGACTCGTAATCTGTAGTTCCCAGGTTCGAGTCCCAGCTGGGTCAGCGTTGAGATTTATCTCCGCAAAATTCCCCTCCCTGCCCACGGTCAGTAGGGAACACCGATGGGCTTGGAAAAGCCGCCGTCCGTCGGATGGGACGTTAAGCCGTGTCCCCGTGTGCGGGAGAGCCATACCCTGTGCACGTTAAAGAACACGCTGGATGGCCTTGACGGGAGGCTACCATCTGTCTCCCAACAGCTGTTCCATTGGGTCCCCTCCCCCAACCTTCTCTGAGCCTTCGGGGTCCATGTGACCTGGCCATTTAGCCCATGGTGTGCAAAAAAGTGCCGCTCAGAGGTAAAACAACCCAACCCCGTCCGAGTCGCTACTCTGCCTGCAAGGAGATTTTAAAATTTTAAGATAAATAAATTTAAAGATTTAACCCCCCCCCCTCCCCCTTCACCCACCTATCGATGGGCTTGTAAAAAACCTCCGTCCGTCGTATCGCAAAAGAATTAAATGTATTAATTATAAAATTTTATGTTATTATATTTTAAAAATTATTCAAAATTATTCCAAATAAATTTATTACCGCTATGAACTCTTGAAAGGGATAAAAGTCTCATTGAATAAAGGTAATCTACCACTGCAGACAGATACGGTCATTACACAGGTCGAAACACTAATTAAGTTATATTAAATACTTGAAGAGGGTTAAAAATGATTACATTGCGCGTGCAAAGATCGCCCCTTACAGTTGATTTTTTGACCGCACCTCAATTTACCACGATTGGCTTCAGCAAAAAATCCGAGAGGCGGCGCCACTTGCGCTTATTCGAAGCCTTCCATCTTCTCCTTCGACCTTCCTCCGTAATATAGGAGAGCCATTCTCTGGGCTTTGCTCTCGACACAAACAAGCTCGATGGCTTTGAAGACAGACTTCGTTTCTCTCCTAACCGAGAGAGTTGGAACTTCTAAGTCTCTCTCTCCTAGAGACCAATAGATCTGCTTCCACTGCTCAGTCTCTCTCTCCTAGAGACCAGTAGATCTGCTTCCACTGCTCAGTCTCTCTCTCCTAGAGACCAGTAGATCTGCTTCCACTGCTCAGTCTCTCTCTCCTAGAGACCAGCAGATCTGCTTCCACTGCTCAGTCTCTCTCTCCTAGAGACCAGTAGATCTGCTTCCACTACCCAGCTATCAGCCCTTGAGGTCGTCCGTGTTAGCCAGGAGTTCGTTTAGCCCATTGTGTACGCTCCGAGGTAAAAAACAGGTCAACTCAATTCAACTGTAAGCGATGGAACAGATATTAGAAAGAGGGTACTCGCTTGAAAGAGTTACAAAAGAAAGATTGAAATGCGATTTGAAAAAGCAGGTGGATTTCTATCAAGCAATCTTTTATTATATTAGAAATGTTTATAATGGATGCATATATATATATAAATCAGTTTTATATCAAATTGAAGGAATACAAGAAAGTACTCAAATATTATTAGTTTGAATAAATATGGAATTAATGAAGGCTGATTAGGCAATAGTTTTCCTTTTCTGAATATTTTACCTTTAATTTATTATATATTTAGGCAATAGCATTAGGAATTATTTTAAAAATTAATGTAAGAATAAGATTTTGCATCCAATTAATACAAAGGGAAAGTGGAGAGATTGTTGAAAAAATGGTGTCACAATAATCATGGATTGTTTTAACTCGATAATTATGCAAAAGCGCTGATTTTATATTAAAGTTTCCTATTTATTATCGAGAAATATTTTTTGCTTGATTGGTTCATCTGAAATCAAAGTAAAAGTCTGAAATAATTCAAAGTAACGATCTGTATCATACGTATATTGTCCTAAATAACTGGAATAATATTTGAAATGATGAATCTGTACAATAGGGGCTAATTTTTTTAAAGTACAGCTTGGTGTTTATATTTGGTTTTATAACTCGTGATTGTATGTGCTTATTTTTTCATTAAATATATTCCTTATTCTTTAACTGATTTATGTTGGATTGGAAGAGGACTGACGCAAGGGATGGACGAAGTGCGCGTTCGCACGGGGAGCCGAAGTCGTTTAGGTCATTTATTGTATACTAGCTGAACGTACCCGGCGCTGCCCGGCTGTCACTTTTAAACTGTCTATTCTTATTTTCACTGCATTAAAGGTAAATTTTGTAAGAACCTCCCCCCCCACCTGCTCCCCCGACACTTTAGCACAGATTTTCAACAGGAAGAAATTTGCCCCTGATCGTTGTTGACGTCAGCGAGCACTCCTCATAGCCCGTGGCTTAGTTTCTGCGGAAGCTATCGAGATTTTGTTTACGTTACCACAGATTTTGCCACCCTATGGCTCCCGTGATATTCGTTCGCAAGGTCCAAATTTCCTGCACAGCGTGGCCCGGTGATTGGTTTAAAAATCAGATTCTAACTTGACCCGTGGCTTCGTTTCTACACAAATTGTGACACCTCGTGTCTCACTTTTAGTCTGCATATTCTGTTGTTTCCTGCACTAATGGTTAGCTTTCTGAGTATCCCCCCCCCCGACATTTTACACAGTTTGAACGAAGAATTTCCCGATGTTGCAAAGGTCATTGCTGACTCAGTGGGAGCTCTCAGAGCCCGTGGCAAACGATCGAGATATTTATTTCGTCAGATTTTGGCATTCTGTAATTCCCGACGAAATTTATCGAAAGGTCCCACATTTCATAGGCGGGTTCCCCCTGCCCGACCCTATGTTTGGTTAGAAAATCAGGTCCCTAGCTGCAATGGAACGCCTCAATAATGCCTTTGGAAATGTGGGGAATCTGGCAACTGCAGTAGATTTAAATGCTATTTTAACTTTTTACTCTCACAGATAGAAAGCAATGAATGGAAACAATAAATTTGAGAGCGATTCTCGTTTCCCGTAGGAATAGCATGGTAAATATGTTTGGTTCTAGCAAGGCCCCCCTTTTGGACTTTCGACCTGAAATTTGGCACTGAAATCCGGACCACAACCAGAAACATTCTCTGAAAATTGGAAGCGTATACATTGATTTTCCGATGAGTTATGGCTGCCAGAAAACTAGTACCCCGACCATTGTAATAAGATAATTTAGTATTAGTATGCATTTAACTTACAAACAGCCCATTATATATTTATGATCTTATGTAATAGAGAAAAAAATTCAGCAGATATTCGTTCACTCTTCATAGAGAGAATATGGCGAACCACAGACAGACACACACACAGATTACAGACATCTTTTATTATATAGATTTATTTAAAAATAAATATACATTTAAAATAGACAATAAATATAATCATAGGAGACAGGAAATATAATTTTAAAATGCAATGAATATAATTATAATAGACAACCGAATTTTTTTACGATTAAAAATAATTTCTGTAAAAAAAAGGTGGGCGCGCGCCAAAATTAAATTTCGCTCGGTATCATATTTACTGTGGCACCAATCCTGAACAGGAATTCTGCTGACAAACTATAGCGCGGTATTTCTTGCATATAGCAAGTATAGTAAGCATAAATAAAGCAATATTTTATTCTTAAATAATTACATTAAATATAACAAAAACTGTTAAATCACGTTCCAAGTATTCATCGACATAGCCATGCAAAAAATATTGCATCTTAGGAACTTTACATCCCGCTTGCTGCCCTTTTCCATTCCTGTTTATTTGATTCATTAACATTCCCTATTTCTTTTTTTGTGGTTAACTTCCGTTAAGGTATAAAAAGTTGAATTACGAAATTAAATATCCTCAAGCAATTCATCTCGTGGATTTCATTCTCTCGGATGCGAATATAAACGCTGAACTGGTTGTTTCAAACCTGAAGAGAGATTTTTTCCCCCTTCGCAGTGGGCGTGGGCTGGAGTCTATTTGACAGCAATCACACCGTTACACTATGTGCAGAATCACATAATTAGATATGATGAAACTAAGAAAATTTGAAAGCGTTGCAAATGTATACAATGAATTAGGTATTTTACAAATAAGGAAATTATATGTATTTCAGGTACTGAAATACATAAGGATGAATTTTAATGTTCAAACTTTACGGACATTTGAAAAGAATACTCGACTGTCAAAAAAACTTTTCTTACTTGATTTAAAAGCGAACAAAACTATTGTTGAAAAACATTACGTTTATTTGGCGCCAAAATTTTTTAACTGCTTACCAGATTACATCAAAGGAATAAGAAATGATAACTTTTTCTATAAGGAATTAAGAAAATGGATTTTAAATGTGGTAAATATTGAGACTATGTTTTAGAAATAAAAGAGATTTAAATGTAATATAATTTCATTTGATGCTGATCAATATAGATTTTCATATTTTTTTTCTGTTTTCTACCAAATAAAGTTTTTTTTTATTTCATTTATTCTTAATGATAATTTTCAAACTTATACATTAGTTAAATATTTACTTAGATTTTTTGATCAAGCTAGCAAAGTGTGAGGAAATGGGAAACTAAAGCATGTTGCCTTTTCATTTTTATTACAACATAACTGTTAAATTTCTTCCACAAGCGAGTTTTTACTCTCGTGGAAGACTCAACATTTTTTCTCAGACTTTTACTGAGAAATGTAGGTAAAAATTATAAAACACTAATGAAATATAATATTAAAATTTTCCATATATATGGTATGAATAAATATATGATTTTTATTGGACAAACTATGTATAAAGAAGAATATATATTAGAAAATGTAATGCTTTAAAATTGTGTATCTGAGATATACAACATTATATATATATATCATTATAATTTCAGTTCTAAGGTAAAAAACATGTATATGTAAAGTACTGCATATTCTGAGAATAAATTATCTATCTTATCTATCTATCTAATTGCCCAAGCCACAAAGATGACGTCTCATTAGCAAGAGGATGAAGAAACCGCCTCTTGTCAAGGCGGATTCTTTATCATGCGAGGGTTGGTAAAGCATCCTGCAATCAGCAAAGGATTACGATATTCTGCAGCTCCAGGCTAAGTCTGAGAGAGTTCTTTGCAATTATATGTATTATATATATTATCATATGGTAGAAAGGTTTTTGAAACCCTAAGTTGGAGCTTATATGCATTAATCGGATATTGTATCGAACGGAGAGCGGTGTTTCGATGCCCACCTTCTCGTTTCTCACTGAGGGTAACTGAGAAAATCCGATCACTGGGCTTCTAAAGAGTTCTTTGGTCTGATGGTACGCTCAAAGCAACGGAGGAGAGCTGTACCTTTGTTTCATTAAATAACACTCTGGACTGCTTTAATGCGAGGTACACATTTCCCCATGCCGATCTAATTGCTGTCTAGTTGATGCTCTACCTTCCCTTTGTCTGAAGTCTTCATTGATTCTTTTCGCTCCCTACCCAACCGAAAAGAAGTTTTTCCTACTGCGAATCCGAAAAATTGATGCTCAGAAGTAAGATATCGATATTCTATAGCTCATTCAGTCTAACGGAATGAAATTCCTTTTGACAGATCTGGAGCCTCCATTTCTTCTGTGTAAGAGACATCGATATTTGGAAATAAAAGGATCGAAGATCTTCAGTATTCTTAGTCTTCGCTTCGCGTGCAACGATTGCTGTTTGTTTCGCCACATTCTCTCTATGAAGAGTGATCGTGATGCTTCCTAGGCACATCGAATGAGAATTTAATTTCTGTGGGGCTATTTTTGGATGCGCTCATCAGTCTAATTCCATGGAAGTTTTTCTTCTTCACATTAGGAACATTTCGTCTTTTGAAGTCAGATTTCCAAGGCACAAAAGCGGCGACTTCTGACTGCAAAGATGCGAACTGCAGAGAGCAAATGAAGCTCGCAGTCTGTTTCAAATCCATTATCGATTTCAATCCGACGTTCTGCTCCTGGGATGCTGCTCCCATCGAATCGACCGCCGCAGCATCCCTCCTCTCACCAGGTGAGCGCCTCTGCTCTTGAAAGTTCCCGGAGCCCAAATCGAGATCACCATCATCGTTTGGCATCATCAGAAGGAATTATTCCTCTTCTAGATTCAAATCATGCAACTAAATGTGATAGCACAAAATAAGTACTCGGACTTAAAATCTTTTGAAGGATGCAAATAAGGTTTAGTTTAAAAGGTAAATTGAAGATTATGATGGATTAATGTTATTAAATCTTTTTATTTGGAGGCAATTATTCGTGTTCGGTCAATGCAAACGATATATCAAGTCAAATTTGTTTTTAATGCATTATCGGGACAAAAGAGCAATTAGAAAAAATCCACACACATAAAAAAGGAAAATCTGTTGCAATGTAAAACAGTTTAGGTTGGGTTATTTTACCTCTGAGCGGCACTTTTTTGCACACCATGCGCTAAATGGCTAGGTCACATGGACCCCGAAGGCTCAGAGAAGGTTGGGGGAGGGGACCCACTGGAACAGCTGTTGGGAGACAGATGGTAGCCTCCCGTCAAGGCCATCCAGCGTGTTCTTTAACGTGCACAGGGTATGGCTCTCCCGCACACGGGGCCACGGCTTAACGTCCCATCCGACGGACGGCGGCCTTTCCAAGTCCATCGGTGTCCCCTACTGACCGTGGGCAGGGCGGGGAATTTTTGCGTTGATAAATCTCAACGCTGACCGAGCTGGGACTCGAACCTGGGAACTACAGATTACGAGCCTGGCGCGCTACCGACTGAGCCACCCCCGCCCCCCAGAACAGTTTAGCATTTTATATTCTTAAGAAGTTTTAAAACTGCGGAGCATCCAAAGTGTTGCTTCTCACTGTGAGTTATTAAGCCTTTTTGTTTTTACTCTTTGCAATAAAGTGCAAATCGTTGAAATATAACCATGGCCATGGAGGACACTTTGAGATGACATGAATGCGAAGCAGTCACACAGAGCAGTGGGTCTCAACCTTTTATGCTTCACGTGCCTCCCGCAAATGTGTATGTAACTGGCGTACCCCTTGTATATTTAGATAAAACTATAGTTACAGTATAACAATGGGAATAAAATAAAACTTATATCTAGCGACCTTTTAGCTCTCACGGTGTACCCCAAAAAACGTTACCACATATCCCACGTTGAGAACCCCTAGTATATAGACCAAGAGTCGGCAAATAGAGGTTCTTTGTTACACCTCGGGAGCGGCATCACATCTTAATTAGGGCTATAAGTTACATTTTTCGTCAAAATTTGATGCATATATTGTGCGCTGGCAGTGAGCACCGATACCAGCAAGTACATGTTTAAAACAGGTGGATTATGCTATTTGAAAGCCAGAACTGGTTAGCGGTTCCTGTTCTGGTCCTAGATAGTCCCTTAATAAGGTCTATGTATTGTATATAGATATATTCATGCATATATATGTTGTGACTTTTAAAATATGTATTTTGGTTCAAGATAAAAAAAAATATGAATCTTAACCATTGAAAGGTTTCTGACTTCTAGAAATGTTTTGAACTAAGCAACACTCAAGGCCTTGAAACGTTATTGCTCTTACGAAGTTTCATAAATCAAGAATTAATGGCAGTGCATTTAAAAAAGTCTTCATCTGCTTTATTAAGCAAATATTTGGTAACTAAAATAAAACGTTTTTGAGATATTTATATCTGTTGACACTAGACAGTTAGAAATAACATCCGAAATTCATTAAAAAGGTGGTTTCGAACTCGAACGAGAAGCTCGTGTTCCTTAAAAATTTTTGACGTCTCGATTTACTCGTAGGAGCAAGAGGTTAGGAGTTTACAAACGAATTCGACTCGTAGCATAAGAGGAGAAGAGGTTCGCTAAATCGGTAACACCCTAGTGCTCCATCGAATCCCCCCCCCCCCTACACCTGTTTTGGAATTTTTTCCTCTAATATCCTGCTATACTCAGGGTGAGGAAGTGGACAACAACAAACTTCCTATCTAAGTTATCTCCCACACAATCCGGCTATTGGCTACTCGGCAATCTCCCGCAACAAGCCGTAATCTCTTGTGTGGGAGAACCATACTATGTGCCTTAAAGAATACGCTGGATGACTTGTCTGGAGGTTTTCATGGGTCTCTTAGCAGATGTCCATTGGACCCTCTTTCTGTGCCACTGGCTTCGGGGCTCTCACAAGCACTCGCCGATCTATAATATATATATTGAAGATGGGGTGGGGAGGAATGACTAGATTGAATCGAAAGAAATCAGATCTCCAATCCTGTGTATAATTTTTACCAGAAATTACACTCTTAATCTCAGTTTCAGTGGTGTGCAATTTTTGTTGCTCCTTCTAGAAGCGGCCTTGCACATGAATCTATTTATGATCCTTTTGATACATCGTAAATATTATTCAAGCTTAACTGTAGAGGCAGTGCAGAATAAAAGCCAACAGAGGCCAACGGTGTGCCGGGAACCTTTTCAGTATAACCAATCGTATGTGGCACAGATATAGGTAAATAACGTTTGCTCCACCCTCTACGGAACACTTTTGATATCTCTTGAAACTGAAATTAATTAAAAAAAAATACTGTTGTTTCCAAAGTACTTGATCTCATTTTCTGTTGCGACAACACGGAAATCCGATCAAGCACGTACCTCCATGGTTAAATGGCGACAATAGTACACTCCAGCGACAATAAGTACCTCCATGGCGACAGTAGTACCTCCATGGTACTATTGTCGCTGATTGAAGAATTGTTGCCTCGGTGAGAGAAAAATTCCTTTCGGATTGCGTAAGATGGACACGCATCCTTTGATGTTAATAAATCTGCGGACGACGAAATGTCCAATACCGAAATACGATTTTTCCCCTCGAATTGACTATTAATGGATTGCCTTTCTATTCGTTATCGAGCCCTGTGTTTAATTAGCACCTCTGAATGCGGGGGCAGGGGTGGCTCAGTCGGTAGCGCGCCAGGCTCGTAATCTGTAGTTCCCAGGTTCGAGTCCCAGCTGGGTGAGCGTTGAGATTTATCTCCGCAAAATTCCCTGCCCTGCCCACGGTCAGTAGGGGACACCGATGGGCTTGGAAAGGCCGCCGTCCGTCGGATGGGACGTTAAGCCGTGGCCCCGTGTGCGGGAGAGCCATACCCTGTGCACGTTAAAGAACACGCTGGATGGCCTTGACGGGAGGCTACCATCTGTCTCCCAACAGCTGTTCCAGTGGGTCCCCTCCCCCAACCTTCTCTGAGCCTTCGGGGTCTTTGTGACCTGGCCATTTAGCCCATGGTGTGCAAAAAAGTGCCGCTCAGAGGTAAACAACCCAACCCAAACAACCTCTGAATGCAGTGGCTTCGTTCCTTGATCATCGGTACACACACTTTTCTAGGAGTTAGCGCTTTGCTTTAATAGAGACTCGAGTGTGTGAATCTCTGTTCTTCATTTCATATATGCACATAGAGGTGATGACCTCAATGGACACGAACTCGATAGATGCAGTTCTCTTTCTCTGTCCACTTTGGTGTCATGCACAGAAAGGGAAGCATTGCAATGGGGAAAAAATGAAACCTCACAGCTGTTACAATGAAGCAACAGATGGAGAACTGTTGGGTGACCTCTTTCATCCAGGGCACGAGACGGACTGAGGTGAACAGATTCCCTTCTCGAGGCCAGATGAATGCACCATTAGATGACGATTATTTTTGCCTCGGGCTGCATCCAAAACCTTCTCAGATGCATGACGAAGAGGTTCATCAGCAGAAAGACGAAAATAGACGATTCTTTTCAAGAAAGAGTCCTTTCTATTTAGCAAACTTCGATTCTCGTCTATACATCTCTTAATTTATTAAGCAGCGAACATTAAATTAGGAATGAAAAGACGCATTAACATGTGAAGCGACGCATTAATACTACATTAAAGTAACAAATGCTGAATTGCTGCCTATTCAGATATGCACAAGACTTCATTTTGTTCCATGAATTCCTCATCGCATACAGATCTGTCAGAAGCACCTGTTGGGATTCATTTCCTCATCCCTCGTGTCACTGACATCGCACTCAGATATTTACCAGACACAAGTTTATATTTTCACAAATAATAGGTTCTCCTCGCTGCACAACATGTGACGAATCTTGTGTGGCGTAAATATTTCCTTCGTAACTACTAAAGTATACCCTAAAACGATCTAACTGATTGTGTTTCAGAAACTGTAATGCTTTGAATTTTATTTCTTCTCTTTAGGGAATTCGGTTTATAAACGGATTACATTCGAATTTAAAACGGAATACCTCTCAGATCTCCTACTGTGGCATATAAACTGACAGGCTCCTGTCAGACCTCTGTGGCAAGCAGCTGCTTGAGGGGGTATTTATTTTTTATTTATTTACGAACATTACGTGATTCTCTTTTGAGCTACCTCGATTTATAATAGTTATGCCACTAATAATATTGTATAGAGAAATTAATATATATTTATATTCACTACAGATGAATTCAGGCTCGGACTTTGTCTGGATGAGCCCGAGCCCTGCTGGCCCCGACGGGGCTCAAGTTCAGTATAATTTAAATTTCAAATATTTTTTTTAATTGTGATTGGTTTAGCACTGCAGGTTCGACAAGGGTACATTTTGTCTCCTTTTCTCTTTAGCTTGGTTATTGATTATGTAATGCGAAATTCACTTCAAGGGAAAGATTTTGGCCTTAAATGGACTGCAGATACAAAAATTTCTGATTTAGATTATGCTGATGATTTAGTCCTTTTGGTAAATGATGTTGATAAGATGAACTCTTTCATTCGAGCTGTTGATGAGACTGGTAGTAGAGTAGGTTTGGTTATAAACAGAGAGAAAACTAAAGTGATGAAAATTGGTCAGGAAGGCTGTGATTCAGTTAATCTGAATGGTTGCAGTCTTGAGCAGGTGTCACAGTTTAATTACCTTGGGAGCTATGTAACAGATAATGGTGATGTGCGGCATGAGATTAACAGACGAATAGGGATTGCTGCCGGGACTTTTAAGAATCTATGGAGATTGTGGAGAAATAGGCGTATACACCTAAAGACTAAAATTAGACTGTATAATAGTTTGGTTCTTTCTAGGGTTAGTTATGGTAGTGAAACTTGGACACTTTGTAAACAAGATAACAGGAAACTAGATGCTTTTGATTCTAGATGCTTACACAGTATCTTGGGTATTAGGTGGTTCAACTTTTTAAGTAATGATGAGGTTAGGCAAAGGAGTCTGCAACCTCCTTTGAGTAGCATATTCTGCAGAGAGAGACTCCATTGGTTGGGCCATGTTGCCCGTATGGATAATTATAGATTGGCGAATAGGGTTATGAACAGTGTGCCTAAAAGCCTCAGAAAGAAAGAGGGGGAGATCTAGGATGCGGTGGGCAGACAATGCCAAACAGGACTTTGTTAGAATTGATGTGTAGTGGCCAGATGCAGAAGATATAACTTAGGACAGATATGCTCGGAGAACTAAATTGCACGGTCTGGTTGGACCTCCGTAGCCCTGGCTGCTTGATGATGATGATAATAATTGTGAAAAAAATAAGTAGAAATATAAAATATTTTTCATTTTAATTTTAACCTTTTAATCAGTTTTTAGTAGTAAAAAATAAGCACTATGCGTTTTTTGATTATTTTTTTACGTATTCTCTATCTTTAATATTTTTTTAAAGAGAAGAAGCCCTTATTGCTTATTTGTTTCTTAATAAAATTATTTATTCCTTTTCTGACCTTATTGCTCATTTATTCCTTAACAATTCTTGAATTTTTTTTCCTAAATTTGGGATCCCTGATTTTTATTTCTCACCTCCTATAATGTGGCCTGTGTTTATAAATACGATTTGTAACGAATTTGTAAAATGTTTGAAAAACACCCCATGACAACCTAGAAGCTTTATATAACTTCTCCTGGTTTCTCTTAGAACATAGAAAACACTTACACAAAGACTCTCCCTTTGGTTTAGTAGTCAGGTACGCTAACCACTAGCCCATCCCTACCTGGTCAGTCAGGTCAGGTGCTAACCACTAGACCAGCTAGGGATGAGCTAGTGGTTGGTCACCTGATTAGTGTTAGCCTAGGCCTAAATGAATGAGTCATCGGGTTTATAATGATGTAGCCCACGAACTTTCAATTTCTGCTACTTAATATTTTTCGTTCCAAATAACATTAACAGTTTAATTTTGTCATAAAATGATTTTAATTAATAATATAAGAATAAAATAAATGATTAGCGACAGGCATTTTATGATTAAATGCCGTATGATCAGTCAGAGAGGTTTTTTCCCCAAATCCGGCGCTTGCTCAAAAGTTGCCGAAATTTTTCGATCGAAATCAGGTTCAGTAACTTCGTAATCGTGGGGGGAGGGGGGAGGGGCAAGTACGTGCTCAAAAAGTTGAGCCCGGACTCGTCTCTAATACATATATATTTATTGTATAATCAGTGACCTAGCCAATGGTGGAATTGGAAATTTAATTCCAACCCTTGGGAAAATTTCCTTTGAAAAAAATCATTAGTTCATCAATTTATATCAGTAATTTTGAAACCACCACCTCTAACTTGTAGAAATTCTGACTTTTGTTTTTCCATCAAAAACTGTGTTGTTTCAGAGTAAAAGCCTT
Organism: Ryuthela nishihirai; assembly: GCA_038380435.1. Lineage (NCBI taxonomy): Eukaryota > Metazoa > Arthropoda > Arachnida > Araneae > Heptathelidae > Ryuthela > Ryuthela nishihirai. The sequence continues at coordinate 67,000,803 of JAWZYU010000015.1, read as the reverse complement.
TTTTTTAGAAATAACTATATTCGGAAATGATTAAACCAAACTAAAGCTGACATTTTCAGAGCTACATGAAGATGGATTTGAGGGGAAACTTGGAATTTTTTGGGACCTTGGAAGGAAAGAAATTTTTAAAAATGGTTAATTCTGATAAGAAAATACTAACTTTAACACTTTTCTGATTTTATTGCTTATTTATTCCTTAATAATTCTTGAATTTTTTTTCGTAAATTTGGGATCCCTGATTTTTATTTCCCACCTCCTATAATGCGGCTGTGTTTATAAATAAGATTTGTAACGAATTTGTAAAATGTTTGAAAAACAAAAATGGCAATCTCAAAATATCAAAAACTTTTAAATATTTTATATTTATCAATTTCTTTAAGCTGAATTTCCATAATTATAGAGATATCATATACCGTATATTTCCGCAGATAAGACGACCTTCAGATAAGACGAGGTATAAATTTTCGTCAAAGTTTTATAGTTTTGGCATATATCTGTCCTCTAAGACGACCCCAAACTATCACCTATGAATTTAGTTTCGATCGGCGATCATCATCTGGATAATAATACTGTATAGCGTATACGGAATTATGTCCTATTCGCAAACATTCCCACTGATTCGGGCATTCGGGTAATGACCTTGACTATTCACAAAAGCGTCGTATGGGCTATTCTATTTTGTGGACATACCCTACTCTGTACTAGTAAATAATTACGGTTTGTCCGTTTTTTCCTCAGTAGCTCAATAAGCATAACTTTTAATATTTATTTTGTTTTAGTATTGTTTTACTATTACAATATAATGTATTATTTACTATTACAATGTAATGTATTATCATATAGCGTATTTAAATATATGATAGATTTTTCGAATAGTTGTAGTAATAATGGTTTCAATTTATATAAATTTCAATCTAATTTTTTTTGTATCTGTCCTATAAGACGACCCGGATTTTGGGGGCCTTTTTTATGATTCAACTATCGTCTTATCTGCGGAAATATACGGTAATTCAATTTGCTATTTTGTTGTCAGATTGACAGCTTTGCTATTGCTACAGCTATAGCTTACTATTGCTAACTACTAAACAAATGCTTCAATCAACTTTCCTAGTCTATACGTAACTGCTGAATGATGAGTACAAAGACCAGAAAATTGTCTACCTATATTGATTTTTCACGTGAAAAACTTTTAGTCGCTTTATTTTTAATGTTTAATAAGAGAATGAGAAGGGAGGATAGGAATTTCCCGGGTCAACAGTTGAAGACAGGTAGTAGTCCTAAACAAAACACAGACACATAGATGATTGAGTCCTACCTGTCGCGTCGGGGGCATGCACCATGTCAATCTACGCTCGTAGCGAAGAGGAAGAAAGAGATTTAGAAACGGAACTGAGAGAAATCCTGTGCACCGGCGGCACGCACCTTATCTGAGAACGAGGATGCATCTCTGGCACGTCATACTGTCATTTCCGGTGGAAGCGATCTTATCGTTTTCAAGGCAGAAGAGATGACGACATCATCTCTTCTTGCAACAGAGGCAAAGCCCAGCGGTTTAGCTTTCTAGAGGAATCGGATATGGCCAGGAATGGCAGAAACCAACTGATGAAACAACAACGAATGCGAAGGCTGATCCAGAGGATGGAATACAACTCCTTAAGATGCTCTGAAAAATGGAATATAATTTCAATAAACGTCTATGGGCAAAAACATTTAGCATTAATCCATTAAGACGGGATTACGAAAGGTGGGGTAATCTGATGTTCCTAATCAATCAATCAACTAACTGAGAAAACTCCGCATCAAGGCTCCTTGCCAGATGATCCAAGGCGCAAAAGAGGCCTGACAGTATAAAACTCCATAGAAGAGATCTGAGAGGAAGGCGAGACCTCAGCAAAAGAACAACAGAAAAACATTCGAGACATATTCGGAGCTCGAACCCGGACCTTTTTTGCCCAATAGCCAAGCACGTCTCTTTACTATCATGTAAATTGCCAAATTGATTGGAGAATTATTTTTACATAAAATGGAAACAATGTTTAAAAGCATTGCTTTTTTTTTAAACATTTAATCAATTTCAAATGATTTGAACTCAGATTTTTTAACGAATGGCCGAAACGAAGAGTGGATATAACACAGCCTACGAAAGAGGAGAAAGGTGGATCCAGAAAAGGAGGGATCTGGATGGCCGAAACGAACAGATGGATATAACACAGCCTACGAAACAGAAGGTGAAAGGTGGATCCAGAAGAGGAGGGATCTGAATGGCAGAGGCCAACAGATGGATATAACACAGACTACGAAAGAGAAGGAGAAAGGTGGATCCAGAAGAGGAGGGATCTGAATGGCAGAGGCCAACAGATGGATATAACACAGACTACGAAAGAGAAGGAGAAAGGTGGATCCAGGAAAGGTGGGATCTGGATGGCCGAAACGAACAGATGGATATAACACAACCTACGAAAGAGAAGGTGAAAGGTGGATCCAAAAAAGGTGGGATCTGGATGGCCGAAACGAACAGGTGAATATAACACAACCTACGAAAGAGAAGGAGAAAGGTGGATCCATAAAAGGAGGGATCTGGATGGCCGAAACGAACAGATGGATATAACACAGCCTACGAAAGAGAAGGTGAAAGGTGGATCCAGAAGAGGAGGGATCTGAATGGCAGAGGCCAACAGATGGATATAACACAGACTACGAAAGAGAAGGAGAAAGGTGGATCCAGGAAAGGTGGGATCTGGATGGCCGAAACGAACAGATGGATATAACACAACCTACGAAAGAGAAGGTGAAAGGTGGATCCAAAAAAGGTGGGATCTGGATGGCCGAAACAGGTGAATGAACAGGTGAATATAACACAACCTACGAAAGAGAAGGAGAAAGGTGGATCCAAAAAAGGTGGGATCTGGATGGCCGAAACGAACAGATGGATATAACACAACCTACGAAAGAGAAGGAGAAAGGTGGATCCATAAAAGGAGGGATCTGGATGGCCGAAACGAACAGATGGATATAACACAGCCTACGAAAGAGAAGGTGAAAGGTGGATCCAGAAGAGGAGGGATCTGAATGGCAGAGGCCAACAGATGGATATAACACAGACTACGAAAGAGAAGGAGAAAGGTGGATCCAGGAAAGGTGGGATCTGGATGGCCGAAACGAACAGATGGATATAACACAACCTACGAAAGAGAAGGTGAAAGGTGGATCCAAAAAAGGTGGGATCTGGATGGCCGAAACGAACAGGTGAATATAACACAACCTACGAAAGAGAAGGAGAAAGGTGGATCCATAAAAGGAGGGATCTGGATGGCCGAAACGAACAGATGGATATAACACAGCCTACGAAAGAGAAGGTGAAAGGTGGATCCAGAAGAGGAGGGATCTGAATGGCAGAGGCCAACAGATGGATATAACACAGACTACGAAAGAGAAGGAGAAAGGTGGATCCAGGAAAGGTGGGATCTGGATGGCCGAAACGAACAGATGGATATAACACAACCTACGAAAGAGAAGGTGAAAGGTGGATCCAAAAAAGGTGGGATCTGGATGGCCGAAACGAACAGATGGATATAACACAACCTACGAAAGAGAAGGAGAAAGGTGGATCCATAAAAGGAGGGATCTGGATGGCCGAAACGAACAGATGGATATAACACAGCCTACGAAAGAGAAGGTGAAAGGTGGATCCAGAAGAGGAGGGATCTGAATGGCAGAGGCCAACAGATGGATATAACACAGACTACGAAAGAGAAGGAGAAAGGTGGATCCAGGAAAGGTGGGATCTGGATGGCCGAAACGAACAGATGGATATAACACAACCTACGAAAGAGAAGGTGAAAGGTGGATCCAAAAAAGGTGGGATCTGGATGGCCGAAACAGGTGAATGAACAGGTGAATATAACACAACCTACGAAAGAGAAGGTGAAAGGTGGATCCAAAAAAGGTGGGATCTGGATGGCCGAAACGAACAGGTGAATATAACACAACCTACGAAAGAGAAGGAGAAAGGTGGATCCATAAAAGGAGGGATCTGGATGGCCGAAACGAACAGATGGATATAACACAGCCTACGAAAGAGAAGGTGAAAGGTGGATCCAGAAGAGGAGGGATCTGAATGGCAGAGGCCAACAGATGGATATAACACAGACTACGAAAGAGAAGGAGAAAGGTGGATCCAGGAAAGGTGGGATCTGGATGGCCGAAACGAACAGGTGAATATAACACAACCAACGAAAGAGAAGGAGAAAGGTGGATCCATAAAAGGAGGGATCTGGATGGCCGAAACGAACAGATGGATATAACACAGCCTACGAAAGAGAAGGAGAAAGATGGATCCAGAAAAAATGGGATCTGGATGGCCGAAACGAACAGATGGATATAACACAGCCTACGAAAGAGAAGGAGAAAGATGGATCCAAAAAAGGTGGGATCTGGATGGCCGAAACAGGTGAATGAACAGGTGAATATAACACAACCTACGAAAGAGAAGGAGAAAGGTGGATCCAAAAAAGGTGGGATCTGGATGGCCGAAACGAACAGATGGATATAACACAACCTACGAAAGAGAAGGAGAAAGGTGGATCCATAAAAGGAGGGATCTGGATGGCCGAAACGAACAGATGGATATAACACAGCCTACGAAAGAGAAGGTGAAAGGTGGATCCAGAAGAGGAGGGATCTGAATGGCAGAGGCCAACAGATGGATATAACACAGACTACGAAAGAGAAGGAGAAAGGTGGATCCAGGAAAGGTGGGATCTGGATGGCCGAAACGAACAGATGGATATAACACAACCTACGAAAGAGAAGGTGAAAGGTGGATCCAAAAAAGGTGGGATCTGGATAGCCGAAACGAACAGGTGAATATAACACAACCAACGAAAGAGAAGGAGAAAGGTGGATCCATAAAAGGAGGGATCTGGATGGCCGAAACGAACAGATGGATATAACACAGCCTACGAAAGAGAAGGAGAAAGATGGATCCAGAAAAGGTGGGATCTGGATGGCCGAATCGAACAGATGGATATAACACAGCCTACGAAAGAGGAGAAAGGTGGATCCAGAAATGGAGGGATCTGGAAGGCCGAAAGAAACAGATGGATATAACACAGCCTACGAAAGAGGAGAAAGGTGGATCCAGAAAAGGAGGGAACTGGATGACGGAAAGAAACAGATGGATATAACAAAGCCTACGAAAGAGAAGGAGAAAGGTGGATCCAGAAAAGGTGGGATCTGATGACGGAAACAAACAGATTGATATAAGAAAGCCTACGAAAGAAAAGGTGAAAGATGAATCCAGAAAAGGTGGGATCTGGATGGCCGAAACAAACAGATTGATATAAGAAAGCCTACGAAAGAGAAGGAGAAAGGTGGATCCAGAAAAGGTGGGATCTGGATGGCCGAAACAAACAGATTGATATAAGAAAGCCTACGAAAGAGAAGGAGACAGGTGGATCCAGAAAAGGTGGGATCTGGATGGCCGAAACAAACAGATTGATATAAGAAAGCCTACGAAAGAAAAGGTGAAAGATGGATCCAGAAAAGGTGGGATCTGGATGGCCGAAACAAACAGATTGATATAAGAAAGCCTACGAAAGAGAAGGAGAAAGGTGGATCCAGAAAAGGTGGGATCTGGATGGCCGAAACAAACAGTTTGATATAAGAAAGCCTACGAAAGAAAAGGGGAAAGATGAATCCAGAAAAGGTGGGATCTGGATGGCCGAAACAAACAGATTGATATAAGAAAGCCTACGAAAGAGAAGGAGAAAGGTGGATCCAGAAAAGGTGGGATCTGGATGGCCGAAACAAACAGATTGATATAAGAAAGCCTACGAAAGAGAAGGAGAAAGGTGGATCCAGAAAAGGTGGGATCTGGATGGCCGAAACAAACAGATTGATATAAGAAAGCCTACGAAAGAGAAGGAGAAAGGTGGATCCAGAAAAGGTGGGATCTGGATGGCCGAAACAAACAGATTGATATAAGAAAGCCTACGAAAGAGAAGGAGAAAGGTGGATCCAGAAAAGGTGGGATCTGGATGGCCGAAACAAACAGATTGATATAAGGAAGCCTACGAAAGAGAAGGAGAAAGGTGGATCCAGAAAAGGTGGGATCTGGATGGCCGAAACAAACAGATTGATATAAGAAAGCCTACGAAAGAAAAGGTGAAAGATGGATCCAGAAAAGGTGGGATCTGGATGGCCTAAACAAACAGATTGATATAAGAAAGCCTACGAAAGAGAAGGAGAAAGGTGGATCCAGAAAAGGTGGGATCTGGATGGCCGAAACAAACAGATTGATATAAGAAAGCCTACGAAAGAGAAGGAGAAAGGTGGATCCAGAAAAGGTGGGATCTGGATGGCCGAAACAAACAGATTGATATAAGAAAGCCTACGAAAGAGAAGGAGAAAGGTGGATCCAGAAAAGGTGGGATCTGGATGGCCGAAACAAACAGATTGATATAAGGAAGCCTACGAAAGAGAAGGAGAAAGGTGGATCCAGAAAAGGTGGGATCTGGATGGCCGAAACAAACAGATTGATATAAGAAAGCCTACGAAAGAAAAGGTGAAAGATGGATCCAGAAAAGGTGGGATCTGGATGGCCGAAACAAACAGATTGATATAAGAAAGCCTACGAAAGAGAAGGAGAAAGGTGGATCCAGAAAAGGTGGGATCTGGATGGCCGAAACAAACAGATTGATATAAGAATGCCTACGAAAGAGAAGGAGAAAGGTGGATCCAGAAAAGGTGGGATCTGGATGGCCGAAACAAACAGATTGATATAAGAAAGCCTACGAAAGAAAAGGTGAAAGATGGATCCAGAAAAGGTTTGATCTGGATGGCCGAAACAAACAGATTGATATAAGAAAGCCTACGAAAGAGAAGGAGAAAGGTGGATACAGAAAAGGTGGGATCTGGATGGCCGAAACAAACAGATTGATATAAGAAAGCCTACGAAAGAGCAGGAGAAAGGTGGATCCAGAAAAGGTGAGATCTGGATGGCCGAAACAAACAGATTGATATAAGAAAGTCTACGAAAGAGAAGGAGAAAGGTGGATCCAGAAAAGGTGGGATCTGGATGGCCGAAACAAACAGATTGATATAAGAAAGCCTACGAAAGAGAAGGAGAAAGGTGGATCCAGAAAAGGTGGGATCTGGATGGCCGAAACAAACAGATTGATATAAGAAAGCCTACGAAAGAGAAGAAAAAAGGTGGATCCAGAAAAGGTGGGATCTGGATGGCCGAAACAAACAGATTGATATAAGAAAGCCTACGAAAGAAAAGGTGAAAGATGGATCCAGAAAAGGTGGGATCTGGATGGCCGAAACAAACAGATTGATATAAGAAAGCCTACGAAAGAGAAGGAGAAAGGTGGATACAGAAAAGGTGGGATCTGGATGGCCGAAACAAACAGATTGATATAAGAATGCCTACGAAAGAGAAGGTTTAGATTGATTAGATTGTTTTACCTCTGAGCGGCACTTTTTTGCACACTATGGGCTAAATGGCCAGGTCACAAGGACCCCGAAGGCTCAGAGAAGGTTGGGGGAGGGGACCCACTGGAACAGCTGTTGGGAGACAGATGGTAGCCTCCCGTCAAGGCCATCCAGTGTGTTCTTTAACGTGCACAGGGTATGGCTCTCCCGCACACGGGGCCACGGCTTAACGTCCCATCCGACGGACGGCGGCCTTTCCAAGCCCATCGGTGTCCCCTACTGACCGCGGGCAGGGCGGGGAATTTTGCGGAGATAAATCTCAACGCTGACCCAGCTGGGACTCGAACCTGGGAACTACAGATTACGAGCCTGGCGCGCTACCGACTGAGCCACCCCCGCCCCCGAAAGAGAAGGAGAAAGGTGGATCCAGAAAAGGTGGGATCTGGATGGCCGAAACAAACAGATTGATATAAGAAAGCCTACGAAAGAGAAGGAGAAAGGTGGATCCAGAAAAGGTGGGATCTGGATGGCCGAAACAAACAGATTGATATAAGAAAGCCTACGAAAGAGAAGAAAAAAGGTGGATCCAGAAAAGGTGGGATCTGGATGGCCGAAACAAACAGATTGATATAAGAAAGCCTACGAAAGAAAAGGTGAAAGATGGATCCAGAAAAGGTGGGATCTGGATGGCCGAAACAAACAGATTGATATAAGAAAGCCTACGAAAGAGAAGGAGAAAGGTGGATACAGAAAAGGTGGGATCTGGATGGCCGAAACAAACAGATTGATATAAGAATGCCTACGAAAGAGAAGGAGAAAGGTGGATACAGAAAAGGTGGGATCTGGATGGCCGAAACAAACAGATTGATATAAGAAAGCCTACGAAAGAGAAGGAGAAAGGTGGATCCAGAAAAGGTGGGATCTGGATGGCCGAAACAAACAGATTGATATAAGAAAGCCTACGAAAGAGAAGGAGAAAGGTGGATCCAGAAAAGGTGGGATCTGGATGGCCGAAACAAACAGATTGATATAAGAAAGCCTACGAAAGAGAAGAAAAAAGGTGGATCCAGAAAAGGTGGGATCTGGATGGCCGAAACAAACAGATTGATATAAGAAAGCCTACGAAAGAGAAGAAAAAAGGTGGATCCAGAAAAGGTGGGATCTGGATGGCCGAAACAAAAAGATTGATATAAGAAAGCCTACGAAAGAGAAGGAGAAAGGTGGATCCAGAAAAGGTGGGATCTGGATGGCCGAAACAAACAGATTGATATAAGAAAGCCTACGAAAGAAAAGGTGAAAGATGGATCCAGAAAAGGTTTGATCTGGATGGCCGAAACAAACAGATTGATATAAGAAAGCCTACGAAAGAGAAGGAGAAAGGTGGATCCAGAAAAGGTGGGATCTGGATGGCCGAAACAAACAGATTGATATAAGAAAGCCTACGAAAGAGAAGGAGAAAGGTGGATCCAGAAAAGGTGGGATCTGGATGGCCGAAACAAACAGATTGATATAAGAAAGCCTACGAAAGAGAAGGAGAAAGGTGGATCCAGAAAAGGTGGGATCTGGATGGCCGAAACAAACAGATTGATATAAGAAAGCCTACGAAAGAGAAGGAGAAAGGTGGATCCAGAAAAGGTGGGATCTGGATGGCCGAAACAAACAGATTGATATAAGGAAGCCTACGAAAGAGAAGGAGAAAGGTGGATCCAGAAAAGGTGGGATCTGGATGGCCGAAACAAACAGATTGATATAAGAAAGCCTACGAAAGAGAAGGAGAAAGGTGGATCCAGAAAAGGTGGGATCTGGATGGCCGAAACAAACAGATTGATATAAGAAAGCCTACGAAAGAGAAGGAGAAAGGTGGATCCAGAAAAGGTGGGATCTGGATGGCCGAAACAAACAGATTGATATAAGGAAGCCTACGAAAGAGAAGGAGAAAGGTGGATCCAGAAAAGGTGGGATCTGGATGGCCGAAACAAACAGATTGATATAAGAAAGCCTACGAAAGAAAAGGTGAAAGATGGATCCAGAAAAGGTGGGATCTGGATGGCCGAAACAAACAGATTGATATAAGAAAGCCTACGAAAGAGAAGGAGAAAGGTGGATCCAGAAAAGGTGGGATCTGGATGGCCGAAACAAACAGATTGATATAAGAATGCCTACGAAAGAGAAGGAGAAAGGTGGATCCAGAAAAGGTGGGATCTGGATGGCCGAAACAAACAGATTGATATAAGAAAGCCTACGAAAGAAAAGGTGAAAGATGGATCCAGAAAAGGTTTGATCTGGATGGCCGAAACAAACAGATTAATATAAGAAAGCCTACGAAAGAGAAGGAGAAAGGTGGATACAGAAAAGGTGGGATCTGGATGGCCGAAACAAACAGATTGATATAAGAAAGCCTACGAAAGAGAAGGAGAAAGGTGGATCCAGAAAAGGTGAGATCTGGATGGCCGAAACAAACAGATTGATATAAGAAAGTCTACGAAAGAGAAGGAGAAAGGTGGATCCAGAAAAGGTGGGATCTGGATGGCCGAAACAAACAGATTGATATAAGAAAGCCTACGAAAGAGAAGGAGAAAGGTGGATCCAGAAAAGGTGGGATCTGGATGGCCGAAACAAACAGATTGATATAAGAAAGCCTACGAAAGAGAAGAAAAAAGGTGGATCCAGAAAAGGTGGGATCTGGATGGCCGAAACAAACAGATTGATATAAGAAAGCCTACGAAAGAAAAGGTGAAAGATGGATCCAGAAAAGGTGGGATCTGGATGGCCGAAACAAACAGATTGATATAAGAAAGCCTACGAAAGAGAAGGAGAAAGGTGGATACAGAAAAGGTGGGATCTGGATGGCCGAAACAAACAGATTGATATAAGAATGCCTACGAAAGAGAAGGTTTAGATTGATTAGATTGTTTTACCTCTGAGCGGCACTTTTTTGCACACTATGGGCTAAATGGCCAGGTCACAAGGACCCCGAAGGCTCAGAGAAGGTTGGGGGAGGGGACCCACTGGAACAGCTGTTGGGAGACAGATGGTAGCCTCCCGTCAAGGCCATCCAGTGTGTTCTTTAACGTGCACAGGGTATGGCTCTCCCGCACACGGGGCCACGGCTTAACGTCCCATCCGACGGACGGCGGCCTTTCCAAGCCCATCGGTGTCCCCTACTGACCGCGGGCAGGGCGGGGAATTTTGCGGAGATAAATCTCAACGCTGACCCAGCTGGGACTCGAACCTGGGAACTACAGATTACGAGCCTGGCGCGCTACCGACTGAGCCACCCCCGCCCCCGAAAGAGAAGGAGAAAGGTGGATCCAGAAAAGGTGGGATCTGGATGGCCGAAACAAACAGATTGATATAAGAAAGCCTACGAAAGAGAAGGAGAAAGGTGGATCCAGAAAAGGTGGGATCTGGATGGCCGAAACAAACAGATTGATATAAGAAAGCCTACGAAAGAGAAGAAAAAAGGTGGATCCAGAAAAGGTGGGATCTGGATGGCCGAAACAAACAGATTGATATAAGAAAGCCTACGAAAGAAAAGGTGAAAGATGGATCCAGAAAAGGTGGGATCTGGATGGCCGAAACAAACAGATTGATATAAGAAAGCCTACGAAAGAGAAGGAGAAAGGTGGATACAGAAAAGGTGGGATCTGGATGACCGAAACAAACAGATTGATATAAGAATGCCTACGAAAGAGAAGGAGAAAGGTGGATACAGAAAAGGTGGGATCTGGATGGCCGAAACAAACAGATTGATATAAGAAAGCCTACGAAAGAGAAGGAGAAAGGTGGATCCAGAAAAGGTGGGATCTGGATGGCCGAAACAAACAGATTGATATAAGAAAGCCTACGAAAGAGAAGGAGAAAGGTGGATCCAGAAAAGGTGGGATCTGGATGGCCGAAACAAACAGATTGATATAAGAAAGCCTACGAAAGAGAAGAAAAAAGGTGGATCCAGAAAAGGTGGGATCTGGATGGCCGAAACAAACAGATTGATATAAGAAAGCCTACGAAAGAGAAGAAAAAAGGTGGATCCAGAAAAGGTGGGATCTGGATGGCCGAAACAAAAAGATTGATATAAGAAAGCCTACGAAAGAGAAGGAGAAAGGTGGATCCAGAAAAGGTGGGATCTGGATGGCCGAAACAAACAGATTGATATAAGAAAGCCTACGAAAGAAAAGGTGAAAGATGGATCCAGAAAAGGTTTGATCTGGATGGCCGAAACAAACAGATTGATATAAGAAAGCCTACGAAAGAGAAGGAGAAAGGTGGATCCAGAAAAGGTGGGATCTGGATGGCCGAAACAAACAGATTGCTATAAGAAAGCCTACGAAAGAAAAGGTGAAAGATGAATCCAGAAAAGGTGGGATCTGGATGGCCGAAACAAACAGATTGATATAAGAAAGCCTACGAAAGAGAAGGAGAAAGGTGGATCCAGAAAAGGTGGGATCTGGATGGCCGAAACAAACAGATTGATATAAGAAAGCCTACGAAAGAGAAGGAGAAAGGTGGATCCAGAAAAGGTGGGATCTCAATGGTCGAATCGAACAGATTGATATAAGAAAGCCTACGAAAGAATAGGTGAAAGATGGATCCAGAAAAGGTTGGATCTGGATGGCCGAAACAAACAGATTGATATAAGAAAGCCTACGAAAGAGAAGGAGAAAGGTGGATCCAGAAAAGGTGGGATCTGGATGGCCGAAACAAACAGATTGATATAAGAAAGCCTACGAAAAAGAAGGAGAAAGGTGGATCCAGAAAAGGTGGGATCTGGATGGCCGAAACAAACAGACTGATATAAGAAAGCCTACGAAAGAGAAGGAGAAAGGTGGATCCAGAAAAGGTGGGATCTGGATGGCCGAAACAAACAGATTGATATAAGAAAGCCTACGAAAGAGAGGGAGAAAGGTGGATCCAGAAAAGGTGGGATCTGGATGGCCGAAACAAACAGATTGATATAAGAAAGCCTACGAAAGAGAAGGAGAAAGGTGGATCCAGAAAAGGTGGGATCTGGATGGCCAAAACAAACAGATTGATATAAGAAAGCCTACGAAAGAGAAGGAGAAAGGTGGATCCAGAAAAGGTGGGATCTGGATGGCCGAAACAAACAGATTGATATAAGAAAGCCTACGAAAGAAAAGGTGAAAGATGGATCCAGAAAAGGTGGGATCTGGATGGCCGAAACAAACAGATTGATATAAGAAAGCCTACGAAAGAGAAGGAGAAAGGTGGATCCAGAAAAGGTGGGATCTGGATGGCCGAAACAAACAGATGAATGTAACAAAGCCTACGAAAGAGAAGAAGGTGGATTCAGAGAAGGAGAGATATCTGGATTGGCGAGTGACCCAAATTCCCGTACTAATTCGTTAATGCTGAATATATTTTTGTTTGCAAATGTTAAAATTATTTTACCATTTTTCGAAGCTTCGTACGGGAGCGATCCCCATTCTCTGATCCCCTTTGGCATTCGTAACTTCTGATGAGTCATTTGCTTGTTTCGGCTATTTGTTAGAAAGTTTCAATTTAAATAATTTTGGATACGTCAGCAGATATTTTGACTTATAACTGCAATTTTATGAAATGTTTCATCAATTCAAAACATAATTACAATATAGTTTATTTTTGTGATAATTTTCTCTGAGTGCATTTAATTTGAGCGAACACAATGAGGATTTGATGCCGGAAAAACCTACGCAGCAAAAAAACCGGAAAGCAGAACGCGCTTTGAAAACGAGTCATTGCCAGATTGGGTCAGATATTCTCTTTTCACAATCAGACATCGAAAAATACTTATTTCTGTGGGTCGGGGGTGGCTCAGTCGGTAGCGCGTCAGGTTCGTAATCTGTAGTTCCCAGGTTCGAGTCCCAGCTGGGTCAGCGTTGAGATTTATATCCGCAAAATTCCCCGCCGTGTCCACGGTCAGTAGGGGACACCGACGGGCTTGGAAAGGCCGCCGTCCGTCGGATGGGCCGTGGATATAACACAGCCTGCCTTAAGCCGTGGCCCCGTGTACGGGAGAGCCATACCCTGTGCATGTTAAAGAACACGCTGGATGGCCTTGACGGGAGGCTACCATCTGTCTCCCAACAGCTGTTCCAGTGGGTCCCCTCCCCCAACCTTCTCTGAGCCTTCGGGGTCCATGTGACCTGGCCATTTAGCCCATGGTGTGCAAAAAAGTGCCGCTCAGAGGTAAAACAACCCAACCCAACTTATTTCTGTGTTCTACTTCTGATAGATGTTTGCGTTTGACTTTCGAGGAGATTTGTCAGACGCCAAAGGTAAGTAGCTAGATGAAGAATAATGACGTCATTAAGCCCTTTTTTGTGAAGATTAAAAAAATGAATAAAATAAATACCCCCTCAAGCAGCTTCTTGCCACAGAGGTCTGACAGGAGCCTGCCAGTTTATATGCCAAAGTAAAAGATCTGAGAGGATGGCAGGACCTCAGCAGAAAAACAACACATACATCCATGCGTTACCCGGGGCTCGAACCCAGGTCCCGTAGATCAGTAGCCAAGCGTGCTAACCACTCGGCCACGGGACGGCACTTGTGAAGATTAAGGCCCCTTTAATAAAATAGCCAAAACGCCCAATTAAAGTGTTTATGTAAAACCAGAGAACATCGTTAAATAATTGAATGTTGAAAGCTGAAAGTGAAAATAAGTGTGCTCTAGGATAATGTCGTATTTATCTAATACATATCCCCGTCATCCCTTAGACATCACATCTAATTATAACTAATTGGATTTAGCGCCCTAAATCTTCTCGTACCCCAATGTCTCAGTCCGAGTGATGCCACTGCTGAGGAAGGCGTCGGTCGTATTTATGTTCGTGTTCGAATAATGTTGAAACTTCTGCAACAATAAAATTCCAGTTCGCGTTTCTTTCCCTTTTCCCATATTTCTAAGGTGAAAGGAAAATCGAAATTTGAAGATAGGAGACTTATTTCCATCTGGAGACTTATTTCCATCTGGAATCCGCTTTGGAAAAAGCAAAGTGATGCTGTTGCCAGATTCGTATCTGCAACAGATGCAAATGATTTGCATCGTCTATCGATCGGCAGACGACAGCTTTCTATAATGGGTGGCCACAATGACGTCGATCCAGCGACGACGGTTCGGACTCGTTGTCATTAGGAAGACGAATGCTAATTGCCACGCTCTTGCGATTTAATGATTAACGACGAGAATGGTTTCCGAGGAATTAAGCTTAGCTCTTCCAATCGAAAGCCTCTCCGAAATAAATGCATCGATCTGTTTGTGCTCTCCAGCCAACCATACCAGGAATAAATTTCGCGGGGAAGGCAGAAGAAATGATTTCAATGCTATTAGCAATTGCGTCAGGTGGAACTCAGATCTGCTCTATGTGTGTAGAAACAGAGATTTTTTTTATTTGGGCGGAGGATATATTGTTTAGCTTAGGAGTTATGAGAAAATTTCTTTCAATGTTTCCTTCCGTACTTGCTTATTCTTGTGATGCCTTCAGAAGAATTATTAGCAAAGCCTTTCAATAGGAAACCGACTGGCGTGAATCATTTAAAAACTACATGTGCAGTAGTTAAGCAAGCCTTTTCATATGCGTCCTTTGTTAAACAATACGAATATTTTCAGTGGGCCTCAAACTGCAGATCTGCAATATCTGAGCGCAATGTGTCGTGATCTAAATCGAAAGATTGTCCCATACTCCTCACAGAGATGGGGCGGGGGGGTGGCTCAGTCGGTAGCGCGCCAGGCTCGTAATCTGTAGTTCCCAGGTTCGAGTCCCAGCTGGGTCAGCGTTCAGATTTATCTCCGCAAAAATTCCCCGCCCTGCCCACGGTCAGTAGGGGACACCGATGGGATTGGAAAGGCCGCCGTCCGTCGGATGGGACGTTAAGCCGTGGCCCCGTGTGCAGGAGAACCATACCCTGTGCACGTTAAAGAACACGCTGGATGGCCTTGACGGGAGGCTACCATCTGTCTCCCAACAGCTGTTCCAGTGGGTCCCCTCCCCCAACCTTCTCTGAGCCTTCGGGGTCCATGTGACCTGGCCATTTAGCCCCTGGTGTGAAAGTGCCGCTTAGAGGTAAATCAACCCAACCTCACAGAGATAAAATTTCGCGACAATCGTCATTTTATGAAATCCCTCTATTCCTTTAATTATTGCTTCACAAGATCCATATTCCCCAATATGTCAGAAAATATGCTTCTCTATGAAATTTGAACGCAAGTAGTATGAATCATTCATGATGTAAAGCAATCTTCTGTGAAGTCACACTCATTCCTCAAAATTATCTTATACATTTTGATTAAATAGACTATAAACTAACTAAAATATAAATAGAGAGAGAGAGTGATAAAAAAACTCTAGTCATGTTTTGTACTCCAGCGGGGAATTGAGAAACGGATCAAGAAAAAAAAAGCTTAAACATAATGTTAAAGAGTAACATTTAAAATTGAAATATTTTCGAATAAAATGATAATTCAATTGTAAAAACCTACATTAAGTGAATGCAAAAAAAAAATGAAATGAATTAACTACGTCATTCAAGTTTTATTTTGTCCTACAATATGCGGTATTAATGTAATTATTATGTACAATGAGAGCGGGGTCTAAGGGAGGCACAAGAGGGCCATGCCCCTCTTTTCAGAATGTTAGTAAGGATAATAGAGGCAAAAATTATTAAAATTATTTATATTTCATGCATTTTTAAAGAAATTTTTTTAAAGACGTAAAACCGAGAGGAAAATATCACACTAAATTGAAAATCCAATTTCTTGCCTCCCCCCCCCCTTCCTCCTACCCTCGAAAAAAATGTATTCGAAAGGAAAAAGATTGTTACTTTTTAAAATAATAATTTCATCAAAAATTCCATCCTTCAGACTGAATTTTCAAAAGTCCCTCTATTTATTTATTTATTTATTTTCCTTTCTTTTTTGAGTGTGGCCACCTTAATCAAATGCCAGTCAGTCATGGCCATCCCGTGGCCGAGTGGTTAGTGCGCTTGGCTACTCATCTAAGGGACCTGGGTTCCAGCCCCGGATAAAGCATGGACGTTTGTTTTTCTGCTGAGGTCCTGACATCCTCACAGATCTTCTGCTATGGCGTATTACACTTACACCCTCCTGTCAGACCTCTGTGGCAAGCAGCTGCTTGAGGGGGTATTTATTTATATTTTCTACATTCAGATAAAATTTTCCAAAGTCCCTGGATCTTCTTCTTTAAATCTGATCGTTCTGCTCTTGAGTGTTTCAGTGTGCTTTGACGAAAATTAGATCTCATTTTCTGTTGGTTACTATTTTATGAAGCTAATGTTTCCTTCGAATAGAAGGCGAAATCGCTTAATGCGTCGTTTCTCAAAGTTGTTGGCACTGCAACTTTCAAAAATAATATTTAAATTTGCGCAATCTTCAATGATATTAAGGTACTTTATTTGAAAGTACATTTGTATATAAATTAATTTTTGAAGGAAAAAAAAACATTTTAGTAATATGACTACAATTTTTATGAAATTGAAAACTCCTAACTATAAAAAGACTATTTTCAAAGTTAAAGCTATCAATAGCGTTTCAGGAGAAAGATGACTTTTTCTTTTCTTTGCGTAAATTTTAAAAACTTTGCTTCATTTTTGATACTGCCAGTCTCATTTTGCAATTCGTATTAACATTCGGGGCGGGGGTGGCTCAATCGGTAGCGCGGCAGGCTCGTAATCTGCAGTTCCCAGGTTCGAGTCCCAGCTAGGTAAGCGTTGAGATTTATCTCCGCAAAATTCCCCGCCCTGCCCACGGTCAGTAGGGGACACCGATGGGCTTGAGAAAGACCGCCGTCCGGCGGATGGGACATTAAGCCGTGGCCCCGTGTGCGAGAGAAAGCCATACCCTGTGCACGTTAAAGAACACGCTGGATGGCCTTGACGGGAGGCTACCATCTGTCTCGCAACAGCTGTTCCAGTGGGTCCCCTCCCCCAACCTTCTCTGAGCCTTCGGGGTCCCTGTGACCTGGCCATTTAGCCCATGGCGTGCAAAAAAGTGCCACTCAGAGGTAAAATAACCCAACCCAACGTATTAACATTCCTTCGAAATTTACTCTTTATCGCTGTAATTGCTGAAAAGTTTGAAGGTTTATAAGATTACGCAATCTACTTCCACGAACACAAAGCTTTTGCGTTGGGGAATTAAGCATTTTAATTCTCAGAGAATTTCGGAGAGAAAAGCCCAAACCCCTATTTGTTAATCCATCCACACCCAGAGATTTGAACCTTTCGAGGTCTTTGACCTGTTCGATTAATTTGAGCCGATAAATCATCGATTGCAAGAGAACGGAATTGCTTCATCTCAGAGAGATATTCATTTACACGTTAATTAGGATGTTCATTTCATCAAGTTATTATGGCCTTCAAAGTTTTTCGTTTTTCAAACTCAGAGACTCATATAAATACATGGCACTTTTGGCGCTGTTTTCGATGCTTCTGATCTAAATATATGCCTTGTCACGCACCTACGGAATCGCTTTAACTAAGCCAACTTTGTTCCGAACACCTGTATTATCTTGCAGCTGTGGCAACAGGTGGAGAACACGCGCAGATACGTGTAGCTTGGCAACGCCAGACTTGCCATAACAGCCAAGCAGCCACTTGTTTGGGTCGCGAACGTCAAAAGCCGAACGGATGCAGTGGACAGGAATTGTTTAAAATGACTTTTTCGAACTGAGACTTTAAAATGAATGCCACTCCCCTTTGCATAATTAATTTAGTTTATTATTAAATAACACTGTGAACTATTTTCGCTCAGTTAATTATGCTAGAAGATTTTCGATTCGATTCTGCCATCTCTGTGGTCTCTAATATACCTTTGACACCGAGATATACAGGGTGGTTCAAAAGTAGGTTTACTACTTTTCAAGCAGGTTTATTTTTTTTAATGGAGGCTATTAATTTAATTTATTAAATTTATTGATTAAGTAAAGGAGGGGAAGAGACTGGATTTTCATTGTGGTACTTCCTCTGCGTTTCAGAGATCTTCAAAAATTCATTCAGAAATACCTGAAATATGCAGAAGTCGAATAATTTTTTGCCATCTTTACCCTCACGAGCATTCTCAAAGGGGAATCTCCTTTCCCTCTGAACAATAACGTATAACGAAAGCATGAAAGATACTGAAGTAGAATATAAACAATATAATTTTAATAAAATTAATTATTTTAATAAGAATTATTCGTTTTGCAGAAGTTGGACTTTTTGTCCTCTATACGTTCTTTTTCTCGTTTGTCATCAGTAGCTTGTTGGTTCTAGTGTGCCCATGTCCGGCCTAGCCAATTACCTTTGTTCCTGCGACTTACAGATGACCATATACGTGAATATCGCCTAGGGGCCAGAAAAACGGGAAGATTGGTTCGATTGATCTGTTACGTAAGGCATTCCTCTGAGTCATTGTCCCAGTGGGAAATCTCACGAAGGGCCGGTCTGTCCCAACAGCTGACTCGCGTAAATAAGTCTCATATATTTTTTTGGCTACCTGCGAGGAAAAGCTCTTAAGCTAATCCGTTTATGGATGGCTTTTAATTTCCTTTCGTTGCCATTGTCGTGCAGGAACACGAGCTCCTTTAAGGACAAAACTTCCAAACGATTCCCCATCGTGTCCAGTACGATGTTCCTTCGCCAAGGCAATTGTTAAGGTGAAAAATATTTTCACCCATTTCCAGTAACAATGAACAATTGCTGGAGAAAAAGGCTGTTTTGTTTCGAAAAAAGTCGGAAAAATATGACGGGAAAAGAAATCAATCGAAGAGGAAGAATGTCTTTTGTGCGTTTTTCAGGAGAGTTGGCGGGGGGGGGGGGGGATGAAGATTCTGAGAGGACAAGTCTTCCCACAAAAGAAGAAATGCAATATGCGCATCTCTCTCTCTGTAATCCCCCTCCTCCCTACAACACTTCGGGAATGTGTGGATGTGAAGATTCCAAAAGAATGTGTTTACTTGACGAAAGAGCCTTTGCTGCAAACGAAATCGTGATACGCTTGTGGCGTCCTCTGTAGAGAAATGCAAGCAGTGGAAATACGATGCGAAAGCAGAAGAAAGATTTCTTTATGCTTTGAGATTATTTTGCTCTTTCCAAGTTTAAGAATTTCAACAGCAAATCATCATTCCCCCCCCCATTTGATGTCTTTCTTCCCTGACCACAGAAGATCCACAAAATGCAGTTGTCACGAAGCCAGCCGCGAATCAACTGAATAAATAACCGTTCTGTTGGCGAATGCACTCACCTCTACCTTTACATTCCCCTCTATTGCTGATTTTGCTGCAGCAGATATGCCAACGGTGATCCCAAGACTAATGAGCTACATAGGCTCTGACCGCAATGGCAGCTCCATTAATCACCAGGGGATTTGCAATCAAAATTTCGAGAGCTTTCGGAAAGATTTCAAAATTTGTTGGGGGGTCAGAGATGCTTAAAATGTCACTGCTAACAGATAGAGCGTCTGGTTTATGGCTCAAAAATTACGTCTTTCCATTTTGCATATGTAGAATAATTGGTATGTAATATTATTAATACAAACTAAGTTTATAATTGATCCTGTGCTTCAATGTGATGTCATAAAGATTGATCTCCCAATGTGTTGTAATTGCAAAAGGCTCCGACAATGTTTACTATGAGTGAAATTTAAACTCGTGCCACTGTTGTCAGATGTTAGGAATTTCTCATTTGAATACTTTCCTTTGCAATTCTTTAGGTTAAATCATGAAACATTTTTAGAAAAGAGTTGCTTTAAGAAGTAATTTCTCTGGGTATTGACCGAGTTCCGGTGTCGAATCAATCAGAAATATTTCAAAAGTTTCACAAGAGATGTTTGACGCTATCGTTGCTTTCTCGTATTAGTTTTCCGTATATGCCATTTAAGACAATAACATAATAAAAGAATTCATTTGGAATTGATTCGATTAATTTTGATTATTCTTTCCTTCTTTGGGAAATTAAAAAGTTGGCAACCCAGTTTTAAACTCATCTTTTCAGGAAAGTTTAATAAGCCTTTTGAGCCTGGCCCAACCAAATGAAAAGATTTTCGCAAAGTAACAAAATCTTCTGCCTACTGGTTGCAGTGATCGCATCAGCCAGCCAAGTGTTACCAGCCACTCTAAAATGGTGACCTACCTGTTCCATTTCACCTATTCTTATTTCAGCGCAAGCGCATTTGTGTCATCTCCATAGTAGATAATATTAAGATTCCCAATGGTGTTCATAATATTAAATATCGTATTGACAATATGAAAGCAGCCGACGTAGCACTCATTCCCATAGTAAATGCTGTGATTGTCCACGTAACACAGCAAATAATGATTACAAATCGAGTATAAAAATTATATGTTAATTTAGATATGACGAGTAATGAATATTAAATTTGAAATTCGTTTATTATTTTTTGCGATTATTTTTGATGGGGTAGTGTCCCAGAGGTCTAAGTTTCTTCTTATTTCTATCCCAAAAAAATATCTAAATACAAATTTCAGTTCAATACATGCCAAAAATAGCGGAACACCAGCATTGTTCACATTGAGCTGCAAGCGGTATTTCGTGAAATGGTCGTCGTGGATCATGAAAACTTTCCATTATGGGTCTCATTAATAAACCTTATACACGAAATTTCAATTCAGTCATGGTAAAATGACTGAGATGGGTTGGGTTGTTGATTCTCTGAGGGGCCGCTTTTTTTTGTACATAATCGACTAAGTGGCCAGGTCACAAGGATCCCAAGTTACAAGGGCCGAGAGTTGGTTCGGGGAAAAGGACCAGCTGGACAGACTCCATTGGTTAACATTGGACAGGAAGACCCCATTGGTTAAACGATGCAAGGAGAGAGAAGCTTTCCGTCAAGGCTGTTCAGTGTGTTCGTTAACGTGCACAGGGTATGGTTCTCCTGCACGTGGGACCACGGAACCATGGACGGCGGCCTTTCCAAGCCCAATGGGTCCCATTTCTCACCAAGGACAGGGTGGAGTTATAGATATAGGAGGGGGGAGAGAAATCTCAATACTGGTACAACTGGGAATCGAACCTGGGAACTGCAGATTACAAGCGTGGCGTGCTATCTACTGAGCTAACACCACCGAAAAATGGGTGAGATTAGGTATTTCCTCAGAGAAATAAAAAAAGCTCTTAAGCTAATCCATTTATTTTTTCTGATTAGCTTAAGAGTGATTTATTTATTTTACAGGTGATTATCTTCCCCATGAAGTAAGGTTTTATTTTATGGGTGAAGATACTAAGCAGTTCGTCGGGCACCAACTGACAAAAAAAAAGCGTTTTTTTAATAAGGGGATAATTCTAATTTTAATATATTTTGAATGATTTTTGCAGAATGATCTGTTATTGTAAAGTATTCTATCTTTCTTAATTTTGAACAACATTGTTTCAGTCGAGAATTAGATACGTTTTGATTGAGATCTTTATTTTCAGCTCCATTTTTTTATAAAAATCTTATTTAAGAAATAAGTGGGCTCTGAATCTGAATCCCTGCAGACATGGAACCATTTCCATTAAAGGGATTGTCGAGTGCGTATACAACTAGAAAAGGAACGTACTCTGCATCAGAACGAACTTAACATCAGTAGCTATTAATTTTAAGAAAATAATACCCCTTCCAGAGTTATCAGAAGCCAGAATTACCTTTCCTATTAATCTCTCTAATGGAAAATAAAACAATAGGAAACAAGGTAAGAATAGCTGCTATTAAAGTTTGTACGAAACTAGCTATTAAGATTTCGCAATTTGTTTTAGGGAAAAGGTTTCTTCGACAAACAAATGTTGTTGAAGAAGAAACGCATCAAAATGAAAATCGAATTATGCAGGATTCAGTTTCTGGCGATCTTTCCGCCGAGCTGCCTTCACTTGAGCGGTGGGAAAAGTGTCGAGGGCTTCCACCAAGCGAAATGAATGGCAGTGGGAGAAGCAGCCGGCGATTTCTGTTCGCTCGCTGATCTTGTTTGCGTGGAATGTCGGAAAGGAAGTTCAGCGATGTCGGAAGCCAGGAACAGGAAACGCTGAATACGACTCCGTAATTAACCTTTAAAGTGGCTTCACTTTGAATATCAGCAAAAAACAACAGATGAGTCTTCTGTTGCTCAACCGCTAGGGGATCGTCCATAAATTACGCCAATTCTGTTTGAATCGAATTTTAATTCTCTCTATTTATCATTATGTAATACTTTTCTCGATCGTCTTTTCCTTCAGGCTTAAGTAACACCTTTCTTTCTGTAAGATCTCCACTTTTTCTTTAATGCTTTATTTAATATGCAATTCAATAGCATAAAATTACAAGGAAGAATATAAAAAATTAGCTTTTTTTTATCATCAGAAAACGAAAAAATATGACAATTTGATGTTACATACTTCCCCTCCCTCCAGGATTTGGGTAATTTTTGAGTGATCGTTATGCAAGTTACGAACAAGCTCTCATTGGAGAAATTTTTAAAATAAGGGTTCTCAACGTGGAGTACGCAGTAAAATTTTTTGGGGTACGCCGTGAGAGCTCAAAAGTCGCTTGATATATGTTATATATTTATATGTTTCATTTCATTCCCATTGTTATACTATAAATATAGTTTTATCTATCTATACAAGGGGTATGACAGTTACATACACATTTCCAGGGGTACGTGAAGCATAAAAGGTTGAGAACCACTGCATTAAACAATATAATTTTAGTAAGTTTTTATTTTGTTATGTTATAAGTACGTTATTGATTATATGTTCGTTTGGCGGCCAGCCCTTCAGTTCTTTCAGTTTTTCTAGGTCTAAGGAAACATCGATACCTTTATCGTTATTTCTTTAGACTTTTTTTTTTGGCGTATTCTATCGATAGGCTCCTGTCAGACTTTTGTGGCAAGCAGCTGCTTGAGAGGAAATTTATTTTTTATGAAGTTATTTGTTTGGTGCACTGACATGCTTATTTATCTATTTCAACAGATAACCTGTATATTTACTATGGATGAATTTTTGATAATAACACAAGCGCGAGTGACCTCCTCATTAATATCTAAATAATTAGCAACAATTGGGAAAAGTTGCCTCTCCTGAAGTATAGATGGCGCAAGGTCCGTCACATCTCAATGAAAGATTTATAGGTCTTACCCTGGAAGATTATTAGCGTCTGATGCATGGTTTAACGGTAGAGCGCTCTGGCATTATCGTCAGCGATAATGTTTTTTTTTTCTAGATTTTTTAAATGATTGTTGAAGTCTATTTCTACAGGAAATCTGTTTATTTACTATGAAACCCTCTCATATTCCTTTTTTTTTTTTACGAAAAGGCATTTAAAATAGAAAATATTCCAAATTCATCCGAAAAATATGGTTTATACTGTCCCTCGTATTACTTATACTAGTGGGCATGGAAAGGGGGTATCACCCTAGTTTATCCCCCTCCCCTCAAAAGGGAGATTATCTCAAATTAAATTTATATTTTAACATTATCTGAGGCTTCTGCATGATAAATAATGCGATCACGAGGGACTCTCAGAGTTCCTGATTTTTTGCCTTGCCAAAAAAATTTAGGGACGCAGGTTGCTTTGTCAGTCGCACTCTGGATTCGTAACCTCGAATTCCCGGGTCACATTTCCCATTGCGCCTGCGTTTAGAACTGTTAACCCCTACTCTGTTCTTTGTGAGAAAGAAGGAACTGTAACTATCCGTTGCATGGGATTCGAAACCGAAACCCGTGTGCAGTCCAACCATACCATGTGCTCGTTAAACAACACATTGTATTTTTTTCACGGTATCTTTTCCTCCGTCTACTAACACCTTTTTAATGAATATCTTTCCGCTTCCAACTCTGAGTCCTTTAGATCCATGTGGCCTGGCTATTTAGCTTATTGTGTGCAAAAAAGCGTCACTAAGAGGTATAGCAACTGAGCAACGCTCCCAAAATTTAGACTCTACTAATGTGGAAACTCTGTCTTGGAATACTCTTGTTTTATTCTTGGAACTCTGTTCGAGGTAAAAAGTTAAAGAATATTTTATAAAATTTAGTTTTCTATATTTTCATTGGCGACAAATCTCTTTCGCAATTAAATTACTTAGAATCCCATTGTCTTAATGTTCATTTCAAGCAGCCAAGGATTTCTGGGAATCAAAACAAAGAATCCAGTCAGATGTGGGAAAAATACCAGAGAATTTCAGAAAAGAATACTTCAGTTAGCTCTTTATTAGAAGACAAATTCATTGAAGCTTTGCTGGGGATTCAGACATTTAATCAGCCGCTTGGCCATTCATTAGGATAACCACTAGGCCACTGCTGGTGTTTCAGTTTTGAATCCATTGATCTATCAGCTTTTAAACGATAGAAGTGTTCCATGAGATGCAGGCTGAAGAATTTAATGACATAACAGATAGAAAAAACTAAAAGAAGGGATTCTGAAATGCATTTAATACAGAAATTAATTTGAACTGACTAAATTTGACAGTTCGGCCGAATTTGTTTGCATTCATAAACAAATATTGGAAGCAGTAATCAGAAATTTCAAATTATGCTCTCAATGGTTGAGTAATTTCTGTGTTCCACCTTGTGGTACATAGTCTGGGTTTGAATCTTAGACAACACGTGAATATATTCTATCTCGGGATTTGCACCGAACATCTCTGGAAGGTAAGTTGTTTGTACACAAGGATAACAACACTTCAGTGGTCTGCCAAAACTCCTCTCAAAACTCGTACGAAATCTAAAAAGAATGTGTAAGGATAATGCTTATGTATTATCACCTAGCGAGGTTTTGTAAACCCTTGGGGATATGACTAATAACGAACAAAAGACGAATAAAATTACATTTTTCATGCACAGTCTTACCATTTTGATTCGATTTCAAAGCAAACTTTTAAGAGTTCTCTAAGCTGCAGAAGATTTCAAAACAAAAAACCGTATGCTCAAAGTTTTCAGATTATTTTTGTGGTCATTTCTTTCAAATGACAAAAATCCCGAAAATATAATTCTTCGTTATTGCTGGGAATTCATTATAATATTATATGCAGTGGCTTCCCAAACCTTAAAATAGTCAGTGTGATAAGTGTTTTGGAAAGAAATCTGATTTGAATCTTAAGTTTTTAAATTCACCCTTTGGTGTGTTGGTGGAGCGTTCTTACCTACAATTTTACCAACGAAAATATATTTTATAATCTTGTCATTACCATTAAGTTATATCCTGCACTAGGGGGTTCTCAACGTGGGGTACGCGGTAAACGTTTTTGGGGTATGCCGTGAGAGCTGAAAAGTCGCTAGATCTAGTAAGAAAGTCGCTAAGTTGGCAACACTGCTACTGATTAATTTCTGAGAACTGAGTGACGAAGCGCGGCGCTGTAGTTCATGTCTGTACACGTTTGTCAATCCTCCCTTCTCTACCTGAGAGCCGAACCTGTCCGAACAGTTAATCGCCCAGTCAAACATCCATTCTAAATGAGTGAAGGTGCCTTCTTACTGTTCTATGTATTTGTTGTGATTTATTTCACCTACTGTGCTTAAAGTTATTTTCAATCTTCAGTTTACAGTGAATTTAAATGAACACGTTTCTAAAGTGCCTTTAAACATGGATAAATGGATTATAACTATAGTTAAATGGAAGTAAAACTATAGTTTTATCTATCTACACAAGGGGTAAGCCAGTTACATACACATTTCCAGGGGGTAGTGAAGCATAAAAAGTTGAGAATCATTGCTCTACACGACCAGCCTGTGCCGTAACGTTTTTATCTGAACACAGATCTTTTGGCAAAGAGTGCTCACGGTGACAAAATTTTTTAAAGTTTTAAATATCCTTAGATCATCATCATCATCAAGCAGCCAAGGGCTACGGAGGTCCAACCAGACCGTGCAATTTAGTTCTCCAAGCAAGTCTATCCTGAGCTACATCTACTGCATCTGGCCACTGCACACCAATTCTAACAAGGTCCTGTTTGACATTGTCTGCCCACCGCATCCTAGGTCTCCCCTTCTTTCTGAGGCCTTTAGGCACACTGTTCATAACCCTATTCACCAATCTATAATTATTCATACGGGCAACATGGCCAAACCAACGGAGTCTCTCTCTGCACAATATGCTGCTTAAAGGAGGTTGCAAACTCCTTTGCCTAACCTCATCATTAGTTACAAAGTTGAACCACCTAATGCCCAAGATGCTGCGTAAGCAGCTAGAATCAAAAGCATCTAGTTTCCTGTTATCTTGTTTACAGAGTGTCCAAGTTTCACTACCATAACTAACCCTAGAAAGGACCAAACTATTATACAGTCTAATTTAGTCTTTAGGTGTATACGCCTATTTCTCCACGCTCTCCATAGGTTCTTAAAAGTCCCGGCAGCAATTCCTATTCGTCTGTTAATCTCATGCCGCACATCACCAGTATCTGTTACATAGCTCCCAAGATAATTAAACTGTGACACCTGCTCAAGACTGCAACCATTCAGATTAACTGAATCACAGCCTAGCTGATCAATTTTCATCACTTTAGTTTTCTCTCTGTTTATAACCAAACCTATTCTACTACCAGTTTCATCAACAGCTCGAATGAAAGAGTTCATCTCATCAACATCATTTGCCAAAAGGAATCAGAAATTTTCGTATCTCCAGCCCATTTAAGGCCAAAATCTTTCCCTTGAAGTGAATTTCGCATAACATAATCAATAACCAAGCTAAAGAGAAAAGGAGACAAAATGCACCCTTGTCGAACACCAGAAGTAATGCTAAACCAATTGCTACAAGCCTTACCAACTCTCACACACGACTCAGTGTTATTATAGAGAGCTTTCATTATGTTAACTAACTTGTCTGGTATACCATATGATCTCACAATCAACCACAAATTATGACGATCAACAGAGTCGAAAGCCTTTTTGAAATCAACAAAGCTAGCAACCAAATGTTTCTGAAACTCTAAACATTTCTCAAGAATCTGCCTAAGTGAAATATATCTGATCCACACATCCCCTACCATTTACAGACCATCCTTAGATATACATTTTAAATGAATGAAACTGGTGAGAGTATTCTGAAGTTGGGGCTTTAGCCTTAAATGGTGAAAAGTCAATGTTTGAGAGATGTGTATGTATGTAAATACTTGAAACTCATGAAATAAGAATTGCACGATAGTGGAAATGCTCAAAGGAGAACGCGACTGTAAAAAGTTGGAAACCCACTCATCTATTGTGAAAAGAATTTAAGCGAGGAAAAAATCGTATTTTTTTACATTAACCCTTTTTACACTTGTTGACTGATCCATAAGATTGCAACAACTATTGTCGTATGTCACAGGCAGCAGTGGATGATAGGGAAAAGTATCGGAATAATTCTCAATGTTTAATATTTGGTGAGGAAACACATTTATTTGGCAAACTTCCACAATGGGTTGGCTGCAGCTGCAAAGTCAATCCCAGAGTCAGGGTGAGCACGTGAGAGATTGCAGCAGCAATGTGCGTGAGGGATGTGCACGCCCAGCATCAATAGGTAAAGGTTTTGTCGCGTGTTCTCATCCCGACTGGCAGACTTAGCATTTGCCTTTTTGCTTTTCAGAAATGCTCTTCGTGTCAAAGGCAGAACTTATTCTGGTGGCATTCTCTGAAAAGACACGTAGATAGAAGATAACATTTCTTCTTTGACCAATGTAAATTGCTCCACTTTTTTTTAACTCTTTTAAGGTTAATATATCCCCCCCTCCCACTTACCCCCTTCTCCTCTTTCAACAGATAGATGCACAACTTTTTCAGTCTCTTACCAGACGGAAATCGTCATGCACTCTTCCGTTACTATATCCATCCTTACTATAATAAATGGGCGGGGGTGGCTCAGTGGGTACCGCGCCAGGCTCGTAATCTGTAGTTCCCAGGTTCGAGTCCCAGCTGGGTCAGCGTTGAGGCTTATCTCCGCATATTCCCCCGCCCTGCCCACGGTCAGTAGGGGACACCGATGGGCTTGGAAAGGCCGCCGTCCGTCGGATGGGACGTTAAGCCGTGGCCCCGTGTGCGGGAGAGCCATACCCTGTGCACGTTAAAGAACACGCTGGATGGCCTTGACGGGAGGCTACCATCTGTCTCCCAACAGCTGTTCCAGTGAGTCCCCTCCCTCAACCTTCTGAGCCTTCGGGGTCCATGTGACCTGGCCATTTAGCCCATGGTGTGCAAAAAAGTGCCGCTCAGAGGTAAAACAACCCAACCTTACTATAATAATATGTTTATGACTTTTAATATCAATAATCTTTATTAAATGAGTTTCAGATATTAATCTGAATTGATTTCAAAGCCATTAAAGGTCTACTGCAGTTGGGAAACTTAAAAAATCGTAGAAAAAAAGTTTCAAGTACATTTCATTTTCCTTTTTTAAATTTAAATTCTTCTGCGTGCTCAGAAAGGACTTCTTTCGTCCCTTTCCCACATCCTGAGAGCCTCTCGAGTAGAAAACTCATTTCACTTGCTCTTCTTCCATCCACAGTGCGCACTCTGAAAGGTAATTTTCTCTTGGGAGGTAATTTTCTCTTGGGAGGTAATTATCTCCGTTGTGCAACGATCCCCCATGGAGTTACAGTTTCAATCCTATACTTAAGGCATTGGAATTTGATACGTAGAATACATATAGCCCTGGAAAAGGGATCAAATATCTCATCCGTTCTCCCTCCTTCAAGAAAACCAGCATAAAAACCAAATAAAAAAAAAAAACTCCGTTATTGGGGGTGTTTGGAATGATTATTTTGATCGACAATTTTATTTTTTTATTTTAAGGCTTTTAAGCATTCTAAAAATGGAAATATTTTCTGAAATGGTGTATACTTTGAACTTGCTCAGCATTGCAAAGATTAAGGAACCATAATTTCATAGATTTGTTTTTTTTTCTTTTATGGATAATTTAAATAACTCTCCCAACCACTTCGTCAACCTATGTGGCTATGCAGCTGGGATGAAAATAACGATGAGATGCATTTTTTTCAAAGATGATTAATGCATAATGCTCCGGGTTTTGATTTCGGTTATACGAACTTGCAAAACACAACACTCTGCAAAAATAGCTTGCACATTGGCAGTCATCTTATAACTTTTGTCAGAATAATGGGGATGATATATAAAAGAATGAGACAAAATGACCTTCCTCTGAGGGCTTTTAATATAAAGGTCACCTCTTCCTGAAAATTCTTTAAATGAGCTTGTGAATCTTCTCAAGCCTCTTTGAAAATGGAGCTGCCGATGCCATTGCTGTTTTGTGTATTAAGCTCATTTTAACATTCGGTAAGTTGAGCTGAAACATAATGCTGACACATAACTCAAAATTATTGGAAGATAATGATATAATGGAAAACTCAATTGGAAGCTACCTAGCCTTGAAAATATAATTTTTATAGGAAATTAATTTCTTTAAAAATAACTGGAGAAAAATATTTCAATCAAATCTTTCTAAATCTGGGCTTTTAACAATATTTGTTTAATATTTCAAGAGTTACGGAAACTTGGAATAAGAAGCATTCAGGTTTTCAGTCAGATAAATCGATTTCAAAAACTAATTAAAACTTAAACAATAGCCGTTCTATTCAATTATTATCTTAATTAAAGGTTTTTTTTTAAGTTTGTGTACTGAGTCTTTCAGTTTTAATCCGGAGAAAAGACTTTTTGGAAGAGAGGTACGGCCAACAATATCGAAAGTTCTTAATCGCGGCCATTGAACAAAGACCTGTCCTTCCATCGCTAAGGACTTAAGCCACCGGTGACAGGAACATCAAACACCATCTTTAGAAAGCGCCATTACACGAATGAGAGGGAAAAGAGAAAATACCCTGCTTCAATTTCGATGTCCTTAGAAGCAAGAGATGAGACACATGAGATAACCTCTGATGAGGATTATTCACTTTCTCTGATATAAGGTCTGTTACGCAATCTGTTCGCCTGGGGATGGCAACTAAAACAGAAAATACAGCGGCAGATTTTCCTTTAAAAGAAGACCACCAGTACAACACGTTCAGGATCCATATCATGCCCAAAGCCATTGGAAAATCCGGTGGATTAAAATGGTCGTTGTCGTGTCCCTCTAATTTATTTTTATTTATTTATTGATGTATTTTTATTGTATTTTTAGATTGTAGATATTTTTATGTATTAAGTGTGTTCTTGAGTGCTGGTGGAGGTGTGCGTGGCTCATAGGATGTTGTTTTCGGGTCTAAAGCCGGCTGCTTGCATGGAGATCAGTTCCAAAAGTCTTTTATGGCCGTATATGACTAGCCTGGGGTGCGCAGTCGGCACAAGAGACTAGAAGAGGGATTGAAGCAACAGTCTGGTGCTTGCATGTTGAGCGAAAGGTCGTTTCGACAAGCGTCAGAAGGATGCCGCTCCTTACTGGAAGTAACCCTTGAAGGGAGGGTGCGATTCCAAGGGGAATCGAGATTCTGTGTGAATCTGAAAACAGTCTAGTGGATTCAGAGTGAACCACAGAGTAGGCAAAGGTTGATTATCTTTTCGCCGAGTTTGAGGTCTGTAAAGTGAGAACTTGCAGAGTGTGCGATTCTCCACCTCATTATTAATGTTTGCAGCAGCAAGGCAGCAAAGGCCCACGGAGTTGAGCGCATCCCCAGCACTTGAGTGTATAAAGTGTAAATAAACTGTGTCGTCCCTATCCAACTCTCATGCACTTAATTGATGGACTATTTTTATTCATCATTCAATGCAGCGAACCTAGGCATAAAGTGCTACGGGCCTAAAAACCCTCGAACCTGTCTTTTCATCGAAGAGAATTAAGCAACAATTTCATCGTCCTCGAGAGGCGTACGATTAATCGTCTCTCCTGTTCGGTTCGGTCATCACAGTCGTCCTCTGTGGATGATCACTCTTCAGTAGGGTGGCTAAAGAACAAAAAAGTGGGTACAGATGGTCAGATCAATAAGCGTGTTACCGTAAAATGTAAACTTATTAAAAATGTAAACTGCGAGAGTGGTGGTGGTGGGATGATTCAAGTCGATACTTTTCACTGATTCTGGTGTTGATGAGTTCTTTCTATGTATATCCTTTTATATGTGGGAAGGCATAAAGATCATTCACTCTATTAACCAAATATAATGGCTGTCCACTTTTCGTTTGCACAACCCTTATATTATTTATTATGTTCTTTATGTTCAGTTTTTAATTATTTAAAATTAAAAAAGTATGATATAACGAAAATCGGAATTGACTAATTCTTTGTTCCATGATTTCAAACGCGAAATGAGTCCCTGAGGAATCTCTTTCATTCACGTCCAAACAAAATATTCATTTGAAAATATGAAAAAAAGAAAAAGCTTCTCTTAACTGTCTGCAATTGATTAATTTTGTTCACTGTGATCTGGAGGAAATAGGAAAAGTAAGAAAAAATCGCTTTTCCTATCTGGGCTCGGTAAATAATATCTAAGAAAAGGAAATTCACGGACATCACAAAAGTAACCCCTATTCCGAAAATATTGGTAAAAACTAGGCTCATAAAAAAAAATTATTACAATTTTGAACTTCTATGCCAGATAAGAATAAATATTCCCTCAAGCAGCGATATTTATTCTTACCTAGCATAGGGGTACAAAATTGTAATAAATTGTTTTTTATGAGCCTAGTTCTCTATAAATGATAAAGGCCTAGACCTAGGGGCACAGAGGTCTGACAGGAGCCTGTCACTTTAATACGTCATAGTAGAAGGTCTGTGAGGATGGCGGGACATCGACAGATAAACAAAAGCAAACATCCATGCCTTACCCAGGATTCGAACCCAGGTTCCTTAGATCAGTAGCCAAGGGTGGTAACTACTAGGCCACGGGTAATTTATCGATCGTTGAATATGCCTGAAATTTTCGGGAAAGCTTCAACATTAAAATATTATCTGATGATCATTGCAATTCGCAATGAGGCTGATTTGGGTAGGACCCGAGGTTCGCAGCAGCTTTTCTGTCTGCTTCAGCTATTTTTTGCACAAATTTCGAAACCAGTTTCAGCTCAGTTAAAACTATTTGAATGATTTATTTGCATTATATGTAACAACACTTTATTTCCTTCTCATCAGTACACAAGGAATATTAATATACAATGATAAGTGTATATTAATGTGCATAGCGTTGTATACCCTGCAAAGTTACTCTGCTTATCTGCAGGGAATAAGGTAATGAGCAAGAAATGAATTTTTTTCAGTCATTTTAAATATCAATACTTTTAGTAAGTATTATTTCATACAGATACTGAGATAAATGTTTCATTAGGTATAATTTTTAATTAATGATGAATGTTCATAAATAATTCTTATGTTTCATTTTATTTCTTTACACGATTTTAGAGTCAATAATTATCTTGGTAATCAATTAAAAATTTCTGGTTCCTTGTGTACTTTTAATTCTTTTCACAATTTATTGAGAAAGCCGAGTATTGATAATAGTCGATAAATCGGAATCTAGTATTTTTTCCAATAGTTATATTAGTATATACGGGTTACCAAATTGATCATTTAATATTTATATTTCTAAAGCTTTGAACTAATAAAATTTTAAGAACATCTATCTCTGGCATTTTGGTAGTTTCCAATTCTCTATGAGATGCCCTTTTTACCAAGAGACGATTAGAAGCTTTTTCATTCTTTTAAATTTAGTAATGTTAACTGTTTTGTAAATTGTGAGACCATATCTAATCAGCGATTCACAAAGAGCTTTATAGGCCAATAGATTATAATATATATAATTAATCTGTATCAGTCAGAAATTGCAGTTGATATAATTTGTTAGCAGGATACCTAAGTTTAGATACAGTAGATCAATAATATAGATGTGTGTTCCATGTAAAAGTGGGATTCAAATAATAAATAATAAAGGCCCAGATATATATCTTCATGAACAATTTCAATAAAAATGCAATTAAAATTATCGTTGTTATTGATATCTAAGTTAAATGCACACTTCACTTTAAGATTTCTGATAAAGACTTTCTGCAATTTTAATTTGCTTGACGAGTGCAAAATCATGAATATTATTATTATTATCGATTAAGTTATGATTCATCCATTTCAAAATATTATTATAATCATCCTTTATATTTTTCTATCTCTGTTTACATCATAATTACAATTTTCAACTGCACTGTCATCAACTTCTATAAAAATCGATCAACGTAAGAACTGATTACCCTTTATGCGTACAATGTACCTGACAGAGGGGCGACAGAGGTTCGCTCAGTGGTGATTTGGAATTGGAAGTCCCCGTTGTGCTCCTAATATCCGCTCGGCTCTTGGTAGAGACATGAAAAACCAATGAGATAGAGAAGACCGCTGTTCGTCCAATGAGACGTTAAGCATGAAAATTAAGAGTGCACTTCGTGTGCAGACACCCATACGGTGAATTAAAGAACCTGCTGGATCGTTTTCTCCTACCCTTCAATACGGGAGATTTCCATCTGTCTTCTGACAACTGTTCAGTGCTCCCCCCTTCCCCAATTTTCTCTAATTCCTTGGAGTGGGATCTGGTCATTTAATCCATTGTGTGCAAATAAATACCGCTCAGAGGTAAACCAATTTATAGCCTAACAGGCAGGAATGCTTTTTCAATGTCAGCTTTACTGACCGATATCGGGAGATCAACGAAACAGTTTGAAGTAAATTTAATATAACTCTGGATCTTATGAGAAACGTAAGAATTCATTCTTTCCCCAAACGAACACTTTGAACAATGTGTCGTGGGGACATTTTTAAACACTCAAGAGAGTATTATTTTAATTTCCAGGGGAGAAGAAGGTCGAAATGCTATTTTACTTAATTCCTGAGGAGGGAGGGATGCTATTCAATATTTCTCCACGAAAGGGCAAACATGGGAATGAAAGTATTCTAATATTTTTGAGAGTTTCCATTAACCCTCCCCCCCTCTTTCCCTGAAAACTCATTAAACCTTTCAATGTGCACTGACAAGAAGAGTTAGGAGGAGGCATTGTCCCCATCGCTCACCCCCTTGCACTAACCAATGATAGACAATATATGCGCTTATTAATATTTGAATCCGACCTGTGTAATGATCACTACTAATCAACATTTCAATTCCAAATTGTTTTTAGATTGTCACTGGTTGCGCAGAAGAGGTTGACATCGAAGCTTGCGCACATTTTAGTCATCGTTTTTCTCTGCCTGTGGGCCAGTTAAGATGCACAAGTGTTCTAGAGGAGCCCTCCAGTGAACTGAATTATTAACGGTGTTGTAAAACGTTCGTGCAACTAATTGTCAAAAGATCATTAGGAATATTTGAAACAATCTAAAGGATGATTTGTCGGAATCTCCAACAGAAGAGTAAAGGAATTTCCGAGTCATCCAAATACCCCAGTTCGCACTTTCGCAAACAGGTGTACTTCGTTAATCGTGTATTTGATAAGAAGACTTCAAGTGTACTTGCTTCCTCTTCTCGATAACGGAAAAAGACAAATACGATTGAATATTTGAAATAACCAACTTTTTCTTGTAGCGGATTTGCGCGACCATGACGCGGGGGGAGGGGGAGGGTTCGATCGATATTTTGGCTGCCAAGGAGGATGTATTGTCCTTCTAAATTTAAATGCTTTTTTCAATTGTTATTATTCGTAATGATCACTTATTATTATTATTAGGTTATGAGAGAACGGACGACCGTCTCATTAACCACGGACTACTGCTGAGCCAGTGAAGCGAACTCAAATCACGAATTGGTAAAGCCAATCATTCTCTGTGTAATAAATGTCAATATGTGCGATTTGCGACCTTTTTCAATCAGAAGTGGAAGGGGGGAAAATATAAATATGAGCATTATAAATTCGTGGAACATTTTAGTCTATTTTGCAATATATCACGCTGTTTTGCTGTAAAGAACTTTTCAGTTTTAAAACAAATTAAGTTTGATGAATGCAAGGGAGAAAAGGTGCGAATGGTAGCCCGCCTCCATACTACTCGGCTGTTCACTTCTTATTTCCACGCAGAATGGATTTTAAAGTTCCGATACAAACGGATATGGGGAGGGGAATAGCTCTCTGCTCCCAATAATTTTGAGAAATCTTCATTCTGGCTTTGTGCAACTACTCGATTTGCTTCTGGCAGTTTCCAATGAGTTTGCTTCTCAGCAAGCTCCTTTTTCTTAAACTCCTTTTTCTTTCTCCTCAGGTAGTTTATTGCCATTCCTTTGCCATCCTATTTTCAATTCTCATTTCTTTCTCAATGCCAGAGTTCAAAATTAGGTAGCTACGTCTTAGGAACTCCAAAGCCTTCTGATTTTAATTATAAATTCAATCATAACAAGGGATTTTGAAACAATATCGCACTGGGATACATGGACAAAGATCACAGAGAGTATGTTTTGGATGTTAATCTAAAGGTAAGATTTCCTGTGCTCCTATATCCTGAGAAGGAGATCTTTGCATAATTCCCAAAACATATTTAAAAAAATAATAATAATTAGTGAAATGCATCGTTTATTGATCACTGAACTGCTTCTATTGACACATGCCCTGGAAGGATAATTTGTTTCCACTCCTGAGCAAGCAGATGGTCTAATAACTAGGATTACAGTGCTTCAGGTTATTTCGATTTAAGTTCTATGTAGTTATTTAATTGCATTATCCGTTATCAATATATGATATTTTATGATTGTGCAAAGGAAGACTTCAGACTTCAACGTTACTTCAAAGGATGCTTCTTAAAATTCTGAAATTTTCACTCAACAGCTTTGAGCAGCAGGAATCGTGTAAGGACAGGAAATACTTCTCCAGACTAATCAATAAGAATAACTCTGGCAACCACTCTGACAACTGTCAATGTAATAACGGATATCAAATGCTGATATACTCCTTGGCCATTTGTATTGTAAGAGCAAAGTGTGATAGCTCCTGTAAACAGAATTAAATGGAATAGTATTTCAGGAACAAATTTTGTTTCCTTCAACTTTCAGGCACTCTTCCTAAAGAGTAAGAATCAATTGTCTTCACATAAACGGAGCAATGACAAATTTCTGTTATTGAATGA
The DNA here is from genome assembly GCA_038380435.1 of Ryuthela nishihirai. Taxonomy (NCBI): domain Eukaryota; kingdom Metazoa; phylum Arthropoda; class Arachnida; order Araneae; family Heptathelidae; genus Ryuthela; species Ryuthela nishihirai. Next base: position 66,964,412 of record JAWZYU010000015.1, on the reverse strand, counting down.
AATTTCTCAAGCTCAACCGTTTAGTGTTATTCTTGTCACTCTGTACATACATAACAGAGCACGTTTGACAGTTTGAGCCCACACGAGGACTCAGTCACATAATTTTTTATTGTCTTATCGTTTATCTTTTGTGCAAATTATCAACCCAATTTACTAACATAATATTTTGTAATGCTCTAAAAAATAAGAAAAGCAACTAACACTCTATAAGAGTCTAAAGAGAGAAATATAAACTTAATCACCGACCATTATTGGGGGTCGAAATCGGCCTCTTCACAATTTCAGCCGTCCTACTGATATTCATGTCCGGTGCTATTTCTTCAGCAGCTAAATGAGGAGAAGCGTTGAATGGATGCCTCAGGACAACCCGCGCATCTTCCACTCAACGGAGGAGCACTGAGATCTACACGCGACATCCAGAATCGGGCGCGCACAGCCCATTCGTCTGCCTCATTCCGCGATCCATCGCAAGCGAGCTCAACTGCGAGCCGAGCAGTAAAGAGCACGAGCTGCTGCGCTACACCAGCTGGCGCACGGCATGCTGGGTACAAGAGGCTCACCTCTTCGCTCTTGGCGTTGCTGGAGCCGAGATCCAGGCAATGCAGAACGATTTGTATCGGGAAGCAGCTGACGCTGGGAGATGTGAAAATGGAGCTCTGGCATGACATGGGGAAAAACGAATTGGGATAATCCAAGGAGAAGTGGTTTTTTTTTTCTTTTTTGGTGGTGCTACGAGAAAAGAAACGTCGAGATGAAAGCTCTGCTGCCTTTTTTTTAATCTGATTCACACTTGGAAAGTTTGCATCTTATTTAAAGAATGGCTACAGTCGAATATCAAAGGGGAAAATTTTCGCAGTGTGTATGCTGCAGGGTTGCATTAGCTTTTTTCAATATTTCTTAAAGGTTGTGGGGAAAATTTGCTGTTTCAATTTTTATTTTATCGACACAATGTTTTTTTCTTTGTTTGCTTTGAAAACTTACGGACTGAATATAAATTTTCGTAAAGAATAAAAAAAAATCATTTAATAAAAAATTTTACATTTAAAAATAATCTTTAAAGTTATTAAAAAATATCTCTCAAGCATCGGCTTGCCACAGAGGTCTGACAGGAGCCTATCACCTGTGCCTCTTTCACTATAAAAGAGATCTGTAAGGAAGTGAGCCCTAAAAAATTTTACATTTAAAAATGATCTTTAAAGTTATTAAAAAATACCTCTCAAGCATCGGCTTGCCACAGAGGTCTGACAGGAGCCTATCACCTGTGCCTTTTTCACTATAAAAGAGATCTGTAAGGAAGTGAGCCCAGTCCCCTGGTGGTCGAGTAGGTAGCGCGTTTGGGGAGTAATCGAAGGAACCTGGGTCCCAGGTTAAAGTTACTAATAAAATCAATTACTTTCATGCACAATATGTGCTTTAAAATTCTGTAAAATATAAATACTCCTCAATCAGCCCACTACCCACTGAAAAGATTATAGAAGCAATGGCGGACACAGTGAAGTAGTTCGAGTTCTGTTTTATGAATTTAAAATGCTTGACAAATGTTGGTGATGGAAAGTGGGGGGGGGGGGGGTGAAAATGCCTCGCCTCATCGTATTCTTATTTCTATTTTCAGCTGTTTCCCCTTTGACAACCCAAAAGGATAAAATAAATTTCGAAAATTTCGCTTCAGCGATATGATTCATTTATACTGAAAGTTTTATTCAAAGTGTACATAATAATCCAGAACAAAATCATGAAACACATTTCCAGCTGATTCCCGCTTTTACTTATTCCGATTGTCTCCCGTATAATATTATAGGTAAAAATATTACGCTGTGCAGAAAAATTTACAAAATATGTAGTACAAGATGATACTTGGGATAAAAAAGCGACAAAAAATGACCTTTCTCGCTGTGCTTGCTTATTTGTATCCGGCTCGCCAACACAGCTGCTTTAAATATGAAATTATTGCCTTTGAGATAAGAAGTTTCATTTCAAAGAAAGTTGTAACTGAAGACAATCTTTGACGTTCTTGCTATGGATGGTTTTTTCGTGTTCTGCTTGGAAATGAGAGTGAGAACCCTTGAGGGAAAAATTGGGCTACCTCCCATCTCCATTTTCTACTTGGTGACTGTTGGTGGTGTTGTAAACTAGTAGCATGATTAAAATTAGCGATAATACCAGGAGAAAGCAACTCGAAGATGCGTTTGCTCTATATTCAAGAATTTGAATTAGGCAGTCGTGGCCGAGTGGTTAGCGTGCTTGGCTACTGATCAAAGGGACCTGGGTTCGAGACATGGATATTCATGTCGTTTTTCTGCTGAGATCCCGCCATACTTATAGACTTTCTCATCATCATCATCATCATCCTCAAGCAGCCAAGGGCTACGGAGGTCTAACCAGACAGTGCAATTTAGTTCTAAAAAGCAAGTCTGTCCTGAGCTACTTCTGGCCACTGCACACCAATTCTAATAGGGTCCTGTTTGACATTGTCTGCCCACCGCATCCTAGGTCTCCCCCTCTTTCTGAGGCCTTTAGGCACACTATTCATAACCCTATTCGCCAATCTATAATTATCCATAGGGGCAACATGGCCAAACCAACGGAGTTTCTCTCTGCACAATATGCTGCTTAAAGGAGGTTGCAAACTCCTTTGCCTAACCTCATCATTAGTTACAAAGTTGAACCACCTAATGCCCAAGATGCTGCGTAAGCATCTAGAATCAAAAGCATCTACTTTCCTCTTATCTTGTTTACAAAGTGTCCAAGTTTCTCTACCATAACTAACCCTAGACATAACAACAGACCATAACAACACAAAACATGAACTATCTGGTACAGCTCTCTGCTGTTGTGCTGTCTAACTGCTTCCTCGGCTTTGTCAGCCAAACCATCAAGCCAAAGATTCTTATCAGCAGCTAACTGTTCTTTTACACGATTATTAAGTTCTCTGTAATGCTTTCTATTAGGTCTAGTAGGGTATTGATTAAGGACATTCCTGCAGTTATTTCTTTCCGAAATAAGCTCAAGTACCTTATCACTCAGATAATTCTGGCTCTTCTGCTCCTTTTTTCCTAAAAGAGTACTGTTAGTGTCCAAAAAAGCCTGTTTAAAATGATCCCATTCTTCCCCAACTTCAGTAGTAAGCATACCATGACTGTCATAATGACTAAGTAACCTATCATGGTAAGCTTTGGCTATAACTGGGTTTTTTAGAACGTCAGTATTAAAAGTAAATTTTTTAACCCCAGCACAACACTTTTTAAGTTTAAGTTGCAAGACACTTTTAACAAGGTAATGGTCAGATCCAATTTCAGCTCCCCTATATGACCTGACCTAACAGAACTAGCCCATTTGCTATTAATTAATATATAATCAATCATATTCTTATGCAGCCCATCAGGTGAAACCCATGTGTACTTATGTATGTCGCGGTGTTTGTAATAAGTGTTAGTTATTCTGAAACCATTGAGTTTACTTACCTGTAGGAGACATTGCCATTGCAGCTACCAATATCAAAAGGGCCTATTACTCCTCCCCAAAGGTCAGAGTCAGTACCAACTTTGGCATTGAAGTCACCTAGAACAAGGGTCACCTAGAATAAGGGTCTCCTTTCTTGACAGAATTCAAAATATCCTCAAGTTGTCCGTAAAACCTATCCTTCTCATCCTCATCGGCATCCTCAGTGGGGGCATAACAGCAGATAACATTCAAGTCTTTAACGCTTGTCTTAAATTTTGCTGTAAGAAACCTTTCATTAATGCACTCATATCCTAGAAGAGCATCACTAACGTGTCTGCTGAGAAACAGACTGTTAGAGCTACCATCTGTCTCCCAACAGCTTGTTCCAGTAAGTCCCCTCCCCCAACCTTCTCTGAGCCTTCGGGGTCCATGTGACCTGGCCATTTAGCCCATGGTGTGCAAAAAAGTGCCGCTCAGAGGTAAAACAACTATGCCTTGGTGATGTTAATTGTCTTCCCTGCCTGAAAAGAGAAATTTAAGATTATTTTTAAGAATCTGTCCTTTGTCCATCTGGTCTCTTGCAAGCCGAGAATATCTAAATGATATTCTCGGATATGATAACTGTGAAATTCTTGTATGAGGACATCAAGAGGAAGAGCTCTGTGCAGAGTCCTCACATTCCAACTACCCATGGAGAGAAAACGGTTAGTGGGATGTTTAAAGAAACTATGTTTATTGATAGAGGGAATGCCGACAATATCAAACAGCCCCCTAATCGCAGACATGGGGCAAAGACCCGTTCCCCCACCACTAAAGGCTGAAGCCATCTACACTGGAAGACTTCCTCCAATGTAGAATTTGACGATGCCAATAGAAGCAAAGAGTTCAGGTGCCTGAGATGACCTCTGCTCAGGATTATCCACCAGCTGATAAACATATCCTGTGAATCTATTCACTTGGGGCTGTCAACCCACAAACAAACAGAAAACACAGCGGAAGATTTTCCCTCGACAGAAGCCCACCAGTACAGCAAAATCAAGATCCATAATCAAGCTCAGAGCCATATATCTGTCCAGTCCAGTGGGTTTATATAGTCAGCACCAGGACCCTGTGTGGTTGACCACTCTTCAGCAGGGTAGAAAAAAAATAAGCCATAGTTGTCCAGATCAGTAGGCCACACTAATCTGGCAGCCCTCCCCTTCCGTTCACTTCCACAAGAGAGTATCTCTTTTGAAAGGTACTAACGGTCTGCACCACAAGAAGGCGGGGTCGGACATTAGGTGCTAGGTCTAGCCGGTTCTATGCATCATCACAGGGGATTGGTGCCTGTCAGACCTCTGTGGCAAGCAGCTGCTTGAGGATGTTTTATTTAGTTGTTTTTATTGTATTACGAAGACTGGAAGTAGATATAAGTGGTTCACCGATTCAAAGTATATTGGAAAGCATCCTCATCCGTCAAAAAAATTCCCACAACCACTTTCATTTTGCATAATTTTTTGTTAAGTAGATTTACCTAACCTAGAGAAATTAACAAAACTCTAAATTTCACTTTTTTTTTCTCTTTTTATGTTTATATAGATATAATTTTCAGTAATAAATGAAACTAACTGCCAGAAAAGCGCCCTTAAACTTTTGCCGCTCTTTTGATCACCGGCGTTCTTATGTGTTGCTTGCCTAGAACGCTGCTGTTTTCTTTTTCTTCGAAATAATGAAAATGAAATTGCATCAACCCCTGAAAAAAGTGACTCTCTGCACAAGTGCGAGTCAAAATATACTTTCATTGCGTGATCAATTAATGGAGTTGTGACGCGTTGAAAGCTGAACTGCAATATTCAGCGCTCAATCGTCTTTAAGTTATATATACATATTTCTATCAAGTTGGGTCGGGTTGTTTTACCTCTGAGCGGCACTTTTTTGCACATCATGGGCTAAATGGCCAGGTAACATGGACCCCGAAGGCTCAGAGAAGGTTGGGGGAGGGGACCCACTGGAACAAGCTGTTGGGAGACAGATGGTAGCCTCCCGTCTAGGCCATCCAGTGTGTTCTTTAACATCAACAGGGCCTTTTCAAGCCCATCGGTGTCTCCTACTGATCGTGAGAAGTTTTGCGGAGATAAATGTCAAACGCTGACCAGCTGGAACTCGAACCTGGGAACTACAGATTATGAGCCTGGCGCGCTACCGACTGAGCCACCCCCGCCCCTATTTCTATCAAGTATCCGAAGCTCAGAGTAATGGCATAGTTGGCAATGATAAGCGTCAATTGAAGCAATTCTCTTTGTTGCTTCCCTTATAATGCTGATAATTTAACAAAAAGAAATTGCTAATAATGTGGAACATAACATTTTGACATAGGTTGGGCTGTTCTGCCTTTGAGCGCCAATTTTGCGTATACAATGGGTTGGGTTGTTTTACCTCTGAGCGGCACTTTTTTGCACACCATGGGCTAAATGGCCAGGTCACATGGACCCCGAAGGCTCAGAGAAGGTTGGGGGAGGGGACCCACTGGAACAGCTGTTGGGAGACAGATGATAGTCTCCCGTCGAGGCCATCCAGCGTGTTCTTTAATGTGCACACGGTATGGCTCTCCCGCACACGGGGCCACGGCTTAACGTCCCATCCGACGGACGACGACCTTTCCAAGCCCATCAGTGTCCCCTACTGACCGTGGACAGGGCGGGGAATTTTGCGAAGATAAATCTCAACGCTGACCCAGCTGGGACTCGAACCTGGGAACTACAGATTACGAGCCTGGCGCGCTACCGACTGAGCCACCCCCGCCCCATACAATGGGCTAATTGGCAAAGTCAAAAAGACCTCAAGGGCTCAGAGGAAGTTGGGGAAAGGGCAATTGTTTGGAGACGTAAAAGCCAAGGTAATTTAGTAACTAATAAGTATCGAAACCGCATTCAGATCCGTCATTAACGTCGATTTTATAAATTGCTTCTCCCAATTGCTGCATCACTGCTAATTATAGATGTGGTGTCTCAAGTGATTTCGATCTGTATATAGTTAATGCTAATTCTCTTTATTTATGCATTTTGAGTGATATTAAAAGCTTAATACATTCTGCTCTTGTCTATACAGCGTGCTTTGGAAGGAGAAAACTTTGGTAAAAAGAAGATTTTCCATAACGTAGACGATGGAAAAATCGCCATTCTTCAAGTTCAAACATACTTAAAAAGAATGCAGGTTGCAGCTTTTATCTCTATATTCTGGACCGAAGTGTCGTTAGCAGTTTTATTAGACGTCTCCCTTAAAGGAAGTCCTCACCCTGAGTAAATATGCGTGTAGCGTTCGCTAGTCAGTTGTGCGTCAAGACTTGGTGACTTGTTGAAGAGTTTGGGAGATGCCATGGATGCTAAGTGCTCAGTGGCTTTACTTATCAGTCGATGAAATTGCCAGGTGGGACTTTAAAGTGGTTGTGGGAATTGTGTCCCAATGTGGCTCTATCCCACAGATGGAGACTCTACATCACAGTCAGAGGTAGAGAAACAGACAGACGCTTTAAAATTGAACTATGAACAATGGAGATAGAAAAAAAAAACATCTTCCACTTTGCATTTCATTACGAGGAACTTGATTTTAGAGTAAGGAAATTGTAAAAATGTTTGAATGAAAAGCATAACTCCGTAGGAAAGAAAATTTGAAATGCTTGAAAATTTTTATATTGCATCAGCTGCTTGAGGAGGTATTTATTTTTTTATTTTTATACACAAGAACGCAGCTTATAGGATTAACTTCTCATTCCTTTCTGTGCGAGCAAATGCTTGTTGCTTCCTGGCATTGCAATACAATCACACAATGTGTTTCTAAGCGTACTCATTGATTGAACGACATTTCTGTTGAAACTCAGTAAGGCAGTTTTCGATTTCTTAGTTAGAAAAAAAATCAATCCAGACAGGGCATTAAGTTGAAATTAAATCGATTGTTCGTTGCTATGCGGGTAAATCTTGATGCCAGGCGCTCGGTTGATTTTTAATCGAGTTATACTGAGGAGGGCTTTTTATCTTTGGGAGATCAATAGGATGATAAAGGAGAGGGACGATTCCCATACTTATTTCTCAATGATGAATAATTTAGTAAATTTTACATTTGGTGGAGCTACTTGGAAATAAAGATCTGCCATTGGTCCCCTTGGTTGGAAAAGAGTGCATGAGACATTCGATGATTAGAATTTGTTTCACAACAGTTGATAGTGTCTGGATTGATCAGCTTTTGTCTGAAAAATGTTTTTGAACAGTTTCCTAAGTGTGGGGTAACAGATATTTATCAAAACTGCCAGAGGCGGCATACCCAGGAAGTTATAATGGCGGGTGAGTTGATATGTTTAAATCTAATGCAGTAGGGGTAGCATATTTTCGTCTTTGATTTTCGGACACTGCGTTAAAAATTTATATTATTCAAGCCCTCAGAGTGCGTTTCAACCCCATAAACGCCACCCCCCCCCCCTCCCGCGCACACACACCTCGTTCCCTTGGGTAGGTTAATGGGTTTGCCAGCGTAATGCTAACGCTGATCTCAGTCGTAATCTGAGCTTCGAGAATGCATTTAGATGAGACAGTGTAAAATTCCGTTTAAAAAATCAAATTGAAAAAAAAAATCGTCTTTTTGTGAAAAACATTTTGAGAGCAGTTAAACACATTTCTCCTATTAGAAAATTTCTGTATAATAATAGGATATTCCTGTAGCACAGTCTTGTAGCGTCGCTGCTAGGATGCGGGAAAACTTAAACCAAGAAAAGAACTAAAACAGTGGCACTATGTTGTCTTTTTAGTGGTTTTGAACTCACCAGAACTACTAGACTTAAATCTCGCATACGGATTTCTCCCATGCCATACCATGGTATGGGAGAAATGTATTGAGATGATGTATTGAGATGATCCATGATGATCCATGATGTACTGAGATCAAACTTCAGATCCTTATCTATATTGCACAACCAGTTTTCCAACATGATCCATGCACCATTCTTTCTCATTCTTTATAGTTCCTGTTTCGAATTTGTGTTAAACGGGTTGGACCCCCCCCCCGCCCCCGATAATTTCCCAAATACTTGATCAGCTGGGAAGGAGAAAAACCTTTGTAAAATATGGAACTGGGAAGCCAAACATTTGTGAAATTATGGTGTGCCCAAAACTGTTCAGTTAAAACTCTAAATGACATACTTATAAAGAATTTAAAAGAAAAAAGATTTCAAACTTGAACTTGGGTTCTATTATAGGCAAGTCTTGAAATCTGTTTGCGATACGTGGAACACGATGAAACCCGAATGAGAAATTTGAGATTTCGCAGTGGAGAGGTTATTTCCATTAATTTGGATACAATAGTTCTCTTTAGAAGGTTAGATGTATGTTATAAAGATTGCGATATGCAAAATATTAAAATTCCATTCTGAAAGAAGCAAAGCTAGTACAATTTAAATTTAGTTCCTATCGGTAAAACTATTGTATAGAAGCGTAGAGTAGTTATCTTGCTTCTAAATTATACAACATCTTATGAAATAAAATAAAATGCCATATTTAAGAAAGTTAAGAAATGAATCATAATATTACAGATATAAAAAATTAGTTTTCTATTTTGAGAGCATGGATATCTTATTTAAATACTCATTTTTTATATAACGATATATAAATATCTCATATTTATTTACATTCTTAGAGATTTGTTGTTCTTAGAGATTTCCTCGAAAGTTGTTTTCATTGTTTATTGAGTAAATCTAAATTTTTTGCATTAATTAGTTACACACGTACGATTTACTTTTCTTATTCACTTTTGTATCCCCACACTTGAAAAAATCTTGAACATATCGTTATTCCGATTTAGTCCATTATGCAAGAAAAAAAGACTTCTGAGAGGCAGCAGAAGGATTAACTCTAATGCTTTGGTTGCGATATTCAGCTTCCGAAAATAGATCGCATTTTCTCCTTTCGATGGACGTGTGCAGGTTCTTAGCGAAAAAAGGAAAATTAAAAGAAACTGACATTTTGTTTTTTCTTTTACTCTTTAGCTGCAAGACGACTGTTGCCACCAATCAGAATTGTTGCAGATAAATAGAGAATACTTTCTGCCATTTCCTGTGAGTTGTTTTTTTTAACTATCTTTCCTGATACTAATCGTGGGCGGAGGAAGACACTAAGCTGGGTGGGTGCGTTCTCTCTGAAAAAGAGAGGTGGAAAGGAGAAACATTTGTAGATGGTTTCTGACAGGAAAAACTTAACTCTTTTTCTCCTTTCATTGAATGTCAAGGCAAAAGATTAAATTAGCATCTGGAGGCAGCATCACCCATCTCTCTCGTTGAGAGGATGGATTTTGTTTCGTACTGAGAAAGAAATAAAACTAATAGTATGAGAATTGGAAGATGAAACTTTTAATAATTCTTTCAGAATCGACGCTTAGCAAATGACATTCATTAGTAGGCGAACTGAAAAATTAAAACTCTGAAGATGCCAACTTTTAATGCTTTTAATGCGAAAAGAACTGAAAAGAAAGTAGAAATCGAATAATGATGGATCGAAATTCATTTCTTTCTCCCAAAAGAATCAGCAAATATCTAATTATACATTCAATCTTGTAAAACTCTCTAGAAAGTTTAATTTTAAAGAGTTAAAAAATTTTAAGAGTTAAAAGTTTCATTAAATATAACTTATCGCAAATTGAAATGCGATCCATAACTTATTGTTATTACACAGGAATATCTGGAAATTTCATATTATGGAATTCAGATACGTACCCTAGAAGGGGAGGAGGACCAGGAGGTCCATCCCCCTGAAAATCTGACCGTCTTGTACGAAATGTCAAATTTGTCCAATCAAACAAAACAGGTGAGTTTGTATAATTTTATTTTAGCCCCATAACATATGTCCGACATTAAAAATAGATTTAAAATACAACTATAGAATCTCATTCCATATAGAATACCATTTTAACCTTTCCTCTCTGGTGCGATATTTTCGGAATTGGGAAACCCTACTCAAGTCTAATTCTCAGACCCATCTGAAACGAAATTAACAGACCCTACCCCAACTAAATTCTCGAACCCTCCTTGAAATTAAATTCTCGGACCCATCCCCCCTTCTCCGAATCTAAATTCTCCCCTACCAAATAAATTCTCGAACCCTCCCTGAAATTAAATTCTCGAACCCTCCCTGAAATTAAATTCTCGGACCCATCACCCCCCCCCCTCTCCGAAATTAAATCATGGCATTAAACAATAGAATTACGCCTGATGTAATTAACCAAAAAAGATTAGAATTCTGAATGATCAAAACTAATTGTATTAAAGTTTCCGTCGGTTGATAACAAAATTTCCCGTTAACGATTTTTAGTTAGTTATAAGTTCTGCTGATAAATAAGCTACATTTAAGCAAAATGCTGAGCACAATAAACACCCGACCATTCGCACAAACTCCTCTTGGGTTTCAAGAAGAGGTTCCTTAATTAAACCTCGGACGATTCGTCTTATCTGTCTAGTACAGGAATTTCCTTTCCCCGTCTGTTTCGTCTGTCGTTTCTCAATTACGTCTCCAGCTTGTTCTCTTTTAAGATCTCGCAGAGGTCACCTTGATTTCGATTCGTGAAGGAATGAGGATGACGCAGAGTCGTGAAAGGATTTGAATTTCGTGGGTTCGGTCTTCTTCCTTACCAGCTTTCATCCCTTTTCTGCTCTTCTGGATTGGATTGGATTGTTTTACCTCTGAGCGGCACTTTTTTGCACACCATGGGCTAAATGGCCAGGCCACAAGTATCCCGAAGGCTCAGAGAAGGTTGGGGGAGGGGATCCACTGGAACAGCTGTTGGGAGACAGATGGTAGCCTCCCGTCAAGGCCATCCAGCGTGTTCTTTAACGTGCACAGGGTATGGCTCTCCCGTACACGGGGCCACGGCTTAACGTCCCATCCGACGGACGGCGGCCTTTTCAAGCCCATCGTTGTCCCCTACTGACCGTGGGCAGGGCGGGGAAATTTTGCGAAGATAAATCTCAACGCTGACCCAGCTGGTACTCGAACCTGGAAACTACAGATTACGAGCCTGGCGCGCTACCGACTGAGCCACCCCCGCCCTTTGCTCTTCTGACAATAAGATCGGAGACATCGGTGGACTTGAAAAGTTGACCTTCGTATGGACGGAAGGTCCATTATGTTACGAACTGAAGGTGGTAATCTGTGAGGATCCTAAAAAACCAAACTCGGTGGATGAGCGTGTTGTGCTGCTACCATCTGCCACTAGCAGCTGCAAATTGTTCAACTCATTCAGCATCGAAGTGCTGGAGACTTAGCCATCGGGCAGTAGAAACGCTTCTCTCGAGAAATAAAAGCGGAAATCTCTTGAAAAGAAATTTTTCAATCTAAAGCAGAACTTTAAAGGCAGGATCTCAACACTCTGTTGCATTTTATTACTTGAAACAGGCTTCATTTTGGTTATTGAAGGTCATCATAAGTTTTCAAGATTAATCAAGCAGCTCCATTTTCTTAATCCTCAACGAAAAGAGTTCTCACAATCATTGCAAATAAAAAGGGTATTGAAAGGAAAGTTTTTTTAGTAGTAGCTTTGTAGATGGGCGATTAGTTTAGGCTGCTAATTGCAAGTTACAACAGCATTTTGTCACTCTGGTCATCAGATTAAGGAGTATTTTGCATTTACACTTGTGTTTTTCTGACCCTACAGGATCGGAATTTGAAAAATCCTAAATTCAGCATAATCCAATTTAAGCAGTTCCTAATCATTGGAGGACGCGTCTTAAGAATTGTTCTAAAACTTCCTCATTGATATGTGCCTTGATTCTTTCTTTATCTTTCCAAGTGGCATGTTGAGGAAGGTTGTTTCAAGAGGAAACGAAAGGCAACACAGTGGTCTTTGAGCAGTGAGGTCACTTCTTCCTTCTATGGAGACATCCGACCTTATGCTTCTTACAATTAAGGATCTTATGCCTCCTTGCAATTAAAGACCTTACGACTCCTTACAATTAAGGACCTTATGCCTCCTTGCAATCGAAGACTTTATGCCTCCTTGCAATTAAGGACCTTATGCCTCTTACAATTAAGGACCTTATGCCTCCTTGCAATCGAAGACCTTACGCCTCCTTACAATTAAGGATCATGTGCCTCCTTCCAATTAAGGACCTTATGCCTCCTTGCAATTAAGGACCTTATGCCTCCTTGCAATTAAGGACATTATGCCTCTTACAATTAAGGACCTTATGCCTCCTCGCAATTAAAGACCTTATGCCTCCTTACAATTAAGGCTCATGTTCCTCCTTCCAATTATGGACCTTATGCCTCCTTGCAATTAAGGACCTTATGCCTCTTACAATTAAGGACCTTATGCCTCCTTGCAATCGAAGACCTTATGCCTCCTTGCAATTATGGACCTTATGTCTCTTACAATTAAGGACCTTATGCCTCCTTGCAATTAAGGACCTTATGTCTCCTTGCAATCGAAGACCTTATGCCTCCTTGCAATTATGGACCTTATGTCTCTTACAATTAAGGACCTTATGCCTCCTTGCAATTAAGGACCTTATGTCTCCTTGCAATCGAAGACCTTATGCCTCCTTGCAATTATGGACCTTATGTCTCTTACAATTAAGGACCTTATGCCTCCTTGCAATTATGGACCTTATGCCTCTTACAATTATGGACCTTATGCCTCCTTGCAATTATGGACCTTATGCCTCTTACAATTAAGGACCTTATGCCTCCTTGCAATTATGGACCTTATGCCTCTTACAATTAAGGACCTTATGCCTCTTACAATTAAGGACCTTATGCCTCCTTGCAATTATGGACCTTATGCCTTTTACAATTAAGGACCTTATGCCTCTTACAGTTAAGGACCTTATGCCTCCTTGCAATTATGGACCTTATGCCTTTTACAATTAAGGACCTTATGCCTCTTACAATTAAGGACCTTATCCCTCCTTGCAATCGAAGACCTTATGCCTCCTTGCAATTATGGACCTTATGCCTTTTTGCAATTATGGACCTTATGCCTCTTACAATTAAGGACCTTATGCCTCCTTACAATTATGGACCTTATGCCTCCTTGCAATTATGGACCTTATGCCTCTTACAATTATGGACCTTATGCCTCTTACAATTAAGGACCTTATGCCTCCTTGCAATCGAAGACCTTATGCTTCCTTGCAATAATGGACCTTATACCTCTTATAATTAAGGACCATGTGCATTAGTGTGCCGGGGCGGTGCTGCTCAGTCGGTAGCGCGCCAGACTCGTAATCTGAGTTCCAGCTGGGCCAGCGTTGAGATTTATCTCCGCCCCCCCCCCCCCCCCCCCCCACGGTCAGTAGGGGACACCAATAGGAAGATCGTGTGCCGGAAAGCCATACCCTATTCACGTTAAAGAACACGCTGGATAGCCTTGACGGGAGGCTACCATCTGTTTCCCAACAGTGTCCAGTGGGTTCCCTGCCCCAACCTTCTCTGAGCCTTCGGTGTTCTTGTGACCTGGCCATTTAGCCCATGGTGTGCAAAAAACGTGCCGCTCAGAGGTAAAACAGCCCAACCCATCTGTTCCTAATGAGTGCTCAGTGAATTTCCTCATTCTCTTAATAGATTTAGATTGCCTTCGCTTCAGCCATGGTTTTTCACTGCATTGCACAGCGGAAATTAGAAAAAAATAACCCAACTGAAAACTCTCATCTGCTGAGATAATTTCTCTACGAAATGAAAAAATCTTAATCTCCGAGTGACTCTCGCAGTAGATTGAAATCATTTTTATAATATGAAGACGGAGAAGCGATAATCAATAAACTTTTCGTAGCCTCTGACAAACTTCTGACACGATACTTAAATATAGGAAGACTACCAAATGAAATTTGCATTTTAACTTTTATATAATATATTTTATATTTATACGAGGAGTTAGTCGGAGAATAAGTTTAAACGCATATACGATCGCAACCAAAGGATCTACACTTATTGTGGTTATGTCGCAGGGATCTTTTAATCACCGTTGATAACACTGCATTCTCCGATAGCTACCGCTTTTTGTGTGTACGAGTCAGTTGAACGTGGCAACTCGACTGGAACATTGTTCCAAGAACCAAGTCCTTCCTGTAATCCGTTATTTCAATGCAAGGAATGTGTCGTCGGAATGAATTCATCGCAGCTCATGGAAGTTTACGAAGAAGATGTTTTGAATGTGCAGAGTGTAGCGAAATTTCGCTGCGGAAGGGTCAGTTCGGACGATTGGGCAAAGAAAGGCTGACGACCCACAACAGAAAGAACTGTTGATAACAGTGAACTCGTGGAAAATGCATTTAGCCGTGATCTGGCACCGAACGATTAATATTTTTTTTCTAAAGGAACATCTTGGAGGACAGAGATATCAAAGGAATGAACATATAGGAACATCAATGAAACGACGGCTGACCGAAAAGGACACGGATTTCTACCGACGAGGAATAGAAAAACTCCTACCACGATAAATGTGTTAATCTTTGCACAAACCATGTCGAAAAGTGTAAGATGACACAAGAATTCCCTGCAATGCTCATATTAGGGTTTTTAACACAAAAAAACCTCGAACTATACATGCCTTGCAAACTTACTTTATGACCGACCCTCATACGTATAAAATATGGTAAATGGCTTGCCCTTATTTGAATAAATGCATGATTTAATACATACACATGCTGTGCTCTGATGGCGCTTCATCTTTAGAATCTTGCAAAACTTTATCTCATATAGAGCTTTTATTTGAATACATAAATGAAAATATTCCCTCAAGCAGCGACTTGCCGCTGAGGTCTGACAGCAGCCTCGAGAGCAAAAGCTATTGATCGAAGAAAAGTGTTCATCTGAGGCTGGTATTCGGTTACACATGTTGGACGGGATTTAACAACTTTTCAGAATTACCGAGCTTCAAATTTGGCTTAATAGCATCATTAAAGAGTCAGAGGCACTGAGTGTAGATTGTTGAACTAAATAAATCATGAGACCGTAGATTTGATTGACAGAAAGAAATATATCTTTTTAGAGACTTAAGAGGAATACTAACATTCGCATAGCTTCGGGATCAGTTTGCAATAATATTTGGGAAATAGAAAATATTGAAAATCGGTATTCCGCTCTTAGACCTTTGACTTTTCCCTTTCATTACAAACATAGGCTAACAGAGCAGAGGTTTCATTGGCCTGCTTATTGGCCGGAATAGAGCAGATTGCTCTATTCCGGCCAATAAGCAGGCAAATTTTTTGGATGGGGAACGGAATGGCAGATTGCCGTTCCGTTCTCCATCCAAAAGGAAGTAACAGTTCATTGCACTTCCCACAATAAATTCTGCAGAAAACACAAATGCGGAAATATCTCGTAGCTCTTCCTCAGTTTGATGTTTCAATAATCCTTTAGGTCAGTGGCTAGCCGAATGGGATGGCCATTCAGAATTTTGTTTAAAATAGAAATTATTACAAAATCGAAAACTTTTAAATTAAAACGAATAAGGAGCATTTACAAGCCTTTAAAGCATCTAATTTTGCCTGCATAAGTTACCATGACGATAACCATTGAATTGCGAAACTAACACGTTTTTTAACGACGAGTGAAAATCGAAAAGGTTTTGCCAATATTTCTCCCTTCTAGTTGGAATTGCCCAACCAGAAAAGTTGAAGCTTTAAGGACGATCAGCCTCGTCACTCCAGGTTCGCAAGTTTCACTACCTGGATAAAAATTGTCACGGCTTGTCTCGTTTGCGAAAAAGGAGACGCTGATCAACTTAGAAAGAACTGAATCTTAATCCTATAAATGCTTCAAAGAATACCGTGCTGATTTTCGATTGGCTTTCGGACGCTAATTGCTGTCCAGTATGCCACTCTCCCAATCCTTTTGGAATATTGTGGCTTAGCCATTTAGTTCACTGTATAGTAAAACAGAGTCGCTGAAGAGTTATTGAGTAGTTTTATTTAGGGCTGCTCTTCTCTGTACAATCTGTCACAAGATCTCAGAAAAAGGCGACCTACTGTACGTCTTTGCCGTTAATGGCAGCTTATCGGACAACTTCTTTGACGTGCGCAGGGTATGGCTCTGCTTCACACAGAGCCACGGTTTAACATACCATCCGATTGATGGCAACCTTTACAAGCACATCGTTGTCTCCTTTGGGATTAAGCACAGAACGGAGATTCTCGGTCAGGAATGGGACACCGATGACTCAAAAGGGTAAAAATACCTTTTTAGGAAAAGCATTTGAAATAGATACATTTGTGTCTGTATTAAATAATATGTGTGGTTATACTAGATTTTTAGGTTATTTTCCCTTTACTGATAATAAATAGTTACGGCGTCTCCTATCTTTTATCAACAGAGAAAACGATTATTTCCACACACATGTTACCTATGCACATGATTCCTAATGACATTGAGAAATGTAGTTACCGAAGTCTTACACCAGACTTCAGACACAGCAGTGACATCACCACTGTGGCTGAAACTAGTGAACAGCATTTCTAAATGAGTCAGCCAAAGAATTGCAAAATTACGCGTTTAGTAAGGTTTAATGTTATAGTCGTAGATATTTTTAATTAACAGAACGTTGCATAGGAATTTAAAGTATTATGCCTTATAGTAGGGGTAATTTTTATTATTTTTATTTCTCAACGTGGAGTACGGGGATAAAATTTTTTGGGGTTCGCCGTGAGAGTTCAAAAGTCGCTAGATCTAGTAACAAAGTCGCTAAGTTGGCAACATTGATTGCAAAAAGGTCATTTTTTGTGTTTATCGATATATATAATTTATGAATGCAAAATTTAAATGTGTGTGTATATATATATGTTTTATTTTATTCCCATTGTTATACTATAACTATAGTTTTTTCTATTTATACAAGGGTTACGCCAGTTACATATACATTTCCAGGAGGTACGTGAAGCATAAAAGGTTGAGAATCACTGATATATATGTTTTATTTTATTCCCATTGTTATACTATAACTATAGTTTTTTCTATTTATACAAGGGGTACGCCAGTTACATACACATTTGTAGGGGGTACGTGAAGCATAAAAGGTTGAGAACCATTGCCTTATAGCAGTGGTTCTTGAAATTCACGAGTCCCTTTCAGCTTAGCATTGTTCATGCGACCCTCGACAGGATATTTTCCCTCCATCCCTTAGATATTCTCGAGTGTTGGCGCTCTCTCTCAAGTGACGTCTGCGACCCTCGACAGGATATTTTCCCTCCATCCCTTAGATATTCTCGAGTGTTGGCGCTCTCTCTCTCAATTGACGTCTGCGACCCTCGACGGAATATTTCCCTCCATCCTTTAGATATTCTCGAGTGTTGGCGTTCTCTCTCAAGTGACGTCTGCGACCCTCGACAGGATATTTTCCCTCCATCCCTTAGATATTCTCGAGTGTTGGCGCTCTCTCTCTCAATTGACGTCTGCGACCCTCGACGGAATATTTCCCTCCATCCTTTAGATATTCTCGAGTGTTGGCGTTCTCTCTCAAGTGACGTCTGCGACCCTCGACAGGATATTTTCCCTCCATCCCTTAGATATTCTCGAGTGTTGGCGCTCTCTCTCAAATGACGTCTGCGACCCTCGATAGGATATTTTCCCTCCATCCCCCCTTAAATATTATCGAGTTTTGGCGCTCTCTCTCAAGTGACGTCTGCGACCCTCGACAGGATATTTTCCCTCCATTCTTTAGATATTCTCGAGTGTTGGCGCTCTCTCTCAAATGACGTCTGCGACCCTCGATAGGATATTTTCCCTCCATCCCCCCTTAAATATTATCGAGTTTTGGCGCTCTCTCTCAAGTGACGTCTGCGACCCTCGACAGGATATTTTCCCTCCATCCTTTAGATATTCTCGAGTGTTGGCGCTCTCTCTCAAATGACGTCTGCGACCCTCGATAGGATATTTTCCCTCCATCCCCCCTTAAATATTATCGAGTTTTGGCGCTCTCTCTCAAGTGACGTCTGCGACCCTCGACAGGATATTTTCCCTCCATCCTTTAGATATTCTCGAGTGTTGGCGCTCTCTCTCAAGTGACGTCTGCGACCCTCGACAGGATATTTTCCCTCCATCCTTTAGATATTCTCGAGTGTTGGCGCTCTCTCTCAAGTGACGTCTGCGACCCTCGACAGGATATTTTCCCTCCATCCTTTAGATATTCTCGAGTGTTGGCGCTCTCTCTCAAATGACGTCTGCGACCCTCGATAGGATATTTTCCCTCCATCCCCCCTTAAATATTATCGAGTTTTGGCGCTCTCTCTCAAGTGACGTCTGCGACCCTCGACAGGATATTTTCCCTCCATCCTTTAGATATTCTCGAGTGTTGGCGCTCTCTCTCTCAAGTGACGTCTGCGACCCTCGACGGAATATTTCCCTCCATCCTTTAGATATTCTCGAGTGTTGGCGTTCTCTCTCAAGTGACGTCTGCGACCCTCGACAGGATATTTTCCCTCCATCCTTTAGATATTCTCGAGTGTTGGCGCTCTCTCTCAAGTGACGTCTGCGACCTTCGACAGGATATTTTCCCTCCATCCCTTAGATATTCTCGAGTGTTGGCGCTCTCTCTCAAGTGACGTCTGCGACCCTCGATAGGATATTTTCCCTCCATCCTTTAGATATTCTCGAGTGTTGGCGCTCTCTCTCAAATGACGTCTGCGACCCTCGATAGGATATTTTCCCTCCATCCTCCCTTAAATATTATCGAGTTTTGGCGCTCTCTCTCAAGTGACGTCTGCGACCCTCGACAGGATATTTTCCCTCCATCCTTTAGATATTCTCGAGTGTTGGCGCTCTCTCTCAAGTGACGTCTGCGACCCTCGATAGGATATTTTCCCTCCATCCTTTAGATATTCTCGAGTGTTGGCGCTCTCTCTCAAATGACGTCTGCGACCCTCGATAGGATATTTTCCCTCCATCCCCCTTAAATATTATCGAGTTTTGGCGCTCTCTCTCAAGTGACGTCTGCGACCCTCGACAGGATATTTTCCCTCCATCCTTTAGATATTCTCGAGTGTTGGCGCTCTCTCTCAAATGACGTCTGCGACCCTCGATAGGATATTTTCCCTCCATCCCCCCTTAAATATTATCGAGTTTTGGCGCTCTCTCTCAAGTGACGTCTGCGACCCTCGACAGGATATTTTCCCTCCATCCTTTAGATATTCTCGAGTGTTGGCGCTCTCTCTCAAGTGACGTCTGCGACCCTCGACAGGATATTTTCCCTCCATCCTTTAGATATTCTCGAGTGTTGGCGCTCTCTCTCAAATGACGTCTGCGACCCTCGATAGGATATTTTCCCTCCATCCCCCCTTAAATATTATCGAGTTTTGGCGCTCTCTCTCAAGTGACGTCTGCGACCCTCGACAGGATATTTTCCCTCCATCCTTTAGATGTTCTCGAGTGTTGGCGCTCTCTCTCAAGTGACGTCTGCGACCCTCGATAGGATATTTTCCCTCCATCCCTTAGATATTCTCGAGTGTTGGCGCTCTCTCTCAAGTGACGTCTGAAGTCGTAAGAAATGATTGCAACGAATCCGAGGCTTTAAATATTCAAGAAGCAAGTGGAATGACTTCCACTTGGCGAACTGAATGCATTGCTCCGAGGCCACCTCGTCGCTCCACCAAACGTGAAATTCATTTTTCAGCAGATACCGAGCATAAAAATATTTCCTACTTAAATAAAGCTTTGAATGTTTTCGAAGAGAAAAATCTTTAGTGCCTATAAAAGTTATTGGACACCATCCCATTTATCAAACATATTTCATCAGTTGACAGAGATTTCTTAGGGATGCCATGGAATCTTTATCGCGTGTCAGAAATAGATTTGACACTATTCAGCAAACAGTTGGAAAATTTTGAATATGGTGAAGAGTAGAATCGCAACTTGAAGCCCAAAAGTTATAAATGAAAAAAGTCTTTAAAGAGAGTTGTGTAAAGGTTAATTTAAAATAAAACCCTTCAGAGCTAATCCTCTTTTGTAACAGGTCCGGATCTAGGTGAAAAAAAAATCAAGGAAGTGATTGGATTGAATCAGAATGAACTAGAACGATGTTCTTATGAATAAATTATTTATCTGAAATCATTCTCGCTGAACAGTTTACTTCATGATTCCCCCCACTTTGCCATTTTAATAGTTAATAATTAATTTCCCCACTGTTACGGTGTGAATTTAAATTCTCCAATGGAAAAGCCATGGATGGCTTCCTTCCCCCATTAGATCAGGATCTTTTTACATCTCTGTGGATATAATCGATGGTCGATTAGAAAACAGATTTCAAATTAATAAATGGATTGTTGAAAAGTTCTAATAATAGATCCCAAAAAACTTGGGCCGGGGATGGCTCAGTTTGTGGCGGCCAGGCTCCTAGTCTGCAATTCCCAGGTTCGAGTCCCAACTAGGCCAGCGTTGACATTTGTCATCGCAAAGCACCCTACCTCACGGTCAGTAGGGGACACCGATGGGCTTGGAAAGGCCGCCGTCCATCGGGTGGGACGTTTAGTCGTGGCTCCGTGTGCGGGAGAGCGATGCCCTGTACACGTTAGAAAACACCCTGGATGGCTTTGATGGGAGGCTACCATCTGTCTCCCAACAGCTGTCCAGTGGGTCCCTTGCCCCCAACCTTCTCGGGGTCCTTGTGACCTGGCCATTTTAGCGCATTGTGTGCAAAAAAGCGCCGCTCGGAGGAAAAACAACCCAACCTGAAAAGCTTATTTCCGTCACTGATGATGAATCCTTTGCATGAGTAATGTAATTAGGAAATGGTTAAAAAATAAGATTTCTTCAGCTTTTTTGCTCTCGGCTGCTTCCTTTTAAATTTTGACCCGAATGAGAAATTCAGCAATGCCAAAGTTTAAACGCTCGTTTTTAAGCGAAAGTCGATAAAATGTTATTTGAGGACAGTAATAATGCTGGAAGGAGAGATTCAATGGACTCTCACTAATTCCAATTAAAATCCATTTTTCAATATGAAGATATGGGCCTGATTCTCTGCAAGAAGTTCTTTGAAACTGTCAAAATTCTGTCGGAATATTATCAAAGCATTCTAAGCTCCTTCTCGGAAGTTTCAAGTGTAAAAATTGCCTTTTAAGTAATAAAGAACGGTGCAACGAGTCGCTAAGTTTATGAAAGTTGACGTTCTTTAAAATGTTTTTTTAACAAAACAACTGAACAGTAAACAGAAAATTAGCAAAACTAGTTTTGAAAATTGGGAAAAGGAAAATATATCAACGATGAGAACATAATTTGATTTCTGTTTTTTAGTGCTATACTAAATAATTACTTATAACCTTAAAGCTAATACGTCTTCGTTTAAAATTAATATGTACTCCTTTATCTTATTATTCATGTTCTATTGATGTTTGAAGCTATCGTCATTTCGATTCAATTTAGTAATGTGTACTTTAATATTTTGAATTTTTATGACAAAATTAATTCTCCTATATAACGTTTGAAATGAGTGCACCTTTTACGTTTTTCAGTTCGACGTTAATCTTATGCCATTTTGTTTGTTTCAAACCAGTATGATTTATTTAGGTATTAAGTCAATTTTGAAAACGAAAATAAGGAAAAATTTTCAATCCCATCATTTTCAAATAATTACCTCTTTTTGTACTTAAACATGGACAATAGTGTAGAAAAAAAGAAAGAAAAGATTTAATTAGTGGAAACAGACTTTTGGAGAAAAAAATGCTATCAGAAAACCACATTGTGAAAAATCAGAGCTCTCTTAACGGCGATGTGCGTGACTGTCAACCCAACAGGTGTGCCAGTAAATATCTTACATTTCACACTATAGCCGATACGCTAATTTAAACTTTACGTACCGGTAAGCTTTTTTTAATTAAAAAACTCTGGATATAATTGAGACCGAAAAAGTTTAGAAATTATGGAAATTAAAAATAAAAGTGAGTGATCGATTTAAAGTTAAAAATCTAAAATATTATGAGCATATAAGAAAAATGATGGAATGACAAAAGGAATTTGGATATGGACTGTTGTTGTCATTTTACCTCTGACGATGCTATTTTTTTCACAAGTGCCCCAAGGCTCATAGAAGGCTGTAGGAAGGGGGACCCACTGAGCAGCTGGCAGGGTATGGCTCTCTTGCATGTGGGGACACGGCTTAAGGTCCCATCCGATGGACGGCGGCAATCGGTGTTCCAAGCCCATCGGTGCCCCTTTCTCACCTTCAGAGCAAGTGATAAAGCGGAGAAAAATTTAAACGCTGACCCAGCTTGGACTCAAACCTAGAAACTGCTGATTACGAGCCTGGCGCGCTACCGACTGAACCAACTCTCCCGCCCCTTGGAAATGTGAACCAGAAGAAAGGGTTGGCTTGTTTTACCTCTGAGCGGCACTTTTTTGCACACCATGGGCTAAATGGCCAGGTCACATGGACCCCGAAGGCTCAGAGAAGGTTGAGGGAGGGGACCCACTGGAACAGCTGTTGGGAGACAGATGGTAGCCTCCCGTCAAGGCCATCCAGCGTGTTCTTTAACGTGGACACGGTATGGCTCTCCCGCACACGGGGCCACGGCTTAACGTCCCATCCGATGGACTGCGGCTTTTCCAAGCCCATCTGTGTCCCCTACTGACCGTGGGCAGGGCGGGGAATTTTGCGGAGACAAATCTCAACGCTGACCCAGCTGGGACTCGAACCTGGGAACTATAGATTACGAGCCTGGCGCGCTATCGACTGAGCCACCCCCGCCCCCCAGAAGAAATGAAACAAGAGGAAATGCAGAAGGAAAAATATGGATTTCTTCATGATCAAAATTATCTACATTATTACAGAATGAACAATCCCTTTCCTAATTTATGGTTCAGTCTATGTTTATGTTCCCCCCCCGCCCATGACGTTTTATTCCACTTTGTGACCAATATACGAAAAATCCAATAGAGCATTTATGGAGAGAAAATGGATGGATGGAATAAGGAAAGACATGAAAAGGTACAATTGGGAAGAAAAAAAATAAAACAATTAGAGAGAAATGGAGTTTAAAATGCCGAGACGTAGGCAACTCTAATCTGGGAAACGTCCGAAGATTTAAAAATTAAATCTTTTTCGTTTGAAATTAGTATTTTTTTTGTCCCCCATTGACAGAATGGTGGCATGCTTGGCTACTGATCAACTGGACCTTGGTTCGAGTCCCAGATCGGGCATGGATGCTTTTCTCCTGTGTCATCTCGCTGCTGAGATCAAATCTTCGCCATCTTTATCCTGAGCCTTCCTAAAAGATCTCTGTTACGTATTATACTGACAGGCTCCAGTCAGACCTCTATGGCAAGCAGCTCCTTAAGGGAGAATTGTTTTATTATTCAATATTCTGCCTTTCATTTCTGGAGACGACACTTTTATGCATCAATTTTGAAGTTAATATTCTTTTCCTTTATGCTTGAAGTTAACACTTTTCTATTTACGTTTCAAGTTAGTGCTTCCATTTATGCATTACATTATTACTCTTTGTATCTCTTCTGGAAGATCAATTCTCTTCGTCTTTCAAACATAAAACTTCTTCCGGTGCAAAACGAAGAAGTATCAGCATTAACCCTTTCAGGACCATAAGGTTTCTAAGAGTAAATATTAGTATGTAACTGTTTATTTTAGTTTGTTTAGACGTGAAATAAATAAAAATCATAAGAAAAATACATAACAATGTGTAGTTTTTTTGGAATTTTATGGGAAATATTTTTCCCAATGGACTATAAAGGTAACACAAATTATAGTTAGGCTTATTATGCAATGTCTTTTATTTATTGGTTTATTAGAACAAAATGTTAACTAAAATAATAAAAAATTATGAAATAAAATTACTATACAAAATGATGTTCTAATTATGATATTCTGCGAAGCAATTTCTTTTGGTAGTGAGGCAAAGATGGACATTGCACATAGTACATATATTATGCGTCCTGACAGTTCTGTTTTTTTTTTGTCTAAACGTTCCCGTTTACGTAATTGCGTTCGGCATACGTTCTATTTTGACATTCTGTATAAAAAATGCAGATAAGGTTATACTTAAATACGACAATCACCAATTTTAAAATGGGAAAAATGTTTCCCTTGGTCGTGAAAGGGTTAAAGTGAAAATAACACCTACTAACATAGAAATGAGTAGAAAAAGCATTAACTGGAAACACGAGACAAAACCTTTTGAGTGCTAAATTCTTGATGCAAAAGATAATTTAGAGAAGAATTTAAAATGCTGTTAGTTTTATTTTTTCATTACATGCCATTGATCTGTACTGAAAGAAACGTTATTGGGCTTTGATGAAGTTTGAACTCGCAAAGTTTAATAGCTTACCACAGATGAGTAATAATTGTGCGTTTTTATTTCGTTGCATATTACAAGCTGCGTGGTTTAGAACCCAGGAGGCATAATTTGGCCATTTACCACGAAGCAGAGAATGAACAATTCCTTTCCCGATTATTGTTCCGTCTGTGTTTGTTTGCCCCCAGGACATTTGATTTCATTTCGCGATCAATAGAAGAAAAATCCTTTAGAGAATTTGTAAAAACTGCCTCATGAAATCAGCCTTATGTATGTCCTTCAGGAACTCCTCCACCTTTTTTTATCCTGCTTCGGATTAAAACCACTGTATGAACTTAATTATAATTGGAAAAAAAAAACGGGAATTTGAAAATGCTCCGTAGAGGATGAATTTATGTCTTTTTCCAGCTCGAACCTCGTAAGTCCGTCGAATCCAAGTTAGAAACATAAAAATGAAATATTTGTCTCTCGTATGCAAACTTTTTTTCGGCAAGTGAGCTGAACAGTTTCCTCACCTGGGGTGCTCGGCACGCCGCATCAATTACTCCAGAGTCTTAAGGGGGGAAACTTATTTCTCGATGAAAGCAAACTGTATAATCTGTGGTTTTTTCATCGCATTAGCATTCATCACCAAATATGCTCCTACAGATTCCAGACATTCGTCGTCCATGAGAGCCCGAGGCTATTGACAGTGTTCGTTCCCAATATTTGCGGAGTTCGATGAGAGCGTAGAATTTCGTCTCTCCATTAATTCCTCGCGCAGCTTCAGAAAATAAATTAATTTTTACTTTGACTGAAGTAGCCAAGAAAACGCGGAACAAAGCAAATTGTGAGAAAAAGAAACGTTCTGAATTCATTTACTTCACTGCTAAAGTCTTTCAGCCTTGCCTTTGCACAATGCTCTCTAAGGCTGACATAAAGCGCCCCTTCATATGCTAATTTCAGGTTGGACTTAAGTCCCAATGAAAGCAATTTTATTTCCTCTCTAAATGCTGAGGACTTTTTCAGAGTATGCCTAATGATTTTTATGTGATATTGAGTTTCTTTTAACTACGGTTAAGGAAATCTTAGCTTGTTAGTGAGGTGAAATGAAAACACAGAACAACTGCAGAGGGAAATATTTATTCTGTTTCATTGCCCAACAAAAGAAAAGCAAACGTTATGTAAAGAGAAGATTGTTAAACCAAATAACTTATTATTACGTATCTTTTTATATTGCGGCTTCAAGTTATTTAATAAGGCCTCAAAATGATACAATATATAAATTTATATGAAAAGAGCGTCAAAAGGAATTACAATTTCCTGTTGACTTATTGTTAAGATTGCCTGCGTGGAATGCTGGGAACGTTCAATTGGCAGAGTTAAATTCTTTTGCTGGCCCCTTAAAAAAATGTCTCGCGCATGGTGTAGCGTGAATAGCAGTTGGGTTGGTTTGTTTTTACTTCTGAGCGGCACTTTTTTTCATTAACAGGTTACAAGAACCCCAAGGACACAGAGAAGGTTGGGGGAAGGGGAGAATACTGGACAGATTAAAGCCTCATGTCAAGACCATCGAGCATATTCTTCAAGGTACACAGGGCATGGCTCTCTTGTACACGGAGCCATGACTTAACATCCCGTCCAATGGATGACAGCCTTTTCTAATCCATCGGTATCCACTTTTCACCGGGGCGGAACGACAGTTATCGAAATAAATCTCAACGCAGGCACAGTTGAGCCAAATCCCCCCCCCCCCCCCCCACTATTGGCAACTGGATTAGCATTGGGGAAACTATGAGACTGCGCAGTTGATACGTCTACAATTCTCATTGATAGGTCATTGACTTATGATCTATCGTCACCTCTGAATCAAAAATTATCTGCGGAAGATGTCAAGGCATCTGCTGCTCAATCTCACTTTCCACAGCGTGGGGTGGCTCAGTCGGTAGCGCGCCAAGCTCGTAATCTGCAGTTCCAAGGTTCGAGTCCCAGCTGGACCAGCATTCAGGTTTTGTGTGCAAAAAAGTGCCGCTCTGAGGTGAAGCAACCTAACCGATTCTCCACAGTCTCTACACATGCTGATTTCACGGATCACAGATTGAGAACCTCTGCTCAATGCAAATGCATTAACATGCAATGTACCATACAAATCACAATATCGAAGAACTAACGAACTTTTTACTATAATTGAAATTAAGTCAACGAAAAAAAAAGAATAATAAATTACCAGGGCAAAAAAAAAACTAATGTAGTGCAATATTGCTTATGCAAATATGCACAACCAAACCTCTTAAACGTTTGAGGAGAACCGTCATCAATGGAAACATCAAAAGTTACTACTTAAGAATCACGAGAGAAAATTCTACAAATTTCAAAATAAGCTCAAAATGACAAAAGAAACTTAAGCGCCAGAAGAACATAAACCAATGATGGTAACTTTTACTTAAACTTTCTTTTATTTCCTAACAGGATAGAGGGCTCGAATGGCTTCGTATTCCAGCGTCGGAAACAAAAAAAAACTGTTGCTTCTACTTTTTTAAGGGCAAAGAATGAAAATAGCGTCCACGTCTCAAAATAAGGAATTAAGTACTTAAACCAAGGTTATGACATCACAATATTACGAAACATGATTTAGGAAATAGACGTTATAAGATAAAACTATATTTTCAATGCAATGTTATGCTTTTAATTACAGTGTGAAATGATATCGAGTCATTTGAAATCTGGCTAGCAAGAGTCGCTTCTTCTTCTTTAAGTTTTAGGTTTTGCAGCATAAGTCATTCGGTATTTGGTCATTGATTTTTATAAAGATCGCGATCGGTTTGTATAAACTAAAACACTAGATTATAGTTTATAGAAACCGATCTCGAGAAGATGGAGCCTACTATTTCCATGGGAACATCATGGAAAGACAGTTGTGGTAGTAGGATGACATGGAAAAGAAGTTCGGCATGTGAAAAGAAGTTTGAATGTTTCAACTTAGAAAAAAAGTTTGCTTCATCAGGGATCCCTGACTGCCCATAGGTATAAAGACTTGTTCTTATAACATTTATTAATCCGTCGTACCTCGCGATTTCGAATACTTTATCAAACTGCATACAAGTGCAGTTGGGTTGCTGTGTTGTTTTACCTCTGAGCGGCACTTTTTTGGCACACAGTGAGCTAAATGCCCAGGTCACAAAGACCCCGAGGGCTCAAAGAAGGTTAGAAGAGGAGCCACTAGATAGTTGTTTAGAGACAAATGGTAACCTCCCGTCAAGTCCATCTAGCCTGTTCTTTAACGTGCACAGGGTATCGCTCTGCTGCACACATGGGGCCACGGCTTGACGCCCCATCTGACGAACGGCGGCCTTCCCAGGCCCATCGGTGTCCCCTACTGACTGAGAGCAGGGCGGGGAGTTTTTCGGAGATTAATCTCAATGCCGGCCCAGGCGAGACTCGAACCTGGGAACTGCAGAGTACAAGCCTGGCATGCTACCGACTGAGCCACCCCGGTCCTTAAGTGATCATCGAACCCGACTCATCAGCAAGTACCAGAAAAGAATATATTAGCCAGTTCCTTATTCAGACTTGAATCACAGAAATAGTGATTCTGAAACATTTCGCACTCGTGGCCCACTTAAACTACACTCCGTACTCATCCTTATTTATATATTTTACAAAAATTAGTCTTTGTTAACTTGATGTAAAAAAAAAAAGCGTCCCATTTTTGTC
Organism: Ryuthela nishihirai; assembly: GCA_038380435.1. Lineage (NCBI taxonomy): Eukaryota > Metazoa > Arthropoda > Arachnida > Araneae > Heptathelidae > Ryuthela > Ryuthela nishihirai. The sequence continues at coordinate 66,936,037 of JAWZYU010000015.1, read as the reverse complement.
ACTGTTTTAAACATCTCTTACTCTTGAGCAGCTAATTACAGGGCAGTTCCAGAAAGATACATTGGTGTCCAAAAATTAAGCATAGTTCACAAAATGGATAAAATGAAAAATACGAGACAATAGACTGAGAAGGGCGCTATAATGCAGATGGAATATGGGAGGAAGAAACAAATGCGCGATGCAACTGACATAAAATACAAGATAAACTGGAGCAATGCACTGTAGTTCAATAGGGCAGCAATTGGAGAAGTTATCTGGAGCCGCATTCGCTCGCGCACGAGAGTTCGCCCCTTACAACGAGACAAGTGTCACACCGACGTTGCATGCTATTGACGAGGACACTAAGAAGATCCTGAGGCATTAAATCCCACTCCTGTGCAAGAGCTGATCGGAGCTCTAGGACAGTTCTGGGAGGAGGTCGGCGAGCTGAAATCCGTCTCCTCGATGCATCTCACACATGCTCTGTAGGGTTGAAATCCGGAAAAAGTGGTTCTGGATGTCTTCATTTTAAGAAAATCATCGACTACAGCAGCCCAATGTTATCGTCGATAAACAGGAATTGTGGGCTAGCAGCACCCCGAAAAAGCCTCACGTAGGGCTCGAAGATTTCATCACTATATCTGAGGCCTGTCAAAGTTCCCTCAGAAAAATTGTTTTTATTTATTATTTATTATTAATAAAATTGGAATATGAAAGTGGCTTTACATTGCCTTATCAAGAATGGCAATCATATACAGTAGGGGTTCTCAACGTGGGGTACGCGGTAAAATTTTTCGGGGTACGCCGTGAGAGCTCAAAAGTCGCTAGATCTAGTAACAAAGTAAAAATAATCGTTGTTATACTATAACTGTAGTTTTATCTATATATATAAGGGGTACGCCGGTTATATACACATTTCCAGGGGGTACGTGAAGCAAAAAGGTTGAGAACCACTGATATACAGCACCATTTCACTGTACATGTTACACAAAAGTACAATTATTTTAATTTCATTATAATACTAAGATAGACGTAGTTTCAACATTAAATATACAGTAGTAATGCCTGCATACAGATACATTTATCTTTGTTGTCCTTGACCATAAAACCTCAAACAATTAAACCCTCAGAAAAGACATGGGGTGGTGTGCGGCCATGTGGCATAATTCCACCCCAGACCAGTAAACCACCACCTCTGTAATGTTACATTTCTCTGATGTTTGAGGAGTGATAAGGGGTTCTGAGTTCTCTGCAGATGACAACACGGTGACTATAAACTGAATCTGGATTCGTCACAGCAGAGAACATTGGTCCATTGGTTTGTGGCCCAGTACCAGTGTTATTTGCACCACGACAACCTGCCTCTTCTCCCTGATGGAGTGAGTGGAATGCAAACTGTAGCTCGTCTCGCATACAGTTCTTTTTTCATGAAGCCTTTGGTATATGCCTCAAAACTATTCATCCATGAGCAGCAAGATAGCTCTACAGTGAGATCTCTCGCTGACATGTGTCTGTTACGTTTTGCTTTTAGTGCCATATAGCAGTCATCCTGAGCCGTTGTAAGCCGTGGTCGACCCTGCACACGTGGACGACTAACATTTCCTATCTTCTCCACAGTCTTCATTAAACCACGGATTGGTGCACACCTATTGCCCTGGCAACATTACTCTGTGTTCCGCCTGATTCCAACATCCCGATATGACCACGTGTCAGCCACATGCTGTCTGTCTGACTTATTGCTACAGCAACAATTCGGTTCGAACACAAACAGAATGCGCTGGCGACAAGAAATGAGGTTTTCCACATCTATCCTGTTATTTGTACCATTCCTTCTGTTATTTACCGTTATTTATACCATTCAGTTCTTGTCTCATGCAATTAACATGTGGTCACATGCTATTTGCTATTGCATCATTACGCCCACCTTTGCATGTGCTTGAAGTTATCTGCACGTGTCTTTTGTTGCTGTTTTCGCCGATTGTTTGTGCAATATAGCCTATTTTGTCAACTACGCTTAATTTTTGGACACTAGTGTATTAAGGTATTAAAGCAAAAGTGAGAAAAGGAATATTTTTATTATTTCATTGTGTCTCACAATTTGTGTAAACCCTGACGCAGGGATTTAGCCAGGATTTAGTTTCAGGAAGGGTGGGGGGTCTGAGAATTCAGTTTGACGGGAGGGATCGAGAATTTAGTTTCGTGGGTGGGCCTCGAGGATTTTGTTTCGTGGGGAGGGGATCTGAGAATATGACTTGAGCAAGGTTTCCCAATTGAAAATATTCCACCGAACAGGAAAGATTAAAATGATATTGTATATGGAATACCTGCTGAGGAGTGGTCAACTTCACAGGGTCCTGGTGCTGACCATTTATACATACTAGACTGGACTTGTTTATGGATTTGAGTTTGATTATGGATCCTGGACTTGCTGCACTGGTGGGCCTCTGTTGAGGGAGAATCTGCTGCTGTGTTTTCTGTTTGATTCTGGGTTGCCAGCCCTAAGTGAACAGAGGCATGGGATACCTTATATCAGCTGGTGGATAATCCTAATCATAGGCCATCGCAGGTACCTGAACCTTACTTAGCTAGTTGGGCATCGTCAAGCCTAAACTGGAGTAATGTGTCTCAGGCAGGCCATATGGCTCTTGAAAAAGTCCACTTGAAAAGGTGGTGCCTGATGTTCCTACCAGCATCGGTGACTTCAGCCTTTAGTGGAGGAGGAACAGGTCTTTGCCCCATGCCTGCGATCAGGGGGCTGTTTGATATTGTTGGCCCTACCAATCTCAAAAACCTAATTTCTTTAAAAATCCTACTAATCATTTTCTCTCTGCAGGAACGTGGAACGTGAGGACATTACATAGAGATTATTCCCTTGATGTCCTCATGCAGGAATTCCAGCGCTATAACCTAGATATTCTAGGCTTGCAAGAGACCAGATGGACAGGTAAAGGTGAGATACTTAAAAATAACTTTAAATTTCTCTTTACAGGGAGGGAGGATGGAAAGCATCACCAAGGCGTGGGTCTGCTGCTCAGCAGACATGCTAGTGATGCTCTTCTAGGATATGAGTGCATTAATGAAAGGTTTCTTACAGCAAAATTTCAGACAAGCATTAAAGACTTGAATGTTATCTGCTGTTATGCCCCCATTGAGGATTCTGATGAGGATGAGAAGGATAGGTTTTACGGACAACTTCAGGATATTTTGAATTCTGTCAATAAAGGAGATATTACCCTTGTTCTTGGTGACTTCAATGCCAAAGTTGGTACCGACTCTGACCTTTGGGGAGGAGTAATAGGCCCTTTTGGTACTGGCAGCTGCAATGGCAATGGGCAACGTCTCCTACAGGTAAGTAAACTCAATAGTTTCAGAATAAGTAACACATATTACAAACACCGCGGCATACATAATACACATGGGTTTCACCTGATGGGCTGCATAGGAATATGATTGATTATATATTAATTAACAGCAATGGGCTAGTTCTGTTAGAAATACCAGAGCATATAGGGGAGCTGAAATTGGATCTGATCATTACCTTGTTAAAAGTGTCTTGCAACTTAAACTTAAAAAGTGTTGTGCTAGGGTTAAAAAATTTACCTTTAATACTGAAGCTCTGAAAGACCCAGTTATAGCTGAAGCTTACCATGATAGGTTACTTAGTCATTATGACAGTCATGGTTTGCTTAATACTGAAGTTGAGGAAGAATGGGGCCATTTTAAACAGGCTTTTTTGGAAACTAACAGTACTCTTTTAGGGTAAAAGGAGCAGAGGAGACAGAATTATTTAAGTGATAAGGCACTTGAGCTTATTTCAGAAAGAAGGAACTGCAGGAATGTCCTTAATCAGTACCCTACTAGTCCTAATAGAAAGCATTACAAAGAACTTAATAAACGTGTAAAGGATCAGTTAGTTACTGATAAGAATCTTTGGCTTGATGGCCTGGCTGACAAAGCTGAGGAAGCAGTTAGACAGCACAACAGCAGAGAGCTGTACCAGATAGTTAATGTTTTGTGTGGTAGAAAACGAACAGTATACAGGGATTGAAGGATAAACAAGGAAAGATAATAGAAGGTGAGGATTCTGTCATGGCTAGGTGGGCTGAGCATTTCAGTGATGTTCTAAACAATGTGGTTAATTCTACTCCCATTGTTTGCAATGATGATAGATGCATTGGTGGCTTTAATGTTGGCCCTATAACACAATCTGAAGTTAGTTTGGCTATTTCTAAACTTAAACTTCATAAATCCCCAGGGGTGGATGAAATTACTACGGAAATGCTTAGAGCTGGGAATGTTTCAGTTACCATTTGGAGACTGAAATTTTGAATAACTTTTATGATAAAGGCATGGTTCCTAAAGATTTTACCAGAGCTATTATTATCACTATTTTCAAAAAAGGTGATCGCAGTTCTTGTGATAACTATAGGGGTATCAGCCTACTCTCTGTTCCAGGTAAAGTTCTTTCCATGATTGTGCTTAATAGAATTAAGAATCTGGTTGACAGTCAATTGCGTGATGAGCAATGTGGATTCAGAAGTGGTAGGGAATGTGTGGATCAGATATTTTCACTTAGGCAGATTCTTGAGAAATGTTTAGAGTTTCAGAAACCTTTGGTTGCTAGCTTTGTTGATTTCAAAAAGGCTTTCGACTCTGTTGATCGTCATAATTTGTGGTTGATTGTGAAATCATATGGTATACCAGACAAGTTAGTTAACATAATGAAAGCTCTCTATAATAATACTGAGTCATGTGTGAGAGTTGGTAGGTCTTGTAGCAATTGGTTTAGCATTGCTTCTGGTGTTCGACAAGGGTGCATTTTGTCTCCTTTTCTCTTTAGTTTGGTTGTTGATTATGTTATGCGAAATTCACTTCAAGGGAAAGCTTTTGGCCTTAAATGGGCTGGAGATACGAAAATTTCTGATTTAGATTATGCTGACGATTTAGCCCTTTTGGCAAATGATGTTGATGAGATGAACTCTTTCATTCGAGCTGTTGATGAGACTGGTAGTACAGTAGGTTTGGTTATAAACAGAGAGAAAACTAAAGTGATGAAAATTGGTCAGGCAGGTTGTGATTCAGTTAATCTGAATGGTTGCAGTGTTGAGCAGGTGTCACAGTTTAATTACCTTGGGAACTACGTAACTGATACTGGTGATGTGCGGCATGAGATTAACAGACGAATAGGTATTGCTGCCGGGACTTTTAAGAATCTATGGAGATTGTGGAGAAATAGGCGTATACACCTAAAGACTAAAAATAGACTGTATAATAGTTTGGTTCTTTCTAGGGTTAGTTATGGTAGTGAAACTTGGACGCTGTGTAAACATGATACAGGAAACTAGATGCTTTTGATTCTAGATGCTTACGCAGTATCTTGGGTATTAGGTGGTTTAACTTTGTAACCAATGATGAGTTAGGCAAAGGAGTCTGCAACCTCCTTTAAGCAGCATATTGTGCAGAGAGAGACTCCGTTGGTTTGGCCATGTTGCCCATATGGATAATTATAGATTGGCGAATAGGGTTATGAACAGTGTGCCTAGAGGCCTCAGAAGGAGGGGGAGACCTAGGATGCGTTGGGCAGACAATGTCAAACAGGACCTTGTTAGAATTGGTGTACAGTGGCCGGATGCAGCAGATGTAGCTCAGGACAGATATGCTTGGAGAATTAAACTGCGCGGTCTGGTTGGACCTCCGTAGCCCATGGCTGCTTGAGGATGATGATGAGGATGATATGGAATAAGATTTTATATCTTTTTTTAAATCTATTTTTAGTGTCGGATATAAAATATGGAGCGAAAATAAAATTATACAAAGACCACTCTTTTGGGTTTTAAAGCATGTAGACAAGTTGGAGATTTCCTATAAGATGACCGGATTTGCGGAGGAGAGGGCATCCCCTAGGTACGTCCCTGCATTGAGTATACTCCTCGCACCTTCCTACCACTTATCTCTGAGCTCTCCAATACCCCACCACTTATTTTCGAGTGGTGGAAATACACAACTTTTACATTTTAGTAGTGGATGTGTGCATACTTCGAAAGCTTCCGAAAAATGCTTTCTGTATACAGTATCGAGCGATCTTTCCGTAAGAAGGATTCAAAAGTATCCTTTTAGAGAACTTTCTGGGTCCCAATAAACAGGAGAGGTATTGTAATTCTTCTAATGCCCACTACTCTAAAATGATTTGGTACTACTGCTTTAAGGGATCGGTTTTAAGGGATCACCGAAGTATCATACCTGAATTTTAATCTTATATCTCGTCTTGTAGTTAATGCCGAACGTAATTACAATTTAATCAAGAACACTTTACCTCGAGATACGACAAATGATTAAAAAAAAAAACGCAAAATTGCATGCAAAAACAAATTGATGCACTATTTACAGAATATCAACTGAAATTAAGTGTCCTTTGGAGAAAGTCCGAATCTAGCCAAAATGAAAAAGCGGACCAGGTGATCTGAGAGAGAAAGGGGGGACGACCAACATCGAGACGGAATCAACCGGAACGCCGTTCCAGTTCCTTTTTTGCTTCCGTTGCGGTTACTATCACCCTCCAGGGGGAACATGCCCCCTGCACCTAGATGCGGCCCTGCTTTGAAGCAAATCATCATGGTTTCAGATGTTTTATATCATCCGGGTTTCAGTGGGAAATGTTTACTTCGGCCACCGTAAAATTATTGATATTTTTGACTATTTTTAGGCACTAAATAAATGGAAAATAATTTTAAGTAAAATAATCTTTATTTAAATGATTTGGTGAACGAAAATGCTTAATTGATAAATTGCATATATTTATTTTTAAAATAAAAAATATTTCAGTTTAAAACTGAAGTAACGATTATTCTTTTCATATTTAGGTCGTTGTAGTATAATGCATTCAGTTAGTAATATTAAAAAAAATATATTCCTTTGAGAGGAGGAAAAATTATTTACTAAAGTTTGTAAGAAATGCTTTGAATATCTGAATAACGAAATCAAATCACTTGCCAAACAACTACTTGAATGGAAGTCTCACACTGACGATCGAGAAAAACGAGTTTACAAAGCACAGCAACTTGTCGAAGATGGCTCCATCTGTTATCAGGAAACAGGAAGAGAATAAATTTAAAGTTGGAAATTAGCAACGACGACTAAGTCTTTCTACGAGCCAATTAAAGGTGCACTGGATTTTCGAGATGGTACAGACAATAATTAAAAAGACGTAATCAAAATCTGGAATTTTATCTGTTGCTTTGACCAACTTCATGATTTTTTATGAGAACAAGAAGGACATTTTTAGAGAAATTCTTCAGAATATTAATTTTATTTTAGGAAAAGTTTGTGCTTGGTGACTTCAATGTTTTAAGTTCGTATTGACGTTTGAGTTGTATTGATAGGCTCTTTTGGCATTGATAGTAATTGTACTAGAGAACATCTTCCACAGCTAAGTAAGGTTAATGGTTTTAAGAGTTACTCTTAAACCACTCAGTACAAGCACAGGGATATTGATAAATACACATGGATTCCACCTAATGGTTTGGGTAGGAATATTATAGGTAAGCAGAATCTCTTAAGTCAAATTAATTTATAGTTCATGATTAGCGTTAATCAATAGTAAATACGCGTATACAAATAAACTGGGATTGTTTCTGATAATAACATGATCATAAGAGGTAGGTCTGGCAACTGTACAGGGACAACAATATAGCAGATCAAAGTGGGCAGCAAGGATTCCTGTAATGTATTTTTTTTAACATAAGTAAAGTCTGTTTTGCATAGTGATTATAAAACATGTTCAAACATGTTCATTTGTAGGATACATAAATCATTATAACAAGGATTAATCTCTTAATTTCTTCAACAAAGTTTATTTAATCTCTTAAATCATATTAGTTTATAGTTCATGATTAGCGTTAATCAATAGTAAATACACTTATTACTTGTAATTTTGTTTAAAGTTTCAATTTATATGCTGGAAATAATCCAAAACTATATTAATGATTATGTTTATAGATTTCGTATTAACCAGGCATTAGTAGGGCGATGGTGGTAAACATGAAACGTGTGCAGAAAGGAAAAAAAGTTGTGGATGCCGATAAAACAAAGCAAAATATGCAGCGTCCATTTTGAACTAGAATACTTCATTAGGTGAGATTTATCAAGAACCTTAATGCAGAAGTTGATTAAGGGAAATTGGCAAAAGTAACTGCATACCTTTTCTTGTAAATGCACCACATAGAGGTACTTTAGAATATTCAGTTGACAATATACACAAGAAAAAGCTTTTTACGTTTTCTTTTTAACTAAGAAAAACATCTTTTTCAGCCATACCAATTTATTACGGAATTTCCATGTTATGTCAATGGTAAACTAATTTTGAAGCTCTCTAACTTCTAAAATACGCTTTTTATGGAAAATATTGCTGAAGATGAATTAAAGATTTGAATAAAATATAGCTAGATTCACAGGATATGTTTATCAGCTGGTGGATAATCCTGAGCAGAGGTCATCGCAGGCACCTGAACTCTTTGCTTCTATTGGCATCGTCAAATTCTACATTGGAGGAAGTCTTCCAGTGTAGATGGCTTCAGCCTTTAGTGGTGGGGGAACGGGTCTTTGCCCCATGTCTGCGATTAGGGGGCTGTTTGATATTGTCGGCATTCCCTCTCTCAATAAACATAGTTTCTTTAAATATCCTACTAACCATTTTCTCTCCATAGGTAGTTGGAATGTGAGGACTCTGCACAGAGCTTTTTCTCTTGATGTCCTCACACAAGAATTCCACCATTATAATTTAGATATTCTCGGCTTGCAAGAGACCAGATGGACAGGTCAGATTCTTAAAAATAATCTTAAATTTCTCTTTTCAGGGAGGGACGACAATAAGCATCACCAAGGCATGGGACTGCTTCTCAGCAGACACGCTAGTGATGCTCTTCTAGGATATGAGTGCATTAATGAAAGGTTTCTTACAGCAAAATTTCAGACAAGCGTTAAAGACCTGAATGTTATCTGCTGTTATGCCCCCACTGAGGATGCCGATGAGGATGAGAAGGATAGGTTTTATGAACAACCTAGGATATTTTGAATTCTGTCAAGAAAGGAGATATTACCCTTGTTCTTGGTGACTTCAATGCCAAAGTTGGTACTGACTCTGACCTTTGGGGAGGGATGATTGGCCCTTTTGGTATTGGTAGCTGCAATGGCAATGGGCAACGTCTCCTACAGGTAAGTAAACTCAATGGTTTCAGAATAAGTAACACATATTGCAAACACCGCGACATACATAAGTACACATGGGTGTCACTTGATGGGCTGCATAGGAATATGATTGATTATATATTAATTAACAGCAAATGGGCTACTTCTGTTAGAAATACCAGGGCATATAGGGGAACTGAAATTGGATCTGACCATTACCTAGTTAAAAGTGTCTTGCAACTTAAACTTAAAAAGTGTTGTGATAGGGTTTAAATATTTGCTTTTAATACTGAAGCTCTGAAAGACCCAGTTATAGCCAAAGCTTACCATGATAGGTTACTTAGTCATTATGAGAGTCATGGTATGCTTACTACTGAAGTTGAGGAAGAATGGGATCATTTTAAACAGGCTTTTTTGGACACTAACAGTACTCTTTTAGGAAAAAAGGAGCAGAAGAGACAGAATTATCTGAGTGATAAGGCACTTGAGCTTATTTCGGAAAGAAAGAACTGCAGGAATGTCCTTAATCAATACCCTACTAGTCCTAATAGAAAGCATTCCAGAGAACTTAATAAACGCGTAAAACATCAGTTAGCTGCTGATAAGAATCTTTGGCTTGATGGTTTGGCTGACAAAGCCGAGGAAGCAGTTAGACAGCACAACAGCAGAGAGCTGTACCAGATAGTTAATGTTTTGTGTGGTAGAAAACGGACAGGTATACAGGGATTGAAGGATAAACAAGGTAAGGTTATAGAAGGTGAGGATTCTGTCATGGCTAGGTGGGCTGAGCATTTCACTGATGTTCTAAACAATGCGCTTAATTCTATTCCCATTGTTTGCAATGATGATAGATGCATTGGTGGCTTTAATGTTGGCTCTATAACACAATATGAAGTTATTTTGGCTGTTTCTAAACTTAAACTTCATAAATCCTCAGGGGTAGATGAAATTACTACAGAAATGCTTAGAGCTGGAAATGTTTCGGTTACCACTTGGATGACTGAAATTCTGAATATCTTTTATGATAAAGGCATGGTTCCTAACGATTTTACCAGAGCTATTGTTATCCCTATTTTCAAAAAAGGTGATCGCAGTTCTTGTGATAACTATAGGAGTATTAACCTACTCTCTGTTCCAGGTAAAGTTCTTTCTATGATTGTGCTTAATAGAATTAAGAATCTGGTTGACAGTCAATCGCGTGATGAGCAATGTGTATTCAGAAGTGGTAGGGGATGTGTGGATCAGATATTTTCACTTAGGCAGATTCTTGAGAAATGTTTAGAGTTTCAGAAACCTTTGGTTGCTAGCTTTGTTGATTTCAAAATGGCTTTTGACTCTGTTGATCGTCATAATTTGTGGTTGATTGTGAAATCATATGGTATACCAGACAAGTTAGTTAACATAATGAAAGCTCTCTATAATAACACTGAGTCGTGTGTGAGAGTTGGTAAGGCTTGTAGCATTGGTTTAGCATTACTTCTGGTGTTCGACAAGGGTGCATTTTGACTCCTTTTCTCTTTAGTTTGGTTATTGATTATATTATGCGAAATTCACTTCAAGGGAAAGATTTTGGCCTTAAATGGGCTGAAGATGCGAAAATTTCGGATTTAGATTATGCTGATGATTTAGCCCTTTTGGCAAATGATGTTGATGAGATGAACTCTTTCATTCGAGCTGTTGATGAGACTGGTAATAGAGTAGGTTTGGTTATAAACAGAGAGAAAACTAAAGTGATGAAAATTGGTCAGGCAGGCTGTGATTCAGTTAATCTTAATGGTTGCAGTCTTGAGCAGGTGTCACAGTTTAATTATCTTGGGAGCTATGTAACAGATAATGGTGATGTGCGGCATGAGATTAACAGACGAATAGGGATTGCTGCCGGGACTTTTAAGAATCTATGGAGATTGTGGAGAAATAGGCGTATACACCTAAAGACTAAAATTAGACTGTATAATAGTTTGGTTCTTTCTAGGGTTAGTTATGGTAGTGAAACTTGGACACTTTGTAAACAAGATAAAAGAAAACTAGATGCTTTTGATTCCAGATGCTTACGCAGTATCTTGGGCATTAGGTCGTTCAACTTTGTAACTAATGATGAGGTTAGGCAAAGGAGTTTGCAACCTCCTTTAAGCAGCATATTGTGCAGAGAGAGACTCCGTTGGTTTGGCCATGTTGCCCGTATGAGTAATTATAGATTGGCGAATAGGGTTATGAACAGTGTGCCTAAAGGCCTCAGAAAGAAGGGGAGACCTAGGATGCGGTGGGCAGACAATGTCAAACAGGACCTTGTTAGAATTGGTGTGCAGTGGCCAGATGCAGTAGATGTAGCTCAGGATAGACTTGCTTGGAGAACTAAATTGCACGGTCTGGTTGGACCTCCGTAGCCCATGGCTGCTTGAGGAGGAGGAGGAGGAGGAGGAGGAGGATGAAATCTTTATTTTAAAAAACATTCAATATTTCAAGAGTTATGAATTTAACCATAGCAGAGCCACTCAAAATTAACCACAGGATTCCAGCTACCATAATTCTTTAAATTTTGAAAGAATATTGTTGAAAATTGAGAATTAGATAGATTTGATTGAGATCTTTAATTTATCTTCGACAAAAATTTTCGTTACAAAGCGTATATTAGAAGTTCTAAATTATTCCACTGATATAGAATTGTAATAAATAATGAACAAAATTCCTGTTGACATTATGTTGAAATTCCCTAAGCAATGTGAGCCAAAAAAAAAGCACCACTTTTTTGGACTCTGTTTTAGTTTATTGTAAAAAGGATACTTCTGACTAGTGGAAGAAAAAGGGTAGGGCCTGAAGCTCTTGTTTCCCCCTCCATTTGCAACGGTTCTGATAATGATTTCATTGATATTATATCCAGTACTGTTTTTTCCGTTAGATTGTGCTAATGATGGCCATTCCAGCCGTGTATTTTTTTCTGAACCTTAATATACAATTCGTCTTTCACTTGTTTTGGGATAAATTGTCCAGATGTGTGGGCGCTGATGGTAACAGTGGTGGATTTACCTTTACGCTATGTAGCCTTAGGGAGATGACAGAGAAAAATCGATGTTTTATATCCTATGGATCAATACCCAAAACATAAGTTTTCATTTGACACATATTTACGATCAGCAACTGCGTATGGAAGACGTAAAAAGAATAAAAATTATACATTTTTTTGCTGGGGTAGGCGGGAGAGAATATGAAAAATTGCATATGACCTATTACTCCTCACCACATAAACTTTCATTTGATGCAGATCCCGTTATGATCGATTCCTAGGTTAGGGAGCTGATGGAAACGTCTGTTTTGACAAACGCAGTGATCAACAGCACGCGAAAGCACAAGGAACACTTTTTTAAGAGATGTTTTTCAACTGTAAAATATATTTCTGTTTAAGAAATACATATACAGTAATTACTTTGACACTTTGAGTTTCATTTACGACAAAAAATATATATTTTTTCATATGATGCTTTTATAACATGTATAGAATCTTAAATTGATGCATGTACCTGAGTTATGCTTCTGGTGTTTTGCCCATCTATTTGGCCGTGACACTTCCTTTTTGCTGATCCATGGCGCCCAATGGCATATCCATACCAGTTCTACCTCCAGTATATATAGAATTCTGTGGATAATAGTATCTTACGCGTAAAATTAACAAACGAATCTACCGTCCTTTGAACTCGACTGCCTTGTTCAGTTGGCCTAGGTTCAGAAATGTCCTGTCGGCCTCGCAATCACTGCAAGGTCTCTCAAGTTCAAAAGACAAATTGCAATTAACTGTGGTCAGGGCCGTGCCAAAGGGCAGGGGTGAATAGCGAGAGGTCACCCAGCATCCCTTGCCCTTTGGCCCATTTTACAATGTTATTTACCCGTCGTAGGTGACCATGCGACGGGTAATAACATTGTGATTTTTTCGTTTTCCATTTACTAAACTTCACGATAATAATAACTCCAGTTATATAGTACTCGTACTTGAAATTTGTAATATGTATTAAAAAGAAAATCATAATTCTCTTGATCACTTATGTCCGTAACTTGGAAAAAAGTTACAAAAATCAAGCGGATATATCGTTTAAATTTCACGTTTATAATCAGAGCTAATTGTTAGGATAACTTATTGCTATTGCAGATTCTGAAACATTTACAAAGATTTTGTTGCAATATATTTTTCTTTTTGTTTGTCTTTCTGTTTCTAATTTGGAATTCAAATTAGATATACAAACGTAAAATGAGATATTACTGGATCATATTAGTTCTATTCAATTCTTTTTTTTTTCGTGTGAAACGTGTAAAGAAAAAATATATTTATAATAATTCATGGTACTTTGTTTTGGTTTATTTTGTATAAAAATACGAAAAAAAAATATTTATCTTGTAAAAACTGCAAAAAACAATTTAATAAATGAAATGAAATTATTATATAGTAATGCAAGTGCCTTCCCATGGCCGAGTGGTTAGCACGCTTGGCTACTGATCTAAGGGACCTGGGTTTCGAGCCCCGGGTAAGGCATGGTTGTGTGTGTTGTTTTTCTGCTGAGGTCCTGCCATCCTCACAGACCTACTACTTTGCATATAAACTGACAGGCTCCTGTCAGACCTCTGTGGCAAGCAGCTGCTTGAGGGGGTATTTATTTATTTTTTATTATTTAATGCAATATTAAGTTGTTGCAAATGAAATGGTCGAATTGTTAACGAAATATTCAACCGCTATAATTTTGTTAAAAATAACTTTAATCAAAATACGCACCGACATATTCAATACACTTCTGCCACTGCGAAACAAGTGCATTTATGCCGGTGGTAAAAAAATCTTGGAAGCAATGCATTCTTCAAAGGCGTTTTGAACTGCTCTCTCATTGCTGAATGTTTTCTCACCTAAGAAGTGGTAGCGATGCTCGAAAACGTGGCATGGTAGTCAGTTGGCGATACGTCTGGTGAATACGCTGGGTGAGCAAGAGTCTCATACTGTAACTGATGGAGTTTCCGGACCGTTATTCGTGAGATGTGAGGTCGAGCGTTTTCATGGATCAATAGGATGCCATGTCTATTGACCAATACAGACTGCTTCTTGTATAATTGGTCATGCATCTTTTGGAGTTCTGCACAATATTTCTCTGCATTTATTGTTTCGCCTGGTTTTAGGAATGAATAATGGCTGCAGACCACCAAACGGTCACCATAATCTTCTTCAGGTGAAGTTTAGGCTTGGGCATGTTTTGGGTGTTTCTACAACGTGGACGATTGTCATATAGATCCTATATAATCATATTGCCATATAGGATCCATTTTTAACCACACCTAACATCTCTATGGAAAAACGGATCTCTTTGGTTTCGTGTGAGAAGGGAAGTGTGCACTTTAAGTCGACGTGTCTTATGAGTGCCCTTTAATTCATGTGGAATTTATTTATCCAACTTCTTCACTTTCCTAATGGCTTCCAGGTGCCGGAAAACTTCTGAATAATGCACGCTTAATTTGCCTGCGATGTCTCATACAGTTTGGCCTGTGTCGGATTCAATTAAAGCCTTCAATCGATTATTATCAATCGCTTCTTCAGGTCGATCACATGGCTTATTTTGAAGACTCCGCTCTTTTTCGAGTTTAAAATGGGTTAATTTTTTTAGCTTTTTAATGCGGGTTCAGAAAGAGTGAGAATTTGGGTGGGCTCCAGAAAATTTTATGGAAGGATTGCTCTGCTGTGCGGCTTGGGACTTCAATCCAAAACCTTTGCATGCGAGTATACCTCCCAGAAAATACAATCGTCTTATATGAAATCTGACTCTTGTCTACCTGCTTTAAAATCCAAAACAGTTGTTCCTGTATAATTTTAGCCCCATATTATCAGACTGGTGGCAGTACATCCCACTATTCCTCAATAGCGGATCGGAGTTCTTGGAGGATTTCCCATACATGCTCTATAAAGTTCAAAGTTCAGGTCCGGCTGACCCCTCTTCTACTGAATATCCTCAATTTCGAGGAATTCATCGACTACTTAACCTATGGAGCCATTTGCGAATCCCTGTTTATGCATTATTCTCGTTTTAAAAAGAAATCTGATTCGCCACATTCATTAATTCTGTTTTCGCCTGTTTTTTAAAGAAAAATAAAAGAGCTGGAATAAACAAGATTGTTAAATTATTCTAGGTAGCTGTTAAAAACGCGTTATTTTTAAAACTGAAACGAAATTTTGAAAGGTTAAAATAATTTAAATGTATTGTTTGATTTTGAAATAAGTTATGTTTTGGTTTAAATCATTCCCAAGATTTTCTCAGTAATTAAGTTATATTAGGAAACCTCAGATAGTAAGATAGTAAATTCAGATAATAAGATTGCTCGTAAGGCACAGGTAAAGTTTTTAAGGATGTATAATAAGTAAAATATTACTTGAAAGAATTCAACAAAAGAAAGAAATTACGATGTGAATGATTTTTATTTAGCGGTTACTTACATCCACCTTTCTCTTACATTTGCACCGTAAAGTTGCATTTAATCTTGTTATGGTATCGCCATCTATCGGTGAAAAAATGAAACAGACTATCTGTACGGTCAGAAGCAAAGGGGGGATTTCCTTTAGCTCTTTAGTTTACTCTTAGTCGTCATGAAATTAATTCTCTGCTATTAGTATATCTCAGCAGATGGCAGCACAATACAGTTTCATAAGTTATTAGGATTTTCTTGTTCAAAATTAAACTGTATTCACCGATTTTAATTTTTGCAACGATTTCGATTCGAAAATTTTTCGCACGCAATAATTCGAAATTACTAGGTGTTTGGTTGCTACTACGAATCTAGAATGCCTCAAAGACTGAAAATTCAAGTGAATAGCATGGACGTCAGTAGGGGGGGGGGGCAAGAGGTAGTTCCCCCTTGAAAAGCTGATCGAAAATTTTATTTATGACGAATAATACAGGTGTACGAAAAATTATGTAACTTTTTCCATCAGGAAATTTAATATTGCTACTTTTTACGTTTCGTTTTCGGAAGTATATCATTTATATTTATTTATTAATATGAAAAGTTTTTTTTAATGTATTTTTCAATAATAATAATAATTTTCTCTTTTTCATTTTGTTTTCGGGCAATGAAAGCGGGGCTGCCTTTACTGCGAGATACAGCACGTAGTGGGAATTACGTCATGATCGTATTGGAAAACAGTTTATTTAAAAAAATGAGAGAATTGAGCAGGGAGTTATACGAATGTAAAAAAGATTTCACTTTGTGTTGTGCGCGGTGACGATTTTAAAATCTAAAATATAAAGAAGAAGTTTGTTTTGTTTGTTCCGCTTATGTACTCAGTCCCCAAAAGAACTAGAGATACCAAACTTTGCATGAACATTCCCTTCACCCAGATTTCATGACATTTCCCTTCAACCGGGGAAAGAATATATGTGCGAACTCACTGGGTCAACAAGAATTGGGTTTTCCAAAATCCCCGGATAGACTTAACATTAACGATTGAAATTTATTCAAAATAACTGTTGCCACCAATAAATTTTTTAAAAATAGGAATACATCAAACTAAACTAATATCTCATTTCGCGTGATTAAACATTAACAATTGCATTGTTCATTACTAAACATAATATGAACGTTTGCTTTGGAAAACCGAATTATCAGAACACAAAATTCGAATAATATGAAATACCGGAAAGGCGTCCTGGTTCAATTTGAGTGCTGATGTAATAATATCTCGTTCATTAAGTTATGCCTCGTCATTCTACTGAACGACCAAAGTTGTAATTTTCCGATAAGGGGGAATGACTAGTAATAAAACTATCTATCTATCTGAATTTATTACAATGGATAGGGCAATGAGTTTTCAGTTCTTACCGCAGACACTAAAAAAAACTAAGGCCTAAACCTATAAGTTATCAGGGGCGAATTTAGCAGTAAACGGACGCTTAGTTTGTTCTGTGAACTGCTTTCATAATTGCAGAGGTCATTTCAACTATACACTGTAGGGCCATTAAATGCTGTTCTGCTTAGGGCCCCTAGACCACTAAATCCGCTCTGTAAGTTATAGGCCCCATCTAGAAAAAAATCGAGGGGGGGGGAGGGGCATGTTTCGAATATTATATTCATTTATCATTAAGTATTCGATAAAAGTTAGGATTTATTAGTCATAGTTGACTAACATATTGGTGTTTCAAGTGACTAATACTTAAATTTTCACGTTATAGAGGTAAATTTATTTCCTCAGTTATTAAATCAGTTGATTTACTGTCTGTTTATTACGATTTATGCGGTTGTCAAATAAACATGTAAAATAACGCTAAAAATCTGTAACATATCACGATCGTTATTTCGCAACTTGGAGCATTGATGATCGTCATTCAAAACATTCCAAGTAACTGATTTAGGAGCAGTGGCGGGTTATGGGTGAATCTTTTACTGCTGCTTATAACTCTTTTCATGGAAATGTTGTGTATCCTTGATATGAGCCATACGAAGTCTTTAAATGAAAAAAGATTCTATAAATCATATTATCACCCCAGGAGACTTTGGGCAATTGCTGAGGTAGCCAGCAGAAAAAAAAGTTTAGAGCCCTCCGTGTCTATCATATAAATGACTCATTGATCCAGGAATAATCCCAACACAAGACCTGAAAATTAACTGAAAATTTAAGAAACGCAGTCAGTGAAAATTCCTTGACCTTTTTGGGACCTATATTTTTTGACAAGTTTGCCAAATGCTGTATCGTTAATCAGCCACAAAAACGTTTAGATTAAAATATAATTTATATTTCCTTACATTTCAAAGAGATGAATCAGTTGAATTATAATCCTTTGCTTTAAAAGTATTATGATTATAAGAGTTCATTTACTTGTAAATATTCTTGAACGTTGACACTTAAAATGTCTTGTCTTACTTATTTACCAGTTTTTTTTTCTTTGTGTAGAATATTATTCAACTGAATTACAGTTGTACTGTAATGAATGTGTATATGACATGAACCTTGTGTTTATGAAATAATCAATAAATCAAGTCAGTATAAAGCTGGCGAAGTTCCTTGGCTTTCCCCCAAAAGAATGCAAAGCTTCGAAGTCTTGATCCTGGCTTGTACAAGTTCTTCATATATACTTCTATCATCAATTCCCATGAATGCAGTTTCTTCTTCATTATAACTGCATAGAAAACATTTGATTTTGTTAATTAAAATTTGTTCTGTTATATCAAATTGCTTCGATATAGGTGTGGAAAAATATTATGGAAAACATTATAGAAAAATTTTCCATAATGTATTTCGAAATACATTATGGAAAAAAAGCTGGAATCCACTAACCGTTTTTCCTTCCTTTTAATTATATTTAAAAAAATATATAATGAATATAATACGTATTATATCTACATACATTAAAAAAAACACTCAATCCGTATCGTGTAACACCGAGTTTACAACCGTATAAAACGAAACTGGTTGCATCTTCTTGACCGTGTTAACCGAAACAGTGTAAATCAAGGGATAGGTGTAGGCGTAAATACTTATTTTCTTATTTGACGAAATTTGATTTCCGAGTTGGAAAATTTTTATTCTCTACCCCCCTCCCCCTCCCCCCAAATCATAATTCCTTCGCTATGCTCCTGAACAATGTAAAATGTTTTTATTTTAGGCACAAATAAGGTCATTAAGACAAAAAGGAGAATCTGTTCTACATTATTTTGTTTGTACGTATTTTTTCAACGGGAATTATTTTCGATATCATTTCTTTTGTCTGCACAATTATCCGCCCTCTTCTTTGACCTCCAGTTACATTTCTAGGTTGTTGCCAGCAGGGGCGTTTTTCACAACTCTCCAACATTTTGCCATTTGACTTCCCATTTTGCCAACTAACCGTAATTTGCCGTTTAACTTCCAATTTTGCCAACTGGCCATAATTCAAATATTTACATCTTACCTGAATTCCATCTCATCTCAACTTCCAATATTTAATATTTACATCTCATCTGAATTGCAGCAAGTCAGTGTGAATTTTCCCTTAATTTTGGCCAACTCTCCTTAATTTCACGAAACTTATCCCAACTTTACATCTCTCCTAAAGTAGCCAAATCACTTCAAACTTTTCAAACTCCCCAAGATTTTGCCAAGTTTTCTCGATTTTAGTCAACTATCCTGAATTTCACAAACCCAATCTCAATTATCACGACTCGCCCGTATTTTCCAAGTGGATTCAAATTTTGCCAACTGCCCTACATTTTGTTAAGTTTCCTCAATTTGTCCAACACTCCTTAATTTCACAAAACAAATCTCAATTATCACAAATCGCCTATATTTTACCAAGTGGATTCGAATTTTGCCAACTCGCTGTAATTTTACAGAAAAAAATCGCAATTTTTACATCTTTCTTGAATTTGCCAAGTCACCTTCGAATTTTATCAACTCCCCTTAATTGTACAAGAAAGGCACAATTTTCACAACTCCCCTGTATTTTACCAAGTGGCTTCGAATTTTTCCAACTCCCCTAGATTTTACCAACAGTTCTTGGTTTTTCCAACTCTCCTTAATTTCACAAAACCAATCCCAATTTTTACAACTCACCTGTACTTTACCAAGTGGTTTCCAGTTTTGCCAACTTCCCTACATTTTGCCAAGTTTTCTCAATTTTTGTCAACTCTCCTTAATTTCACAAAAACTAATCCCAATTTTCTCAAATCGCCCGTATTTTACCAAGTGGATTCGAATTTTGCCAACTGCACTAGATTTTGCCAAGTTTCTTCGATTTTGTCATCTCGCCACAATTTTATAGAAAAAAAATCCCAATTTTACATCACACCTGATTTTTGTAAAGTCACTCTGAATTTTGCCAACTCCCCCAAGATTTTCCAACTCTCCTAGATATTGCGAAGTTGCCTCGATTTTGCCAACACGCCATAATTTTACAGAAAAAAGATTGCAATTTTTACATCTCACCTGAATTTTGTCAACTCTCCACTATTTTGCCAAGTCACTCCGAAATTTCCCAACTGCCCCTAGATTTTGCCAACTCGCCATAATTTTACAGAAAAAAATCCAATTTTTACATCTCACCTGAATTTTGCCAACTGTCCCTAGATTTTACCGACTCCCTAAGTTTTGCCAACTCACCATAATTTTACAGAAAAAATCCTAATTTTTACATCTCACCTTAATTTTGTCAACTCTCCGCAATTTTGCCAAGTCACTCCGAATTTTGCCAACTGCCCTAGTTTTTCCAACTACCCGTATATTTTGCCAACTCTGTTAGATTTTGCCAACTCGCCATAATTTTACGAAAAAAAAATCCTAATTTTTACATCTCACCTGAATTTTCCCAACTGTCTAAGATTTTACCAAGTCACTCCGAATTTTGCCAACTGCACAAGATTTTGCCAAATTGTCCCGATTTTGCCAACTCACCTGTATTTTACTAAGTGGCTTCGAATTTTGCCAAATACTCTAAATTTTGCCGTCTCTCCATTTTCCAAACTGCCTTAGATTTGCCAAGTTGCCCCTATTTTAACAACTCCCCTTAATTTTCCAAAAAAAAATTAAAAATTTTCACAATTCACTTAGATTTTACGAAGTCGCTTCGAATTTTGCCAACTCCGAGTTATTTTGGGAAGGAGCCTCCCCCCCATCCCCCCATGAGTACGCCCCTGGTTGCCAGCACCTCGACAACCAAGATAAGTATTGCATAGTCGAATTCTTGGTGGTTATAATTTCTGTTTTCAGAGCATTCTCATACCCAATGAGGATTAAGGTATCTGAAGGATTCAAGGGCAAATGATTCAGGAGACCCCCAATTATTCTTGATGAGAGGTAGCGAGGGAGGTGCTCAATCTACAAATTTGTTTATAACTTACAAATGGCAAAAATGCATTCAGAATGTTATGTAAACTGAATTTCAGAAATGCGATGATAGAAATTTCAATACTTACTGTATAAACTTGCACATACTAAAAATTAAACGAAAAAATTATAAATAAAAATAAATATTTGTTCTTTATGTTATTTAACAAAAACGCATTATATTTGGTATTAAAAACACGAGATTTGTACTTAATAGTAGATTATATACTACTACTTACGAAATATTTACAAAAAATATGATTATGAAAATTATTTTGATTATGAAATATTTACTAAATAAATGTTGAAAAAATTGAGTTTCGAGGCTCCTATGAATGTTGACGTCTCATGCACTTGTGCTATAATCCGCCACTGCACCCACCATGGGTCGCATTTAGGTGTTCGTAGGCCTTAAGCACTTTCGTTCAGCAAGCCCTTTGGTGAATTCATATTTAGGGGTATATCGATTTCAATGGGTAGATGGGTGATCAAAATAATTTCGAATTATTTTTCTCGGATAAGAAAACAGTTTCTAATAGGTCTAAATATCTGATTTAATCTTTATTTGTTTAAGGATATATCTTTGTTGGAGTTTTTATCACACATTAGAAGAAAAAAAGTGGTCAAAATTTTTCTTCTAGGCCCTAGGTACAGAGCCAATGTTCTTATTGGATAATTCGGTCTACACACGCCAGAAACTGAGAGATTCGCATTTTTTTAATCATCAATGAGAAACAAAAGTTAGGCCTTTTTAGGATCTTTTATTTTGCTTTCATATTCTTTTCGTGGTATATATATACGTAAATATACACAGCTCGACATTGCCCCACCCAGAAGGACATGTCGTACAAACCTGCAAATAGAAGGGTGGGTGTGCGCAGTTGAGATATATGCAAATGATGATAATCCGGAGTCAATGATGTGTGTGTCTTAAGAATAAAAGGTGCAAGAAGGAAAAGGGATGGTATTGTGTTTATGCAGGTGGAAGTCATGCGAACGGTTGAAATTAGGTGGTTCTGCTTGGAAATTGTTCAGCGAAGGCCGAAAATGTCTAGTACGTGCCGTCGGCAGGTTTATCGTCATCTGGATGCTTTTGAAAGAGGAAGAATTATAGGCCTATGTGAAGCTGGATGGATTATATGTCGTGTCGCTGCCCATGTTCATCGGGATGCATGAACTCTTGGACGCTGTTGGCAACAGTGGCAAAATGAAGGTTCTAGCGTGCGTCGCAGAGGGAGAGGTGCTGTCTGACAGACATCAACATGGCTTGATAGGCGCATTGTTCGACATGCTCATTCGTCACATTTTTAAAGAGGAATCACCACAGATATTCAACGGGCTGTGTCAGTAGCCATGGACGTCCCCATAACGACCCGAACGGTAACCAAAGGTTGCATGAGGCACACCTGCACTCTAGGCAACCGTTACATTTACTGCCATTGACTTGCAAACCATCGTAGCGCTCGTCTGGCTTGGTGCCGAAGTCGTGTGAACTGGGGTCATGAAACACTGTTGTGCTTAATGATGAAACCTGTTTCAGTCTGGGTGCTGATGATCTGAGAGGACGGATCCAGCTTTTGTTTGCGACAAGCACACCGCCCATCAGCCAGGCATAATGGTACGGGGTGCTATTGGATATGACAGCAGGTCACTTCTTGTCCATATCATGGGAACACTGACAGCTGCATGATACGTTAGCACAGTTCTGAGCCCACTTTGTTACCATTCCTAGGAGGCATGCAGCAGCCCATTTTCCAGCATGACAACGCCCATGTGCACATTGCTAGCGTCTCCATACAGTGTTTGCAACAAGTTCAAGTATTGCCATGGCCAGCACGAGATCCAGATTTATCCCCAACAGAAAATCTGTGGGATCACATTGGATGATGTGTGCAATTCTCTCACTGGCTGGCGTGGAATCTCGATGAATTATGGGAGCAAGTAAACGCTGCTTGGTGTGCAATTCCTCAAGACCATATCCATCGACTGTATGACTCCATGCCACGCCGTGTTGCTGCCTGTATTGCCTTTCACGGTGGTGCAACCACCTACTGAGGCAGTCACATTGTGCTGCATTATCTCATCTTCTAACCGCTGTAAGTGGTTGCAAATTAAATCATGGTATGTCAATATGTATTGCTATGTGTGTGCTACTTTTAACCCTATCCCCTCACTCATTCTGGATGGGGCAATTTCAATGTCGTACAGTGTTATATATCTTCATTATTCCATGTGGTTTTACTTTTACTCTCAAACTTGTAATTCGTAGATTTTATTCCTTCGTCGCTGGATCTGCTAATGATATCTGATAATGGATATTCTTTTTTCTAAATAATTTATGTTGGAGAAGTATCTATTTGTGGTGTCTGTTTTCAGAGGGTTTTATTTCCTTTTGCTGTTGCGAGTGAATTTCAAAATTAGTTTTTCCCGTTTGATTTGTGTATGTGATCCACTTATTTCTGGCGGCGAGGCTGTATTTCAACTTTAATCCGTTTCAGCTAACACTGTGAGCCTGACGTCAGGAAGAATTAATCATGTCTGTTGGCAGTTTGCTTGCTTTCAAGTTAAAACAGTTCACTTAAAAGAACTAGCTTCATTTATTGATACTATTGACAGAATCTTTTGCTTCTCGTCCTCCATAACCTACAATTTTTATTACCCATAGGTTCATTTTTCCCCGTCTCACATTTTTTGAGGAGTGGGGTGGCTCAGTCGGTATCATACCAGGATCGTAATTTGCCGGTCCCAGCTGGGCCAGTGTTGAGATTTATCTCCGCAAAATTTATCGCCCTGTCCATGGTCAGTAGGGAACACCGATGGGCTTGGAGAAGGTCATCGTCCGTCGGATGAGACGTTGAGCCGTGGCGACGTGTGGGGAGAGAGACATACCTTCTGCACGTTAAAAAACACGCTGGATGGCTTGGACGGGAGGCTAAAATCTTTTTCCCAACAGCTGTCCAGTGGGTCCCCTCCCCCAACCTTCTCTGAACCCTCGGGGTCCTTATAACCTAGCCATTTAGCCCATTGGGTGAAAAGAAGTGCCGCTCAGAGGTAAAACAACCCAAACCACCTTTTTTGACTTTTGTTGAAATCACTGCTGTTAAATTTCGTCTCTTGCAGAAAAATGTATATATAAATGCATCAAAAATATAATACTGTAATAAATGTAAAAAAATTAATTCAGAATTTCGCAAATAAAACTGAAAAATATATTAAATCTTAAATTTTTGTAATATCCTCTCAATACCTTAATCATTTGAACAACCTCTAGTTGACAATCACCTTTGATTTTTGAATGTGTCGTTGAGCTTTACTCTTTTTTTTTACTTTATTATTTTTGATTCTGCTTCTCTTGTAATTCTGGAATCTTCTGTATTTTTTGAAAATTATTTTTCCATCAGAATGTTCCTAGTGTAGATACTAGTTTAAATATGACTTAAAACTTACATTTGAATCAAACTGCTTAGTTCAGTTCAGCAACCGCAGAATACGTACGTAGTTACCTCAGTGTAGCCCGTAGATGATCTTTATTAAGGAATGCCATAAATAAATACCGAAAAAAAGTATTTTTTTAATTTACATATCTTCCTATATACGCACTGAAAATAGAGTTTAAGCATACCAATGATTAAATTACTCACTGAATTGGTGTTAACTTCAAAAAAAGATAGGGCACCAAAACTGATTTCTCTTACGAACAGAGCAAACATTGACGGTATCCTATCTTCCTTTGAGGTTAATATCAGAAATAAGGAAATGATTTCATAATTGATAAGCTTCCTTTTTACTTTTACCTTTGAGGGATGAAAATGCACTTTTTAAAATTTTGCATTCTATATTTTATTTTTGCTTTTTAGTGAACTTCGAGTTGGCAGTTGCAGTGTCAACGCGATACCACTTAGTGGTATCGCGTTAACATACTACATAATACTGGTAGTATGAAGTCTATAAAATATTTATTTTACCTTTTCATATAACTAAATTTCCAATCCAAAAACTAAATTTATTTTTACATAATAAAAAAATTTAGAGTTGTTAAAAGACACAAAATTCCTGGGCATTCGTTTTGACTTTAAACTAAATTGGATCAAACAAATTGATAAAGCAACAAATACAGGAAACAAATTATTTAACATTATAAAATTATTAGGTAATGCTAAATGGGGATGTAGCATAAAAAATTTATTATATATCTACAATAATATTATAGCCCCTAAATTCCAATATGGCTTGGAATTTTTAAATAACTTAAATCAATTTAAAATTAAAACATCAGAACAAATACAAACAAAAATTTTAAGACACATACTAGATTTTAAGACACATACTAGGATTACCCAGAGGTAGTAAAATTCGTGATCTATATGCTGAAACTGCAATTCCACCTATCACAATAAAAAAGAAATATATCCTTTCAAATTTAATTTACAGAATTATTTTAAAAATCAACACTCATAATGTAATAAATAAAATTACCTCAAATCATCAAAATCAAACACTCACAAATTATAATCATAATCAACAAATTTTAAATAATATTAGCAAACAAATCAGTGGAAATCTTCCAACTGATTTCCCTTTTTGGACAAGTTGTCCTCCTATTATTTCATTACAAATTCCAGGAATTACCAATAAAAAAGACCTAGATATATCTCAACACTAAATTTACTCTCCACCTCTCACTTAAACTCTAAATACAAAAATTTCATTAAAAAAAATGCTGATGGTTCCTTTTGTGAACTTACAAAATTTACATCTGGTGCATTTTTGTCCCTAATTTAATAAAAGTGATACATTTAAAATTATTAATAAATCATCCATAATTTTAGCTCAGTCGGTAGTGCCCCAGGCTCGTAATCTGCAGTTCCCAGATTCGAGTCCCAGCTGGGTCAGCGTTGAGCTTTTCTCCGCAAAACTCCCCGCCCTGACAACGGTCAGTAGGGGGGCACCGATGGGCTTGGAAAGGCCGTCGGATGGACGTTAAGCCGTGGCCCCGTGTGCGGGAGAGTCATACCCAGTGCACGTTAAAGAACACGCTGGATGGCCTTGACGGGAGACTACCATCTGTCTCCCAACAGCTGTTCCAGCGAGTCCCCTCCCCGAACTTTCTTTGAGCATTCGGAGTCCTTGCAAAAAAGTGCCGCTTAGAGGTAAAACAACCCAACCCAATTTATATTTTTGATCCCACACAAATGTACAGCTGTTTATTCTCGGTCTTTTATTGCGAACAAGAAGAAAACATATTTTGCCCTGGCGAATATCGGATACTTGTTTTCAAAGAGAATGATGAAGGTCGAATAAATGGATGATAAAAATGCAATTAATAATATTTTAATAGTATCTGTTTAAAACAAAAGAATATTTCATTTATCTCTTAACAAACAGTTGCGTCTGTCTACACACCTCTGTGGTAAGGAGGCAAATCATTGCAAAACCTTTTGATCATCACATTTTACCACCAAAAGTTGAAATTTCAAGCATAAATAGATCGTTTGCAATATTCTCAAAATCATACTTCATCAAAAATATAAAAGCAAGAAAACATCGAAGTCAAACTCATGTACTGTGCAGCAAATTCTGTTGTAAAACGTGAAATAAAGTATTTTACTTCGTTTTATTACACATTATACTTTCCAATGGATTCTTGAATCCATTTGGAAGTCTAGACAAAGTCAGTGCAGAATTATTACTTCCTTTAAACGCATTTCTTGAGGTTTGTGTAAGGAAACTCTTACTTTTGAAATTTACAACTTCTCGAAACTTAGGTATTAAATATATTATTTTATACTTTTTTCATGGATTACCTCCAACTCCGTTTAGTACTTATAAGTGGAGTATACTACTGGAAATTCAAAGAACTAAACAAGCCATATTAAAAATAAAAATGTTGGGTTTTAGATGAGGCAGAAAATAGATGTTTCAGTTTTATTCAGGTCATAAAGTAATGGGTGGCAACTTAATATCTTAAAAACATTAAAAAAATGTTCTTATCTGAATCATCAATGTCATTGAAGATTGCCGTATCCCTCAAAGGGAAAATAAGATGATCAGGTTGGACAAAGCGGATGATGGGTCAGAGGATCAGGATGATTGTTTCCTTCTATTCTTGGAACTCTGAGCCGATCGAGTGATGTGACACTGATGTATTGACATTGGAGCCTCGAGCTGAAACGAGAGAAAAAGCGATCAAAGAAGCTTGGGAGGTAAAGACAACAGAATGAGTTCGCTTTTCATATGCATCACTAAATCCAATTTCCGGCGAAGGTTTTAGTCAGTAATGCGATCCTAGATATGGATGAAAGTCTTTAAAACCGAGCTAAAAAAAACTGATCTGTCTGCTTATTTGAAAATTTGGGTTTTTATGTCGTAAAGAGCTCGACTATATTTTGCAACTCTTCTATTCAGAATTTTTAAGTTCTGAATGCAAGGAAATCTTCAAGAACAGTTCTTCAAACTAATAAATATTTTAAAGTTTTTCATACAATTAAGTAGAACATTAACTTTATTTTTGGGAAGGGAGCGTAATAATTATTCCTGTGTCCAAGGGCATGACAACGTTTTTCCAGGAACATTGCCATCCAACTGTGTTATTCTCGTTCGTTATTTACCCCATTCTTTACAATTATTTTTAAGAAAAATTTCGAACTCTAAAAGATTTTCAGTTTTGTCTCATTTTATTCCAAATGGTTTTCGGAGTGGAAAAATTTATAAATTTCATTTGTTATTTTGAATGATGTGTTTCTCGATCATTGCAGTAAAAAAGAAAACGTAAAAATTGATACTGGGAATGAATGGTGCTAGTTTAAAACAATTGTGCTCGAAACCAGTTGTATCATTCTGCTGTTTTTCAACTAGAGCAAAAGAGTATAAACCGAAAATTTTTTTAAATTCCTATTTTCTTCACCCTAAAAGAGTGAAAAATAAAACTAAAGCTGAATTCGTATTCGCTTCAAAGGAAAATAGGGTGCCAACAATTTTTGTTGAGTAAGCCAGTTGGCCCCCTATCTTCCTTTGAAGCAAACGATTTCACCATTGGTTAGTTTCATTTTTTTACTTTTTGCTGAGATAGTGCTTATAGTGACAAATAAAAAAAATATATCTTTAGGGTTTCACTTGACATACGACTCGTAAACATCGACATCCTTTTTTATCCCTTTTTTCCGCGGGGAATGGAGGCGTGATTTGAGGTAGCCCATATTATTATAAGCGTCACAAAATTTAATTTGAGATAACACCCGTTGAGGTCGACCACTGAAATTTTTGATTTTGTTTCCTTTATGGGAGAAGAGGAGGGTGGGGGAACTGGAAGTAGACTACGACAGCCACATCTGAGAAGCTTTCATTTGACACTTAACTCTTAACTTGGGTCCTGGCTTTCGTATATATATAGTATATATAGTATAAGAACGATATTCCAATCCCCCTTTTTCAAGCAGTGGAAGTCATAAGGAAGAGTCTGTAGTTCCCTATATGAGTACAACGAGTTTTTTTTTTTATCATTCTAACAGGCATCTCATTTTGCATTCCCGAAGTAATTAGCGCCAGGAGTGGAGGGGGTTCTTTTCAAGGAAAGAAAACCCCTGACTCTACCAGTACCCCAAAAATTAAATGACAAGCTGCTACAAACGTAAAAAGATCGCGGTTACTGAATAATCCATTGGTAATGGTAAGAGAGTCATTTCCGGATTTTGGAACAAAGACCAATGTGACCTGCTCTTATTCAGGTAGTGGTTCTAATTGAAGCTTAGTTAAATGAGCGGTATCTGAGATAGATATCAAAGCTAGGTATTCCGATATCAATTAATCTTACTGAGAGCATCTGGAAGTGGGTAGAGAAGCTTCATCGTTTGTCAGTCAAATGGTTTGCCTGCTCGTAATACATGCAAGGCGAACTCCAAGTTATTTGACAGGTATGTCAGATTGGAATTGGTGGTAAACCTGGTTGGACGACAAGTGCAGACTCTGTTAGATCAAGCCTGGTTGAGGTCTTCCATTGTCACCACCCACTTCTTAGGAAACGTTTGAAGATTAAAATGATTTCTTATTAAGTGACTCAGTCCGCAGAATGTCACTAATGAGACATTATTTCTGCCACAGCTAGTGTGTTCCTTAATCCAACCACAGATACTTGGATATTCTAGATCAAATAGGATATTTAATAACCCAATTAACTCATATCTATATATTATTAGTATAGAAGCCTGGATGAGCTTTAATGCACTGCCCCTCGAAGAAAATAAAATCACGTACTCCCCGAGTGCTAATACTCGACTTTTTTCTTTAGCTAAGTTGCATTGATGAGTTGATTCCCAGAGCGCAGCACTCCGACCTACTCGGCGGTCAAGAGACAAGCCCTCTTCTCCGACGGCTCTACTGTCCCCGCTGTGAAAGGGGCGGGGGTGGCTCAGTCGGTAGCGCGCCAGGCTCGTAATCTGTAGTTCCCAGGTTCGAGTCCCAGCTGGGTCAGCGTTGAGATTTATCTCCGCAAAATTCCCCGCCCTGCCCACGGTCAGTAGGGGACACCGATGGGCTTGGAAAGGCCGCCGTCCGTCGGATGGGACGTTAAGCCGTGGCCCCGTGTGCGGGAGAGCCATACCCTGTGCACGTTAAAGAACACGCTGGATGGCCTTGACGGGATGCTACCATCTGTCTCGCAACAGCTGTTCCAGTGGGTCCCCTCCCCCAACCTTCTCTGAGCCTTCGGGGTCCATGTGACCTGGCCATTTAGCCCATGGTGTGCAAAAAAGTGCCGCTCAGAGGTAAAACAACCCAGCCCGCTGTGAAAGAGATGCAGATCTCACTAGAACTGCGTAACGTTATGGCATCCGGCGGTGAGCTGCCTGGTTCGAATTGCGCAGTCAGTCACCCACTTTGCAAGTCAGTGCAACACGTCTCTCCTCAAATGAGCAATTGTAAAAGGGAGAGAAAAAGTGAAAACCAGGAGGGGAACATCCTTGCCAGGGATTCAGATTTTGAAAAGTGCAGAGTTGAAAAAGTTCGTCTGGAGTCCGAAAAGGGAGGGCAAACATATTGTCTAAGGCTCTCCTCAACCATTAGCTCTCGGTAGGAATATCGAAATCTTGAAGGATTCTTTTCCCGTTAAACGAAAATAAATAACTTTAACTAGATCAGTTATTCTGCGAGGATTGGATGTGATTGCCGATGCGTCACGCTTCTTCGAATCTAAGAAATTAAGGGATCGTGATTTTGGAACCTGATTATTTCTGCAGAGGATAATTATTTAATGCTGACCAGCGAGAATTCCATTCTGCAGGAGTATTTCAACAGCTAATCATCTGTAGACTTTTATCGTTGTATTCTGGAGAATGGGATTATGCAGTGAGAACTTATCCTGTTTGAATTGAATTTTCCAGAACTTCTCATCCAATCCTTTGAAAGAACATTTGTGTTGTGGGACATTTTGGAATAAAGTGTCGGAATGAGGTTCAAGAGCAGTGGATCCCAAAGTTTTTAATGGTTTCTAAAACGCCCCAGTTAGGAACGTGGGATTTTTTTTTAATTTGTGAGGACTTTTATTTGTCAAGCTGATGACAGGGACTCTACCTCATCTAGCTTTCAACTAGTTTTATACAAGAAAAATCAGTTTTATTTCAATGAAGAGGTGCTTAGAAAATATTTCTTGGTAAAAAAAAATTGAGCTTAAAAACGTTGGGTAGGTAAGTAGGTAGGCATGTTATACAGAAAATACTATAACAGATAAGTGAAATAACTCATTAAATCTTCCTTAATCTCCTGATTTTTAGTAATACTTTCATATTCTTTTGGTACTTAAAAGAATAGGGAAAATGGCATTGTGAATGAAAAATTGGGTTCAAAAGTAAATTAGACCAAAACAATAAACATCATATTTATCCGCTGAATAATTAAGTGCATTTTTGAAGCATATTTAATGATTCTTTTATTTTTCGATATTTTGTCGAAAAGTCCTTTTGTAGTGTGATTTCTTTGTTTAACCTTATATCCGATTTATCCTTATTTCCTTCGTTATATCTTATATATCGATTGTATCATTCCCCCCACCCCGTCAGGCCTATTTTCAGACTAGAATACCTCTATGACCCATAAATAAATTTTTTCCCCCATATTTGATGTTTACTAGTGTTAAGGCATTTACTGATATTGAAATAAAAAACACATTATTAAAAAAAGTACACTTGTAGAATCACGTTTCACTAAAGTAAATCAGTACTCTCATTTTTATATATTTACTTACTTGTTTCGTAAATAATTTATGAAACATTTCTTATAATATGAGGGGCCCAAAAATTTCCTAAGTTCCTCGGTCCCTAGAATTCGTTGATCCTGCTCTGAACAGAGGACCTTTTGGAGAGCAAATTATTTTTGGACTTTGTAAACACTTTGTCGATTTTCTTTTCTAATCTAGAATTCGCATTGAATATTTGCTAGACTGGAAATCGAGAACGACACAATCGACTAAATTCACAATTCAACTCATCTATTGCGATCGATGAAAATGCTACAGCTTTAAGTTTTCTTTGGTAGTTAATATATCATATAATGTTCATTTATATATATTGTTTTGGAAACCAAACGTAATTTTAATTTTTATTAGTGATAGAGACTTATATAAATAAATTTTTTTATTACAGTATTTTTTTTCCATCTTAACTCTGCTTTCAATATGTATTCATTTTAGGTAACGTTATATTCATTTATTACAATTAGAAATCTAAACTGTGTAGCTGGAAAATAATGGTAATATGCTTTGAGATTTAACTGTACACAAAAAGCAAAATCGTAGTTCTTGTGAAGCGGCTCTGAGAAGCAAGCTCTCTGCAGCGATCCAAACGTGCGCGCCGAAACCAGCCTGTGATGCTGGGAAAGACGCTGTCAGGCATCCACGATGAGAACGAGAATTTACGAGATCTAATCTTCATCTCCTTCATCACAGTTCATACAATATGGCTGTTCCAGTATGTACTAGGTTCAGTGATAACTACGAACTGAAAGAAGAGTTAGGCAAGTAAGTATGAATTTAATTAACCTTCCGCTGGTCGAATAAAAGGAAATACTTTCAGAATGCACATGCAACCGCCATGAAATCTTGGCGATTTCCGTTCGCTGCAAAAGAGTGTTCCTTGCTGGCGTAGTGTTCGGTTTCCTCACCCTAAGGTAGCTTAGTAGTGTGTACCATTTGCTTGGTTGCGCATTGTAAGTAGGACAACCCCCCGGGTCGCGGTAGCGTTTAAAGGGATATTGTAAACAGAGCGTAGCTTTCGAACGTGTTACCCGGAAAGGAGATGAGATGGATTCTTTCCTAGTGGCTCTGTGGTGATAGAAAATTCCTGCAGTAATTATAAATAGAAGTGAAAAGTCATTCTCTTCCATTCAACAGCCAACAGAATGATTTTAATTTGTATTATTAACCCATCGCAAAAATAAAGTAATATGAAAAAAAAAGCATTTTAAAATTAAATTATTAATAATTATGTGATTAAAATAAAAGGTTTGTCAATAATAAAGTTTCGCGATACTTCAACCTATTGAACTTAAACGTGATAGAGCACATATTTATTTTAATAATAAACTATGGTTTTAAAAGATCAGCTGAAACAAAAAACCTATGAAGCTTAAACTTTTATACTAATAAAACTACTGTAGCTTTATTAGTGCAGTAATGAACATAAAGTAATATTTTACATTTTCAAAATATGAAAAAATAACGTACTTGTATGAAGTATCTTAAAATTATTAAATTTATATCGCAATTCTAATTTTGTGTATTTTATGAGAGTTTCTGTAAGTTATAGATCATTTCTCAACCTGTATTTAAAAAGATTATAATGTGAAAACTGCAGAGTTTATATTCACCAAATAAATATTTAACAGCAGTTTTAAAAGGCAGTATATAACATAATTATCAAATTATTGAATTAGCATTAATTATTGGCACTTTTTAAGGCAGATTTTTCTGTACCTAATTGTTACTTTCTGAGGTTTCCTAAACTATTTTTTGAAATGAGAATAAAACATCTGAAGAGTAGAAAAAAAAAGACATTAATAAATGCTACTGTTTTTAAAAATTACTCACATATTAATCTTCTGGTTAAAATAGGGCAAATATAAAAAGATTTTAAAGTACAGAAACTACTAATAATGAACTGCAGTCTCTCACACTACTATCTATATTGTGTAAAAGCTCAAAAGTGTTTAAATAAAATATTGATTTTATGAAATACACTTTACTCATGCAGCATAGCTTTAACCATAATTTGATATATGAATTAGTATATAAACAGAAATAGTAAAACTTGTGGTTAAGAATACAAATTTTTAAACTTGTATGTACACAGAAAAAAGGTGAAATTGCAGAATAAGGTATATAATACTTATAGAAAGATAAAACAAATATTTTCCTCTTCATTGTATTTTGGAAAATTTTCTCCATTGCATTTAACTGTACACAAAAAGCATATGTTAAAAAAAAAGTAAAAAAAGTAAATGTTCATAAAAAAAAAGTCATATGCTCTTACTATAATTAAAAATATATATATATTGTAAGAATAGGATAGCTCTCTGAATGAAGATTGTTCTGGTAAAATTGTGCATCATGTTCTCTTCATTTGGGAATGTCCATGATAATACACAGATAGCAGCCTTGGTATTCAGTTCATGTAAATAAAATGAACAGGGGCTCAGTAGAAAGAACACACATATTTATGTATACAGAATACTGCATAAACAGAATCAAAACCCAAATTACTGCACAGTAGTTAATGTATTCATGACTCAGCCTCTAGATGGCACCATAACAAATGAATCTAAAAAAATACTTTTAATAATATTTAGAAAATATTACATAAAAAAATCCACTAGTGATATGCAAGTTTAGTGCCAACATTCATTCACACACTGATTTGTACAACATTGCAGCATGATAAATGCAAGAAAATAAATAAATTTTAGTATTATCTATTTTATATGCCTTGTTTGAAAAATTTTTTTTCCTTAACAAAATGATGTTTTATAAGTACATATTTACCTAGTACGGGTACAAAGAAACTAGGTATTTTATAGTAAGTGAAACAATAGTTTTGGAACCATTGCTTTATAGCACTCAACTTGAAGGTATCAAATAGGCCAACTTCTAACCCAAATGAATAGGATATAAAGAGTGACATGTAGAAGGTCATTATAAAATAATATCCATATTTCAAATGCTATATTTTATTAAATAATAAGTAACAAAAGTAATTGAAAACCCATAATGTCAAAATAAACTCAGAATATCTTTGTTATGATGGTGTGGAGTTAGTAACATATGTAATGTCTGAAATGCCAAACTTCCAAATCATTGGATTGTTACAGGTGAACCAATCTTGTGGCTCTCAAAAAGACACCTTGGACTTTTTTCTTGGGGATACATTAAAAACATAATTTATTCTAAAAAAATTCATAATTAAACAGTATTTAAAGGAAAAAAACCATGGCAGCTATTGCAAGTGTTAAATCAGACATGCTGGGCCAAGTATGAACAATATTTGATTATTCTGCTGCCATTAGTACCCACGTTGAAGTATGTAGAACACAAAATGAAATTTTGCAAGTTTGTTGACATTTTGTATACAAAATTTGTTGGCGTAATTTTGTAGTAAAACTTGCTTAGCGCATCTGACTACAAACCAGTGGGCATGTCCCTGTCTATGTATTTGTATGTTGTATGAGAAACCAGGACAAGCCCATTAGAGCTTCTAGGTTATCTCTGTCTTTTGTGTAGTGGAGTACCTTCAATTTTTATAATGTAAAAATTATTTTTGTTATTTAATTTTTAATAAAATGTAACACTTTGAAAATATGAGTCCTCTTTATAACAATCCTGTGTTCACTGGCAGATTAAGGTATCTGAAGACCCCAGGTGCAAAAGATTAAGCAGGCCACCAACACTGTCAGGGAGTGGTTGTGGAAGGGGGGTACTTATTCTTGAAAAAATTTTACAACTTATGAATGGAAAAAATATATGCAGTAAATTAAATTGAATTACAGAAATGCATAAATAGAAAATTTAATAAGTATGATATAAACTTTCATAGTCTGAAAAATAGATATTCTTTGTAATGTATTTAACAAAAATCACTATGTGAACGTAAGTAGTAAACTGATTGTGAAATGTTTTATTAAATAAAATGTTGGGTGGGAAAATCGAGTGTTGAGGCCCATGTTCCTCTTGTGCCTGCCTGTACAGTAATTCACCACTTTCTATATTATGAGCATCCTATTAGACTTACCAAGTTAAGGGTTATTAAAAATTGTGTTAATAACTTGAGAAATACAATTCCATTTAGTTATTAATAGTACCTCGACTACTCTGGTCAAATTTTGTAATGTAACTACTCTGGTTGTGATTAAAATGACCCCATATTCTCTTTGCTTTTACAGCCATCAGAAAACCTATATAATTCCATACTTATTTTTTAAATTCTATTTCGTAGATTTTATAGTTGTTGCTACAATTTATCCCTAATTAAGATTTTAAATTCTTTTTCCAAAAAGTGTGATATTAAATTAAACATCGTTAAAGGAACAAATCTCCCATAGGAATTAAAGTTATAAATTATCATCTCCAGTCCAGAACCTCAAAGTAGTAAGATTAACTATGTAAGTGTGCTCCTCAAGCGTGCTCCTCATAAATATATGATAAAATATAAGATATATAGTCTAGCAGCAATAATAATAAGAATATATATAAAAAGTGAATCACATATTAAGAGTACTCATAAAATCTTCCATTCTACACCACTTACAAAGCTATTGAGCTTTATTTGGTTTACCTGGTAGAACATGAGGGTTTATGTGGGTTCTTGAAAAATTTATCAAGCATTTGTTGTATGGTTTGGAGCTGCCTGTTCTCAAACTACCTAGTTTGAGTTTGCATGCATGTATCTCCCAGTGCAATGCATATTTCATTAAAAATTCAAATTCAAACCTATAACAGAACTCAAGTTCAAGTCTAAAGCTACTATATTTTCCATACTGACACTAACTGGTTGGCTGAGAAGTTGTAATTAATTAAAAGTGTTACATTCTGACTATAATGAAAAGATAAAAATAATTCTTATTCATTTTTATTGTTCATATTATTTGCATTTAAAAAGAATTTCAGTCCTTAGGACTCTTTGTGGTCTCTGTAACCCTCTGGAGAATGACAATTTCTGCTAGTGTAAGCTGAGGTTTTGCCTTTTTCACAGATTTTCTCTGTGGTTTATTAAACTCACAAGCTCCTGTTCAACCTCTGTGGTAAGCAGCTACTTGAGGGGTTATTTATTTTTATCAATAGTATAGTGCAAATAATATACTACAAATGAATTAGTCCAGAGCATTTCTGACATTCAAAATGGTGATTGGTCATGTGTCAATGACTCTTGAATACATTCTATTTACAGTGCTGCAATTATTGAAGTTAAAGCAAATATTGGTAGTATTCAGTGAACAATATTAATTCAAAACTATGTTAAATGAGACATATTAACTCAGAATCTATTGTGTTTGTTTATATTTGAGAAACTAACTCCAAAATTGAAAAACTGCAGAACTGCAGATGTTATTAGTCATCTGAGTGATTTTTTTTTTCTTGTGGTCAAAAGGTACCTGGTTTTGGTAAAAGGTACCTGGTCTAAATCCCAGATATGGAGTGGATACTGTCTTTTTTGGTGTAGTCTTCCTTCTGAGGTCTCACCTTCCTCACATATCTCTGTGGTGTATTACATATACAGGCTCCTGTCAGAACAGGCTCTGTAGCAAGTGGGCTACATGGAAAGTATTTATTTATTTTTTTAATTTATTGTTTTAAACTAAAAACAAGAGGAAAATAAACTTAAAACAAGAAAACAAGAGGAAATCATATATGGGCCTAATACAGGGGTGGGCAAATAGCGGCCCGCCAAGACAGTCAGAAAAATCCGCCTTGAACCGAGATTTCCTTCCCGTGCGCGACCGAAGAT
Organism: Ryuthela nishihirai; assembly: GCA_038380435.1. Classification (NCBI taxonomy): domain Eukaryota; kingdom Metazoa; phylum Arthropoda; class Arachnida; order Araneae; family Heptathelidae; genus Ryuthela; species Ryuthela nishihirai. Next base: position 66,899,080 of record JAWZYU010000015.1, on the reverse strand, counting down.
TCGTCTCGTATTTTCCACTAGGACAGCCACGTCTCTCCGCATCTGCAGTGTAGATACGAAAACAATTGCCCACCCCTGGCCTAATATATTGATTAAAAAAACAATTTACAATAAATCTATCCTTATTAATTTGCAGATGTAATGCTCTGGTGATGGTCAAAACAATCTCACTTTCTCAATGTACACATAATGAATCAACTGAAGAGTAACTGATAATCAGCTTGTTTATTCGTGCTTGGATGGGTGGAAAATAATGAAAACTAGTAAGATCTAGGATTAAAACTTTGCAAATGACAAGCAATTGTTTTGGTCAAAGATATAAAATCTGGATTAAAGAAAGAGATCTGGTACTTTTGAAAATTCAGTTTAAAGGCAAAAGATGTCTGTTGAGATATTGTTCAATATATTGAGATATTATATTCAATATATTGAGATCTATTAGTGGAATAAAAAAAATAAATACCTCCTCAAGCAGCTGCTTTGCCACAGAGGTCTGACAGGAGCCTGTCAGTTTATATGCCATAGCAGAAGGTCTGAGAGGATGGCAGGACCTCAGCAGAGAAACGACACAAACAGCCATGCCTTACCCGGGGCTCGAACATAGGTCCCTTAGATCAGTAGCCAAGCGTGCTAACCACTCGGCCATGGGACGGCTATTTGCTATTTTATTATATATTTATTTATTATATTCAATATATATTGAGATCTATTAGTGGAATATTTGCTCATGCTGATATTAATTTAATATTTAAAAATTTATCTAAAAACAAATTCTAGGGACATTTATTCCTTTTGACAAAGCTTTTCATTCAGGGACATCTGGTTACCCTAATCTATTTGACTGCCCCAGAATAGTTAAGGATTTAAACATGGAATAGCAAGAAGTTAAATTTAGTAATTCAAAATGTATGGCATATAATTTTATCTCTCATTTTTCTACATTAGTTAATAATGAAATATAGTGCTGAGTTGTAATGTTAATGGCATCTCATTTTTGAACAACAGCTCAACCTTAATTTTAATTATTTTGTTTTGATTATGGAGCATGCTCACAGACCCCTGAAGATCTGCAGGCACATTCCATAATCATAGATCCATAAGAATAGCATGAAGCAGAATTCAAGCAAATAATAATAATAATTATAATATGCTAATAGGCAAATAGTTTGAAGGATAAACATACTAACTTTATTGCAGATCAACAGAGAACTTTAAGTTATTTTAATTATTTTCTGAGCAAGAAGGTCATTTTAATTGTAATAGTAAAGTTGACAGTGCAACACACTTGTGGTGGAATGACTAAAAATGGGGTATAGAAATTCAAAGCCTAACTTGGAGACTGGGAAGAAAGTCTGTTGTAAGAGATGGGTGTAAGAATTTGTTTATTTCAGCTAACCGAGAGGAAGGAAAGATTGGAAGCAAACTAAAGGAAAAAGGAAAATAAAATTTGGAATATGGAAATTAATATGAAATAGGAAGTGGGTTGTGAAAAAGGAAGTGATATGAATGATAAGGACTTATATAAAACCTGTAATGATTGCTTTTTTAATTCTAGGTTTGTTATGATATCTGCTTTATAGTGAAGTAGTTAGGATTTTTATTTTTTCGTGAGAAGTATGAAACACCCTTAACCTGTTAAAGAATTGACATGTCCAGATATAAATTTAAAATGTTTATATTTGCATAAGGGAAGATTGCATATTAGTTCAATTTTATTCATAGTTATTGTGCATGATATCTGTGGGGAAATAAAAATGATTTATGTGTGTTCTTTGTTTCAGAGGAGCATTTTCAATTGTGAGAAGATGTGTCCAAAAAAATACTGGATTAGAATTTGCTGCTAAAATAATAAATACCAAAAAATTATCAGCAAGAGGTGAGCTATGCAATTTATTAACCATGTTTAAATTATATATATATATGGAATATACATAGTATGTAGCATGTACATACATACAATTGTTTGTTATGCTTGATATGTTTTACACAATTGTGAGAGAACCAGTATTATTTTCAGTTGAGTCTATAAAAGTATGATTGTATGATCAGGTGACATATGAATATATGACATATTAATCCTTTAACATTAAAAAAGAAATGGTTTTAGTTGACATCATTTATTTTCAATAATAAATTTATAATTCATATTCATATAATAATAAAAAACACTATTTGTGACAAAATATATTCTTTCACTAAAATTGTATTCTTGGCACTGTAATATCTTGTGACATGTTAATGAAACAAAATCTGGTTTGGAACCACAGTGCATCTGCATTTTCCACACTGAATTCTTTTAGGCTAGTAAAAACAGTATTTGATCTCATTTTTGGCAGTGAGTGTAACTTTGTAGACTATTATATAGGCTAGATACAGCTGATTCATAAGTACACTTTTCATGAAATATGATATAGATCAGGATTTCTCAACGTGGGGTATATGGTAAAATATTTTGGGGTATGCCGTGAGAGCTCAAAAGTTGGCATTATTATACTATAACTATAGTTTTATCTATCTTTATAAGGAGTATGCCAGTTACATACACATTTCCAGGGGGTACATGAAGCATAAAAGGTTGAGAACCACTGATATAGATAATAATTTTTACAAATAAAACATTAAGTTTTGATTTGCTTAATTTCTAATTTAAATTCAGTTAAAAAATATCTTGGAATTTTAGCTTCAAAGCCAACAGTACATCAGGCCTAAGCAGACTCTACAGGCCAAGAGTTATTGTAATTTTCCCAAAATGCCACAGTCTACCACATATTTAATAAATTTTTTAGTTGTGTATGAGACCAACAAGTCCATGGAATATACATTGTTAAATAAGAAATTTTTTTATAATGCACAAAATATATAATAGTTGTAACAATGAAATTGATAATAATAATAATAAGTTTATTCAAAAATTGCTTCCTGAGTAAGGCATTGATAGCAGTCCACCATTGAACTGAAATTGTTTTCTTGCTCAGGGTTGGTGTACAACTCCTTTAAAGATGAGTTTATTTCTTAGCCAAAAATAAATGTACAAGAAGTTAATCTAAGCTCATCTGGATTAGTGCAAATAAAATACAAATTAATATTAAAATGTTTAGTGTTACTGCTGAACTAAAATTTAAATATGTATAAATAAAACTTTCAATTTACATTTTATTAATAACAAGGATTTTTTTTTTAAATCTACCTTTTTCGCTTAAGTTGTTGGTCTCAATTTGCATGATTTCACACATTTTGCTCATTATTTAAATAGCCCCAGTTAAGGGGAAAATAACAGTGATATTTGGTAATATTGAAAATTATTAAAACATATATATTATTTGTTTGAATATATTTGATGGATGCAGTTAAGAAATAATTGAGAACATTGCTTTTAACATGAAAATTCAATACTGAACTGTTGCATATGTTTTACCATTTTCAAAAACAATTCTTGATTTTGAAATATATTTGAAATTTAATAAACAAATAAAAGAAATAGAATTCTGTGGTCAGTAGCAGGTTACAGAGGACTGACAGGAATCTGGAAGCATAATCAATATAGAAAAAAATAGGCTGAGATCCATTAAATGTATGAGTTTTCTCTTGTAAATTATGCTCCTGTTAACAAACTCATGATATCTCTGTGGGCAATAGCTTGTTGAGAAGAAATAGTCTATTTAAGGAAAATTTGTGGAATGAATATAATAAATCATAGAATAATATAATGAGTGGAGTTTCCAATAAATTGAAATCTTAATGAAGTGTAAAAATTCTAGTATCAACATTACAATTTTCGGATAAATGATCATAATTAGGATTACCATTAATTAAGAAATTCGTAATCATCTGTGTTTAATGCAGAATTCTGCAATTTAAATTTTTTTTATGATTATTCACCTCTTGCCCTCATTGAGAAAGAATGATGGAAAAGAGAAAAACTGGTTTATCATAAAGACTGCTGATCTGAAAAGAAGAATCATAGTTATGGTAAAGAACAGGCTAGATCATCTATACAGATGGTTTTTATCAACTTCTATTTCCTCAGTGGACCTCCTTAAATTTGAGCTGTTGGGCTCTGAACCTATTCATTTCTTTTGACTTGTATTCTGAAAGAAAAGGCTGCTTAGCTTTTATTGTTCATGTTTTACTGCAGTAAAACATTTGGACAGACAGACTGCAGTAAAACATTTTACTGCAGTAAAACATTGATGAAAATGTTTGATTTTCAGATTCATAATTTTGGTTGTTGAAACTCAATTCAAAGCCATTCTGACTTTTTTTTATGCAGTTATTTCTCATTCATTGCTTATATGAATGACCTGTGACTGTTAGAAGCATTGACATATTGAAAAAAAAAATCTGTGGGCTAAGTAAGATTCATAATGTGCATGCTAGTTTTCCAAATATTCATAAATATATATTAAGTATACTTTTAGTTCCATTGATTATTCAAAATATATTTCTTCTTTTGTTTTACAATGAAAGTTATTTCACTGATAAAACTGTATCCTCATAAGGTAGGTCCAATATAAAAGCCTTTGAATTTTCAGTCAGTATTGAGTCATTGTCAGTGAAATTGAAACTTTTTGGAGAAGCATGTTTCACAAATGAAAATTTTCTGCCTTTCAATTCTGAAGCAATGTGGACTGGTCAAAACAGCAAAATTGCTTTAAAGAGAGGCACAATTAATTCAAGTTAACATAATTAAAACACAAAAATCGCAAGTACAGCATGGTCAGTTTGGGAGTTGGTTGTTTGATCTTAGATGTAGATGCCAAATTGTTGTATTTTGCTAACAAAGTGGACTTTTTTTAATGGCTGAGTATTTCTAGGATGTGTTTACTATATTGCCTTGATTTGTCAGCTCTTAAATTTGTATTGACTGAATTTGATGGCATGGTCTTGGAACAAGATTTACCTTGATTTCTGGAAAAATCTGTTCCAGGAATATGTTTCTGGAAAGATCGATTTCCAGAAACACACAGTCAGTAGTGCACCAGACTCATAATCTTCAGTTCTCAGGTTCAGTCCCAGCTGGGCCAGCACTGAGATTTTTCTTTGCAAAACTCCCCACTCTATCCTCAGTCAGCAGAGGACACCAATGGGCTTGGAAAGGCCAACGTCTGCCAGATGGAATATAAAGCTATGGCCCAGTGTGTGAGAGAGCCATATTCTGTGCACATTAAAGAACACACTGGGTGGCTTAGATAGGAGATTACCATCTGTCTCCACATGCTGAACCTATCGATCCAAATGGTCCCACAAGTGTCCTATGGGATTGAGGTCAGGCGATTTCACCAGCCAAGGGAGAATGGAGACATCGCTGTCATGTTCCTGGAATCAGTCACTCACCACCTTAACAACATGGCACTCTGTGATGTCATGTGTTGTCTCTGTGTTGTCATGTGCACTCTGTGATGTGCCTCAGCAGAGTGCATTGTCCTGTTGGTAGATACCATCACCACCAGGGTAAACATCCAACATGAAGGGATGCATGTGGTCAGCAATGATTGGACCTTGGTTAACATGGGTGCCTTTATGCAGCGTCGACTCCAGAGACCCATGCGTAACAGGGTTCACTCTACTTTTATCATGGACATGTACGTGGGTGCCCCAGCATGTTGAGTGGTCAATTGCTGCACTGTTTTGCGTCAGTTGCCCTTTACCAGTCAATGGAGGTGATGTTCTCCTCTAGTGCCAATGGCCTTTGGGGCTCCACAGTTATGACGTCTGGAGATACTCGATGTGCCAGTGGTCCATTCTTGGTACACCCTTACTACAGCACCTCGCTAACAGCCCATGGAGTCTGCTGTTTCAGAGATGCTTCCACCCTTAGTGTGGTTGCCGATGATCATTCCTTTTTGAATGTCTGTTAAATCAATACCTCTGCCCATTGTGCTCACTTTACGCACTGTAGCTCATTTGACCTGGCCAGCCGCTTATATCTCCGTGTGGTCAACCTTGTCATGTGCACTCTGTGATGTGCCTGGGTGGGGTACATTATGATTCTATGGATGGTTATATTATTCTGATATGACTGTGTACAGGAGAGTCCATACTCTATGCACATTAAAGCACACACTTGGTGGATATGATAGGAGGTTTCCATCTGTCTCCTAACAGTTGTCCAGTGGGTCCTTCTCCAACCTTCTCTGAGCCCCTGGAGTCTTTGTGACCTGGCTATTTAGCTCATGTGCAAAAAAAGTGCCTCTTAGAAGTAAAACAACACAAATTTATTGTTTCATGTACCACCAAATATCTAGGAATTTTTTTTGTACCAGTACTTGGTAAATATGAACTTTGTTTTACTAATGAAACAATGATTTTCAAACAAAGGTATATGACTAAAGTAGGTAACACTAAAAATGATATATTTTCTTGTACTTATCATACTGCAGTGTTATGCAAATCCATGTGAACGAATGCTGGCACTAAACTCAAGCAGCACAGTTTGGAAATTGCTGAACTGTGAAAATGTTTAAAATTTGCACCCAGGAAAACATCTGTTTACCAATTTTTGTATTCTCAATCTCATACTTCAGAACTTTTATAAAAATGTTGCAGCATATGTTATGAGACTAAAGTATGTATTTTGTATGATTGAGGTAAAATTAAGTTTAACATAATGAAAAATACTAATTTTTCTCGAAATTTAAAGATTAATGCTTTCAATTACTTATATTAATCAAATTTTACTGCCTGATATATTTCCCATTTGGCTTGTTGTTGATATTAAATTACTGACATACTCTCTAAATTTTGAACCCCCTCCCCCATAAGAAAAAATCCTGCATACTTCACTGTTGTGAGGCTTTAATAAGTTTCCATATCAAAAAGAGGTGGGCATTGGCTCAGTCAGTTACACATGAGAATCGTAATCCGCAATTCTCAGGTATGGCTCTGTGGGCAAGAGAGCCACATCCTATGCATGTTAAAGAACATGCTGGGGGAGGGGGGAGCTTGACTAGATGCTATTACTCTTAACAAATTGTCTCTAACCTTTAGATGTCCATACATTAACATGTCTAACTTTACCATATCTAAACAAGATGTCCCCAACCTTCATAGAGTCCTTGTGACCTGGCCATTTTGTCAATTGTGTGCAAGAAATGCCACTCTTAGTTATAAAACAACCTAATCCATGTAAAATATTTTCAGTATAAGAAAAGTCATTTATTAGATAGGAAAAGCAGTTAACGTAGAACCATTAAAAATATTGGTATGTTTTTGAGACTGATTGATACATTTCTTATGTACTACCTTCATAGATGCTATTAATTGTACATCTTGAGCTTGCTGAAAATACTGATGTCAAAATTTGTAAATATTGAATAAACCTTTTATCTGCAAATGCCCACAAGTCTATAAAATTGTAAGAAATGTTATTGAAATTAGAAGAATTCTCATGAAGTCATTTTTACTATTCTCACAACAGTAACAGCTTTAAAATAACTTAGTGAGTTTTATTTTGTTTTACATTATGAATTTTTCCAGCAAGCCAGTATTTTTAAATAGAGACTGTATATGGTGAGTAACACATTTAGTAGAATCTACCATGCAATATTCATAACCTTAGGTTACAGCAGCTCCTGGAAGCTCCTTGGAGCTGCTGTAAGATGCTTGTAGTTGAAACAAAAGTCTGTTTGCTGTGTTTTTTTTTTAAACAAGCTAAATATTAAATGGCTATGCATGACTAGCTATCCCATGGCTGAGTGGTTAGCATTCTTGGCTACTGATCTAAGGGATCTGGGTTCGAGCCCCAGGTAAGGCATGGTTGTATGTGTGTTTTTCTGCTGAGGACCTATCATCCTCACAGAACTACTACGGCATATAAACTGACAGGCTGCTGTCAGACCTCTGTGTCAAGCAGCTGCTTCAGGGGGTATTTATTTATTTTTTTATTTATACATGACTGCAAAGTATAGTGTATGGAATCATGAATAATTTTATTTTGCAATAAAAGTTTGCAAGTAAGTAAGTAAGTAAGTATCTGTATTCAGTGGTTTCTCATTCTAATGAGCACATGAATCTCAAGCAGCCTTAGGATGAGTGAAAAAAAATGCTTTTGAGAGTAATAATAATTTTTCCCATTCAAAAATTATTTGTTTATGTGACACAAAGAAGATGAATATTTCTTCTATGCCAAAGAGCTGATACAAACAGAAACTCCAATTTTTCACTGTTAATGCACAATTGAAGTGTGCATCAATATTTAGAACAGTTATTACTCTACAGGCGTGAGTTATTTTATATTCGAGTGGGACTTTGTGCACACAATAGGCAAGATCATAAAGACCCCAAAGGGTTAAAGAAGGGGTATCCATTGGAGAGAAGATAGATGGAAGACTCTTGCTAAAGTTGTTCATTTTGTTCTTTAACGTATACAAAGTATGGATTTTCTTGCACATGGGGTCTATAACTTAACCACCTAACTGGTGGGAACAACAGAATGAAATGCAGCCTTTCCAAGCCCATTGGTGTTCTCTGTCTCATTTAGGGCAGGGTGTGAATAGCAAAGATAAATCTCAATGCTGGCACAATTGGAACTCAAATTTGGGAACGTCAGATTATGAGGGTTTTGTATTCATTACAAACTGAGCCAACTTCCACTCGTATACAAGAGATGTTCAATAACAGAGAGATCAGAACTTGAACACATGCCGTGCACTGAAACTCAAGTGTGCATTTTGTTTATTGAATGCATCAACATGAGGGCATGAAAAAAAATGTCCTCAAACTGATTCAATGGGGAGAAAAAAAGTACAGAAATACTTGAAAATAGTACAGGAATAGTAAAAGTCTTGTACCCAATCAGAGGTGACATACTACGAGTGAAGGTTGAAGTGGTAAGAACCAGGTTAATTAGGACTTTGGGGATGTATGCTCGCAATACAGAAAGTTTGTAAAGTCTGTAATTAACTATGACAGTTCCTAGATGAGCTTTTACTATTAACTTGCTGAGCATTTACTCTTACTTTATTATTACCTTTCTCAGTCAAGTTATATGTTACCACTTATGTATAAACTTCTAGTATGCTAGTTGATAGGGCTACCTCGAGGTAAAACAACACACTCTGGGTGAAGTCTACTTCCAATGCTTACTACCATTGCTGAGCAAATGTGTTTAAAATAACCGGAAATTCTCTTCTTATTCCCTGCAGATAAGCTAAGTAACTTCGCAGAGCACATTTTTGAAATTTGCTTATGTTATATATTCCTTATACATTGATGAAAAAAAAAATAGTTTTACTTTTTTATAAGCATGCAATTAACAAGAATAAAATTTACATAACAAACAGAAATATTAAAAAATACTACACCTTCTATGTTTCTTCAAGCCCATTTCACACTTTCGCTAATGGCATCCCAGTCAACTGCCCTGAGCTAACCAGCTGGTTGATGCTAATAACTATTACATAGATTATACAGCATGATATTTAAACTGCTGATTACTATTATAACTCTAATTTATCGTTATTTATCTTTTAACTGAAATTATAATTTTAAACTATAACATTCATATTTTAAATATTAAACACTTGCCCCAGGTAAGTCAAATTTTGCTGCTGATCCAACAGCGTGTTTTGTGACTGATGTATTCATGCACTGAACAAAACATGCAGTAAATAACTCTAATTTACCACTGTTTATCTTTTAACTTTAACTGAAATATAAAATAAATAAATGTAAACTGTTATAAAACTATATAAATGTAACTGTTGTATTATATACTTTACCCACCAATGGATGTCTTAATACCTTTGCTGTTATAGGTGAAGATGCCTGTATGCTAGGGAGTGGGGTGGCTCAGTCGGTAGCTGCCAGGCTCGCTATCTGCAGTTCCTAGGTTTCAGTCCCAGCATTGAGATTTATCTCTGTGAAACTTCCTGCTGTGCCCTCAGTCAGTAGGGGATACTGCTGAGCTTGAAAATGCTGATGTCTGTCCGATGGGATGTGAAACAGTGTACCTGTGTGCAGGAGAGTTGTAACCTGTGCACGTTAAAGAAGTTGCTGGATGGCCTTGACGAGAGGCTACCATGTTTCCTAGCAGCTGTTCAGTGGATCCCCTCCCCAAACCTTTTCTGAGTCTTTGGGGTCTTTGTGACCTTGTCATTTAGCCCATTGTGTGCAAAAAATGCCACTCTCAGGTATAACAACCCAACCTGTATGCTAACACTAATTTCTAAGTCACATCATTGAATGCAACATATGGTTAGCTCATTCATGTGACATTCCATACAAGAACAGTTGCACTCATACTGCTGCATAATTTGCCAAAAATGATTCTTTTCATCCAAAGCCATAACCTTGCACAATTTCTTTACCTAAAATTATTAAAAATAAAAATTTTACTAGGACAACCTGAAATGCAACAATAACAGATAATGGAAGCACACAGAAACAATTGATCATCAGAACAAAATATATCACAATCGTTCATGCATCACATGCCAGTATTGGTCTCATGCAGGGGTGTAGCTGGCTCGTAATCTGTAGTTCCCAGGTTCGAGTTGCAGCTGGGTCAGCATTGAGATTTATCCCCACAAAATTCCTCGCCCTGACCACAGTCAGTAGGGGACACCGAAGGGCTTGGAAAGGCCGCTGTCTGTCAGATGGGACGTTAAACCGTGACCCCATGTGCGGGAGAGACATACCTTGTGCACGTTAAAGAACACGCTGAATGGCCTTGATGGAGGCTACCGCTGTCTCCCAACAGCTGTTCCAGTGGGTCCCCTCCCCCACCCTTCTCTGAGCCTTCGGGGTCCATGTGACCTGGCCATTTAGCCCATGGTGTGCAAAAAGTGCTGCTCAGAGGTAAAACAACCCAACCCAGGGGTGTAGCTATGGGGGGAGGCTCCCCCCCCCAAAGTAACTCGGAATTGGTAAAATTTAAAGCGACTTCATAAAATCTAGGTGAGGTGAAAATTGTATTTTTTTTGTAAAATTTAGGGGAATTAGAAAAATCTAGGGTAGTTGCCAAATTCGTGGCAACTTGGCAAATCTAGGGCAGTTGGGAAAATGGAGACGGCAAAATCTAGAGCAGTTGGCAAAATTCGAAGTCACTTAGTAAAATAAAGGTGAGTTGGCAAAATTCTGAGTGACAATAAAATCTCGGGGAGTTGATAAAATTCGGAGTGACTTGGCAAAATCGTAGGGAGTTAGCAAAATTCAGGTGAGATGTAAAAATTGATGTTTTTTTTTCTGTAAAATTATGATGAGTTGGCAAATCTTGGGGCAAAATTCTGAGTGACTTTGCAAAAATCAGATGCGATGTAAAAATTGGAATTTTTTTCTGTAAAATTGTGGCGAGTTGGCGAAATCGAGGAAACTTGTCAAAATCTAGGGCAGTTGGAAAAATTCGAATCCACTTGGTAAAATACGGGGGAGTTCTGATAATTGGGGTTGGATTTATGAAATTAAGGAGAGTTCACGAAATCGAGAAAACTTGGCAAAATTTTGGGGAATTTGAAAAATTTGCAGTGACTTGAGAAATTTAGGAGAGGTCTAAAGATCGGGATTATTTCTGTGAAATTATGGCTAGTTGGCAAAATTGGAAGTTACATGGTAAAATGCAGGAGAGTTGTGAAAATTGCCTATCCATCCCCCCCCCCCCCCACGAAGCGAAAAAATCTAGGTACGAACCTGGCAGAGACATTACTTTTTCTTCAGATTACTCCCCCCTCCCAACCATAGTTCTTCGATCAGGGCCGTGCGGTAGATTTTCTCATTATGATGCAAGTCTTCGAAATGCCGCCTCTTAATTGTTTTTTCTTTAAAATAACCTTCGATTGTGATTTTATAAAAAAACTGCACAAAATACACGAATACGTAGTCTAGAATGGCAGCCAATGTACATTCAATAGAAATTAATGACAGATTTCTAAGTTTTGTTTGGCTTATTGAACTTCTTAAGTAGTGTTTTATTAATTTTAATTTGGAAAAACGTCTTTCACCACTAGCTACAGAGACAGGGAGTGTTAATAAAATTCTCAGAGCTACAACAGTATTCAGATACAAAGTAATTAAGTTTTTTTTGCACAAATAATTTTAAACATCCAAAGGTTTCATAGAATATGGTAGCATTCGGGATACATCATGTAATTCTTCTTGAAGATCATTTGCATTTAATCTGATTCATTTTCGACCGAAAGTATGGACTGGAGACTGGTGCAATAATTTTCTAGCGTTTTGTCATCTATATCCTTGAGTTTTAAAATGTCATATAAAAACTGAAAATTTTTGCTATGGGTTTCCGGAAGCGTGAATCGTTCATTCAGAGAATTAAGGGTAATGTCCAGGATATAATTTAAAAAGTTTATTTTAAATTTATTCTCTTCTGTTAAGGGTTGATCAACAGCTTCTTCATAGTCAAATTGACGCTTTTTCCTTCTGGCTTTAACTTCAGTTTCGGCAGGAAATTCTGCACTGCATTCAAGATTCTCTGCAATCTCATTAGCAGCAATTTTCATCTGATCATATCCAGATTGTCTATAACTTTTCACTTTTTGTATAGTTTCTGATAATATCCTTACACAATCCGACAAATTTATAGTTACAGATTGCAATAGCTTCGAGACTGAATTTATTTCAAATAAAATATCATACCAAAGAATTACACAGCACATAAACTTGTAATTTTTAATATTTTTTGCTAACCCTCTTGCTTTAACTTTAGTTTCTGAATCTCTGTTGTTGTCTTCTATTATTTGGAATAATGCATCATGGATTTCGCAAAGTTGAAATCGTAAAGGTTTTAACGCATCTACTGTGCTTGACCACCTAGTAGCACTCAATGGTTTTAGAGTTAATTGTGAAACATATTTTTTAGCACTTCCCAACGCTTTGTAGAACAAGAAAAAAAAGTGTAAAGTTCTTGTATAATAGGAAAAAAAAGTTGTTTCTGTAGAAGAAAAGACGCTGCATCATTCATAACTAGGTTTAAAGAATGACATGCGCAGGGCACATAAAACGCCCTTGGATATTTTTCAAGTATTCTATTTTGTACACCCTTTCTTACTCCTTTCATATTAGCTCCGTTGTCATAGCCTTGTCCTCTAAGCCACTTTAACTCAAAACCTAACTTTTCCAAATGTGTCAGAATAAGTTCTGTCAAACCCTCTCTGGTTGAATCACTAGCTTCAAAAAAACCAATAAAGAATTCTTCAATTTCATATTTATTTTGAATGGAGTTTAAAGCGACAACTCTTATTGTTAATGCGAGCTGTTCAATATGACTTACGTCTGGGGTACAATCGGCGATTATTGAAAAATATTTAGCGATTTTTGTTTTTTCGACAATTTTGCTTAAAATTACATTTCCCATCAAATTTATCAATTCATCTTGTATATTATTGCTTAGATAAGTCACAGACTATTTATCAGACTCGCGTTGAACTCTCCTGATATGTTCTTCCATAACTGGATCGAACTCGGAAAGCAATTCTACCAACTTTAGGAAGTTTCCGTTATTAGGCTGAAACAAATGTTCAGTTGTTCCACGAAAAGCTAAGCATTGTGAGGCCAATAGTCTAATTATTGACATAATTCTTTTTAGAACTCCTCTCCAATGCTAAATTTCCATATCCATAATTCGTTGATATTCAGCGTCAATAGTTTTTTTCTGCTTTAATCGAATGTCCAATTCTTTCCATGCTCTAAAAGCATTTCTGTGATTTACAGACTTTTCGTGCATTGTGAGGGCTCTTATAAGATTTCCCCAGTCAGAATAACCTTTTTGGGCCTGTTATTAATAGCAGATGAATTATCAAATAATATACAACAAAAGCAAAAAACGACATCATTTGTAACAGAGTAAATCAACCAACTTCTCTCAACGACTTCACTATCGCTCAACATTTTCAAATAATGCGAGGGCGAAAATCTACGCCTTCCTTGATTAATAGGAAACTCGAATTCTTTAATTTGATGTGCACCCCTCTCAACAAGTATTTGACGAGTTTCAGATGACATGCAGAAAGCATTCCATAATGCAGGATCAGAAGGAATTTTGTTTAATATCTGCTGGCTGCCACTGCTACCTGGCTCTTGATGAACTTCTGATGGTGTTATTTTTTGGCTCTCTTTAACAACTTCTTCTGGAAGTGATTGGGGCGGCACTGAGTTTTTATTTTACCAAATCCAAAGCAGTCGCTGTTGATGTGGATGTGGACGGCTCATCTAAACAGGACTTTTGTACTAAGAATTCCTTCATAACATAGCTTAGCTTTCTTCCTTGTTCCTCTTTCTTTAAGCGTTTCTTTTTATATTGACTTCCAGACAATTTTTTCCTTTTCTGTTCCATACTGTAATAAAAATATTAAATAAAAATTCACAGTCCTTCGCAAAGATGCAACCGGAGGTGGGGGGGGGGGGTCATTGAAAATGATTAAATATGATGATGCTTATCATGCTATTAAAATAGGGTAGATAAAATAACGATAGAAATGAGTTGCAAAGCTAGTAAGATTTGTAGGTAACAGAACATAATAAATAGATAACGAATATCTGTCAAATTGACAGCTAGCAGCCGTTTTGACATATGCCTTTCTTTAACTTGTTATTGTATTGTCTCCACTTCAACGTATATGAATTTGGTAAAAATAGAGCAATAAATAACGAACGCAAAAGTAGGCAAATGCAAATATTTCCTAAGCAACTCTCTCTCTATCACACACACAATGCAAAAGTAGCCCAATATTACCTAAATAACTCTTTATCACACAGAGGCACACGTTCCGCACCTGAGATATACCCAGTCCATGCAAATGCTACTTTTTAATTCGAGTCCTATTGTCATAACATAATCATTTTCAATGATAATAAGTAACTACAATTGCTGTAAAAAAAATAATTCTCATACCTGATCTACTTTTTAAACACAAAAACTGAATTAGTATAAATGCACAAATATTATACTGATACAGATATATATCTGATTTACTGATTTAAATGCAGCACAACCACTTGCCACTTCTCATGACAAACTAACATTAAAATCGAATATTGTCAATAATTGTAAGCTCAAAAGAACTATCAACACATAACACGTGCAATTGTCTTTTGTGATAATTGCTGCCTCAGCTTTTAGGAGCGACCGTGCGGTATATTACAAACAAAAATAATAGCTTCGCGCTGTCAGATCAAAAGTCTTTCGGCGAACGCTCGCCAACGATGCACCTGCACCAGAAACCGAGATCAAAGGGTACCGAAAGCGCTTAGGCAGACGATAAATCATAAATCGTATACATCAATATCGGAATAACATAGACCAATGTAGAAAAGCTTTGCTTAAAGATTTTTAATTATTGAATGGTTCAAATTGTATTTTGATTTCGCTGCTTAGGCCGCCCCCTTACGGTGCCGCCTCTCTGTAATCATAGCACGGCACGGCCCCGTCTTCGATGAACTTTTACTATAGTCTCATGGGATAGTGGGGGCTAGGAGAGAGTCAGAACTGTAGCCCTTTCAATGAATTCCATTTTTGAGAGTTATTGACGGACTGCCAAAAGAAAGTACTTTCTGCAACTGCCACATTCTTAATACATTAGGTGCATCCCCCATCACTAATTCCCACTGGTGTTACAAAACATATGAAGCCATGTACATGCTAATTAAAAATATTCTGGATGGAATTTTTGTAAGAAAACTAAAGCATTTTTAAATTACTCTGAGTTATCTCTTTCAAAGTATGATCCTTCTGGGCATTTAACTTAATGTTAATTGGTGAAGTGGGGGAAGTTAGAATTTATTAACCATAGTCTCCTAAGTTACGAATTATAACAGTTCACAGTATATTTTAAAATGAGGGTCGTACTGAAAGTAATGTCTGTAAGGATTGTAATATGCATAATAATAGCTATAAGTTTATGTACTTTGTAAGACATGTAAATTTTACCCTATGTCTTTTATATTACCTTTTCAACAGATCACTGCTGATGAACCACGAATATAAAGCTAAAACAAAGAGCCATCAATAAGTTCCTGATGGAGGAGGGCTGCAGTGTTTCCAATATCCATGCTAGGCTAAGGTGTATAGTAAGTAGGCACCTGATGTCAATGTTTGCAGGTGTGTGAAGAAGTTTACTGAAGGAGAAGCGACCTTTTTTTACTTATGTGACGGGAGGGGGGGAGGCAAGAAAAACGCTTAAATGTAAACGATGTGTGAATATTAAAAAAAATATAGTTCCCTATTTCATTATTATTGAGCACAGGGAACAACAAAAGAGATTGACCTTGTAATTTAATTTTAAAATTATAATATTGTAGTCTGTAGTTCTTTTCGTTCTGAAAAAAATTCCTTGTAAAATATATATATAAAGAACATGCAGTTTTACATTTTTTTGTTGTATGTTTTTAAAATCGAAGGTTAAGAATCACTGCTCTAAAGTTTATATTAGATGGCTTTACTCATGCAAACTTTCAATGGCATATAATGCATTCTGAACTCGATCCACTCTGCTCCCCCCATAGGAAAAAATTTCTCCCATACTTTAGTGGAAGTGCTGAACTCATCTAAAGTATGTAGGAGAAAGTAGATTGGTACTCCCTACGTCGCATGCTTTCATTTGGCATAAAATTCCTTACGACTGTTGCGCCCCCTCTCACTACCACTCTGGTAAAAGTTTTATTTCTCTCTTCTAGGGGAGATCTGAAGCTCTAAAGTTGCAGTCGATGGTATTCTTTACATGATTTTGAATAAATCCCAAGAGAGCGGTTTTTAACCCTTAATATTGCCTGGCGATTTCCAGAAATTCAAAACTGCCTATTCCAATTTTGGTTGACCACCCCAACAGGTTCGCATAAGGCCTATACTCTTCCCCTGGGTGAAGGGAACATTCATGCAAAGTTATATATATGTTTCAATTCAGTGTAATTTTTTTTTACGAAAAACAAAAAAAAAAGACATTTAGAGAGCTAACTAAAGCTGGGGAAATTTGAAAAAAAATTACAAATTAAGTTATGACTCCTATTTTTTCCAGAAAAAAGAGGAAATCTCGGTCTATTTTATTGAGTTTTGTGTAAAATGAAAGCTTGCTACGTTGAGTCATTACAAAGATGAGAGCAACGCCGGATAGTTCTAGTAATATTAAAGCAGAACGGACCTTAGAGAACTTTAAGAATAAGAGTGGATGTAAAAATATGCAAAGCGGAACGGCATTCTATGCCCCCCCCCCCTTCCAAGTTAAAATATTCTTGGCTTACATCCATTATTAATCAATTCTTGTCGCCATCCATGTTTGAACCGTTATTCGACGCGGGATTTAGAAACATAATAATTTTCCCCATTTCGATAAATTGTCGGGTTCATTTAAGAGCGCATAATGAAATCTATGATTGGCAAGAGTTTTTCGTAGATAAATTCTTCAGAATATTTGAAAAATGCTAATTTTACTGAATTTAACATCAGGAAAGACAGAGAAATTATCCCTTTTTGGATGAATGAGTCACAGTTTCACACAAGGGGCGAAGTGATTCTCTTGTCTTTAGTTTTTTGGAAAATAAATTGTATATGTTTAATGTAGGATTTTGTGTTCAGGGTAATATTTTGGATTTAAGAATCCCTGAAAGATTGTTTCGGCATAAAATCGAACCGTGAACTGAAAATGCGTTTAAATAATAGGGTATGCCGCTCGCGGTCTCACGTCAGCTTTGATGCCGTTAGAGATTTCTCGCAGACAAACATAAAAAGCATTTTTTTTATGTATTTAATGCAGTATAACAACATTCCTTTATTTTTCCTTAGGGCGAACCATAATGTGCTAACAGCTAGCCAATTCTAAAACGGCAGTAATTTTGAAACAGTCGGATCATAATTATACGTTGTTAATGGGTATGTTAGATTTAAAATAGGCATACATGTTACATCATCATGCATTGTTGGGTAGAATCAGGTCAGAACGGAGTAATGAGAACCTAAAGATATATTAATATCAAAAATTCCGTTTTCTAACAACCTATCAAGTTAATATTTTGTACTACACATCCTCATTTTACCCTAGCCTTTTTATGCGAGAAATATAATGCACACACACACACACACCGTCTTTTATATTATAAAAAAAAACTTTTTCATGTCTCCATAGCCTTGCTTAATATTTGAAAGATGATGATTATCTGAAATTATTAATTTTATTGTCATTGTAAAAGAACATTTCGAAATAAATTCGTAGAAATATTTCCATTGCACATTAATTATGCTAGAATTAGCATCGGAGAAGAGGTCAGACAGCCATCCTCCAAGTCACCAATTCAATTGTTTTAGTGGTAATTTTTTCCTTCCTATCTTACACAGTAAAAATTATAAATCTGCTGGATTTCGCTTTTCTCATAATACTACGAAGGTTTAAATAGGTAAAAGAATCGTAAAAAATATTAAATTTATTTTAAAGTGTTTGCAGGGACATAATTTAGCAAACAATGGATTCGAGTATGAATCTCTGGCCAAAGAGCGCACCAAAATCTTTGGGCACAGACCCACATTGTCATATTGCTACCCATTGGAAGAACTACAAATATTTAATATTTCCTTGTTTACTGAGAAATAATTGTAGCTGTGGAAGAGTTAATAATTATGGTTTGTATGATACTAATTAGGATGTACATGAATCATCAAAGGAAAACTGTTTAAACCCCAAATTTGAAAATACTTTTTTTGTAGAAAGTTTTCACTATAGATAAGTTAAAGAATTCAGTAAAATCTCTCTGAATGTTGATTTTCAAGAATATTCATTGTGCTCTGTATTTCATTTCTTTAACAACATCATTGAACAATGATGTCGCATTTTGTGAATTTTTCACAAAAAATCATGGAAGCTGAAATTCTGCAATCAGATCATTTATCCCATAAATGTGCGGGGGGGGGGGGGGCGTCGACGTCGCTTTTGTATATAGAATGGGCTAAATGGTCTGTCATAAGAAACTCTGAGTCCCAAGGATTCAGAGTTTGGTAGAGGAAGATTGGTCAGCTCTTAGGAGATAAAAGCACTGGCTGCCGTCAGAGCCATCCATCACCTTAACGTATCCGATGGCGGTCTTTACCAATTCCACTGACAATAGGGGTTCGCTCAGAGATAAACAATATAACACTGTTACTAAGGTGGGGCATTAAATATGAGTTTCAGTTACTTCAGGTAACAGTAGGTCAACATACAAAATACCAACCAAAGTAGAGATGTTATGTCAATGGAATATAGCTTTCCGGAGATTTATCTCGACGCAAGCACAGTTGAGCTCAAACCTGACGCAATACCGAATAAGCCAATCCATGCCACGATCCTGGGGCGGGGGTGGTTCAGTCGGTAGCGCGCCAGGCTCGTAATCTGTAGTTCCCAGGTTCGAGTCCCAGCTGGGTCAGCGTTGAGATTTATCTCCGCAAAATTTCCCGCCCTTCCCACGGTCAGTAGGGCACACCGATGGGCTTGGAAAGGCCGCCGTCCGTCGGATGGGACGTTAAGCCGTGGCTCCGTGTGCGGGAGAGACATACCCTGTGCACGTTAAAGAACACGCTGGATGGCCTTGACGGGAGGCTACCATCTGTCTCCCAACAGCTGTTCCAGTGGGTCCCCTCCCCCAACCTTCTCTGAGCCTTCGGGGTCCATGTGACCTGGCCATTTAGCCCATGGTGTGCAAAAAGTGCTGCTCAGAGGTAAAACAACCCAACCCAGCCACGATCCTTGTGCAGTAATAAACATAATATAGTTAGGGGGAAGGTCTGTAGTTGGTATACCGCCAGGCTAGTAATCTGTAGTTCCCAGGCTCGAATCTCACCTGAGCGAGCGTTGAGATGCCCTCTGATGTTAGGGCAGGCATGGCCAACATACGGCCCGCGTAATGAATTTATGTGGCCCGCGAACAATTTTTCAATATTAACATTTAACTTCTAGTAATTAATCGAATGAATTCTCGATACTTCTATATTTTTTAAAAAAGATTCCGTTATAAAGAATTAAAACTTTTATACTCATCTGCACTCGATGTTCAAGCGACGTTGCCAGCAGGCGAGTAAAATATTTTTGCATAGTGCAAAAATATTTTAAAAATCGATCATGTTACAAATGTAGTTGTGAAATTAGTGAATTTCCTACGATCAAAAGGATTAAATCACAGGCAATTTCTTGATCGCCTTGAAGAACTAAATACCAGTCATTTAGATGTACTATATCACAATAAAATCCGTTGGTTAAGTTTGGGAAAAGTTTTAAGACGTGTGTGGGACCTTCAAGAGGAAATAAAAATATTTTTAATGCTTAAAGAAAATGAGGATTTTCCTGAATTATTAGATCCAAATTGGATTTGTGATTTAGCATTTTCTTTGGATATTCTCACACATTTGAACGAATTTAACACATGTATACAAGGAAAAAATTTATTTGCTCATGATTTAATACAGAAATTAAGAGCTTTTAAAATGAAGCTTAGCCTTTTTTCTACAATTCTGGCTGAATGTAAATTTGATCATTTTCCAACGTTACAGACCATATCTTTAAATATTTTTAAAGAAAAGGTTAAAACATTTAATAAAAACATCCTTGCACTAATGACAGATTTCGAGCAGAGATTCGATTGCTTCAAAAAAATTGATAAAATTTTATCTATTATCCGAAATCCATTTTCTGTACAAGTGATGACGTTCCTGTTGATATACAATTAGAAATAATTAATTTACAATGTGATGAATTATTACATGAGAAATATCGAGAAGAGCAAGAAAATTTGTGTAATTTTATAAGCAATTGAATAATGAAAAATATGGAAATTTAAAAAAATTTGCCAAGACGTATTTAGGAATCTTTAGCTCAACTTATATTTGTGAACAAACCTTTTCTTTAATGAATCGAAATAAAAGTACAACAAGATCAAGATTGAATGATTTACATTTGGAGGCTGTGTTAAGAATAGCTACTACAGGTATAGAACCAGATATTAAAAAAATAATAAGCGATGCAAACCGCCTCAACACGTCGCATTAGTTATTATGTTAATCTGTTGTATTGATTTACTTACAATTATTCATAAACAAATTTCGAAATAAAATTTTGTTTACTTAAAGAAATAAGTGTTTTGCTTAACATTTTTCAATTATAATATTTCGTCCGGCCCGTGAAAATATTTTTTTTTCCAATCCGTTCCGGGGGCAAAAACAGTTGGCCATGCCTGTGTTAGGGGGACACCAGTGGGCTTAGAAAGGCAGTCGTTCGTCGGATGGGACGTAAAGCCGTGTGCGGGAGAGATCCATACTCCATGCCGTTAATAAACATGCTTGATGGGATGCTATTAGCTATCATAATTGACCAATGAATCCTTCAACCATATCGGAGTCCTTGTGATTTAGCCCGTTATGTGAGGAAAAAAGTGCCGTTCAGATATAAAATAACAAAGGAGTGTGGATGTTGGTTCTACGTCAAATCATTGCAGTGCTAGACATGATTTTCTACATCTTTGTACAAATGAATTATCTTAAGACAATAATTTAGACTTGGAAAAGTTGAACGTGCGTCAGAAGAATTTACCTCAGAAATTAAAACAAGTATTTTTTTCACACCATTTAATAAAATATGCATTTTAAAACTTTTCCTAATATTGAAATAATTATTACACAATCGTTAATGATGTTTATGAAAATAATTTATTGTTAAATATTCCAACTTCGGTGCCTCTTTAAATACTGAACGAGTATTGTTGATAATTTATCTTCAGTCACATTTTTCCATTCTCTTAGAATTCATTTGAGCAATACTACAGATAGAGAAATTCAATAAAACCGCTTGTCTAACATTGCAATGAATTGACGGGACACCGTGGATGTTGGGCTTTTTTTCGAGTTTGTAAACTTCTGCTTTAGAAGAAAGTACCATGTTTCAATATCTCCAACTTTATACTTGAAGATAGTTGGCTGTGAAGTAAGCATTACCTTTTTCACACTGCTAGAAAATGATTGCCATTATTGTTATACTGCCTGAACGTGTGTTATTGAATTTTTTTTCGTATTGTTCTTTAGAAAGAAGATGCCATTTCTTTGGATTGAGAGTGTCAAAATTGCTGATAAAAAATTGCTACGATGTGGATCGGCGCTTAGTACCTCGAATCCAACCTTTTGCAATTTGTGGTGGACAATGATCCTTTGTTTTTAGCTGAGGACGAATTTTCATGTTCGTTACATTCCTTTTCTAGTAATGTACTAACGCATTATGGGGTAGAAGGCTCAGTCAGAACGCTCCAGGCTTTCAGCCGTCCCGTGGCCGAGTGGTTAGCGCTCTTGGTTACTGATCTAAGGGACCTGGGTTCGAGCTCCGGATGAGGCATAGATGTATGTGTTGTTTTTCTACTGAGGTCCTGCCATCCTCTCAGACCTACTGTGGCATATAAACTGACAGGCTCCTGTCAGACCTCTGTGGCAAGCAGCTGCTTGAGGGGGGTATTTATTTCAACCTACTGTTCACAGGTTGAGTCCTAACTGTGTGTAATTTTATCCGCTCTGTCCCTTGTGAGAAAGTGGGATAGCTGTGGGGTTGGAAAGGCAGCCTTTAGCGAATGGGACTTTTCACACAAGTTAGTGGAATGATGAGAATTAGGGCGGGTTGCTAAAGGTGGCGCTTAATTAGTGGTATTGAGCCTGCCATCTAGCTATTCTGTGTACGAGCCCAGCCCTAGCTCGGGCTCTTCTCTAGTAGATAAATAAAAATTTCTTTCGAGTTTTCTAAGCACTAAAATATTACGGCTTTTTAAAGGTTACATGCAGCATTCCAAAATAATGAATGGATATATTATTTTATTCGTTCACGTGTAACCATTTGCGCAGATCTGTCTATAAAGAAGATTTTGAAACACGTCCTAGGTAATATCATGAAAGTCTCCATTGTGCATGGGTCCAGCATTATGCTTTGACACAGAAACGTTGAACTATCTGGTTACCGGTATAATAGCTCATATATCAATCATTCTTTTATAACGTGCTCTTTTCTTTGTATTCTGCTCTCTAAAAGTAGAACCCCCACATATTGTTTTGCCTCACACACTTGTGACTTCATCTGCAAATGAGTCGGAGTTCGTTGAGGAGCTGATTAACGTTCTTCCAAGCGGTTCTTGTTGATGACTGCTTGCCTTGAAAATAAATTGAACGTAATCTTGAACATAAAAGAAGGGAAAAAGTCTTTTGATAGGGAAGTTTTAGAATCCATTGTTATCGTGTTTTGCCCACGAAAAGAAATATTGTCTGGTAGCACTGAGGGAACAAAAAAGCACTTTAGAAAGCATGCGTTTAAAGGCATACGCTTCCTCATCAACTGAAGTCTTCATTTTGTGAATGAAAGCAGTTTATCGCCACGACTGTTCGATCTCGTTGTGCGTGAGCGCCACTAATGTAAAATGCAATCAGTGGGAAATTGCCATTTCAACTTTTTAAAGTGAGTAGGTATGTGTGAACACAAAAATGTTTGCCAGCTGAATTCTAGAAATAAATCTAGTTCAAGCACAGCTAAGCTTTTGTTCCCCTTGCCTTTCTGTAAATTAGATTGTTAAACTTTTTTATTTTTTTAGACTGGACTGTTTTACCATATGGCACTTTTTTTTGTTGTTGCATAAAGGACTAAATGGCTAGGTCACAAGGATCCCTAAACGCAGAACTGGGTTAGGGAATACACTGCACAGCTGTTTGTTGGCCGTTAGGAGTCTAGTGAAGGCCGTCCAGTGTGTTCACAGTCTACATTTTTACTGGACATTGGGTCACGGGTTAGAATAACAGCAACGTTTTATCCGATGCTGGTTTTTATATGAACTAATATCCCTTTACATATGGCTGTTTGATAAGAGATTTTATTGTGTTATAAAAATATCGCCCAAGCAGACCACTTACGACGGTTACTGGTATAGAGAAGATTTGATTAGAAACAAATGTACATACATGACATATTTATATATATCTAGGACACTGGGAGGGGGGGGGGAAATCATACTGTGATTTTACAACTATTTGTTTCTTACAAATCCATAGGACCTCTGAACCTTTTAATCCGCTACTGTAAATAAATCGACCAAGGTTAGTTTGTGAGTAAAGTATATAATAAAACATAATATAATTTACTGCAAAAGTTCACTTTGATATTTTCATGTTAAGATTTCTTTAAAACAAAAATAAATTACCCCTCAAGCAGTTAGTTGTCACGGAGTTCTAACAAAGAGCATATCAATTTAATATGTGAAAGATAATATCTGAGAGAGGCGAGACCTCAACAGGACACACAGAAAAGAAATAGCCATAATTTACCCGGATCCCTTTGATAATAACCAAACGTGTTTATCTCATATACATATGTGCAGGTATCTACTCTCAAACCTTTGAAGCGAAGAAATATCTACTGATGTTTCCGTAAGTTATATTCTGGTTTTTTTTTGTGTTCCATTTCGCTTTTTTTTCCCTTTATATCTATTTGCGAATCGCGGTCTTTTCTAGAAATACAACCACGTGATAGGCATGTTTCTTGTACATATTTCGATTTGCGTTTTTACTTAACTGAGGTAATTTAAAAACATTAAACGGTTTCACAGTATGCGATAATTTGTGTAGTATCAAATATTTGACCACAATATCTGCGGCAGGGGTTGTCTGTAGTGCTCCAGGCTCGTAATCTGATGCTTCCAGTTGTGTCTGTGTCATATTGGTCTGTGGCTGCATTGAGATTTTTTCCGCTAACTGCACTCTACCGAGAGATTTGGCGGGGGTTGACCCAGTCGGTAGCACTCCAGTCTCGTAATCTGTAGTTCCCAGGGTCGAGTCCCACCACGAGATTCGCCTGGGTGAGCATTGAGATATCTCCGCTAAACCCGCATCGCCGTCCCATGGCCGAGTGGTTAGCGCGCTTGGCTACTGACCTAAGGGACCTGGGTTCGATCCCCGGGTAAGGCATGGATGTATGTGTCGTTTTTCTGCTGAGGTCCTGCCATCCTCTCAGATCTTCTACTGTGGCATATAAACTGACAGGCTCCTGTCAGACCTCTGTGGCAAGCAGCTGCTTGAGGGGGTATTTATTTTTTTATTAAATCCGCATCCTGCCTTCAGTCAGCAAGGGGACACCAATGGGCTTGGAAAGGCCGTCGTCCGTAGGATGGGACATTAAGCTTTGGGCCCTTGTTTAGGAAAGCCATTCCCTGTGCAAATTAAAGAACATGCTAGATGGCCTTAATGAGGCTTCCAGCTGTCTAGTGGATATCCTACCTAGCCCTCTTTTGGACCCGGTGATACTGCTATTTACCTCATTCTCTGCAAAAGACGTAAAACTCCCCAGCCCAATATCTGTTTTGCGTTTTTCCTCTGACTACATTTAAAAATTTGGATTTCATAAAAAAAAAAATTGTAGATATTAAATGATGCCATACTCCCAATGGCCAAGTGGTTAGCGTGCTTGGCTACTGATCGAAGGAACCTGGGTTCGAGCCCCGGGTAAGGCATGGGTATTTGTTTTTCTTTTCTGCTGAGATCTCGCCTTCCTCACATCTTTTCTATGTCCTATAAACTGACAGGCTCCTGTCAGACTTCTGTGGCAAGCAACTGCTTGAGGAGTGTTTTTAATACACTTTGTTCACTCTCTTAGCGAGAATTGGAAAACTGATTTTGCACATCTACCATGTTCTGTTTCTGTGTATTTTCAAATTTTCCCCTTTCAAAGAGAGACGAATTTGTGTGCATCGTAAAATGCGAAGCTAAGCATTAAGCATTCGAAGGAGAAAGCGGCAACATAGATTTCTTCACTGAAAATGGCACCCGCCGGTTATTGATTATAGCGTTAGAGAACTTGACCGAACGGAGCACGTGTGATTGATTGAGGAGGATGTAAACATCATATCATTTTTTCTACTGCTCGCGATAAAATGAGGACATTAGTTTTTATTATAGCCGATTTTAATGTCATAGAAACTGCAAATTTGATCCTGTTAGGCAACTTCATCAGCAAAAAAGTCATAAATGATTTTAATCTTTTTATATTGGATTTAATGGAAATTAATACTGTTTCTTTTATTGGAAATAAAAACTTTGCTTCTTTTATCTGGAAGGATTATCTTCGATAATTCCAGCTTCGGTTAGAAAGGGGATACCAATGAGAAAAAGCCGCCATCTGTCGGACGGGACTTTCAGACTTAGCTCCGTGTAACGATGGATGCCCTTCCCCAACTCTCTGAGTCCTTGGGGTCCTTATAACCTGGCAATTTAGACTATTGTATCAGAAAAGTGCTGTTCGGAGGTGAAACAACACAGGTAGGATCATATTAAGGTTACTTTACAGATCTTAATTCTTTTCTACTTCTCATATCCGCCATTAAGATATATGCATTTCAATTTTAGCTTGAGTGCTTTATATTGTTAACCCTTTGACTGCTAGGTTAGGAATAATAGCTTTCAAACCATATGCTATATCGGTACAAATTGCGAGGCGTTAATAAATAAGTATTCAGATAGCAGGAGCATATAGACATGCATTTTACGTAGATCTGAATTGACGATTTCGTAGAGTTAAAAATATATGACGGTAGCGCAATCTCTGCCGTTATATGCTTGAAGTATTGAAAGGGTTAATCATTATTTCGTTTACCTTACAATGAACCAACAAGGAATTTCAGTACCACGTGTCGCTGTTGAAACAAACGTGGAAATTATCTGTCGCATATAAGATCGGATTTCTTTCCGAGGATCACTGGCAGAAATTTGCACATTCATTTCCAATTTCTGTTATTGTTTAGCGGAAAGCGGCCAGCATTTTTATCCGTGTGATTTTGTTTGCTTGTTTCTGTGTGATCTTTGAACAGTTAGAATGAGTGAATCAAATCAAGTTACATCCCTGATACAGCATAATTTCCCTGCAGTTTTGGAACTGTAAGAGTCATAGGAGTTCTGCTATTCGTTGAGTAAAGAATTGCCTTATACGTAGGCCATTTGGACTGCTTGTTAGTCCTGGCCTTGTGTAGGAAAGTGGTCTCTTCAGCATCTTAAAGAAGACACTATATTGTAGTGTTGACGGCAGGCATCAAATGCATCTGTATGTTATCCATAAGACCTTCCGAATGTCAATTCCAGATAATAGAAAGTAGGCAAGAATCTAAAAGAAGAAAAAAAGATTAGATATAAGCTAAGATTGAGCGAAACGCCATTGCGGCATATATTTTCCTCTCAGTAACAGCGATCTTTTTAAATGTTCTTGCAAAATACATGTAACATATGCTGGTATTTTTCCCCGTTTCGTTTATTGAAATTCTCATGGTGTGGACAGCAGCTTGCCCCCCCCCCCCCCCCTGAATCTGGCCGTAACCGAATAAACGACTTCTGACAATTATTTCAAAAACATTTTTTCTTTTGTTACTGTATGTTTAAGTGAGGCAGGTAAGTGACCTCAGATTCTTACAATAACTCGCAATAATAATATAAGAGTATCTACGGAACCTGGGTTTGAGCCCCGGGTAAGGCATGGATGTTCGTGTTGTTTTCTGCTGAGGTCCTGCCATCCTCTCAGATCTTCTACTGTGACATGTAAACTGACAGGCTCCTGTCAGACCTCTGTGGCAAGCAGCTGCTTGAGGGGGTATTTATTTTTTTATATATATACTTAAACTGATGTCAACGCAATCGCCTTCCCCATGACCAGTAGACTCCGACTTAAATTGGTAAATAGAACACTGCCATTGATTAATGCATTCTAAGTTAAAGTTTCTTTAGTTTGAAGTAGTAAGAGTTTGGTATCTGTTTAAATAGCATGTGCTTTAGCCGAGTGTTAATACATCATAGTAGAAAGTCTGAGAGTATGGCAGGACTTCAGCAGAAAAACGACACGAACATCCATGCCTTACCCGGGACTCGAACTCAGGTCCCTCAGATTAGTAGCCAAGCGCGCTATTATTTTTTTTAAGACTATAATTTCGCTATGGAATTCATGAAGTAATTTTAATCCTCTTGTTATTTTTTATTGCTTTCTTTTATTAATTAATAATTACTCAGTAAATGAACGGTTACAAAATTTTCAATTAATTAGTATATTACATTGTGGCCACGTTTTTCTTCCTTCTGCTACCTTCCGTCTGACTTTCACACCCCAACCGACAAACCTTACGATACGCCCTTGCACAGACAAATATCGTTACAAAGATTTTTTTCCCTATTGCGACTTAAAAAGGATTTGTAGATTGATTTAGGCGTTAGGATAAATTCGTGTTACTAATATTACTCTCCATTTGAAAAGTTTTGCACACCTCAGAAACAAGCATATTTGCCTGGTGGTTTGCGGATCGGTTTTATTTGAAAGAAATTATCATTCAATCGATTCCCCCATCTTTTAAAACGTAATTGCTTGGTCAGACTCAAGAAACACATAAAGCTAATGAAAGCACTGGGTGACGCAGGTGGCCACTGCTGCACTGAAGTCGTAAGCGCTAATTTAGCGGTTGGAGTGGGGTATCCGTATGAGGCGCCAGTAGAACGGGAGCAACGCCCCTCACTACATACCTCGTCGCCGCCAACTGCAGCGTGCGTCCACTCGAACCATCCCGTTAAATGTCAGGCAAGAGATGCAGGAAAAGCGGTGGCACAGGCGCTTTTGTTGCATCTTGCCAGCAGAGAATGTTGATGTTTTCTTTTACATAGAGCTAATGCTAGTGAGGTTAATGATCGCGTAATTAGAAAGTTTCGTTTCAGGAACGAAATATTAAGCTTTAATATCCCTTCTTGATGAGTAGTTCAACTAGAATTTTTTTGTAGCTAAGGCTACCAAAAAACTGCAGCTCATAAAGCTTGAAAAAATAACGTTTATTTCACAGTCGTTTGTAGCACAAGTTGAACGTTCATACAATAATATTTATTTGGTGTTTTAAGATCGTTTGAAACTTGGTTTACAGTTAGGGATCAAGGACGACTTTCAAACATATCTAATATTTGTCCGTGGCATATCAGTACAGTTGCGTGAAATTAAATGCTATTCATAATTATTACCAGCTAAAAGTCATTAAAAAAACAAATTCCTCATTTCAGGCAGTATTAAGTTAGGTATTAAAATTTTTTTTTGTAGTATAAGGTTTTGAAGAGTAAATCTTGTCCTTATTGTTTTTCTGACTGAGACCTCATTCTCGTTGGAAAAATTTCTATTTCTTAAATGGAGTAGAGGAATAACAAAATATCCTGACACCGCTATTTCAAGCCATATCAGAACATTCTCAGAAACAGCTGTGAAACATGATTCCTGCTAGATTTTCAAACAAAATCGGAGCATCGTAGATTGGTTCTGGAAAAGGTGTGTCAATAACACTGGGCAGAATCAAGAACGGACATCTAAGAGAGTAAGCTGAGTAAAAAAAGGGGTACTGGCAAAGAGAATCTTAGGATGGGCCCCATAGGTTCGAAGAAGAGAAGGGGGAGGTGGATCTCTGAAAGTGAGAGATGGAGTGACAGAAACAAGAGGCTCAGAGAAGGAGACTGGAATAATCGATATTTATGGAAATCAAGTTTAGGTCCGAAAACTGGAAACTCGTTCGTAAGTGGATAAAAGGGTGAATGTTTTTGAAGCTCTAAAAATGTTTTTGTGCACTTTGGTTGGCCTCGCATATCGAATCATGGTAGAGGAGGAGAGAGAGATGTCTGATAAACGGAACGAAATTTCTGATGCGAAAAAAAAAAGCCCGGGAGAAATTGAATTAAAACAGCTTTGCTCGGTCTGTAAATGGTAGCTAGGCATAAACTGGAAGGAGAGCTGTGTACCAATCCCTAGTGATGATGCACAGAACCGGCCAGATCTAGCACCTAATTTCTGACCCCGCTTTCTCGTGTTAGTTAGTACCTTTCAAAAGAGATATTCTGGGAAGGGAACGGAGAAGGAGGGCTGCCAGCTCAGTGTGGCTTACTGATCTGGTCATCTATGGCCACTTTTTTCTTTTTTTTCGACCCATCTGAGGAGTGGTCAACTTCACAGGGTTCTGGTGCTGACGTTTTATACCTACTAAACTGGACTTGTTTATGGATTTGAGCTTGCTTATGGATCCTGGACTTTCTGCACTGGTGGGCCTCTGTTGAGGGAGAATCTGCTGTTGTGTTTCCTGTTTCCTTCTGGGTTGCCAGCCCTAAGTGAACAGAGGCATGGTACCTCATATCAGCTGGTGGATAATCCTGATCAGAGGCTATCGCAGGTACCTGAACACTCACTTAGCTAGTTGGACATCGTTAATCCTAAACTGGAATAATGTGTCTCAGGCAGGACATATGGCTTTTGAAAAGGTGGTGCCTGAGGTTCCTACCAACAATCAGCCTTTAGCGGAGGAGGGACAAGTCTTTGCCCCATGCCTGCGATCAGGGTGCTGTTTGATATTGTTGACCCTACCTTTCTCAATAAACCTAGTTTCTTTAAAAATCCTACTAATCATTTTCTCTCTGCAGGTGTGTGGAACGTGAAGACGTTATATAGAGATAATTCTCTTGATGTCCTCATGCGGGAATTCCAGTGTTATAACCTAGATATTCTAGGCTTGCAAGGGACCAGATAGACAGGTAAAGGTGAGATACTTAAAAATAACTAAATTTCTCTTTACAGGGAGGGAGATTGGAAAGCAACTCCAAGGTGTAGGTTTGCTTCTCAGCAGACACACCAGTGATGCTCTTCTAAGACATGACTGCATTAATGAAAGTTTTTTTAAAGAAAAATTTAAAACAAAAATTAAAGACTTGAATGTCATCTGTTATGCCCCCACAGAGGACTCTGATGAGAACGAGAAGGATACGTTTTACAGCCTGCTTCAGGATATTTTAAATTCTATGAAGAAAGGTGAAGATATGTGTACCTGTCTTTTTCTTCCCCCATAAAACATTAATAATCTGGTACAACCCCTTGCTGTTGTACTGTCTAACTGCTTTCTCAGCTTTGTCAGCCAAGCTATCAAGCCAAAAATTCTTATCAGCTGTTAACCGATCCTTTACACGTTTATTAGCTCTTTGTAATGCTTTAGTTGTACCAGAACAGACATATTGGGAGAGGAAAATTGCACAGTGTGGTTGGACCTCTGTAACCCATGGCTGCATGAGGATTTGTATGTATGTACAGTTTTGCTCAGCATTTGTTGCACATTGCTTTGGTTGATTCTTATGAAAAAATGTAAATG
The DNA here is from genome assembly GCA_038380435.1 of Ryuthela nishihirai. Taxonomy (NCBI): domain Eukaryota; kingdom Metazoa; phylum Arthropoda; class Arachnida; order Araneae; family Heptathelidae; genus Ryuthela; species Ryuthela nishihirai. The sequence continues at coordinate 66,867,979 of JAWZYU010000015.1, read as the reverse complement.
ATAATTTTTTCTATCGAGTTGTATGTATTTATTTCAACTTTAAATTGAAAGTATTGATAGGAACTCGAATTCTGTGTAGATACGAGAGATTCAATTCAAAGAGATCGATAAGTCTTGTAACTCGCATATTCTGGGCACCGAACGAATTCAACATCTCGAATAGCTATTTATTGAACTTTCAGCCGCCTAAAAATCGTTGAAGCGTGGGTTTAAAGGAGGCACACCCAGATGGTTGATGCTCATTGATCACGATGGTGACCATTTTCGCTTGAAAGCGAAATTGTATTGCGTTGTGTTTCGCATTTCGTAGTTTCAGCAGCCTTTTATGTTTCATGGATGTTGGAATCATCAGTGATAGTATGTAATTGTGAAATTTGGACATTGTGGATTCGCAGTGAATACGTTTTGCTTGCAATTAGAGTTTCAGAAAACGCTTCTTATTTCCGCAAAACGTATTTTTCCCCCTTAAATGTTAGAATGAAATACAGTCGTCATCATTATCATCCTTTGGCAGCTATGGGCAACGGAGGTCCATCCAGATTATGCAATTTAGTTCTCCAAACATTTGTCTTGAACTATATCTGCTGCATCTGGCCATTGTAAACCAATTCTAACTAAGTCTTGTTTGACGTTTTCTGCCCACTGCATCCCAGTTCTCCCCCCTCTTTCTGAGGCCTTTAGGCACACTGTTCATAACTCTATTCACTAATCCATAGTTATGCATACGGGCAACATGGCCAAACCAACGGTGTCTCTGTAAATATGCTACTCAAAGGAGGTTGCCTAATCTCATCATTACTTACAAAGTTGAACCACCTAATGCCCAAGATAGGCATCTAGAATAAAAAAACATTAAGTTATCATTTTTATCTGTATCCTGTATCATTTTGTAATATATTTTTTAACAGATCATATATCATTTTTACGAAGGGTACAAGTTTCACTACCATAACTAACTCTAGAAAGAAGCAAACTATTATACAGTCTAATTTTAGTCTTTAGGTTATATGCCTATTTCTCCATACTCTCCATAGATTCCTAAATATCCCGGAAGCAATCCCTATTCATCTGTTAATCTCATTCCACACATCACCAGTATCTGTTACATAGTTTCAACGATAATTAAACTGTGACACCTGCTGAAGACTTCAACCATTCAGATTAACTGAGTCATACCCTGCCTGACCAATTTTCATCACTTTAGTTTTCTCTCTGTTTATAACCATACCTACTCTACTTCCAGTCACATCAGCAACTCGAATGAAAGAGTTCATCTTATCAACATCGTTTGCCAAAAGAGTTAAATCATCAGCATAATCTAAATGAGAAATATTATGATTTCTAGACCATCTAAGTCCAAAATCTTCTCCTTGCAGTGAATTTCTCATTACGTAATCAATAACTAAGCTTAAAGAGAAAAGGAGACAAAATGCACCCTTGTCGAACCCAGAAGCAATTCTAAAGTAATTGCTAAATAATAAGCCTTACCAGCTCTCACACAAAACTCTCTGTTATTATAGACTTTTATTATGTTAACTAACTTGTCTGGTATGCCGTACTGGTTATGATAGTCAACAGAGTCAAAAGCCTTTTTGAAAGCTAGTAACCAAAGGTTTCTGAAACTCCAAACCATTCTCAAGAATCTGCATTGAGGAAAAAATCTTATTAATACACTCCCAAAGCTATAATCTCATTTGAACCCACACTGTTCATCACTCAGTTGTCCATCAACCAAATTCTTAATTCTGCTAAGTACAATCATGCAAATAACTTTACCTGGAGCAGAAAATAGCGTGATTCCCCTATAATTATCACAATTATAATTATCTTTCTTAAAAATGAAGATAATAATAGCTGTTGTGAAATCCTTAGAAACAATGCCTTTATCGTAAAATATGTTCAAAATTTCAGTCAGCCATGTGACAACAGAAATCTTTCCAGCTCTAAGCATTTCAGTAAGTAATATCATCTATCCCTGGGGATTTATGTAGTTTAAATTTAGAAATAGCCAAAATAACTTGAGACTGTGATACAGGGCCAACATTAATATAAAAGCCTAAATGAATTTTCAATTTCAACAGGGCAAATCGATTTCATCCGCTTATTTTGAAACTATGGTTTGTGGAAGATATAATTTTTTCAACGTTAGTTACAGCGAAACGATAGTTGTTCTTCAGACTGGTGAATAAACGTTTTTTGCTCTATGGGTAATATGAAGTAAAATTTGGCAACACTTGTTCAACGAAACACACTAAGTACGAGCATTGTGTGAAGTGGTCGGCAGTGAAGAAATAGGTGAGGCACAATACTGTTCTTTCAGGGGTGGGCAATGTACGAAACTGTTCGCGTTAAGATACCCTATACAAGTGACCGTTCCCATAGAGATACTCTACGAGATTGTTTCCAAAATAAATTTTAATAATACGATAATGATATATTTGTGAATATTTCCCATGTGTAGTTATGCCCTTTGTCTAATATTCTACAGCGATCCCCTACCGTCATTTGTTTGCATTTATATCTAGGGTGGGGAAGAAATAAGTTCACCAAAACTGTTAAACATGGATTAATTATTTAGTTAATCTAGTTAAAAAATAATATTGAAGTGTAATGGGCGATTTTTTGCAAAAATGTAGGTCTCAATTACAGTTTGTTTTTGAAAATTGTGTAATTTTTCCTTATAATTTCGTTATGTTCGAGATATTAACAAAAATGGCCTAGCTTGTAATTTGGAATCCTTGAAATAACAATATTTTGATTAGAAAATTTCACCTTATATTCTAACAGGAAGTACTAAAACTGAAGAGGTTAATCCTTAAGGATATTCTGTTGGCTTAATCCCGATGAATTAAGGCACTTTGATTTACTGCAGAAAGGCTTAACCTTGTTGTAATGGAGTCAAATCGCTGCCGAATTGCCATCTTCACTTAGTGCACAGGCTGTAGTACAGATTGTTTGGCTGGCTGTAGTTAAGAGCCGGATTAAATTGAAAAGGTCACGTGTGGTAATAATATGTGTGTTAACACCGGCTTTGTGTTGTGTATTGATTGTCTCTGACAAGCGGTCAGCACGCTGAATCCTATTTGGTTAGGGAAATGTCGCTTCGCCGCTCAACCCATCTTTAGAGAGGATGCCAAGAAGATTTCTGCTGAGTGAGAGACTGAGAAGAGTATCAGTATTGTGCTTGACTGCTCTTGCATGGCTTTGAGATTAGAAGACTATATAGCTGGACAATTGGAGCGAAAACTTAGAGTGGCTGAAGTGGTATTTATTGCGTATATGCAACAATGGAATTTCAGAAATTTCGACAGTAGGATGAAATGGGCGACAGATTGTTAAAAAAACAGAAAATTGTTTCATAAATACCGCTATTTATCTGAAGATAATTATATCTATGATAAGATCTATATTATCTGAAGAGCGACAGATTGACTATAATAAATATCTTGCTTGGGATAGAAATATTTGGATATTACAGAGTTTGAACTGGAGAAGGTAGATGATGAAATAATACGCATTTTAAAACTTTTGTAACGTTTAATGAATAATACACATAAAGCCACCTTGGCATTATAGAAACTTAAAATTTATTCGCCCAGTAATTGTTTTTTTATAGAGAATTTTGCCTCTATATATCTATAATGGCGTCCTTGTGTAGAGTGATCGTATATCCACGTGTTTCGGAGATAGTCCCGGGATTAAAGACTGTCCCCAACGAATAAATGTCCCCGGGATTCGGTTTGTTTTTATAGATTAAATTGATTGCAAGCTTGAGCAGATTTTTACTAAAAGAATATATTTACAATACTGTTATAAAAAATTTCGGTCGCAAAGCAGGTGATTGAAAATTTAACGCTAGAATCATCATAATGATAGCGATATCCGTGCGGACACCAGTAGGGAATGCATGTCTTTCTTCTACTTGCTGACACCATCATGTTCTTTGTGGTTGTCATGACTTAATTACTTTGCAAGTTGTTAAGTTCTATCTCTGTTTTAATAGATTTCGGCTTCCTGTAATTACCCAGATAGCTGACTGACAGTTCCCGAATTTGGAATACAGGTTCCATCTAAGTAGGCTTGTGTTGGGTTTAAAAATTGAGTCAGCCTGTAATGAGATGGGGGTTTAGAAACTCGAACGGGTTTGCGAATATGGAAGATCTGGCAACGGTGCGGCATCTGGCATCGCTCTGCCGCCTCTTTCTCGGAGTGTGAACGGAGTAATCAATTTCAGTTTGTGATCACACCAGCAAAGCTACTAACTCATCTGCAGATTATCACACAACAAACAACTAGGCCATCCGGAGACTCGAATTCCAGCAAGCTGCAGTGTCATCGCGAACCAGGGGCGGGGGTGGCTCAGTCGGTAGCGCGCCAGGCTCGTAATCTGTAGTTCCCAGGTTCGAGTCCCAGCTGGGTCAGCGTTGAGATTTATCTTCTCAAAATTCCCCGCCCTGCCCACGGTCAGTAGGGGACACCGATGGGCTTGGAAAGGCAGCCGTCCGTCGGATGGGACGTTAAGCCGTTTCTCCGTGTGCGGGAGAGCCATACCCTGTGCACGTCAAAGAACACGCTGGATGGCCTTGACGGGAGACTACCATCTGTCTCCCAACAGCTGTTCCAGTGGGTCCCCTCCCCCAACCTTCTCTGAGCCTTCGGGGTCCATGTGACCTGGCCATTTAGCCCATGGTGTGCAAAAAAGTGCCGCTCAGAGGTAAAACAACCCAACCCAACCCCCAACCTTCTCTGAGCTTTCGGGGTCCATGTGACCTGGCTATTTAGCCCATGGTGTGCAAAAAAGTGCCGCTCAGAGGTAAAACAACCCAATCCATCGCGAACCATAGGGATACCACTACGCCATCGGGGAGGTAGCGAAAGTGAAGAAACTTCCGGAGGAGAATTTCCCTTCCGTCCAATCGAAAGAATATTTTTAAACATGAATTTAATATGCCTGAATGAGAAATCAGTATAAAAGTGGACACCGTGAAAGCTATATTATAAGTGAAACTAATGTTCGCTGTCTCTTACTAAACCTTTAGTACAAAACGTGCTGAAATGAAAATATTTTACGGAAAATTCATTTTTATGAAAAATACACAAAATAACAGTGATTTGTTAATTAACCGACGTTATTCAAATTTTATCTTGTCATGAAGTACGGTCCATAATCTTTTTTGTCGGAATTGACTCAAAACTTATTAAGTGAATTGCATTCATGTTCACAGACAACGTAGGGATTTTCAAAAAACTCCGCACACAGACTTTGTGATAGTTGACTTTTCCACCTAAGTAAAAGTTTCTTCATCACTGCAAAACCATCATCCTCCATTCTCTCCGAATTTCATGGAAATTATTCTGAACACAGTTATCCTTATCAGACAGAATTATTTCACGCCACATGGCAGAAAATTCATTTCGGAATGTTGAGAGATTTTCCTTCCATTCATAAACAGGACATGGATTTAGCGTCAGTAGTTTTTGTAAAACTAATTTTGAGAGTGTATACATCTTTTTGAATAACCCTGTATATGGGAAAAAAATTCAGATCTTATTTATCAAATATGTGGAAATCATGTGTAGAAAAGGATTTCTTTTTGGAAAATATTTTATTACTAGTAAAATTATTCTGCGCTTGCGGGGGTGGCTCAGTCGGTAGCGCGCCAGGCTCGTAATCTGTAGTTCCCAGGTTCGAGTCCCAGCTGGGTCAGCGTTGAGATTTATCTCCGCAAAATTCCCTGCCCACGGTCAGTAGGGGACACCGATGGGCTTGGAAAGGCAGCCGTCCGTCGGATGGGACGTTAAGCCGTGGCCCCGTGTGCGGGAGAGCCATACCCTGTGCACGTTAAAGAACACGCTGGATGGCCTTGACGGGAGGCTACCATCGGTCTCCCAACAGCTTGTTCCAGTGGGTCCCCTCCCCCAACCTTCTCTGAGCCTTCGGGGTCCATGTGACCTGGCCATTTAGCCCATGGTGTGCAAAAAAGTGCCGCTCAGAGGTAAAACAACCCAACCTTTAACCTGTTCCCTTGTAAGTGCTTGAATCTGCATGTTTTCACTGGAATGGAAAGGAATCGAGTCCTGGATTGTCAAGGACGTTGTGTTTTCCGTCACTCTAGCTTTGTTAACGTCTCTGTGTATTCGTATGACGAAAATCGCATCTTCTCACTTTGGGATATAAAGCGCAATTAAGTCTCATCAACATACCCACTTCCCAACCCAATTTCCTATCGCAATGAATTGTGTACCAAATAGAAGCTTGTGACATGAGAATGCCACATGCATAGGCTATAAAAATTATTCTCCATCCTTCTCACCCCCAAAAAGGGAGAAGTGTATACGATTTTGTGTATACGATTTTCCCCTAATCTTCCGGACAAGAGGCTCGAACGTAAACAGCTATATGTAAAATCAAAGCTCCTGATGTGGGATATCTCGTAAATATAAAATATTTTCCCCTATGTTTCTTTCCACCCCAAAAAAGGAGAACTCTGTAAACGATTGTTGTGCATCTTCGGAGCATGAGGGTCGATCGTCAAGGGATAGTTGATAGCCCATGATAGGAGGGTGCCATCCGTCTCCTAACAGCTGTTCAGTGGGTTCCCTTCCCCAATCTTTTCTGAGCCCTTGGGGTTTGGAAAAGAGAAAGAGAAGCATTATTTGTACCTGGGGTTAAGTACCAATTTTCCTTGTGACCTGATCGATTAGCCCTTTGTGCGGAAAAAATGCCATCCAGAGGTAAAAGAATCCATGTATGATACAATATTTATATAAGTTGGCACTTGATTATGTTTCAAATTTGGTTTTCATTCGCTCTGCGAGAATCTTTCAAATGCCGCTAACTCTGTGGTGGATAAATCAAAGCAAAAAAAAAACGAATTTCTGTAGGACTTACAGAATGGAGAGCGCATTCTCAGATTCGTACAAATAATGCTTCTAATATTGTCGTTAGCAGCTTCCGTCGCAACAACTAAAACGGAACTCGCATCGGCGTGGCTATAATTAATTTCCGTTACTGATTCCCAGAGTTATCTGCCATTGCTTTACCAAACAGCTTACACCTCTTCTAACGATCGCCAGTAGGAAATATTGTAATTTCCTCATCAGTCAGGGGGTTATGCAATTACTCATTTTTAATTTTCGCTACATACTTTTGTCCTAAGAAATACCTTTAAGATTCATTCTGAAATAACCCAACTTATTCGTATTATAAAAACTTCGACACTTCTGCATTAAACGATGCTTCACATTAGGCGAAGTCAGGGAAAATTTTAGCGAGAAACATCTCAGGCGGAAGGCAGTGTCCCCAAACAGTAAATTCCTCTGGGAAGCAGTAGAAGATATTTATGTTCCCCGGAGAAAAGTATGGAAATAGATTGCCTCTCCTCTTGGAGCGGACGCAAACGTGCTCGGTGGCCATTTGGTTTCTTCGGAGAAATATAAGTGTGCTCTTTCAGTGAGAGAGAGATGCACCTCCAAACGATTGATATACACTCGGAGAACATAACTAGTCCATCGAATATCTGCTCTTCTATGAAACATTTTTCTTGCAACTGAGAAATCGAAAAAGGTCTTCTGGACGTCATTAGAGGGATTCTAAAAATTGCGAGGTATAATTTCATATTGGTTGATTGATCTACGTATGGCTTTTAATTTTTGCAGTAGACATATAACGATTCGCTCCTGCTTATCCTTGATGATAAATATTTGTCTCATATTTTGTTCAGGATAAAGAAGTAATCATTAAAATAACATCTTGATGATTTTGGTAGCGATTAACTATAAGAATGATTGACTTACTGTAATCGTGGTGCCCATATTAATATTTTCAATTTGTTTTGAGGTTGGAGGAAAAAGTTTTGTAGCGATATAGGATTCATCGGATCACACTTCTATTTACATTGCTGGTGAAAATTCAAGGCTAATGTATCACAAAAAGTGTGTGAAGGAATGACATGAAATGTGGTGGAGAAATAAATTTTGCAAAGCAGAAGAAAATGCATACACATATTCACTTTAACCATTGCAGACATGAGCACGCAAATCAGAATTTCCCTAAAAGTGCACATGGCAGTGGTCATCATTCATTTCCATTCCAACCGATCTAGAGTTAACTTGGACTCGATTTAAATTCACCACGTCACGAAGGCTGTGTACGGTGGACAGCAAGAGGAAGAGTGGAAGTGGATTAGTCGCAGACCTAAGTAGCCATGGCCTTAAATGTATGACAAAATTTCCCCTTGAGAATTTGGAGACGATTTCAAGAAACAGGAGAGGTTAGTTGTAGACCAGAATAAGGTAGTCCCTGGCCACAATGCTCAGGATTGGTTGCTATCTTTAACACCAAGATGACAAGGGAAATGATAGCTAGGCCGTTGTCTCTCGATTTGTCAGCAACCAAAGAGATGACACTTTCAAAATTGCCCTGTACAGGAGGCTGCGAAGAACAAAGTCTGTTTACACGAAGATTAATGGCTTATGCTCCCCTCACCTCATTCAACGAAAGAGCTCATTTAGCGTGGGCACACAACATACTCATGGCCACTGGGCATATGTGCTCTTCATAGATGAGTCCAGATTCAATTTGAACCCGATTCTTGACGTGTGTTCATCTGGAGAGAACGAAAACTCCACGACCGCTCGGAGAAAGCGCCATTTTGGTGGCGGTCAGGGTGAGTGGTCGAACAGAGATTGACATCTTTCATGGATGTATTCTGACTACTCAGTGATAGAGACGAGATTTTGTGCCCTATATGAAGCTTTTCATTCGTGCTGTGCACTAGTTTCATTTTGTCCTCTTAGAGTTTTTGTGGCCGATGATTTTCCAGAAAGTGAAGATATCTATAGGATGGAGTGTCCAGCCATTTCCCTGGACCCGTCAGTTGAGCATGTATGAGACGAAATTGGGATGAATATTTTAGGACATAGCCTCCCTCTATATGCTCAGATCTGTTTCGGAGGATTGGGCTTTATTACCACAAAATCTCATTAATAGCCTCTCAACAGTATGAGACACGTTGCATGAGCTGTATACTGTCAGGGTTGACAGTACTCCTTATCAGTGTCTCCTGTCCCCCTAATTCCAACATCTACATTATAGGAACTCATGCATATCATCATTTCGTAATTATCCCCACTTGCTTAGTCATATCCAGTGTTAGCAAACAAAAGGAAAAACGTTTCGTTACGTTTGTCCGTTACAGCCAAAAATTTAATATCGTTGTAACGTTACGTTAGCATTATAGCGAAATATTTTTAGTACAAATAAAAAGTAATGGATTATATATCGTTTTTAATACATATGTTTGCAGTAGGGTTGTCTAGTGCTTCTCTCCCCCCCCCCCCGAAAGATTCTAGGGAGGGAAAAATTGTAGAAAACTTAGAATATATTTCTATATGAATGTGTATATAGAGATTTTTATTTAGATACTAGTAGATTTATCCGGTGTTATATAGGGTCTGCAACTTTCTAAAGTATGTAGCAGATGACATTCACCACATCGCAAGCTTTCATTTGGCATAAATACGATCGCGTCCTCCCAAATCCCTTGGTGAAATGTTTGTTCCCCTCTTTTAGGGTAGGTCTGATGAAATTCTCCAAAGTATATAGTAGATTGCACTCCACACTACGTAACTTTTCATTTGGCATAAAACTTATTACAACAGATTAGTCCCACCTCCCTGAAATCTGAAACTCTAAAGGTTGTAGCAGATGACACTTCCACGTGAATTTGAATAACTGCCGATGCTAAGTATATGAGAGACGCCGTTTTTTAACCGCTAATATAAAGTCTATGGGGATTACGAAAAATTCAAACCCACCCACTCTAGTGTTGGTTGGGCCTCGCTTACTGACAAATAACATGCTCTTCCTCTGAGTGAAGGGAACGTTAATGCAAAGTTTCGTGACGCTAGCTTTTCAGGGGACCGAGTGTATAAGCGGACAGACACACAAACATTCTTCTTTATATATTATATATAAAGTATTTCCGACATCGAAAAGTTTGTATATAATTTCGAATGTAATACCACTAGAGTTTTTTATGGCAATTAGTTGTTAACTCCTCCCTTCCCCAGTGAATTCCTCTAAAGGCCAAATAAATTGGAAAGGGGTCGGTAAAGAAAGAGACACAGCAATCTAAACCAACTCATTGTTCACAGTAAACAATTTATGAACATTACCCACACGTCTAAGCGCATTTTGCAAGCCGTCCACTCAAGTATGGTGCAGTTTAGCAGCAGGAGAGCTGAATGAAGTCATTAAGTACTGATGGGGCATCTCTTGGTGGGATTTCGCAGCCCTGTAGATCGGCCACGGGATCATTAAGATAGGCTTGTTTCCCAGCTCAGAACATACGAGGGTCGGATTCCCATCATCTAAGCAGATTGCCAGTCCTCGCCTTATGTAATCATTGGCCTCGGTACTTGCCCATCCCAGAAGACAATTTCTTTCTCTCATTCATCTCTCAACAGTCGTTCAGCGAGAGCGAAGCCTCCCTTTTCAGCCATGAGAGTAGAAATGTTTGCTGCACGAAAATCGATAAAGAAGTGTTTTTGGCGACCTGAAGACTATTCTTTAAGTAATGCAAAATTTTATGTAGTGGTTTTCGAAGAGAGGCAACCACAACCCTTTATAAAATGGTGCAGTTGATACCTTTGCTGTAAACAAGGTATTTTATAATTCTGTCATTCACCATTTTGCATAATAAATTTTACTGTATAAATGAATTTTCCTCAGATAATATTTATCTCCACAAAACTCCTCGCCCTGCCCTTGGTCAGTAGGGAACACCGATGGGCTTGTAAAGGCCCGGCGTCCGTCGGATGGGACGCTACGCCATGGTCCCGTATGCGAGAGAGAGCCATACCCTGTGCACGTTAAAGAACACGCTGGATGACCTAGACGGGAAGCTAACAGCTGTCCAATGGGTACCTCCTCCCAACCTTCTCTGAGCAGTCGGGTCCTTCTGACCTGGCCATTTAGCCCATTGTGCGCAAAAAAGTTCCGCTCAGAGGTAAAACAACCCAACAAAAATACCCAGGCAGTGTATTTACTAAAGAAATTTGATAGCTGACGCAAATTACATTGTAATGCGATTATATCGCATATTATACTACATATTATGACACCTCTCCCTCCAAGGGGTATCTCGGGAAAGTTATGATGGGAACTGAGTGGTTAGCGCCCTTGACTGCTGAGGGTTGTAATCTGTAGTTCCCAGGTTCGAGTCCCAGCTGGGTCAGCGTTGAGATTTATCTCCGCAAAATTCCCCGCCCTGCCCACGGTCAGTAGGGGATACAGATGGGCTTGGAAAGGCCGCAGTCCGTCGGATGAGACGTTATAAGCCGAGGCCCCCTGTGCACGTTAAAGAACACGCTGGATGGCCTTGACGGGATCTATCTCCCAACAGCTGTTCCAGTGGGTCCCCTCCCCCAACCTTCTCTGAGCCTTCGGGTCCATGTGACCTGGCCATTTAGCCCATGGTGTGCAAAAAAAGTGCTGCTCAGAGATAAAACAACCCAACCCTTGACTGCTGATCAAAGGGATCTGGGTTCGATCCCAGGATAGAGTATGGTGTTTTTTTCTTGTGTTCTGCTGAGCTCTCCCATTCTCACAGATCTCTATGGCGTATTAACCTGATAGGTTCCTGTCAACTTCCGTGGAAAGCAGCTGCCTGAGGGATAATTTTTTTAATTTGCACCCGTTTGACAAGAACTTATTGTTACTTAGTGATTGAATCTCTTGTCAGTGGGCTATTGATGAATATTATTCCAGTTATCCATAAACATACTATGCAGATGTAATGAATGAAATATGCAGACGTATCTTGAGTATTGTGAATTTCTTAAAGTAATCTATTGCGAAAAGCCCATCTTCATAGATTGATGACTTTCGTTAATAATGGCAAACTGAGAATATTCTATAGTTGTAGAAATTTACTTAAGTAAACACGGATACTCATTGTTTTCATTTGCTCCTATTTGCAAGGAATATAGTAAAAATACATATCGTGAATAATGTAAGTATTTTCAATGTTGTGTGAATTCGAAGAAAGTACATTTAAAGAAATTGGGAAAAATACAATGAAAATCAGAATTATTTTTTAATATGCTCCCCTTTGGCTTTTAAGATGAGGTTGGCTCAATTCTCCAGAAACTGATATTTAATGTGCCTCTGTTGAGATTTTCTCAGACCGAAGACCAACCTACGTGTGCGTTTTTGTGATACCATTTTAACTGTTAAATGTATTTTAATCGAGAAAGGCGAATAAATTTTAGCAATCTTCGTCTACCGTTTGAGTTCCTTACACTCAGACATCCTTTATGTCATTATTCATTTTTAACACTATCTCTACATTTTTACGTTTTACTGACATTTTAGGAGAATATGATTTAACAGCATCACTGTTTTATATTTTTTACCTAGATCTTTTGCATTTGGATTTAGTTGATATTCTTCATATGTATATATTTTTTATATACTTTTCGATTGCTGTTTTTATCTTTTATTTTTGTTGCATTTGCCTCTTCCTTTTTCGTATTTTTAATTTTGGTAGGGTTTTCGCATTATATATAGCCTTAGATGCTCCAGCCGGGCTCCCGGTTCAGTAATTATCGAAATGGAACAGAGCCTCGAACTCATCTCTGTTATGAACCTAATGCTTATCTTGACAATGTGCTCGTAAGCTGACTGTTCCTAAATTGAATTAATTTTTTACCCAAGAAATAAGGTTAAATCCGTTAATGCATTCCTTCATCACTACCAAAAAACCGTTCTCTTATAAAGAGAATAAAAAAATCCATACCTAGAAATCAGAATAAAGTCATATTTTTTTAATACAAAATGATAAATTGACTGCACATGATAATCGTGAACTGCAATATATGTATATAAATACAGTGCTTTACAAATGCCTTGCCAATTGACTCTGGCTTTAGCCGGTTGGCTCACCTATTATCAAAAGCTCGTAACCGCCTTGATATTACAAAGAGAGGTGATCTTTTGTCACTAACAACGCTGCAGCCAGATATTGAAAAACTTGCAAGTTTGTATCAGCCACAAGGATCACAAATGAAGAAAATGTCAATCATAAAAATATTTTTTCTTATATATATTTTAGTTTTCAAGTTTTCAAATAAAGTGCACTTCATTCAATTTGATTTTTTGGCAGTCTTTATACACAAAAGAACAATGGTCACCCTTAGTTTTAAATGCCAAATTAACATACATGATATCTTGCAAAATATATATATATATTTCAAATGGTCTTTTAATAGCAAAAGTCTTTAGATAATTTCTTCTTCTTCAGAAGTTCTTTTTTTAAATAAAATAAATTTTAAAATTTAATCAAATAAAAAATTGAGCAAAAAAAGGAGCCACAATTATTTTAATAACTGGTATTAAAACCTTTAGCTCTTAAGACTTCTTCAATTATTTTGGACATACTATCAACAAGCTTTTGAATAAATTCTTTTGGTATAGCACTCCAAATTTCCTTGATTTTATTGATCAAATCAGTCTTATTTTTGATCACTGATTTTTGTAATTCCTTCTTCATATAACGCCAAAGATGCTATAAAGTAGTAAAATATGTTTTTTCACTAACAACGGCTATGAGGGGACCACCAAGGTAAATTAAGTTTAGAAGGACCATTAGTAAAAAAGGTTGAAAACCACTGCTTTAGGTAATGCGTGGTAATGAAGTGGGCATTTAGTACTAATTTTTTCGCATAATTTCGTTATTCGTAGCCTACTCCTCAGAATTGTGCTTGTGCACGTTTTCTGTGAATACGAACGATTGCCTCGTCTACTTCCTGTTCGTCATAGAACGTGGCACCGGATGAGAGTTGAAGGCTAAGTGATTAAGTCGCCCGTGTTGACTTGCATGCAGATCAGGAGCTGTGCTGTTGTTGGTCGATGAAGCCACTCGATTGGTATGTGCTCAAAGCAGCAGTTGAGTTAGGAAATCCACTCTTAATGCATTTCCTTTTGATTCATTGGTTTTTCCTTCTGAAATTTTTTATACACAAATGCAAAATAATATGCAATGTATTTCAATATATTTATCAGGCTGTGGGGAAAGATTATTGCAAAAATTCAACATAGGACCGAATCACGAAAATAATGAAAGTTCATAAATACTGTATTTTTACAGGTTCGAGTCCCAGCTGGGTCAGCGTTGAGATTTATCTCCGCAAAATTCCCCGCCCTGCCCACGGTCAGTAGGGGACACCGATGGGCTTGGAAAGGCCGCCGTCCGTCGGATGAGACGTTAAGCCGTGGCTCGTGTACGGGAGAGCCATACCCTGTGCACGTTAAAGAACACGCTGGAGGCCTTGACGGGAGGCTACCATCTGTCTCCCAACAGCTTGTTCCAGTGAGTTCCTTCCCCCAACCTTCTCTGAGCCTTCGGGGTCCATGTGACCTGGCCATTTAGCCCATGGTGTGCAAAAAAGTGCCACTCAGAGGTAAAACAACCCAACTGTATTTTTAGCACAGGAAAGCTTTAAAATAATAAATAAAAATATTGTAAACAAAATAAATGAAGTTTAAGAAAACAGTTCTAGTATACATATCACAGATTAGTAATGCTGAATTGCTTGTAATCTTTAAGTAATATATATGTAACAGCTGAACTGCACCCTGCTCTAATAATAGATTGTGCTTGAATTAATGCAGTACACATATGTTTTCAGGACCCACGTGGCTCAAAACACGTGGCTCAAAATAATTTTTTCTCAATTGATCGATGTTAAATTCAGAGTGATATCTTCTAAATATATGAATAAATATGTCGGGGAAAAAAACGCTTCAATCTAAACAATTGTATACTCAGAATATACTTGCCATTTTCATGACATGCTTGCCATTGTTTCTTGAGGCTGAGAGCAATTGGGACAATATCTTCATGAGACAAGGAGAATTGTGTACTGTTGATAGAAAGTTCATAGCATAAATCAGAGGAGATCTTGATCGGCGGCCTGTAGCTCAGCGGTCCAGAGCACCTGACATGTTATCAGGAGGTCGTGGGTTCGTATCCCACTCGGCTCAAGACAATGTTCCCTCTAAAATTGATCGACATTAAATTCAGAGTGATATCTTCCTTAAAGTACACATTGTGCTTGATTTGGTGTAGTGCACATTGTGTTTGATTTGGTGCAGTGGCACTTATGCTTGAATTGGTGCAGTACACGTTGTGCTTGAAGTGGGCCAGTATATATTGTGCTGCACCACTTTCTTTATTCACATATTTGTTTTGCACAGTATATATTGTGCAAAATTTAATACAATACAATTTATCATACTTGATTTAATGCATTATAGTTTATTGTATTTGATTAATGCATGGTAATTTATTGCAGATGATTTAATGTAGTGCAATATATTGAGCTTGAAATAATGCGATTTATTATACTTAAATTAATGCAATACAATTTATTGTTCTTGAATTAATGCAATACAGGGGTCATGGGAAAATTATATGTGTAATTTGGGTCCAAGCAGTTAAATGTGTGAAAAACTATCAGATATCCAAAATAGTTAAATGTAAACTCGAAACAGAAAAAAAAGGAAATTAATTAATTACTTCTCAAGCAGCTGCTTGCCACAAAAGTCGGACGAAACCCGTCAGTTTAATAATCTGAGAATGTGCACGGAAAACAAGAATGCATAAAATGAAAAATGAAGTATTTTAAAGAATTTTAAGAGTAGAGGAAGATGCTGGAGATTGGTATCGAAAAAAAAAATCGACTCCAGGGGTATGGACAAATGAATAAGATGGATGGCATCAGATGGCCAAAGCAAATATGGAAATGGAATCCACTGAAAGAAAAAGACCGAGAAGAAATGAAGCGATGGTGTGGAAGAAGCAAGAGAAAAAGAGGCCTTCGAAAGGAAGATTGAATTGATAGAAAGAAGTGGAGAGAGAGAGAGTGCTCTCTAGGCGCATTCAACCCTAAAGTAAGAAAAATTCAGGGAAATGAAGTAAGAAAAACTGTACCAGCATTCTCTGCATTACTCGTTAAAACTTTTTTAAAAAAAGTAAATTTTTCCTTAGGCAGTTTACTTGCCACTGAGGTTTGGCAGGAGCCTGTCAATATACCAGAAAGAAGATATGTGACGAAGATGAGACCTCAGTAAGAAGAAAAAAAAAGAACATATACCACGAAATAAAAAAAACTGTCAATTTTCCGAGATTCGAACCCAGTACTTTTTCTCCGTTGCCAAACATGCAAACTGTTCTGTCACTGGGACATTACTATGATGGCGGAAAAGCACAATTTTCACTGTCTATATTGCTTTTAAAAATTGCAAGTTGTTGCAGTGAAAATTTTCCGCCATCATAAAGGTATCATAAGGTAAGAATATATTTTTGTGCAGTCAATTTGTAACTTTCATTTTCTGAAACATTCACAGATTTGAACTACCGAAATGTATTTATCCATTACTGCTTTAAACAATGCAGATTCATTTGGAGAGAGAGTCTCTGTTCTTGTTAACTTTAAAAACCTCGTTTATAAAATGTTCAGTAATGTGAAGGAATGCTATGTGACTGCAAAATGTACTTCTTTTCCAAATAGGTTGCCGCTCGTTTAAAAAATTGCCTTAACTGAATCTTTTAGTAGACGCATCGTCGAAAGCTTCTTTGTAATTGGGCAACATTTTCTTGATGAAGACATGTTTTGTAAAAGGGATGTTTGTAATGAAGAGATTCCGTGTCACACTTCTCCATTCTTGCATATTTTATTAGTAGAAGTACTATATACTTTGTTTCGAGAATTATCGTAGAGGTTTGAGCTGCTCACTAAAGAAAGATGGGTGTTTGGGTCAAATATATTTCAGTTAAGGAAGTTTCATGTGCGTAAAAGTGCGAGCTTCGGGCAAAAGAAGGGTTTTCTCTTGAGATAAAGAGAATAGAACTGCTGCTGGCTGTAGTGTGTCACTCTTTCAATGAACTCGCGAATGTCTCGGGCAGCAGATGATTTTTTCAGGTTATGGCCGATAGCAAGAGCACCAGGCAGATAAGCGGAGTGATGTCTGAGAGTGCAAGCAATGTTTTCTCTCAGTTTTTTTCCACAAGATTAGAAAACCTCACGATAACGCCTACATTTTCTGCTCCAGATACTTTGGAAACAACTAGAAGTGATATTTCACAAGAAATCTATTTTTTTTTTTTGTTAAACCATCGCATTATCTTCCAAAAACCCTTTTTTTTTTGTAAATTTTCATTGTTTTATCTGCGCCTTACCGTTAAGCTCAAGTCAGCTAACCATCATGAACAAAAGCGTTTGCTATCCGTACTTCTTGATCTCAAGGAAGAATTGAACCGTTTTCATCCTTCTGGATCATGGGGAAAAGAAGTAGAAACATCAGCAAAATCTTATTTCCACCGTCTCATTCACGATGACCTTTGCAAAACATTGACTAGTGTTCTTGTTAAACATCTTGAATATGACGTTTTTCTCTAATTTTTGCAGATTACTTGTTGTAAATCAGCTTCAAAGGCAGTTGGCATCCTAACATTCTTACGGTGTTTTATCACTAACTTTTTATTGGGAAATAATATTTGGGTTAATATTAGAACAACATTTCTATGGATGAAAGCCGATTATTTCCATAATCAACACCTGTAACTGTAATCGAAATTTAGTTTACTTAATAATTAGCATTGTTGTAATTCTAATTCCTTTGCTAACTGAGAACAAATGGGTAAGAACGTTTAGGTTATTGACTAGGCGATTAGCCTCCACCAAGATACCCCAAACACATACCTATCGGTGAGTAAACTTAGAAAAAACTTCAGAAGCAAGCATGTACGAGAGGAGTTCAGAAAGTTCTTGACATGCATCTGCAGAACTAAAACCATTGCAATTACGATAATAAAACTTTTACTGCCCTACAAAGTACTCCCCTCCAGCATCTATGAAAAGTTGCAGACGTCTACGCTAATTCTGGAATCTTGGTGGTACTCCTGTTTGGGAATACTACTTTGCAACTCTGAATGAACGTATTTTGCAAGGTCTTGCACCTTTGAGAAAGGCTTCCCAGCAAGTTCCTTTTTAATTTTTGAAAAAAAATATATCGCATGGTGCAAGATAGGGTGAATATGCAGGATGGGGGTAGCTGCTTGATTTTTTCCTGCTCCAGATAGGCCGTAATTTGCCGGATTTTGTGACCACTGCATTGTCATAAAAAAAGCAGAACGCTTGACACGCATGTTGTTGGATGCTACTCCTTCGTCTCCTTAACCATTTTGGGCAAATAAATGTTGGTGTAGTATTAGCCATTTATAGACATTTTTTCGGGCAAGGTGTCCAAGGCTACTACTATTCCTTGGGAATTGAAAAAAATTCTGAACATCCTCTTCCTTGAGCGAAAGTCTTGTTGGAGGATTTGGGGACGCGGTTCATCTTCTACAACCCAAACATAGTTTTCGATCTTTCTGAGAGTTGTATAATAATAACAACACGTCTCGTCATCTATGGCAATGTCTGTTAACCTTTTGGGGCCAGTAGGTTCAAACATTGCCAGCATCGACTCTACTTGCACGAATCTGTGCAAGTTTCGTTTTTAACACGTTTAGACAAGCTTCCAAATAAGTCGTAGCTCGTTAACTTTGGAGTAACAACTGCAAATCCATAGACACCTGTCAAGAACTTTTTGAACGCCCTCCGTAATTAAGAGGAGCTCATCGCTCTAAGAATGCGTCGTGTGCACTCCCGACTATTCTGCAGGACATAATGGTTGATATTAAATATCGCAATGAAAAATAAGTGATAAAGTAACCTAAAAAAAAAAAACTTTC
The DNA here is from genome assembly GCA_038380435.1 of Ryuthela nishihirai. NCBI lineage: Eukaryota > Metazoa > Arthropoda > Arachnida > Araneae > Heptathelidae > Ryuthela > Ryuthela nishihirai. Next base: position 66,849,176 of record JAWZYU010000015.1, on the reverse strand, counting down.
AAGAATCCACTAAACTATTCCCCAAGATTTATTTTTTTAAAGGTTTCTGTAGTGTAAATAATTGTATGCAATTAATTTTTTAATAGCTGTTTTGATAAAATCTTAAAAGTAACTATATATATATATCACTTTTCTTCGTTTTAAATGATTGAAATTGTTTAAAATTATTCGAAATTTTCAAATAATTTTTCTATTAAAAATTAGATTTTAAAAAAATTTATACTACTACTGTTAATGGCAGTGTTTTTGGAATTTAGAATGTAGATATCGAATATTGTGGTCCAAGAGCTTTCAAGATTTCCCATCTGATGGGAACATCCTTGGCAGTTTTTATACAAATGTTTCTTTTTCAGGAGGTCGTTTTCTGAATACGTGCAGTTGACTTTCTCAGTTCTACCCTAAATTTTAACACTTTGTTAATGGTCTACATATTTCCAATCATCAGACTAGCTGCAGAAATAAGTCATTTGCCTTCATATACAATGAAATACCGCTGGCCAAAACTAAAATTTCGACTTCGTTAGATAATCTCCCATCTACAATATGTCGGGAGTGTTTTTTTTTTGGTGTGTGTATGAGCCAACCTACATCGTATTTAACATATCTAAAGCTTTATGCGAGATTCAAACTGTAAAAAAAATTCGGATTTGGCATGGGTAAACGCCATGATATTGCGAGTCAAAGAAAATGTAGAATCTTATTTATAGTCGAAAAGTCAAATTATTGAGACTTTTAATTCTATTACATCTGAGTTTTCAATGAATGTGCTTATTTCGTACTCTACATAAAACTATTGTGGGCAGCAAAGTTCTTTTGAATCGTATCATTTTGAATTTAAAACTAGAATCCATCAAGGGTCCATTTAATATTTAGGTATCCTCACCCTAGGTAGCTCGTCTTTCAATCCTCAATCATAAGGGGTGCAGATAATTTTTTCCATCGTTCTTCTTCCATTTGAACTTGTCTTTTTATTCCCTAAGAGTTGTGCCAGTATCAACGAGCTCTGGGCCATCGGCTCCCCCAGGTGGCAGTCTCTGCCGCCGGTGCATGCTCAAGTGGAAGCCATTCACCCGCGATTGCTCAGCGAGAGCTGGGACTCTCCTTTCCATTTCTCTACCTTGACGGCAATGTTCATCAGTTCGAGAGGCCTCCAATATTTTTCACGACTACCATTCAGTGTGCTGCCGCCCCTAGTAGAAAAGAGGGAAAAAAGTAACGTATAGGTTTTGGAAATGCCTTATTTCCTTTACAATCTGGCTGGCTTTGCCGAACTATTAGGTATTGATTTGCTTGAGTGTCGACTTCAGTTTTCTTCTAGAGCTGTTTAAATTTTAAAACGAAGGAATCGTTTCAGTTTAAAAGTGTAATCACAGCATAGTTACGAGGTTAAAAGTGTTTTACTTTGATCATGTGTTTATTAGTTTTCCCGTAGGGCTTCAATATACAGGGTGAATCTGAAAAAGTGGGCAAAACTTTACGGGGTGGTAGAACGCAGCTATACGAGCAATATTCGTCATAGAATGTATGGTCGGAACGCAAGCGGTGAGAAGTTAAAAGGTAGTTTTCCACTGTCACATTTAAAGAATGAACACAAGAAGGAGAGGAGATACTCTGTGCCTCACTTGCATTCCCGTCCTCCGCACCGTACACAAAGTGCATATCCGCCATTTCGTGGTTAGTATAACCAGCCATCCTCTCGGCAATCCACGGTAGAAATGCCGTTGGGTGCGAGGACCGACCCTTTTATACCATTTCCAACGCCACCTAGCGGCTCGCCGTTTGCGTTCCGCCCATACTTTCTATGACGAATATTGCTCGTATAGCTGCGTTCTACCACCCCGTAAAGTTTTGCCCACTTTTTCAGATTCACCCTGTATATGTTATGTATTTTTCTCTGGTTAGACAAAGGTGTTTTATTCTATTCATTTGGAATCTTAAAAACAAAAGCTAAAATTTAGTAATTTTGATTTCACTTTTGGAATATTATCTAAAATGTACAGAAGTACCTTGTTTTTGTGGTTCATCTCTTTTAATCATTCTATTACATCACTTTTCAATGTGAAGCTCAGTATTGTTTCTTCACGGAGAAGGCTAGTTCACCAGCAATCAAAGTTAGAGATATTTCTAAGAAACTGAGTTTTGGACCCATGAAACGTGTGAAGGCTTTGATTAGGCATTTGAAAAAGTTTTTATCTGGGTTTTCCATTTCTCGAAGCGGCGGGGGTGGCTCAGTCGGTAGCGTGCCAGGCTCGTAATCTGTAGTTCCCAGGTTCGAGTCCCAGCTGGGTCAGCGTTGAGATTTATCTCCGCAAAATTCCCCGCCCTGCCCACTGTCAGTAGGGAACACCGATGGGCTTGGAAAGGCCGCCGTCCGTCGGATGGGACGTTAAGCCGTGGCCCATACCCTCTGCACGTTAAAGAACACGCTGGAGGCCTTGACGGGAGGCTACCATCTGTCTCCCAACAGCTGTTCAAGTGGGTCCCCTCCCCCAACCTTCTCTGAGCCTTCGGGGTCCATGTGACCAGCCCATGGTGTGCAAAAAAGTGCCGCTCAGAGGTAAACCAACCCAACCATTTCTCGAAGTAGATCTCGTAATAATTCTGAAAGAGGCATTACATTTTCAGGCTTTATATATAGAAGAAAGAGCTTAACTGTATTAAGATTTACCTTTACGCTATGCAAACTATTTAGGATTCGTATTCATAATAAAAAATATAAAATTTTTAGTAATTTCACAAGTAGTGTTCTTGAATAATGCATATTAGCTTTTCTTAGCTAAAGCGATAAGGCTAATCTATTTTTGATTTGACAATGTGAGAAAATGCGATTAAGTTAATTCTGTAATACAGTAAAAGCAACGTTAACAGAAATCAGAATCTTTTCAGTCAATCAATGAATCAGAATATTTACCGAAACTATTAAGGGTTGGGTTGTTTTACCTCTGAGCGGCACTTTTTTGCACACCATGGGCTAAATGGCCGGGTCACATGGACCCCGAAGGCTCAGAGAAGGTTGGGGGAGGGGACCCACTTGAACAGCTGTTGGGAGACAGATGGTAGCCTCCCGTCAAGGCCATCCAGCGTGTTCTTTAACGTGCACAGGGTATGGCTCTCCCGCACACGGGGCCACGGCTTAACGTCCCATCCGACGGACGGCGGCCTTTCCAAGCCCATCGGTGTCCCCTACTGACCGTGGGCAGGGCGGGGAATTTTGCGGAGATAAATCTCAACGCTGACCCAGCTGGGACTCGAACCTGGGAACTACAGATTACAAGCCTGGCGCGCTACCGACTGAGCCCCCCCCCCCGCCCCCCCGAAACTATTAAAACTGAGAGAAAATAACTATCTTAATTTTTTGTGTGCGTTACAGCGACATGGATTGTAATTAAAGCATTCAAAATTTCGAATAAGCTAATATTCAATATTTTGTCATTTCGACATAGTATCGTGAAATATCGCAGACATGTACTGGACAAAATTATGTGGAATGCAGACGAGTCTGAAAAACTAAACTATTTTTGTGTTTATTTGTCCGATGCACGCAATGATTTTATTTTTCTTCCATAAGATGACGTAGGAGGGTAGAAAGTCAGATAAATTTTTTTCTTGTCTGAATTATTATCATGAAGTTCTTTTCGTCTGATTTTTTTTTATAGAAACTAATTTCCACCATTTGTTTTTTTCTGCGACTGCCATTTCGAATTTTCTTTGAAATTTTGATTACTTTTATTGCAATGTTAATGCATTTTGCCTATTCGTCTTTATTTCGTTACTGGAATTTTTTTATTCAGTTTATTTTCTGTTAAGAAAGCAGAATGTGTAACATTTATTTCCTTCAAAAAGCAGCATTCGTTATGTGAGTGATTCTATTCGAACCTTGAATTATGCTCTGCTTAATACTATCCTACCAACCTCGCAAGGGAAATATGTTTTGTGTACGTCTTTAGCAACTTCCGCCTTTACCTCTCGTCATCTTAACGCCATCGATGCCAGGCATTTCTTCCTGCGGAGCATTAGCATGAAGGGATTTATCATACGAGATTTTGCTCTGTGCCCTTCCCCAGGGAGTCGAAATCCTTCCTTTACCTCAATATTACACACACCTTCTTAGCAGCCATCACACTTTTGCTGTCACTGATCTCGATGCACTCGGCACACAACATCCCATGCGACTATCAAACGGCACTTCGTGGCTGGTTATGTGCACTCTCGGAGTCTTATTTCTTCCACCCTGCCTCAGTTTCTCTTTTGGGTTACCTTTTCGATTGATTCTAAATCGATCGATGGGATTAACTGGAACGGGGGAACGAAGTACTTAGTGAACGGACGAGAGCCTTTTTCCTAGGTAGAAGGATATGGCTCACACTCCAAAAAAGTGAACCAAGTTCAGCAGCGGAAGAGAAACTTTTTTAAACTCGTGAGCATTTGTTTTACAAAAGCAATTCTTGGATTTATTTATAAAAGAGATTAATTCGCTAATGTGAAGCACATTTGTATCGGGCCTTGGGCGCATGAATAATTGTTTTTTAGTATAGCACAATGTTTTTAAAAGAAGCATCAAACTCAAATTATCATGTAAAATGAACAAAAAGCAAATATATAATACTAATAACTATTGAGTTAATGTAATTGTAGAAGAAAAAGTCATGATGTTGAAGATTTCTATCAACAGAACATTCTATTTTCAAACGCTTTTCACAATATTCATGGGATATTTTCTAGTCTCAAAATGTGTTCGTGGGATCGTGACGTTTCGTGCCAGTGATTTACGATATTTCTCCTGAGTTGGGTTGGGTTGTTTTACCTCTGAGCGGCACTTTTTGCACACCATGGGCTAAATGGCCAGGTCACATGGACCCCGAAGGCTCAGAGAAGGTTGGGGGAGGGGACCCACTGGAACAGCTGTTGGGAGACAGATGGTAGCCTCCCGTCAAGGCCATCCAGCGTGTTCTTTAACGTGCACAGGGTATGGCTCTCCCGCACACGGGGCCACGGCTTAACGTCCCATCCGACGGACGGCGGCCTTTCCAAGCCCATCGGTGTCCCCTACTGACCGTGGGCAGGGCGGGGAATTTTGCGGAGATAAATCTCAACGCTGACCCAGCTGGGACTCGAACCTGGGAACTACAGATTACAAGCCTGGCGCGCTACCGACTGAGCCCCCCCCCCGCCCCCCCGAAACTATTAAAACTGAGAGAAAATAACTATCTTAATTTTTTGTGTGCGTTACAGCGACATGGATTGTAATTAAAGCATTCAAAATTTCGAATAAGCTAATATTCAATATTTTGTCATTTCGACATAGTATCGTGAAATAACGCAGATATGTACTGGACAAAATTATGTGGAATGCAGACGAGTCTGAAAAACTAAACTATTTTTGTGTTTATTTGTCCGATGCACGCAATGATTTTATTTTTCTCCATAAGATGACGTAAGAGGGTAGAAAGTCAGATAAATTTTTTTCTTATCTGAATTATTATCATGAAGTTCTTTTCGTCTGATTTTTTTTTATAGAAACTAATTTCCACCATTTGTTTTTTTCTGCGACTGCTATTTCGAATTTTCTTTGAAATTTTGATTACTTTTATTGCAAAGTTAATGCATTTTGCCTATTCGTCTTTTTTTCGTTACTGGAATTTTTTTATTCAGTTTATTTTCTGTTAAGAAAGCAGAATGTGTAACATTTATTTCCTTCAAAAAGCAGCATTCGTTATGTGAGTGATTCTATTCGAACCTTGAATTATGCTCTGCTTAATACTATCCTACCAATCTCGCAAGGGAAATATGTTTTGTGTACGTCTTTGGCAACTTCCGCCTTTACCCCTCGTCATCTTAACGCCATCGATGCCACGCATTTCTTCCTGCGGAGCATTAGCATGAAGGGATTTATCATACGAGATTTTGCTCTGTGCCCTTCCCCAGGGAGGCGAAATCCTTCCTTTGCCTCAATCACACACACCTTCTTAGCAGCCATCACACTTTTGCTGTCACTGATCTCGATGCACTTCGGCTTGTTACTCGGCACACAACATCCCATGCGACTATCAAACGGCACTTCGTGGCTGGTTATGTGCACTCTCGGAGTCTTATTTCTTCCACCCTGCCTCAGTTTCTCTTTTGGGTTACCTTTTCGATTGATTCTAAATCGATCGATGGGATTAACTGGAACGGGGGAACGAAGTACTTAGTGAACGGACGAGAGCCTTTTTCCTAGGTAGAAGGATATGGCTCACACTCCAAAAAAGTGAACCAAGTTCAGCAGCGGAAGAGAAACTTTTTTAAACTCGTGAGCATTTGTTTTACAAAAGCAATTCTTGGATTTATTTATAAAAGAGATTAATTCGCTAATGTGAAGCACATTTGTATCGGGCCTTGGGCGCATGAATAATTGTTTTTTAGTATAGCACAATGTTTTTAAAAGAAGCATCAAACTCAAATTATCATGTAAAATGAACAAAAAGCAAATATATAATACTAATAACTATTGAGTTAACGTAATTGTAGAAGAAAAAGTCACGATGTTGAAGATTTCTATCAACAGAACATTCTATTTTCAAACGCTTTTCACAATATTCATGGGATATTTTCTAGTCTCAAAATGTGTTCGTGGGATCGTGACGTTTCGTGCCAGTGATTTACGATATTTCTCCTGAGTTGGGTTGGGTTGTTTTACCTCTGAGCGGCACTTTTTGCACACCATGGGCTAAATGGCCAGGTCACATGGACCCCGAAGGCTCAGAGAAGGTTGGGGGAGGGGACCCACTGGAACAGCTGTTGGGAGACAGATGGTAGCCTCCCGTCAAGGCCATCCAGCGTGTTCTTTAACGTGCACAGGGTATGGCTCTCCCGCACACGGGGCCACGGCTTAACGTCCCATCCGATGGACGGCGGCCTTTCCAAGCCCATCGGTGTCCCCTACTGACCGTGGGCAGGGCGGGGAAATTTTGCGGAGATAAATCTCAACGCTGACCCAGCTGGGACTCGAACCTGGGAACTACAGATTACGAGCCTGGCGCGCTACCGACTGAGCCACCGGCGCGCTACCGAATGAGCCATATTTCTCCTGAAGTTCGCATTTTCGTAACATACGATCCAATCTATAATTTGAAAATTTAATACAGTCTTCCTATTAATTCGTTGGATATTTAAGTGAGCAGATTTTTAATATTTTTGGACTTTTCTCTCAGACCGAATACAAGGGGAGAAAATGGTTAGAACAGCTTTTATAAATCGGATGAATAGAAGTCTGTTATGAAGTTCTCGAATTAAATCGTTTTTGGGAATCCTAATAGAAACCTCGTAAATGTGCAGCTTAATGACTCCTCTTACAATTGAGCACTCTCATTCTTACATTGCCAAGACGAAAAATAAGAGAACTCAGAAGAAGTCAGTCAGTGGAAAACCGAATTCAATGCTGTCTAAATTGTAAAATAAATATTTCGTGGTGAAGTGTTACTGAACCAAATCTATCTAAATCTCTATTTTCAGCAGTCTCCTTTCATTGTTTTAAGGTGTTAGAGAGGTCTGTATATTTGCAACATAAATGCTAATCATAATAATCGGAATTTAATAATCGGAATCTAAATAAACTTATAAGAAAATTTATATTTTAGAGATTTATGTAAATCTGTCAATAGTCGTTAAGTTTGTGTTAGTTTCTGAGGATTGATATAGATGCTAGTAAATATTCTAGCTTCCATAACTCTAAAAGACTGACTGAGCATTTAAATTCAGGATTTAGATAGACTTGATGTAGAATTTTAATTCATCTGCAATAATATATTACTGTGAAAAACTGGTTTTGGAAGTTAGCATCGAATTTAGCATCCTGCTAGTATATTATGGAAATTTTCCCTATTTTTGATTACGTAGTGCATATTGGTAAATAAATTTGATAGTGTTCTAAAGTTCGATAAAACGGTAAATAATCTCGCATGTTTATTTCACGTATAAACTTTGTTTCTTTTAACCATAAAAAAAGTACAGGAGAAGTTCCCGAAAGACTTTCATTCCCATCGGTATCTCCATTCTCACCTAGGATAGCGTGTGGGGTGGTGGGGGTTAGCGAACAGAATCTCCCTTGGACACAGTACGGACTCGAACCTAAGAACATCAGGTCCCTGATTATGCCGTACACTAGAATTTTATAAATGATAGTTAAAATATAAATAAGCCTGTCAACGCTTTGTCAGATCACATGTTTGCATCATCAAACATAAAATAGAAAGTATTTTATGCTGTTATTGCTCGTCGTCGAAGCCACATCAGGAAGCAACTGTCTTTTGGGTTTTTTTTTCATCTTCTTTTTTGACGAAGAAGCTTAATAATATGACATGCCTTTTACTGTAGTTTTATGACAGGTATATGTTCTATTAATGGACCGCGGATCATCAAGCTCTATGGTTTCCATTTTTCATCTGGGTAGAGCCCAAAAGAACAGAGAAAATCTCAACGTTGTCGCATTTGAGATCCGAAATTGTAATCCAGTTATTTATAGAGATGTGCACACAGCGATATTAATACAGAGTGCTATTGTGTACAGCTTTTCCTTCCCCCCCCCTTTAAATGAGCAAACTTTACATGTCAGTCCACGTGCTGAGAAGACAGACGATGTCGACTGTATATTTTTGCTTGCCATTCTTCTGGAGCTTCTCAGTCAGTAACGTAGGTAATGGCTGCACTTTCGTCCTCTGCGGTACCCCGGCCATTTCGTTTTATGGTACCTGCTCTCTTCCATTTGGTAGGGTCGTCGTGATCTACTCGTCTTGCGCAGCTCGAGATCCGGTGTCCTTTATCACTCCAGAGATGGCTCCAGTGTCACTTTGGCGTCATTGTCAACGTCATTTCTCTGCTCTACCATCCACTTCGTGTCTTCTGCCGTCATCGAATCTTGTGACAATTTCTTGCCAGCTCAGTCTGCATTTTTGCTCAGCATTAAAATATCTTTCAGCACAGTTAATAGATACAAGAGAATGTTTCTCTTTATCCATTGAAGTTCAATATGTGATAGGTATCCCATCCAGAATTCTATATTAAAATTATTTTTTGAGGGTTGGATGGGAGATCTAATTTCTAATTATTTTTTCAGCAAAGTATTTTTATTGATAAAGTTTTAGTTTTTAGCAACATTCATATATATATATAATTTATGTTTAATCTGTAAAATCAATTTTTATCGAGGTTTTTGTCTTGTGCACATTACCAAAAATATTCACTTTATTTCACTATATTACTGAATAGCCAAAATAATTTTTTTTTAATTTTGAAAAATGAAAAAAAAATTTAATTAAATCTATGTTTTTATCTCTTGTCTACCCAACAACTCATTATTTAAAAAGCGGAAGAAAAAACTGATTTTTGAGATAAATGCTTCTGACTGATAATGTAAATGTTACCATCGAAATAGAATTCTATAACTAAAAATTAATGTTCCATAAAATGCTTATCCATTTCCAAACTAAATTATAGTAATAGACTGGATGGTGCGCGCCAGCACTCATAAATGTTTTGCTAACGAAGAATGTTTAATTATTCACATTTTATGGTCAGCATTAATATCCTTCCACATATTTAATAGATACAGGAAATCGTCCCATTTTAGTTTTCTAAGTTTTCCCAGTTCTACCACCAGTTACGAAATGAAATTTATTTTAAATGCTCATTGAAATGCAGAGCCGGATCTATTGGAGGGGGGGGGGGTTGCCATGTCATTCGCTTTCTGGAGAATTTTAATAAACGAAACCGAGAGTGGGGAAATATAAATTACGAAGACGGAAAAGAAAAACACATAAATGAATTATACAACTAGAATATTTGCTGATGATAAATAATAATGGAACAGCTTTCGGGTCCGTTCTAGTATAATCCAGTCATTTGGCACTCCCTTAACATTTTTCTAGGTGCGGGCCTATCCAAATGAACTTAGTGCGAGAAATCACTTAAGTGAGCATCAGCTGCTGTAACAAGTGAGCAAAGAATAGTGTGCTTAAATCATCTATGGAAAATGGCAGCAAACATTCGACAGTGCATCTCTTTATCGGACGACAAACAGGCATCAAAGATCACTCAAGCATTCGATGAACATTTCGTCGGAGTTGTGTGTTCGTCTGTTGCATTTGATTTGTCTCCTGCGTTGCCGGTAACGAAGCCTTGTTATAAAGCCTGCCTTTTCTGCAGCATAAGTTCATGTGGGTAGAGGTATTACATGCTTCACTTGATTCCGAAACTTGTTTTATCTCAGCCAAATGTTTAACTTTCATGGAACCATTTGACGGTATCCTACCTAATTCACAGTGCTATTATTTATCTGCTAGTGTTTTGCGGAGGGAGGCTAAGATGCGGTGGGCAGACGATGTCAAACAGGACCTTGTTAGAATTGGTGTGCAGTGGCCAGATGCAGCAGATGTAACTATGGGCATATATGCTTGGAGAACTAAATTGCACAGTCTGTTGGGACCTCTTTAGCCCATGGCTGCTTGAGGATGATGATGATGTTTTGCGATGGAGTAACAAGTATTTTTTTTTTGTTTTACCTCTGAGCGGTTGTTTGTGGAACACACTAGGCAAAAGGATCAGGTAGAAAAGGTAGTTGAATAGCTTTTAGGATACAGATGGATGTCTCCCGTCAAGGCATCCAAGGGTGCTTAATATTGTCCAAGGATGTGACTCTCCTTCGAGAAGACCACCTGAATTACTTTCTTCTTTTGGACAAATGAAGTGTTAAAGTTCGTCTGTTTGACGGCAGGCTTTAGAAGCTCATCGGTGTCAAGAGGGCGGGGTGGCTCAGTCGGTAGCGCGCCAGGCTCGTAATCTGTAGTCCTCAGATTCGAGTGACTTTCCACCGATGGACTTGGAAAGGCCGCCGTCCGTCGGATGGGACGTTAAGACGTGGCCCCGTGTGTGGGAGAGCCATACCCTGTGCATGTTAAAGAACACGCTGGATGGCCTTGACGGGAGGCTACCATCTGTCTCCTAACAGCTGTTCCAGTGTGTCCCCTCCCCCAACCTTCTCTGAGCCTTCGGGCCTGGCCATTTAGCCCATGGTGTGCAAAAAAGTGCCGCTCAGAGGTAAAACAATCCAATCCAATCCATCGGTGTCAAAGCAAGACGAGGATAGCGGAGAAAATCTCAACCCAGGCAGAGTAGAGCCTAGCGTGCCTGCCTACTGAGCCCCAACCAACTCTGATAGTGGCACAATCAATCTCACTTTAATATCATCATCATCATTAATTTCACTTGGTTCATTAATATCTACATGTCACTGATAACGGGTTTGTCAACATCATTAATGTTGACTCAGATGCAATAAAGAGATTACGACTTTCATCAGTTTCGCCCAGGATATTTCGAGAGTGATATTGAAAGTATCAAAGAACATTAATATCATCCATATAATGATAACGATAGCATAACTGATCATGAAACTCGTTATCACTGCATTCTCTTTCCATCATCAATCATCATTAATGATGAATGCAAATGTGCTGTTTTTTAGCTTTTTTTTTTAAAGAACTATTGTTTTTATTTTGTCGTCTGTCTCTCCTTATGTAAACAATTCAACTTCTGGTTTTATTAAATGAAAAGTTCTCTTTCGATTGTGCTAAGATATTACGATTCCCATTTTCCGAATCTTCCAATAGTTTGAATTTCCGCGCTTAGAGATCCCTGAAATTGGCAGATGAAAAATTTTAAACGAATATTGTAAAGTCTGTTCATGCGATTTGAAATTTTCGCAATAGGGTGTTGGTAGTCAACGGGTTTACATTAGCAACGGTGATTTGCTGCATGACCTCAAGGGCAACGGAGAAACCCAACTTTTTAATGAAAATGAAATTTAATTTTTGGGGTTTGCATTTTCTGAATCTTTTTTTAGTTCAATTTCCACCGTTATAAGGTGTTGAAAGTCGGAAAATAAGGTTCATTCTCTTAGAGAACGAACATTTCATAGTCGCCATAGGCTTATTTTGTATTTCGTCTGATAAGATTAAGTCGCACATTTTAGAATTAGGCAACATTTAGTAGAAATAAGAGCCAGGAGATTCCTTAAAATAGTCAACCCAAAAATTGAAATCAGATGCGAAATCTGTTAGCAAAGGAAAAGGAATTGGAATTTATAGTTTTTGGATATAAAAATGAAAACATTTCCGTGTTGTTCCAATAAAAGTCAAATTGCTGCTCCCCAATTCTAAATAAGCCTTTCGGGGAAAATGTGACCGAAAGTGAATAAAAAATTTGATTCAACTTTAAATCTCGATTTTCAACAATATTTTTTCGGTATTTAAAGAGTTATGGAAGCTGGAACTTTAGCAGCAACAATTGCCAGTTCTAAAAAACTGATTTAAAAAAAAATGACGAATAGTGGAAGAATTATTTACGCAGACTTTTAAAATATACACTTATTTTGCTAAATGATTGGAAATGATGATTTTTATTATTTCTAATTAACTTTTGATGTTTATTTTTATGATTTGTACTGCGGCTAAATATTCAAACTTCAGTATATCTTTAATACTAAAAGAACATTGTTGAATGCGGAGATTTAAATTTGGTGAGTTATTTATATTTTATCGCATTTGCCTATAAAAATTTTATTTAAGAAGATGCGAAGTTTCGAATTAAATTCCATTGATACATCATGTCATTGGCATCAGCTGAATCTGTTGCAAAACCGATGTAACGCCATGCTTGCCAGATGGCGTTGTGGCTTGCTCTATCGGCTTGGAGGTGATCGGCGCCTGCACTTGCTTATCTCAACGAAGCAGGCCTGATCTCAATAAATAATATGAATGCAAATCATGATGGACTGGTGTTGATGGTGATGGCAACGACTCGGCATGCTACCGCTGCAATGCTCAAATGTCACACGTCCTTTATTGGCCCAGGGGCCGTCTATTGTGCCGGATGCCAGGGGGGATATTTTGGTCCTCAACTTCCGCTGTGGAGCGTGCCTCATTCGCAGGCTTAATGAGTCGGCGCCGCCAGGCTGACCGCTCAACCTCCTCGTGAGACTGGAACGCTCCATCACCGAGATGCTCTCGCAGTTGTGAGTCGGAGGATTACCGAAGTTGGCTCTCGCAGACATTAAGGATGCTGTGTGGCTTGTCACTGATCAGGACGATGGATTGCAGAAAACCCCCGTTTTATTGCTCATAACGCTAAACAAACATGAAAGATAACATCTCGCAACGCTTCTGTAATGTGTTTTGAAACCAGCGAATATTGTTTTTAAAAGCTTAAGAGTAATTTTGATGAAAAAGTATAAAGTTTAATATTGTTCTTTATATCAGGTCAAAACAGCATTTGGGAAATGAATACAGCTATCTGCTTGGATCCTTTGAGATTTAGGGTATTGCATATTTTATGTGCGTTATTTAAATGCTTTGGAGGCTCGATAGTTGAATTGAAACCAAAAGAAATAGACATAAGATGGCAGTTATTATTAATGAATGAAGAATGTTTTGAAAACAGAAATATTAAGATTATCTTAGAGCGCAATTGTTTTAAAATATAAAGCAAATTTTTTAAATGTTAATACTTAGTCACATCTTTAACTTCAGAATTTGTTTTATTCTCTTATGTGATGTACATTTTAGCTCTTAAAAATGGCACTGAATAAACTTACTATTTATCGAAATCCTACAAATCTCAATCTTCGGGTCATTTGATGGAAATAAATCGTATTTTCCGGTGCATCATTTTAGCACGTTTTCGGGAAACAAACGAAATATATTTTCCCTTTCTTGTCCGTCTTTTGTCTGTTTCTATTTAACTTTTTTTGTTTTAAAAGATAAAAGAAAAATTCTTTCTGAGTTGGATAAGTACTAAATAAGAGATAAAAGACAAATTACTCACTGTACGGTTTTATTTGTTCAATTGAGCTATATATTTGTCACGGTTTTATTTGTTCAATTGAGCTAATATAATGTATACGTAAAAAACTTATCTGTTAGTTATTTATAAGAATTACAAATGAGCCAAGTGATTTTCATAATCATACAAATAATATTCATAGTAAAATAATTTACAAATGATGTATAGCTTATCATCGAACAATTGCGATTTACGTATTTTGCTTGATATAGTATTATTGTAACCGATTTTTGTTCAACTTGGAAATTTTCATTTAATTTTAGAATTTCTTTTTATATGTATTGGCATTTTTGATATTTGTGAACACTTTACATGGTTTTTATGATTATTGTTGTTGAACTTTTATCAGGGGATGGCTCAGTCGATAGCGTTCCAGGCTCAAAATCTTCAGTTCCTGGGTTCGAGCCCCAGCAGGATGAGCGTTGAGATTTATCACCTGAAAACTCCCCACCCTGCCCACGGTCAGTAGCGAACACTGCTGAGTTTTTGAAAGGCTGCCGTCCATCGGATGGGACGTTAAGCCGCGGGTCCGTGTGCGGTGAGAGCCATACCCTTGTGCACGTTAAAGAACATGCTGGATGGCCTTGAGGAGAGACTACCATCTGTCTTCTAACAGCTCTCCAGTAGTAGGCCACCTGTCGTAAACCTTCTCTGAGCCCTTGGAGTACTTGCGGCTCGCCATTTAGCCCATTGTGCACAAAAAAGTGCCGCTCAGACTTCATTTCAAAACAATCCAAATTTTCTTTTATCAGCATACCCGACTTCTTTTCCTAAGCATTTAATCATCATTAGGCTGTTTAAGTATCATGATGGCAATGGGGATAGAGAAAAAACTGTCTTGAGCTGTGGATTCGGATTCCATCCAGCTGAAGACAGTTTTTTCTGCACACTCACTCTCTCATGATACTTAAATAATCTAATATAGTGATTAAACGCTTAGTAAATCAATGATGTGCTGTGGATTAATTTATGTACTCCACGTCTTGTTTCCAGTTCATTTGGCTTAAGAAATCTACAGGATATTTCTTATGTTCAGTGTTGAAAGCAATTTTTCGCCACATAAATTTATTTACTCATAAATTCTGAACAGAAAAAACACCAAAGTAGCGAAAATCGTCATTTCTATTAATAAAATTCTTTTAGACATCTGGTATCATGGAATTGGTAGAACTTCTATTGAAACTGTCCTGTATTCTTTTTATCCTATTTAGTTTAGCTTTATATGTCATACTATAAGAAGAGACTCAATATATTATAATGGATTCAAAAATTCAAAAAAAAAGTGCTCTTTAAACTAAAATAGCATTCTCTTGGTTCACTACTATTTGCAATTTTCTACTTTTATAAGTTGTAGATAATAGTTTTGTAGGATCTAGCCTTATATCTAGGATAACTGTTCATTAACTTGTTTTATTATAGATGATATTTAATATTTTAAGATCATAATAGTTTCCGATCATAATAGTTCCTTGTAGTTTAAGATTCTGGTCTACTGCTTCGAAAGTTTGTTAGGCCATTTGCGGGCCACTTCGTGGGCCTATATATAGAACATGAACATTTTATCGGAAAATATACAAGTGAATTAGTAATGATAACACGGCTGTTATGGAAATACGTCTTTCATTAAGAGCTATTTGAGAGTTACATTCCCTAATAACAGTGACTACCTCTTCTTGTACAACGCTTTCCAAAAACATGTGGTTGATGTCTGATACCAACAGAGCAGTGTTTGTTGAATAGTATAGGAAGTAAAACACCCTACTTTAAATAGTAGGGCGTCCCATTCTCAATACTATTCAATAAACACTATTGCTCATAGTATTAGATGGTGTTTTTTCTCGACTTTAATTTAGAATTTTCCACGTTTTTAATCTGTAATTTCTTACTGTTGTGTGGTGTTAACTGTTATATAAAGCGATTGTCATAAATCATCAGGTATTATTAGGAACTTTTCATTAGCAGTTTTTGCTACTACATTGTATTTTAACTTCGACGTTTTAATGTGTATTGTTTCTCAGCCTAAAAGCCTCTAATGTTCTCAATATAGCTGCCTAATGGCTCCTTGCCTCGCCAGCAAATTTGCTACATGTGGCGGTCATAGGAGTGTAACTGAGTTTTCGCATCATACTCTGCTCTCGAATGATCTGTAGCACCGAGCCAAAATAACTGATTTCTGCGCGTGCCGTGTGTCAGTCGGCTTCCTAGCCAGGAACACGTGATTCTCCGGCTCGCTCTACCTCGTGCATGAAGACCCAAGGTCGTCGACGGGGTTTCTGAGCATGACAGACGCTGGGAAGGCCGCCGTGAACCTAAAGTTGGAAAGATGCTTCGGGAAAGTGGATCCGAACTCGGCAGCTCTCAAAATATCCACGTCACTTCTAAGTTAGGCCACCGGCCATTCCGTATTTACGTTCTACGTCTCAGAACAAATAAGCGCCGACCGATATTACCTCTCGTCTTAGATAAACTGGTCGCTGCGGTGGCAGTGACAACACTGCCAATCGCTGAATGTGTCTTTTGGCCGAGGACGGCAGATGGCACACACAGGCGAATGGCAGTGCTGAATGAGATGATGCTGGTTGGTTCATATGTTGCTGATGTATTGTGCGTAGTTTGCACTCGTTTCCTAACAATAAGATTTATTTTACATATATAATCGCTTCTGTATTGGTTGTTCCATCTGATTATCAGAATGCTCTATGGCAGTGATTCTCAACCTTTTATGCTTCACGTACCCCCTGGAAATGTGTATGTAAGTGGCGTACCCCTTGTATAGATAGATAAATCTATAGTTATAGTATAACAATGGGAATAAAAAAGCATATTTATGTACACATTAAATTTTGTATTCATAAATTACATATATCGATAAACACAAAAAATGACATAAACGATTTAACAAATTTTATAAAATTATAAACATTTTACTGGGTAATCAGTGAAATGGTTGCGCTGGTTTACACTTGCACAGTCATCGGTGGTTGGGGTTATCTTGCTAAGGTAGAGTCGCAAGTCATCTTCAACATCCAGCCTGTTCCTTTATTTATTTTTTAAAGCAATTAAAGATGAAAAACCAGTTTCACATAAATAATTTGTTGTGAAAGGTTACAAATATTCGACTGCAATTCTTGACAAAGTCGGATATTCCTTCTCCACTCCATTCTGAAAACTAATCAATGGCTTTTTAGAATGAATGCTTTTTAAACTATTGTCACAAGATATTTCAATCAACTCTTCTTTATTGGACAATGGAAACTTACATTTTTTTCAAATCAAATGTGAAGGGGTTTCGAATCCATTCTTGCGTTTCATTAGGGGGTGGAAAATACTGCATTATAAGAGTTTTAAAAGTGTTTATTTAAGTAAACGATTATATGTTGTCTGATGTCTTCAAAGTCTGCAATCGTTTGCTCATTTTCTTTAAGAAATGAATCTAGTCGCTGAAATTGGTCCCAACTGTTCTTTTTAATTCTGTTTTCCCAGAGAATGTTTTTTTATCATGGCGACTTTGTTACTAGATCTAGCGACTTTTGAGTAGCGTACCCCACGTTCAGAACCCTTACTCGATGGCATAAAATTGCACATTCACACTACACTAGATAATTGGCAATTAAAATAGGGGCAGATTTTGGACTACCTATCAAGAAATTTTATTGGTTTGCCTGAGGTTACCTATCAGTTGTGTAAATCGAAAAATTTAATTTTTTTTTTTAAAAGGTACATAATATGCACTGTTTTGAAAAAAAAAATTTTGAGAGAATTATTATTTTTCAAAAGTAATTATTAATCTGAAAGTCTTTTAAAAATTAGTTAAACAACACATGAAGAGTTCTGATGTTTATTGTTTTAAAGAAACCTTGACGAAGAATGGAGCCATTTTAAACAGGCTTTTTTGGAAACTAAACAATACTCTTTTAGGAAAAAAGGAGCAGAGGAAGCAGAATTATTTGAGTGATAAGGCACTTGAGTTCATTTCAGAAAGAAGAAAGTGCAGGAATGTCCTTAATCAATACCCTACTAGTCCTAATAGAAAGCACTACAGAGAACTTAATAAACGTGTAAAAGATCAGTTAGCTGCTGATAAGAATCTTTGGCTTGATAGTTTGACTGACAAAGCTGAGGAAGCAGTTAGACAGCACAACAGCAGAGAGCTGTACCAGATAATTAATGTTTTGTGTGGTAGAAAATGGACAGGCGTACAGGGATTAAAGGATAAACAAGGTAAGGTTATAGCAGGTGAGGATTCTGTCATGGTTAGGTGGACTGAGCATTTCAGTGATGTTCTAAACAATGTAGTTAGTTCTACTCCCATTGTTTGCAATGATGATAGATGCATTGGTGGCTTTAATGTGGGCCCTATAACACAATCAGAAGTTATTTTGGCTATTTCTAAACTTAAACTTCATAAATCACCAGGGGTAGATGAAATTACTACAGAAATACTTAGAGCTGGGAATGTTTCAGTTACCACTTGGATGACTGAAATTTTGAATATCTTTTATGATAAAGGCATGGTTCCTAAGGTTTTTACCAGAGCTATTATTATTCCTATTTTCAAAAAAGGTGATCGCAGTTCTTGTGATAACTATAGAGGTATCAGCCTACTCTCTGTTCCAGGTAAAGTTATTTCCATGATTGTGCTTAATAGAATTAAGAATCTGGTTGACCGTCAATTGCATGATGAGCAATGTGGATTCAGACGTGGTAGGGGATGTGTGAATCAGATATTTTCACTTAGGCAGATTCTTGAGAAATGTTTAGAGTTTCAGAAACATTTGATTGCCAGCTTTGTTGATTTCAAAAAGGCTTTCGACTCTGTTGATCGTCATAATTTGTGGTTGATTGTGAAATCATATGGTATACCAGACAAGTTAGTTAACATAATGAAAGCTCTCTATAATAAACTGAGTTGTGTGTGAGAGTTGGTAAGGCTTGTAGCAATTGGTTTAGCATTACTTCTGGTGTTCGACAAGGGTGCATTTTGTCTCCTTTTCTCTTTAGCTTAGTTATTGATTATGTTGTGCGAAATGCACTTCAAGGGAAAGATTTTGGCCTTAAATGGACTGGAGATACAAAAATTTCTGATTTAGATTATGCTGATGATTTAGCCCTTTTGCAAATGATGTTGATGAGATGAACTCTTTCATTCGAACTGTTGATGAGACTGGTAGTATAGTAGGTTTGATTATAAACAGAGAGAAAACTAAAGTGATGAAAATTGGTCAGGCAGGCTGTGATTCAGTTAATCTGAATGGTTGCAGTCTTCTAGCAGCTGTCACAGTTTAATTACATTTGGAGCTATGTAACAGATAATGATGATGTGCGGCATGAGATTAACAGACGAATAAGGATTGCTGCCGGGACTTTTAAGAATCTATGGAGAGTGTGGACAAATAGGCGTATACACCTAAAGACTAAAATTAGACTGTATAATAGTTTGGTTCTTTCTAGGGTTAGTTATGGTAGTGAAACTTGGACGCTGTGTAAACAAGATAACAGGAAACTAGATGCTTTTGATTCCAGATGCTTACGCAGTATCTTGGGTATTAGGTGGTTGAACTTTGTAATTAATGATGAGGCTAGGCAAAGGAGTTTGCAACCTCCTTTGAGCAGCATATTGTGCAGTGAGACTCCGCTGGTTTGGCCATGTTGCCCATATGGATAATTATAGATTGGCGAATAGATTTATGAACAGTGTGCCTAGAGGTCTCAGAAGGAGGGGGAGACCTAGGATGTGGTGGGCAGACAATGTCAAACAGAACCTTGTTAGAATTGGTGTGCAGTGATCGGATGCAGGAGATGTAGCTCAGGACAGATATGCGTGGGGAATTAAACTGCACGGTCTGGTTAAACCTTCCTAGCCCATGGCTGCTTGAGGATGTTGATGATGATGATAAGCTTAAATTGTAACTATATCAGGACGGAGTTAACGTTCTGGTAAATTTTTGCTGAATTCCCAATGCAAAATAAATCAACGGTTGGGTTATTTTACCTCTGAGCTGCACTCTTTTGCAAACGGTGGGTTAATTGCCAGGTCACAAGGACCCCGAGGTTTCAGAGTAGGTTGGGGAGAGGACCCAATGGACAGCTGTTAGGAGACATGATAAATAATGCCATTCAGTGTGTTCTTTAACATACACAGGGTATGGCTCTTCATCACATGGGGCCAAGGCTTAACATCCCATCCGACGGACGGAGGCCTTTCCAAGTCCATCGGTGCCCTCTACTACACGGGGGCAGGGCGGGGAGTTTTGCGGAGATAAATCTTAATTCTGACCCACCTGGGATTCGAACTTGGAAACTGTAGATTACGCATCTGGTGCGCTACCGACTGAGCCGCCCCTCTATTGTGAGTACAGTCAATGAATACATATGAAGAAATGTCAACATTTTTTTACTTCTGGAATATATATAGATATTTGATAGAAACCGATAGAAGATTTTTAAGTCATAAAATTTCCCATTTTATACCAGATAAAATTTCGACAACTTTCGATTTCATAGATTTAAAAGAGTACATTGAAATATAAATGAATGAAAATTTTAAAACAATACCTATCTTCCTATATGCGCCCTAAAAATAGAAAATAAACCTAAAACATATCGATGGTGCAATCAGCCACTGAGTTCATATATTCATTTCAAAGGACGATAGGGAGACGATTTATCTACTCAACGAGATTGCCGTCACCCTATCTTCTTGTGAAATGAATACGAATTCAGTGATTGATTACACCGTCGATATGTTTTTTGGTTTATTTTATACTTTTTCAGGCGCATATTGGAAGATGGTTATAATTTAAATAATTTATTTTTTATCCCCTTTCTTTGGGAGCCAATGTATGATTTGGTAGAAACTTAGATACTAATATGAACTTTCTGTTCCAACATCTGACGGCGAAATGATAACTGAATGATAAATGAATTTCCTCGAGCTGATGAAATCTGAGCTTTTGAGCATCGAGAGAAAAGAAAATTACTTCCAGATTTTCCCGAACATTCGAAGCGTAAACAATTTCATGGTCACATTGATGCTGCTCCTAAAGTCGTATCCTACTTTACTAAAGTAAGAAGTTCAGCCGAGAATGAGTCGTCGAAAATCCATTAATGGCTGCAATTTCCAATTCATCTCGATTGCGACCGTTAATGCCATTCACTGAGCAGAGTGCTCTTTTGCAAGAGAACAGCCTTATTTGTCCGTTCGGCGATTGGATAGAATTCTGTTTGCATCGGCAAGTTAAAAGCTTTCTGTTGACCTCAACTTCCGATGCTCTTGAATTGACAAGGGGACATCTCATCTCTGGAAGAGATATTGATGTGATAAGTCAAACTTGATTGCCTCTAGAGCAGCAATCGAACGGCATTAATACAGTTTGTAGAAGATGTGTGCAAATGCTTTCGTAACGCTTTAGCATTTACCTTCAGAAGGGTCAGAAATGTAGGAAAAGTTAGAAATTTAGCTTAAATCTTCCGACATTCCCATGGAAACGATAAAAGATCTTGAAGGGGAATCGATATTTGCTACGAAATATCCGTCGTATCCTTACCGAGAATGTGTTAGCTGCATATTTTCAGTAAACAGATTGATGAGCGGTATCAGACAATGAGTCAAATATCAATTCATTCATAGACGTTATTTCAGTGCTTTCTAAAAGTGAATCGCAAATTTCTGTGAGTTTGCAACAGTGGAGTCGCTGGGTGACAAAGAATGAAGCAAAAAAGAAAGTGAAAACTGAATTAAAATATTTAATCAGGTATCCGCTTATTACAGATTTGGCAAGGTCTTTGCATTTTGAATTACCAAGATCTGGAAAAGAAGACAACAAGAAAAGGAGGCCTTGCCCAAGACAATAGAATACGCCGAAATATTGACAAAAATTATGAAAGTGACATGTCCATAGACGGGTATGAAATCATAATCCACGAAATAAATGAACTCTTTTGACGTTATGTATATTAGAAATCCACTTTA
Organism: Ryuthela nishihirai; assembly: GCA_038380435.1. Lineage (NCBI taxonomy): Eukaryota > Metazoa > Arthropoda > Arachnida > Araneae > Heptathelidae > Ryuthela > Ryuthela nishihirai. The sequence goes on along the minus strand of JAWZYU010000015.1, from coordinate 66,827,332 downwards.
AATGCTCACCGTTCTCAGGTACAGCTGGTTACAACATCTATCAGTTTTCACATGTATTTATTATTAACCGATAATCACAAGCACAACATTCAAAATTTTACGTTTTGTCTGTGATAATTCCAATTTTTGGACAAAATTGATCCACGTAAAGAAACGTTATTTGACATCAAATCGAGGTAAGCTTATTATTTGATATAAGATGACCATTTTTAACAGTCAGCTGCTACTCTTTCCAAAATTTCTAGTTACCTTTGAGATGAAGCGCAGTGGCAAGCCTATATCAGGACGCTTCTTTGATATAGTCCATTGTCAAAAACGCTAGACACATAAACGAGAGGGGCGGGGATGTGGCTCAGTCGGTAGCGCGCCAGGCTCGCAATCTGCAGTTCCCAGGTTCAAGTCCCAGCTGGGTCAGCGTTGAGATTTATCTCCGTAAAATTCCCCGCCCTGCCTTCGGCCAGTAGGGGACACCGATAGGCTTAGAAAAGCCACCGTCCTTCGGATAGGACGTTAAGCCGTGGCTCCGTGTGCGGGAGAGCCACACCCTCTGCACGTTAAAGAACACACTGGATGGCCTTGACGGGAGGCTACCCATCGTTTTCTTTGTCTCATAACAGCTGTCTCTCGTCCCAACTTTCTCAGGGCCCCTTTGACTTCGCCATTTTGTGCAAAAAAAGTGCGGCTCAGATGTTAAACAATCCGTCCGTAAACGAGAGGATGGTAATTATGAAAAGATCAACTAGGTTAAAATGATTACCTGATATTTATCTATTTTTCATTCATATTAACTTCGATATTTGCCGAAACTTAGGAATGAAATCACATAATTCATTATGAGAGAGCGTAAAAGGAAAGATTAAGTTTTCAGTTGAAGAATTATAAACAAAAAATTACCGTTCAAGGTGGCTCCTTGACACAAAAGTAAAATACGCCACAGAAGTCTGTTGACAGAGTAAAAGATGAACTCTAAAAATTAATTGAAAAATACAAATCTATGTAAATGAAAAAGAAAATGAATTAAGAGATCAGGAAGCTGCTGTTTTAGGCATTCCTCTGAAAACACCATTCTTTATAGTCTCACGCACCTATAGTCTTCAGTACACTTAATCAGAAAACGCTTAGCGAGGGGGTTGGGGCGAAATTAAATGGTGACGGAAGGGAAAAATTCGTAATGTGTGCAATATTTATTGCTAGTAAAGTTTATATATATATATATAATGTAATTATATAATAAAGTATTTACGTCATCTTTCTATTAGGGAAGCGACCTGGGACCACCCTTTGCAGAAAATCAAAAAGCCGTGAAAATACAGTATTTAGAAGATTAAGATTTAAGACACGAATTTTTATGTATTTTTGCGGGTTACGAACAAGTAAAAGCATAAAAATTCGTGTCTTAAATCTTAGTCTTTTAAATATTTTTACTTTTCTGTAATTTCGAGCAAAGGATAGTCCCTGGGCCCGCCGCCCTTAGAAATGGGTGAAATTTAAAATGAAATTTAAAATGGTTTTTGCTTTTCCTAATACAAAATGAAACGTTCACAAATGAATCAAATATTTTAAACCGATTCCACAGTTGTAACTATTCGGCTAACATATGCTAGTTAATGAAGGATTTTAATTTCGCATTTTGTGTTTCCTTCTGTTAGTAATGAGCAGAAGTTTCCCACATCTATTACATCTCTTTATCTTTCGAGCGAAAGTGATCTGTTCTGCTTCAAATGTTGCTCTACGCATACAGTGATAGGATGTTTTGCTTTTAACCGTAAATGAGATGGAGAATATTTCAAGAGTGGTCGTGAACTTCACTAAAAATAAAAAAAAAAATAAGTAGGTGATGCCTTGTTCTTTTGTTGGTTGTTTATATCAGCATCATAAGAACTCGCCTTAACGCGAAATTTGCGCAAGTCGCAATAGTATAAGTTTGGGAAAAACAAAAAAAATATTTTATCTCTGCCTATCGAGTGGTTAGCACGCTTGGCTACTGATCTAAGGGACCTGGGTTCGAGCCCCGGGTTAAGGCATGGCTGTTTGGGTCGTTTTTCTGCTGAGGACCTGCCATCCTCTCAGACCTACTGTGGCATATAAACTGGCAGGCTCCTGTCAGACCTCTGTGGCAAGCAGCTGCTTGAGGGGGTATTTATTTATTATTTTATTTATTCAACCTGGAAAAAAAATTGTGTACCATAAAAACAAATAATCTGACATCCAGTTATGTTTATGGGGCTTTTCTCTCAGTTTATTTTATGGGGCTTTTCTCTCAGTGTTAGAGCGTGGACTAGGAACTTTAAATGAGGGCACTCAGGGCATTAATGATACAAAAGAAAAAGGTACATAAACTGGTTGTAATTTCTCTTTATTCAGGCGAAAATATTCACCCTTTTTTCCCCCATTACGAAAGTCGTTATTTTCACATTTTCTCCGCCTCCTACAGATGAAACGTATATAGGTGATTTTGAGATGCTATAATTTTATTAAGTTAAATAAAAATTTGCTCATATTGCGTAACCTTTCGCTATTATTACGTGGTTTTAACTCATCAATGGAAAGTTGCCAGTGAATAGGTCCAAAAATCACTTCGCAAGCTCGGATTTAGAAATTTCTTGAATTATGAATGTTGCAAAGGTTTGCAAATAACAGACATTTATTATATCAAAGTAATTTTCCTTCTTAACCCTTTCCAGTATGCGGACTAAAGAGATTGTCATGAATTACCTTGATATTCCCATGTTGGAGTCCCATCTAGGCCTGCGTTGAGCACCTTTTTCGCTAAACCCCGTTGACCCTAGGTGATCCATTGGGCTGGGAAAGGTCATTGTCCATTGAATGGGATGTTAAGCCGTGGCCCATCGTACAGGAGAGCCATACTCTGTGCACGTTAAAGAATACTCTGAATAGCTTTGACGGGAGACTGCCATCTGTTTCCCAACCCTCCCTGAGCGCTTATAGTCCTTATAACCTGACCATTTAACCCTAGTGTATAAAATTAAAAGTGAATTTTATTGAATTTGGACGCCTCTTACTCGAAAAATTTTTACATCACTTCGCGCAAATAAAAACTGGAGTCCCCCTTTCAAATAATAATAATTACACAAAATGAGTCTGTACAATATAAACACAAACTGAATTCAGTGGATATCTGCAGCTTCCATTGGACTGCATCTTCCTTTTTCCATACTCATGATTTCTTAACCCAGGGGTGGGCAATTGTTTTCGTATCTACACTGCGCATGCGTATTGACGTGGCCGTCCTAGTGGAAAATACGAGACGAATCTTCGGTCGCGCACGAAAAGGAAATCTCTGTTCAAGGCGGATTTTTCTGTCTTGGCGGGCCACAAAAAACTCTTAGCGGGCCGCTATTTGCCCACCCCTGACTTAACGAAGAATGTAAACGTCACAAAAAAAAATACCGAGAAATAATCTGTTGGGCGTAGCCGAAGTGCTTCATTTGGGCATCTTTTTATATCTTTAAATTCGTTTTCTTCTACATGGTATGTTCGTCTATTTTGATCTTGTTTCGGTTTATTTGATTTTTCTTATGTCTTTTGTTTTCTGCACTGTAACCTCAGTTGCACCATAAAACACCAGCGAAGCAATCGAGCTCTCTTCTGCAGAGTTCTTAATTCAAAAGAAACGACTGGTTCAGATATAAAAGGACATGAATGAGCAAAGATAGTAGGCCTTACGACAGTACGTCGCAAATTGAATGGGATCACTGAGATTTTAAGAGTTGTTCATTTATTAAACATAAACTCTGATGTGTTCAACCTGGAGCAATTGCGAAGCAGTCTGTCCAGGAATCGTCTTACCGTGTTCTCACGCCTAGCCACGTGCGCGAAGGGGGATCGATTAATGGAACTGTGCCAGGAGCGTAGCATTAACCCTCGTGCGAGCCGTTGTGGGTATGTACATGCGGAAGAAGGCATTAGCATGCCTTATGGCCACGTCTTGTGACGGCATTGTTGTTTGTCGCATTGGAGGAAATTCTTCGACGTCTTAAGCGCTTTAATGAGTCCGGAGTGACAGCTTAGGGAGTGGAAGCACGTTCCTGAAGCGTTCATTAACGGCGCGCACTTCCACAAAATGCAGACTGATGAACCTGGATAATAATGTAGGGGCACGATGCAAACCTCTGAAACAATGGGCTCGTGTGCTTTAACGGTTCGCCCCGCAGTCTTAAGTATAAATAAATCAAGTTTTTTTTTCCTTCTATATGCTTCAATTCAATATGCAGAGTGGAGTGCTTGAGCCCAAAATAAGATGTTGGAGAAAATTTAACCAGACATCTTGTAATATTTTAGTTTCCATTTTATTAGCGAGAGCTGAACTTATTGCAAAACAAGATTCGTATGCTGAAAAAAAGAAACGATATTAGTTGTCTCCAAAGTGTGAGATTTCTGTGAGATTTCCAAATACGAGTAGATGTTGCATAAATAAAACTTGCCTGGATTATGCAAATGAAAGTTGTACGTCTCGTGATACTGTTTCGGAAATGAATTAGGATCAGTGACATTTTAAGGATTATTGAAGTATTTTATGTGTTTCTTTTTTCTGTTTCACTGGTCTGCGTTAGAAGTTTTAATGCAAACACATACGACATGATGTTCTATTGTAACTAGCTAAATGATTGTCATTAGCAAATTATTCTTTTGACCAGCATCAACGAACCTTATCTTTGACCTGTATGAAAATATCCTTTCTAAGACCATGTTTGTGTCTTATTTCGTTTTGGATGGCAATTTCTCTGTTTTGCAGAATTTATCAGGATCAAATCACGTCTCCTCGCATCCCAATAATTTATTTAATTAATGTAGATTTGATCCATTTAATTCAGTTTAAGAATTTTTTAAGATTTCACGAAATTATAAGGAGTATTCTTTATGTCAGGAAACAATGCGCAGAAAGATTTTAGCGAGCAGATTGTTATTTTCTGAAAATATTGTTCACCATTTGTGTGGAGATTCCAGGCTTTTCTCTTTCTGAGCTTTTCCAGTAAGCAAAGTTTATTTGAAGTAAACAACAGTGCCACAGCAAGTAAATTCTTTATTTCCATTTGCTTCTAACCAGGTTCTTTAAAATCTATTGTGTATCTCATGGGATCTATGTAAAATCAATTCGTGGATATTCTTTATGTGACACGGGGAAATTAAAAAGATCCGTATAACTCTACAAACATGTGTCTAAGTATTAATAAAGAAAATAACAATTGTGCAGAATAGACAAAAGGAAAGAATAGAAAGAAATAGAAACTGCAACTAATATTCTTTCGTCGTTACAACCGGTAATCGTTTATATTTCTCTATTTTTGGAAGAGGTAGAAAGGTTGGAGGTAAACCCTTATAATGATCGAGTCATGATGAAAGGAAGCTCGATGTCGAATTCGGAGATCTTAGCTCTTATCGTTTACGAAGAACTCTTGACCGACAGAGTCATAAACATCTAAAAGATTAAGGAATAATCTTGTTAAAAAATGTATGTGCAATAATTATTGGAAGAGATCTCATCTTACTTTCTTTTTCCATCGTTACTATTTTATCTGCTTATTCCTTCGTATTTAAGCTTTTTGCCCAAGATGAAAGAGTTGAGAAGTGGAAAGGTAGGTTGTGTCTGTCTGTGTGTGGGTGGAGTGAAAATAACTTTTCCGAATTCGGCTGTACGATAATGCAAAAAGTTACCTCTCAAATTCCTGAATAAGCATGTAAAAGTTTTTTTAAATGAAAAAAAACTCAGAGAGTACTCGGTCCTTGAATTTTTCATCATTAGTACTTTAGTAGAAGAGAACAGTCGTTCCTGATGCAGCTCTTGTTTATTGCTACGTGTAGGACAGAGAAGAATCCTAGAAATTGCTACTAGCTTGTACAGTCCTTCCCATATTGTTTTTTATATGTATGGTTGGTTGGTTTTATCTCTGAGCGACACTTTTTGGAACACAATGGGCTAAATGGCCAGGTCACAAGGACTCCGAAGGCTCAGAGAAGGTTGGGGGAGGGAATGACTGGAATGACTATTGGGAGACAGATGGTAGCCTCCCGTCAAGAACATCCATCGTGTTCTTTAACGTGCACATGGTATGGCTCTCTCACGGGGCCACGGCTTAACGTCCCATCCGACGGATGGCGGCCTTTACCAAGCCCATCGGTGTCCCCTACTGACCGTGGGCAGGGTGAGGAATTTTGCGGAGATAAATTTCAACGGTGACCCAGCTGGGACTCGAACCTGGGAACTACAGATTACGAGTCTAGCGCGCTACCGACTGAGCCACCCCCGCCCCGTTTTATATGTATGATCAGCACTGATAGCTGTTTGAATCTTGTTAATGAATGCTGTTGCCTGATGGCATAGCAAGAAGAGAAGCTGGGACCGAGGAATTCCCTTGATCACACAACCACTCGTTTAATATTTTTTGACAAAGTCTATATCCTGTGTTTTGAAGCTGCATATTATGCGAATGATAATAATTTGAAACCGAGTTCAACCATTTTCATTGTGATATAGAGTTTATTCTTTCTCTTTAAGGTTAGCATTTCATCACATAATACATAAGACTACCATGCGTGTGCAGAAACCAGAAGAGTATATGTCTAACTGTTTGGGACACCAAGAAAGAGAAATGAGTGCTTAAATTTTGATCCGTGTGACGATATGATTACACAAGAATAGAAGTCGCACTTTATAATCTTGCTATTGGCGAAAAAGCAGAGTTGTGTTGGGTTGTTTTACTTCTGAGCGGCACTTTTTTGCACACCATGGGCTAAATGGCCAGGTCACATGGACCCCGAAGGCTCAGAGAAGGTTGGGGGAGGGGACCCACTGGAACAGCTGTTGGGAGACAGATGGTAGTCCCCCGTCAAGGCCATCCAGCGTGTTCTTTAACGTGCACAGGGTATGGCTCTCCCGCACACGGTGCCACGGCTTAACGTCCCATCCGACGGACGGCGGCTTTCCAAGCCCGTCGGTGTCCCCTACTGACCGTGGGCAGGGCGGGGAATTTTGCGGAGATAAATCTGAACGCTGACCCAGCTGGGACTCGAACCTGGAAACTACAGATTACGAGCCTGGCGCGCTACCGACTGAGCCACCCCCGCCCCACGCGAAAAAGTAGAAGTAATCGCCATAGAGAAAGAAGAGACAGTGGCCTACCGCGTCGTTTTTCATTAGAATCTCAGATTTTAGGCAGTGACAAGAAGGGTCCGGGGGGGGGGGGGGGGGGTCATTCAGTAGCGGGTCAGGCTCGTAATCTGCAGTTCCCAGGTTCCAGTTGCAGCTGGGCCAGCGTTGAGATTTATCTCTGCGAAACTCGCTGCCCACGGTCAGTAGGAGAAACCGATGGGCTTTGAAAGGCCGCCGTCCGTTATATGGGATGTTAAGCCGTGGCTCCTTGTGCCGGAGAGAGCCATACCCTATGCACGTTAAAGAACACGCTGGATGGCTTTGGCGGGAGGCTACCATCTATCTCCCAACAGCTGTTCCAATGGGTCCCCTCCCCCCAACCTTCTATGAGCCCTCTGGGTTTTTGTCACCTGCCCATTTAGCCCATTGTGTGCAAAAAAGTGCCGCTCAGAAGTAAAACAACTCAATGCAAAGTGACAAGAATAAATTAGTGCGTTTACATGATGAAATGACAAACAGCTTATTTTTGCATCGCTTTGGAACTCCTTAGTATTTAATCACTATTCAACTGCTTAACAGGATGAAGATGGTTGTAGAAGAAACTTTGTCTTGAGCTAAGTGGAATCTGAACCTATGACCTGATGACATGTCAGGTGCTCCGACTGCTGAGCTTCCGGCTGCTGATCAATCTACACCATCGGAGTTCTCTGAGTACATTTGGGGACTCTTTCTTCAGAGTTCCCAAATGACCCGATGGTGTATAGCTTAACATCAGCAGTAGAGATGGATCAGCGACCGGTAGCTCAGCGGTCAGAGCACTTAACATGTCATTAGGAGGCCGTGGGTTTAGATCCTACCCAGCTCAAGACAATTTTTCCTCTACACCCACTTCATCCTGTTACTTAAACAGCTTAATATTGAGTAAATAGTAAATCAATGACGAGTTGCGGTTTCATTTGTCCACCTTTATTTCTTTTCAACACTCTTGTCTTTGGGCAAAGACCTCTCACAAACTGATATTTCTCACCATATGAGTACGAAACATTTGTATTACACGATTCATGCAACGTAGGAAGCGATACAGTACGCCATACCTCCTCGGTACCATACGATAATTATTTTTGTTATTTCACCAACAGCAGGATCATAAATGTGTGCCTTCTAATTTTGCATAACCCATAGGTGGTAATGATTCATGAAATTGTCACACGTGGAGAAACTTGGGTATTGTAAACACTAGACATGTACCAATTCTGATTTTCGCTCGCGTCTGTTTATAACGTTACGTGACGAAGGGCTAATCAGATAGGGAAAAAATATACTTCATAGCACAGAGCGAAGAATATCTGAACTCAGCTAAAATTGTTATCATTCAATTAATAGCTTCAAAACACAGGATTTAGGCTATCACCCTGAAATCGATTAAATCTTTGTGTGATTCAGTGAAAACAAAGCCTTTGTATATGATGATGTGATCAGTGACTTCCCTTCCTGCTGTGTCATCTGACAGCAATATCCTTCGATAAGATCTTGAACTGCTAGTGCTGAATTCTACACATTAACACCAATTTCCTATTCGTTTTCACTAAATGATGAAAGTAGCCTTAACTGGAATAGTAATTAGGGAGCTATCTGCTGTTCTAGCATGCATAATTTATTTGTTGCTCTGAGGCAGGGTCAGCAAACTGACTCAGTTTTAGTGGGGCATGATCTCGTGTGAGGAGATCTGTTTAAACAAAAAGTATCTTTCTGTTCCTATATATGTAGGAATTTAAAAAATATAAACAAAGAGCTGCTATCAAGGACGACTTAAATGTGACCTTTTCTAGAAATGTACTAATGAAGAAAAATTCGAGGTCTGGTGTAAACCGATGATATTTTAAGATAAAAAAAAGGGCACGCAAGTCAGGAGATTGAACTTTACGGCGGTATCGTAAAACCGAAGTAAGAAAAAGTTTCCCCTATTTTCAGTCTGTGGTTCATGTATGCCTTTCATAACGGAATGGTATGTGATATATCACAGTTATGTTTATCAATTTGATCTGAGGATACAGTTTCTCGATTAGGCCCTGAAATACTCAGCTGCAATTACAAACGTATTTCAGGAATATTTTTGGACGATTCCGAAATCCCATCATAGGAGGAATAATATCTAACAAATGAGACATTAAGCAACGCCTTATTAGCAAAATAAGTCCAAGACGCTTGCGCTATGTATATTGTTTCCGAAACAATAAAAGGAATTTCCGGGAGACAAATAGCACCTAATGGACACAGAAGTCGCCAGGTAGCAACGAGATTACGTTCGAGAGATGGAGTGTACGTCACTTAATAGAAGACGGGATAAAAAGAATTGAGATTGCCTTGAGATGCAAGATTAGAGAAAGTTTGTTGCAAAATCTGTTGATCTTTTTATTTTGCTGATTTCTTTTCCTGCTGAATTCGTTACGGCTGCAGGAAACGAAATCGGAATGTTTCTCAAACCATTTGGGAATAAAAAACTTATTCATATCAATAGTGGCAATAAAGTGGATACTTTAATAAGCAGGTCTTTATGTCTCCAAAATGAAAAAAAAAAATCTTTATACAAATGCTATATGCTCAGGACTGTAAAAAATGCGAGACGTTCCCGAGTAGATATTATTGTAAATATCGTTGATACATAAAAGTGATGCTAACGTCATTGAGTTCGTTATTTTGCCTCTGAGCGGCACTTTTTTACACACAATGGGCTAAATGGCCAGGTCACTAGGATCCAGAGAAGGTTGGGGGAGGGGAGCCACAGGACAGCTGTTAGAGGACAAATGGCAGCCTCCCATCAAGGACATCCAGCATGTTCTTTAACGTGCAAGGGTATGGCTCTCCCGCATGCGGCCACGGCTTAACGTCCCATCCGATGTACGGCGGCCTTTCCAAGCACATCGGTGTTCCCTACTGGCCGAGGTCAGGGAGTTTTACGGAGATAAATCTCAAAGCTAGCCCAGGTGGGACTCGAACCTGGGAACTGCAGATTACGAGCCTGGCGCGCTGCCGCCTAACCACCCCCGCCCCCTAACTTCATTGAGCTTATCACAAAGGTGTCGAATACCACTGCCAATTTTTTTCCATATTTTGGTTGGCGAACTTCTGCAGCATGTTGCAACATTTTGAGGAATTGGTTCACTCAGCTGTCAATTATTTCCCAACCAATGATTTACGAGAATTATCGATGCGTTAACTGCGCCGTCTCATTGTCTCAGTTGTCCAAAGTTGCCATATATGCTTCGCCACTGTTGAAAGGAGGTCCACCTCATTTTATTCCATTTTGCCTATATATATTCTAAAAAAAATATTTCTTGGAATCCCGGTGTCATGCTTTCTTCCTCCACAAAAAAAGGAGAAGATCTAAACGGTACTATTATATTTTTTTATCTCAACGGTCGAACGTAACGCTAGCTATGTATGAAATGAAAGCCTGAGATTTGGGGACTAACACAGATTATATATATATAAAAAAACTTCCCCCTTACTTTCTCCCCCACCCCCTCACTACCAAACCAAGGGGAAAAGTATAAGCGATTGTTTCTCTATATCTTCCGAGAGTAACAATTTAGGTTTCAAACGAATGCTTGTGATCTGGGGTCTGTTATAAGCAACCTCAAGCTTTGCCTCTCAGCCTTCTTTCCCTCAAAATGGAGAAATTTCACGAGTGTCGATCGCAACGAATCATAACTCTTATGTTAAACGAAAGCATAAGGTTGGGTTGTTTTACCTCTGAGCGGCACTTTTTTGCACACCATGGGCTAAATGGCCAGGTCACATGGACCCCGAAGGCTCAGAGAAGGTTGGGGGAGGGGACCCACTGGAACAGCTGTTGGGAGACAGATGGTAGCCTCCCGTCAAGGCCATCCAGCGTGTTCTTTAACGTGCACAGGGTATGGCTCTCCCGCACACGGGGTCACGGCTTAACGTCCCATCCGACGGACGGCGGCCTTTCCAAGCCCATCGGCGTCCCCTTACTGACCGTGGGCAGGGCGGGGAATTTTGCGGAGATAAATCTCAACGCTGGCCCAGCTGGGACTCGAACCTGGGAACTACAGATTACGAGCCTGGCGCGCTACCGACTGAGCCACCCCCGCCCCACGAACGAAAGCATAAGACGTGCAGAGTAGTGAAGAGGGTTTAGCAATTTTTTTCCACCGAAGCAGAGAAAAGATGTGCTTCTAGCGACAGGCTTTTAGGAAAGTGAAGCTGATTTATCTTACTAAATGTACAAAAATTGTCTCCCCCCATTTTTATTTGAAGTTAATAACTTATGAATTCAGTAAGTGATTTCATTATTGGTATATTGTTTTTACTTTTTTTAGGGTACATAAAAACTACCTATTTTCCTATATGTATCCTAAAAAAAGTAAAAAAAAAAAATCAATAATGAAATCACTTACTGAATTCATAAGTTATTAACGTCAAGTAAAAATTTTAAGATAAAAAAAACGTTAAAAAATTTTAACTGTTTCCACGGGAAGCGAGCTCTTGCGTTGACAGCGTGGCAGTTTTGTAGGTTCATTGCCAGGCTTACTGGTATTGCCATCTCTCTGCTTGTATGGGTTCTGCCTTCACTAACAAAGATTACATCGATGGACATGAAAACACTTCAAAAGCCTATCATCTGCTTCATGCTAATGGTGTCTAGCGACATTAAGCCATGATTTTTTGTGTAGAGAAACCTATTCGTGGTAAAGTTCTACTTCCTTCATGGCGAACTACTACTACCTGCCATATAATTGCCCATTGTGTTTCTTTATTCTTTAATCTATTCTGTCCCGAGCATTTTGTGGTCCTTGGCCTATTAAGCGAAGAAAATGTTCTGCAGGAACTTTTAAATGAGCTCTGCACAACAGGCAAACCAGTTATATGGATACGATGGCATAGTCAAGGTTAGGATTGTGGTCCCCCTTTCCCCCTCCCCACAAACGCATATCTTGGACAAGTTTTATTCTAAACAATAATTAGTTTATTAGCTATCAAAAACATAAAAGTATTTTCAAGTATCACCACTTTCAAATATTTTTGCTAATCCCGGCTATGCTACCGCATGAACAACTGGTTTCACTTTGTAATGTATATTTTTATCAATTACTTTTGATCTTTCGCCCATTATTCCTTTAATTGCTTCGAGTTTAGGAAACTTTACCGTACATTCGTTTCTTTGTGCCCCTTTGGCTCTAAATGAACCTCTTTCTGAACCAGCACTATAAAATATAGTGCGTTGAAATCGTTAAGCGCAGAAAGTGCCACTACAAAAGTATGATAAGAAGTGACCTTGCTGAGGGGTATCTGCATAAGAGCCTGCGCTTTTCATGAAAGTATCTAGAAAGAATAGGTCGAGCCACTGTTCGGGATTAGGTTCCGATCGGAAGGTGAAGGACGAAAGCTGTGGCTTCTAATTAACGCCCCGCTGCAAGTCCGAGTCGAGACACAATCCGTTTTAACGATGCCATTAGCATGGCGCAGACTTACACGTCACTTCACTAATGAACAGAGATGATTGCCGAGTCAGCTTTTATCGGGCAATGAGTCTTCGTTTCCACGGACAGTCCTCTCTTCAGGAAAAGGAAGATGCGTTTTCTCCTTCAGCACTCTGCTATCGAGAGGCCAATTATAGTTAGCCAGGGGCAAAAACACAAGAAAGGTTGTTTTTTTTTAACTTGTTGTTACCTTACTTTGTTCTTCTTTGCCCACTTCGAGTCAACAAAAAATTTGTCTCTTTTACGTTGTCAGTGAATTGTTTCTCCTTTATTCTGGTGGGAACCTAAATCTTCGCCAAAATTTAAATCCGCTCAACTAATTTTTAGTGGAAAAGTTGAAATGGATCATTGAAACATTTTTAAACATCTCTCTTTATTCGCGTAACTGCTGTGCTGATAGAGGGTTAGCAAAATTTTATTCTTAAACCTGTGATATGTTTGGGAGAGTTTGCTTGTCAGTTTGATCATAATTTAAAGCATCATAAGGGTGTGGCCCTCCAATATTTCTGCACGCTCCTCTCAGAAAAGCCCCTCGGAACAAAAAAAAAATGGGGGGAGGGGGTTAGAGCCATAATCACCGAACTCTGTATACAGCTTCCTCTCAATTTAAGTCAAAAATACGTAAGAATTTGACCTCCTCCAAAGGCTCGCACATGAAAATTCAGGAAGAATTTCTGTTAAGTGGTAAGAGTTAAGATCTCTGAATTCGGTATACTGCTTCCTCTCGTTATGACTTTAAAGAGATGTTAGGGTTTGACCTCCAACCTTCTTCCCTCCCCCCATACACACAAAAAAGGATGTACGTAAAGGATTACCAAGCATAACGAATTATATCTCCAATGAAAGCTTCTGACGTGAGGAGGATCGCAGATCATATCAAATTAAAATCTTCTTTTTGCCCCCCCCCAAAAAAAAAGAGGGGTAGGAAGATTTCCTGTGCATTAATCGTAATGAGTTGTATGTCAAATGAAAACTTGCGAAGTGGGAGGGGGACATGATGAAGCATTAACATACACGCTAACTTCATGTGCTTTCAGATTAGGCATAATTGATGTCTTTAATTAGTTATGATTAATACGTTTCAATTTTCTTATGATAATCACTGATATTGAAAAGATTATAGATTGACATTTGCTTCAGTTACTATACATTTATTTGAAATAGCAGATCTTGCATTCTTGCTAAAGATGCTCTAATTGCTAGAATTATTTCTAAATCATAATTAAACCATAACTGCCTGCTTCCATAGTGGTTAGGCAGCTGGCGACTGTACCAGAAAGGCGAAGTTTGTGTGCTGTGTTAGCTCTAACTGTGGCAGTGGTCAGCAGTGACTTTAGTCTTAGTAGGGCATGTCCTTGTATGAGAAGGCCTGTAAAAGCTAGGAGTAGCTTCTAGGATTCTTCTCTATTCTATATGTTGCAAATAAATGAAAAAAAAATAACAGTATTCGTAATTAAATTATATCTATAAACTAAGTCTTCATTTGTTTAAAAGTTCTCCTGAGCAATGTTCAATTACTAGTTTTCTGTAATATTTAGTCAGTGTGGAATATTAAGGCTCTTGAAATATATTACCAGGGATATAAAATGTGATGAAATATTAATTGCTGGAGATTACAAAAATCGTCATATAGAGAGTGCGTTTTATTTTAGTGGCCAGCATGAAATTTCCAAGTCGTGCTGGATTGGATGTTTTTATCCATCCAGCATACGGTGGACGGAGAAATAAATTTGTTTTCTGTCAAATGAAACATTTTTATGATTTAAATATTACAGATATTACTGGTTCCATTTTTCACATTTTATTTTCAAGTGGTGAAAATTGGTGAATTGGTGAGATGGTGAGTTTCTTTGAATGATTGTGCTCTTGAGCACTTTTCTCAGTTTTATAACCTTTGGAGTTGTTTGTCAGGTACTGTAGTGTGTGATGTAAACAAGGGAGTAGACGTTGTTGCTGGAACTTTTAAGAATCTGTGTTGAGTGTGGAAAAATTGGCTTTATCGGATTGACACTTTTTTTTTGTAAACTATGTCTTAAGTGGCCAGGTCACGGACCCAAAGGGCGCAGTTCTGGTTAAGAGAGGAAGAGGTTCATTAAACAGCTTTTGGGAAGAAACTTACCCTAAGTCCGTCTAGTACGTTCCTTAACGTGCACTAGGTAAGGCTCTTCTGCAGAAAGAGCCACTTCTGTTAATGCCCCAACTGACGGACGTTGGACGGCGGCATTTCCGAGTCCATCAGTGGAAAATTACGCGGTGAACCTAAAGACTAAATTTAGGCTCTATAATAATTTGGACCACTGTAAAGGTAAGGCATGGATGTTCGTGTTGTTTTCTGCTGAGATCCTGCCATCCTCTCAGATCTTCTACTGTGGCATATAAACTGACAGGCTCCTGTCAGACCTCTGTGGCAAGCAGCTGCTTGAGGGGGTATTTATTTATTATTATTAAATAATGAAGAGGTTAGACGAAGTCAACAACCACCTGGAAGCAGATTTTGTTCAGGAATAGATTGGCTTGACCATGTCTCCCGTGAGCAGAATCGTTACAGAATAGAGTGATTAGTGTGCCTAAAGACTGAAGGAGACAGACTTAGAATGAAGTGAGAGAACAATTGAAGACCTTATTAGAATAGAAGTGGGCTGCACTGGCCAAATGCACTAACTGTTCCTCAGGATAGCTATTCATGGCATATTACATAATCTTGTTGGAGCTCCGTAGCCTTCTATCTGCTTGAGAATTTTATATGTATGTAATTTTGAAGAACGACGAATGAATGGTATAAAACATCATTTCGTATGTGGGGTTGAATATCATTTGTCACTTGAGTTGCTAGCATTCACAAAAATATCGTTTTTTATTGGTTAGCAAGTTATGAAAGAATGAAGGTAATAAGTGTAGAACAGCAGTGGCCTAGCGATAAACTTGTCTAGACCATTTCGAAACATTTCTGTGTCCACAAATTTGTAATGTTAAAGCAGTGGCCATAGATTTCGCGGTGCTTAACACCCATGTTTAATATCCGAGCACCTAGCACTCACTAGCAGATGTCTAGACACAATCGATTTTGCTCATAATGGAATTTGTGATTTTCCTTTTCCTTAAAGGAGGATCTTAGAATCATTCACTTTAGAGAAGGGAATTTTTAGTGCAGAGGTGAAGACAGAAAACAAAATCTACATAAAAACGTTTATGACGATTTTAGTAGCTAAACATAACGACCACAACTGAAGCATTTTACGAACATCTGAACTTCTGTGTACGTTTCATGTTCCTGATTTCATTATCGACATCATTTCACGCAAAGAGTTGATTATTAAGCAATTGAATTGTTTAACTTCTCCCCACGTTTCTTCGATATCTGTAGAATACAACCACATGTCAAGATTACATAACTTATGATTTTATTATCTGCATTACATTATCGCTGGTTTTAGGGTTCAATGCCAACATTCTTCTATGGACTTTAATATATCTGTAGGGCTTGTTGATGAGTAGTTTAAATGCTTTTTGTGATTACGGGGCACTTATTACTTTTATAACTAATGCTTGGCCTAGAAATAATAAACTTGGAATTGTTACATCATAATAGGAGGCATTCGTAGAAGAAACAGGTTCCACCTCCTTAATTTGAATATTTACGTGCATCAGAAATACACACATCTAATCGTAATTATATTTTTATTCAGATTCACTTATTATTAGGCCCATACTTAGGTTAAACTCTCCACACATTAGATTATATTTCCTATGTCACACGCTTTCATTTGACGTATAATTCTTGACAATCAACCCCCATGAAATTCCTCTCCCCCTATTTTGGTGGGAGGGGACAGAATCTGAAGTACGCCATGACAGTTCCCATGTCACAAACTTTTATTGCAGTATATATTTGCTAGTCGTTTAAACATTTACCTTTGTATTTTTTCAGGGGCAGAAAGTTTGGAGGACAAAAAAAAAACCCTAACGTTACTTTATGTTATGATAAAAGGAAGCTGTATACGGAATTTGGTGCTCCTAGCTCTTATTGTTTAGGGAGAGTTCTTGATCAAGTTTGTCTACTTTGGCGTTTTTAGAAACAATAGTTAAAAATTCCTAAATTATACCTCGTAACTACAAAACACTTCAACGGGTGATAACTTCCTCCCCTTGAGGCTCGTAATCTGCAGTTCCCATGTTCGAGTCCCGTCTAGACCAGCGTTGAGATTTATCTCTTCAAAACTCCCCGCCCTGCCCTCGGTCAGTAGGGGACTCCGATGGGCTTGTAAAGGCCACAGTCTGTCGAATGGGACGTTTAGCCGTGGCTCCGTGTGCGAGAGAGCCATACCCTGTGCACGTTAAAGAACACGCTGGATGACTTAGACGGGAGGCTACCATCTGTTTCCCAACAGCTGTTCCAATGGGCCCCCTCCCCCAAACTTCTCTGATCCTTTGGAGTCCTTGTGACCTGGCCATCGTGCGCAAAAAGGTGCCGCTCAGAGGTAAAACAACCCACAACAACAACCTGCACTTGATCGTAAAAACTGGTGAAAAGCATTCTTTTATTTCAGTAGAATACATACGACCTGTTATAAATGTATCTCCCTGCAGATCTAATACTAAATTCAAATTGTGGAAAAACCATAACCGTTATTTTACCTCCAAGGTTCTAGGTTCAAGGTGCTCTAAGATCGTGGTGAAATTAGCCTCCAATGAGCGGCTCCCTACACCAGTTACCTCCAAAGAATAAAGCAGCTGCATCCTTTGACATGATACAGATGTTCCTTCCATTTACTGGATGGCTAGACATGCCATTTTATAGGCAACTCAGTCAAGTGCTACGTGCTCAAGAGATTCCCAAAGGCCAACCGTATCAGTTTGTCCCAGGTGTTTCCTTCTCGTCCGTCAGCGACTGCTTGCTCTATTTGCTCACCAGTGCGTGTCACATCTCACTTGCTGCTTACATTCATGCTTGCCCTGCGCATCCCACGCTCTCAAAGCGCCAGCTGACGTGTCCTGGGCACTACATGTTATCTAAGCTTTCCAGGTTCCGATTTTTGAAAGCTGTGTAAGCTTCCTTTCAAGAGAAGTTGAATAACACTTAAAAGTGCTGAGCTTCTTTATTTAATGTGCTTTCTACTGCTGCAGGAAACGGATAAACGTTAAACACTTTTATCCTGCGGAGAAAAATGATAATTTGTAGCGCACTGTAATCGCCACTTCATTAAGAGTCAAAGGTTACGGAATGACAGAAATCGCACCACTATGTGTTGTAGTGGTATTGAACAACTTCTTAAAATAATGCTCAGTCACAATGTCAGAGAGTTTGAATGGCTTAAAATGTAGCTTATAGAGTTTGCAAGTGGAGGTGGGTACGAATCACAGAAATGTTCAGTTCAGATGTGATTCACTGAGAAAGATTTACAACTCTAATTTGGATGAAACTCCATAGAGGAAAAGTGTTTTAAACTGTTTTCAAATAGGCTTCTTTTTAATACGAATAGAGTAATTACATCTGATATTATCTCTTAAGTGATTTTCCGACTTCGTTTGCTGACGTATCCTCCTTCAATTATAAAGTCCAAATCTCAACTCCATTACGAAGAATGATCAGGGATAGCTTGTCAAAACATCTCTTATACATAAGAAATCGAAAAATAGTTTTCTCTGCCCAGATAAAACGATCATAATCTGTCTTTTTTGTTGCCTTACGCACATCACTGCGCTTTCGATTAGTGTTTTTTATTAATTTTTAAGGTGAGAATGGAAAAAAAAGAGTCCGATTTGGGGGAAAAAGTTCTCTGACACATCACAAGACATATAAACAGAAATGCATGTCGCTAATCATTTGGAGCAAAGGTGGCTCAGTTGGTAGCGCGCCAGGCTCGTAATCTGTAGTTCCCAGGTTCGAGTTCCAGCTCGGTTAGCGTTGATATTTAACTCTGCAAAATTCCCCGCCCTTCCCTCGGTCAGTAGAGGACACTGATGGGCTTGGAAAGGCCGCCGTCCATCGGATGGGACGTTAAGCCGTTGCCCCGTGTGCGGGAGAGCCATACCCTGTGCACGTTAAAGAACACGCTAGATGGCCTTGACGGGAGGCTACCATCTGTCTCCCAACAGCTATTCCAGTAGGTCCCCTCCCCCAACCTTCTCTGAGCCCTCGGGGTCCTTGTAACTTGGCCATTTAGCCCATTCTGTGCAAAAAAAAGTACCGCTCAGAGGTAAAACAACGCAATACGAAAAAAACAGCTGAACAATCAGCAATCGGTTTCTGCAGCGTTTCAGTGTAAACGTGTTACCTAGAATGTGGAGAAGCGGAGAAAATATCAGTGCTGATTAATGGAATGCTGATTAATGATGTGTTAGGAGAATTTATATCTTAAGGCGAACTAAGAAAGTTTTTAATTTCTCTTTTCTATCACTCCGTATAAGTCTTTCTGCTTCCATTGAACATTCAGGTTGCTTTGGAGAGATTTAAGATCAAATTTTTCATATTACGGAGTTCATATAAATTTTATTTCAATATTCATGTTGAAAGTCACACGAGTTTTCCGTGTAACTTTGTTTCCTTCACTTACAGACTTAAATAATCTTTTAAAATAGTTTTCCCATAAACCACTATTCAGGGATATACATTTAAAAAAATGTTAATTTGATATATACTTCGAGGGATTTTCTTTTACCGCGCACCGAAACATGTCGGCTAACATTTTCCCTTTTTAATACTAGTTTCATTCCATCTATTGTGATTTGGTTGAATAACTTTATCTACTGAATGTTTCAGGGAAACTTGTCATGGAAAGAAACACAAAAGCGATAGTATAAAACTCGGTGATGTTGTTAGTTTGATCTGGTGGATGTTGATAAATCCTGTAGCTCTTGCGCCGCACACTGACCTAGACAGGTGCGTATCACTCACGGAGCGCTGCACGAACGTGACTGCAAGTTGTCTCTCCTTTCAGATCACGTTTTGTCGGATTTGTTACCCGCTGACAAGAAACGGCGCTTCTCATCCATCACGAGCTAAGCCTGGCGGGCAGAGAACGCCGTATTGTTACCACAGGGAGTGGAACTTAATACATATCAGGAATGTTTAACACATTGGCGTGACAGTGATGTCACTCGGGCTTGACGGTTAACTCATTGAGATGTGTCACATTTCAGTTGTGCTCAAGAGCATAATTCATTGGAAAAATACGTGTTTCAAATAAACGTTTAATGGGATTAGTATTGCTTCATCTTGGAGAATTCGTATGGGTTTATAAATTAGTCGGACGTTTTTCTATTAGGTAATATATAAGCCATAGAACTCGAATTGTGGAGAACATATGCAAATGAAAACCCAGAGATTACTGTGTTGATTTGAAAAGCATGCTGGCGAAATCTTAGTGCAGCCCAGGGCGGTGCTACCGCACATGCAACTGGTGCGACGAATTTGCAAACAAACTAACGATCGTATCTGCAGTGAGTTGACTCGAATAAGTATGACCTATTTTTCAACAGATGATTTTCAATTGCTTTTAAAAATGACATTAAATTTAGTTTAATTACTAATATATAAGATCACACTTGGAGAATCAGGCGGCAGATATCCAAATTCGCTCCGAATGGGAAAGTAGCTAGCGCCGGCTCTGATGCAGTCAGAAGAATTCTTTTCAGCTTGCAAAGCCGATGTTTATATCTGAAAAGTGGCATGAAAGCTGACATGACACAGGGAACGCAGCTGCATTATGGGACGTTTCACATCTGCCCTCCTTAAGCACATATATTTGTTTTAGATACTTTTGCACTCGGAATTTGAAAATCCGTCTTTGTAATGTGTGAGATTTTTTAATAGAATAATCGAAGGAAATCAATGTCTGGTTCAAACTAAATGTTCACAGTAGACGAATAGTGTACGGCGAAATTTATTAGATAAAATTTGGAACCTTCCGCTTTGAAGAGGAATGGGTTTTGGTGAGGTGATCTTTGTTATTAAAATAATATTACTTTATAAGTCTGGCCATATGCTTCGCATGATAACTTATACTAAAGCTATTTCATTTGAACCCAAATCTGGAAGAGTTGGTCATAAAATACAAAATTTGTGAAAAGGTGCAGATATCTCCAAACATGTTTTACAGCTACAGTGCATGAACCTGTGAGATTGTGTTTAGGTTGTGAATTTAGGATTTGACTTCAAAAACCCGACTTCTCAAAGAGAGAGCGGTTTCGAGAATACGTGTATCTCGGGAGCGTTAGTGATTGAAAATATTGAAAATCAACGGGCGAAAGTGAAGACCGCCAAACGAACGGATCATCTTGCTCAAAAGGAGTCGCGACATTATAAAATTTCTTTTACAAAGGACAGAGTACAATGTACTTACAATGTACAAATACTCGCACAAGACATGCCTGCTGGTCTTTGTAGTCAGGTACACTAACCATTAGATCAGGTAGGGCCTAGTGCTCTGGTCGCTTTGTGTTCCCATCTAGTAAGAAGATTAGATTGGATCACAGCTACGTTGATAAATTTTGAAAAGTGGTTATTCGTTCTACAGAATCATATTCAAAATATTGGTTTTGCGTTTATCATTAGAACAGCAGTAAACTGTGCAGCAACAGTTTGGAAACCAGCACTGCTAGCGAAGGGATTATGGTTGGGGGAAGAGAACGAAAATTTTCCAACTCGGAGAACAAATTTTGCCAACTGAAAAAATAAATACATAAGTTTAATAAATTTATTTCTGTCTCTGTCAGGATATCGTTCAGTGTTGCGTGTGTGTGTGTGTGTGTGTGGGGGGGGGGTCGCAATTGCTAAATACCTCGATTTCCCCCCCATATCGCAATAATTTAACAGCAAATGCCAAATATTTACATCTCACCTAAATTTTGCCAACTCACCAAGATTTTTAAAAGTTATCATGATTTTGCAAACTCTCCAAGATTTTCCCCATGTATCTAGATTTTGCAAACTATCCAAGATTTTCCCAAGTTTCCCCAATTTTGCCTACTCTTCTTAATTTTAGAAAAACAATCCCAATTTTCACAACTCACATGTATTTTGCCAGGTGACTTCGCATTCTGTCGACTGCCCTAGATTTTTCCAAGTTGCCCCGATTTTCCTCACTCACCATATTTTTACAGAAAAAAATCTCAATATTTACATCTCGCCTCAATTTTACCAAGTCACTTGGAATTTTGCCAACTCCTCAAGATTTTGCCAAGTTGCCTCGATTTTGCCAGCTCCCTTAAGGTACGATCGAGCCGGTGTGACAAATTTATGGGCGCATTCACGCACCCCAAATTCATCGATTTACTGTAATCCTAAATTGAATGGGGCGCACCGAAAGATCTTGCACAGGGCGTTGATAGGCCTGGAGCAGGCCTTGCCAGCTTCACTATATTTTGGCAAATTGTGTCGATTTTTCCAACTCCCCTTGATTTTGCCAATTTTCCATAATTTTACAGAAAAAATGTCAATCTTTAAATCTCACCTCAATTTTACCAAGTCACTTCCGATTTTGCCAACTCTCCTAGATTTTTCCAAGTTGTGCCGATTTTGCGAACTCTCCTTAATTTCACAAAAACAATTCCAATTTTCACAACTCGTCTGTATTTTACAAAGTGGCATCAAATTTTGCCAACTGCCCTAGCTTTGCCAAGTTGCTTCGATTTTTTCAATTCCCTTTAATTTTACTAATAAAAAACAACCCAATTTTCACAACTAACCTGGATTTTATCGTCACTTCGAATTTTGTGAAGTCCGATTTACTTTCGAAAGGGGAGCTTCCCCCCCCCCATTCCCCCATAGCTACGCCTCTGCTGTTAGCCCACCTCTGTTTCAACACACTTTTTGTCATTTCTTTAAAGTGATATTCCGATTTATATTCCGAGATCAATCATAGTCGATTACAAAAAGAGTTACGTAAATGTTTGAGCCGAATGAAAATCGATTGGATGGATTGTTTTACCTCTGAGCGGCACTTTTTTGCACACCATGGGCTAAATGGCCACGCCACATGGACCCCGAAGGCTCAGAGAAGGTTGGGGGAGGGGACCCACTGGAACAGCTGTTGGGAGACAGATGGTAGTCTCCCGTCAAGGCCATCCAGCGTGTTCTTTAACGTGCACAGGGTATGGCTCTCCCGCACACGGGGCCACGGCTTAACGTCCCATCCGACGGACGGCGGCCTTTCCAAGCCCATCGGTGTCCCCTACTGACCGTGGGCAGGGCGGGGAATTTTTGCGGAGATAAATCTCAACCCTGACCCAACTGGGACTCGAACCTAGGAACTACAGATTACGAGCCTGGCGCGCTACCGACTGAGCCACCCCCGCCCCCAAAAAGTGACCGAAATAATTGGAAACGTTAAGTGCAAAATCAGTGCGTCAAATTTTCTGGCGACGCTGTATAATCTGGAATGCTTTAAGGAAAGGTGAGGGTGTGACGTTCGTTCATCTTACTCCTAGAGTGTCGAGAAATAATCTGGTTGGTGTTGGTTTTTCACCCTTTGCTTTCGCTTCTCAAGAGGCGAAAGAGCAATTCTTACCTTGGTTTCTATCTACAGTCTGATAGGTGCATAAGGTCGCGAGAATATTCTGAATTATTAAAGAGGCGTTAGAGCTTTTCTGGATGCTGTCGACCTTTCCTTCCTTTCGAGACAATGGCCTCGTTGTCATGGTAACCAACTGGATATTCTGGGCCAATCTCGGGCTACTGCATATGAAATGCACCGAATGGGTTTGTTGTGGACATTACTACGAGTGTTCATAAAGGAAATAGCAAAATTTAAAAAGGTCATTCTGAGTATATGTGTTGGTTTAATGGGAGTTGCACTTCGCCTGTGCACAAAATACACGAAAGAAATTTTTCTGCAGAAAATTGAGTCAGTTCTGGGATACACATTTTTTTTTTCATTCATAACGGGCTTTTTTTTTTATTTTGTGTTCCAAAAAATATTACTAGACTTCAGTAGCTAAGAAAATAGATTTCCTTCGCCTTGAAAGCTTTTACATCGATCAAAAGTTTTTCATTAACAGATTTCAGCTTTCGAGTTTAGGTAAAAAATATAGAAATGAAATTAGTAAATAACTTTTAGTATCAATTAAATAATCCAGTTTAGTAATTCGTTTATAGTCATAAATGTATATCTCACGAAACTGTTCGCCTTCAAGGGCGGGGGTGGCCAGTCGGTAGCGCGCCAGGCTCCTAATCTGTAGTTCCCAGGTTCGAGTCCCAGCTGGGTCAGCGTTGAGATTTATCTCCGCAAAATTCCCCGCCCTGCCCACGGTCAGTAGGGGACACCGATGGGCTTGGAAAGGCCGCCGTCCGTCAGATGGGACGTTAAGCCGTGGCCCCGTGTGCGGGAGAGCCATACCCTGTGCACGTTAAAGAACACGCTGGATGGCCTTGACGGGAGACTACCATCTGTCTCCCAACAGCTGTTCCAGTGGGTCCCCTCCCCCAACCTTCTCTGAGCCTTCGGGGTCCATGTGACCTGGCCATTTAGCCCATGGTGGGCAAAAAAGTGCCGCTCAGAGGTAAAACAACCCAACCCATGTTCGCCTTCATCATTGTTTTAGCACAGCAAGCACAGTAGGCGCCGGTTATTGTGATCACTGGTTATTAGAACCACTGCATTTTGGAATCAAATTTCAGACAAAGGATTCAAATTGCACTAAATTTTCGTCATTTATTGGAATCAGTATTTCACAAATTTTCATTTTTAAACAGGATTGGTATTTGGTAAAATATCCTTTTATATACACGCCACCATCAAAGTTTAAGAAGGAAAACGATTTCTGTAGCATTCAGTGGGTTGCTGAATGAAGGCGCATTTAAGGACCTGATACACGTGAACGTTTTCATCTCTCAGACTATCAGAAAAATCCTTTCTTAAGTGATATCAGGGAAATGGCACACAGAAGTAAATAATTAAAGAATATTCTTTCGTCATAGCCTTGAGACAATGTAGCAAATTGGGATTCCAGTGAGGTGAAATTTAATTTTTTTTTCTCTCTATATACATATTTCATAATCTTACCATCCTGCAGATGTTATTCTTACGATTTTCGCTTATTAGAATCGCCGCTTAATAGAATCAAAATATGTTTGCCCAAAGTGATCACAATAACCGGCACCATTCAAAATCTAAGCGTACTTATAAAAAAAAAAGAGCGGGGGGGAGGGCTCAGTCGGTAGCGCGCCAGGCTCGTAATCTGTAGTTCCCAGGTTCGAGTCCCAGCTGGGTCAGCGTTGAGATTTATCTCCGCAAAATTCCCCGCCCTGCCCACGGTCAGTAGGGGACACCGATGGGCTTGGAAAGGCCGCCGTCCGTCAGATGGGACGTTAAGCCGTGGCCCCGTGTGCGGGAGAGCCATACCCTGTGCACGTTAAAGAACACGCTGGATGGCCTTGACGGGAGACTACCATCTGTCTCCCAACAGCTGTTCCAGTGGGTCCCCTCCCCCAACCTTCTCTGAGCCTTCAGGGTCCATGTGACCTGGCCATTTAGCCCATGGTGTGCAAAAAAGTGCCGCTCAGAGGTAAAACAACCCAACTTATAAAAAAAAACAGGAGGGATTATGTTGAAATGGAACACAATTATTATTATATCATACGGATTACAGAACGATTGGTTTTACCATTTTTTTAAGTTTAATTCGAACATTAATCGCTGTACAGAAGGAATTTTTATACTCATTGGCTCCAGAGACGTATTCGGGGGTGGAAGACCAAGGGGTCCTCCCACGAAAATCCTGTCGTCTTGTCTACCTGCATTGATATCTCAAACTTGTCTCCCTAGGCTTTGAAATACAAAAATAGTTGTCTTTGGAAAATTTTATTTTAGCCCCATAGTATATGTCCGACATTAAAATTGATTAAAAAAACTATAAAATCTCATTCAATAGAAAATATCTTTTTAACCTTTCCTATCCGGTGGAATATTTTAGTAATTTGGAAGCATTACTCAAGTCTTATTTTCATAATCCCCTCCCTCTCTGAAACTAAATTCTTGAACCCTCCCCGAAACTAAATCCTGGGTACGTCCCTGACTTGTTCTAAGCAATGTGTTCCAATCTTATCGGAACTATCTTGAAGTTAGTATATCTCGTCAATATTTAATTTTTTTGTACTAAATGACAGTAATCACATCTTCTTTTCATATGAAGTGTAAAATTTTCAGTCTTGCAAAGACCGTGGTCCCGTTAAGCCGTGGTCCGGGAGAACCTTACCCTGTGAACGTTAAGGAACACGCTGGATGGCTTTAACGGGAGGCTACCATCCGTCTCCCAACAGTGTTCCAGTGGGTCCCCTCCTCCAACCTTCTCTGAGCCTTTGGGGTCCTTGTGACCTGGCCATTTAGCCCATTTTGTGCAAAAAAAAGTGCCGCTCAGAGGTAAAACAACCGAACTTCTTTCAGTCTTAGTATCCAGATATACAATGGCCTGTTTCAAATTGTGAACCGCAAGAAATACTCTGCAATTCATTGGCACATTTATCTATCGAATTCGTATTCCATATCCTGCCCTGAGCCCCGATCTTCGTGAACCAATCTTTTAACCCACTGTGTCAGCCTGGTTCTGATCACTGCAGAATCATTTCAGTGCCTAATAGTGATCTTTCGCTTCTGGAAGAACGCTGGCATACATTGTTTCTGCTTTGTAAATGTAATGAAATCACCAGATTTATTCTGCAAGATAGTTGAATTTAAAATGTTGCGTATTTGATATTTTTGTAACCTTTCACTAACATTTTTCTCTCAAGTATTTTGCACCGTAAAATCTCGAATTATTCCGCAGTTTCCTGCACAAGGCGTTTTATGCGTTTCAGGAGAATTAAATTTGAAGAATTTATATTCATAAGAGGTAGGTAAAGTCGGCACTTTTCATAATTTTAGTAATTTCATGAAAATTTAATCAGTTTTCACAATTTTTTGGCAATATTTTAATAGCGACTCCGTGTTTAATGATGCAAAAGATGAGCTATAGTCATCGGCTTCAAAATCTCATCACGATGGAGAAAAGATTAAACTTTTCCTAAGTTACGAAAAATAACTTTAGCAAAACTGATGAGATTAGTGTAAGCTTTATCGTCAAGCATTTGAATACTGAGCTGAAGTAATTTAAAAAAATATTCTGATGGCATCATTAAATCTTTCGTCAACAGTGTTTCCTTCAGATACAAATTCTCCCGACGCTAAAGCTAGAATTCTGACAATATTCTTATTTTTTTCATTTTCCTTACTGAATGTTTTCCGACATTTATTACATGCCATTAGTCATGTCTAGCAAAATATTTTTCCTGTTACTGAAAAAGATAATGGCCGTCTCCGTAGCTTTTAGTTTTATTAAAAATATAATAAACAGTCTCAAATACTAATTTATTTGACCGGCTCACACTTAAAATACTTTTGCAACGGGCCATCAAGGCGAAATTGTGTTTGTCAAAGCAGTTTATCACACTTATGTTAATGGCATGATGTGAACAGCTAAAGCCAAAAATATAATAAGTAAATAATTAAAAGATTTTCGATTTGTCTCAATTTTAAGAATTGTTCCGGTTGTTTTTACCTCTGAGCTGCACTTTTTTGTACACAACTGGCTAAATGACGGGTCACAAGAACCCCAAGGGCTCAGAGAAGACTTATTCTTCCACACATTGAGACCCACTGCAGTTATTAGGAGACAGATGGTAGCCTCACGTCAACGCTATCAAGCGTCTTTAGCATGAACAGGGTTTGGCTCTCCTGTTGCCACGGCTTATCATCTCATCTGACGGATGGCTGCCTTTCTAAGCCCATCGATGTCCCCTTTCTCACCAAGGGTAGGGTGGGTTTAGCGGAGATAAACCTCAACACTGGCGCAGTTGTGACTCAAACCTGGGAATTGCAGATTACGAGTCTGACGCCCTACCGACTGAGTCAAACCCCCCAGTAGGCTCGACCCCAACTCTTCATCTTTGGGAGGACGACGAACTTCAGTGCGAGTTTGGTGACACCATTTTAACCATCAAACATATTTTAATCACTTGTCCCGCTTTTAACCTTGAACTTAGATTATATTTTAACTTTCACGATTTTACGTCCGATCTCTTACACTCGGATAGTGTTTTTTTCATGACCCGCTTTTAACCCCTATTTTCGATTTTTTTACCCTTGTTTTTATACGCATTGTTTTACACTTTTCTTTCCCGTTCTATCTTTTCTATTTACATTGATTTCATCCTCTTTGTGGGTTTTTGATGTCTTTTATCTTTTTAGTTACCTCTTGTTTGAGCAATACAGCCTCTTTGCTCTTACGCCATAAAACTCGAAACAACTAAACAAAACCCAGCTGTACGAGCAATAAGATTTTCTTTGCTTGTCTTTTGAGGCGAAGGTTGGCTCAGTCAGCGTGCCAGGCTCGTAATCTGAAGTTTCCAGGTTCGAGTCCCAACTGTGCCAACATTGAGTTTTATCTTCATTAAATTTCAACCGTGCACTCTATAAGGGAGGTGACACCGATGGGCTCGGAAAGCCCACCATCCACCCTGCGGGACGGCCATACAAGAGAGCCATACCCTGTACAGGGTAAAGAACATCCAGATGGTGCTGGTTTGTGGCTCAGTCGGTAGCGCGCTAGGCTCGTAATCTGTAGTTCCCAGGTTCGAGTCCCAACTGGGTCAGCGTTGAGATTTATCTCCGCAAAATTCCCCGCCCTGCCCACAGTCAGTAGGAGACACCGATGGGCTTGGAAAGGCCGCCGTCCGTCGGATGGGACGTTAAGCCGTGACCCCGTGTGCGGGAGAGCCATACCCTGTACACGTTAAAGAACACGCTGGATGGCCTTGACGGGAGACTACATCTGTCTCCCAACAGCTGTTCCAGTGGGTCCCCTCCCCAAACCTTCTCTGAGCTTTCGGGGTCCTTGTGACCTGGCCATTTAGCCCATGGTGTGCAAAAAAGTGCCGCTCAGAGATAAAACAACCCAACCCAGCGTGTTGGTGGGAGGCTTCCATCTGTCTCCAAACGGCTGTCCAGTGGGGCCCTTCCCCAACATTCTTTGAGCCCTTAGGGTCCTTATGTCTGGCCAATTAGCTTATTCAGCATAAAAATGCCGCTCAGAGGTAAAACAACTCAACAATCTGCTCTCTTTGCTCTGGGAAAAGAAAGGCGATATTGAAAGGTTTAGAGAGGCTATCGTCCTTCGGACTGAAAGTTAATTCACAGTCAGTGTGTGTACATTAGAAAAGTTGCTCACTTTTGCATCTGGTACCCTAGTGCTCACTTTTGCATCTGGTGCCCTAGTGCTCACTTTTGCATCTGGTACCGTGCATGTCTACATTAAAAATGCGCCAAATTATCTTAATGGAATGCATTAAATTTTGAACATAAATATCTGATTAAACTTGAAATTTCAGAAATTAACTTAAATTCGTACATAAAAAAATACTACACCTTATCAATATTGATCCTTTAGAGGCCAATTTATGGCTTTATACAAATGGCAAGAAAAATGTTTCTTTTGTGTGTGTCACCCAACACTTTTGGCCAAAAATGCATACTCGGTTAAACGAAGGTATCCTAGTGCTCACTTTTGCATCTGGTACCATGCATGTCTACATTAAAAATGCGCCAAATTATCTTAATGGAAAGCTATGCTATAATATTCCTATGCACTTATCCTGTATTGATACTGTACTGTTGGGTTTTCAGTTGTGGGATCCTCGCTGCTTTCGAAGGTGTGATATTAAGAAACATATTGTGCCACTTAAATCATCAACAGACATTGCGGGAGCCACAATTATAATTGATTCGATATGTTGTATTTTTTATTCTTATTACCGAATGGTATATGGAGGTGGAGAATCCACGGAACGACGTTTAACTGCTATTTTATTGTCAAGTGGAGGTGTTGGCTTTTTTATTTAAACATTTTAGATCTAAATTAAAACTGCCAACATTATGTTTAATGCATACTTTTTTTTCATGTGCAGATGGAATAATAATGCACGTGCTTTCAAAATGTGTTCAGCATTTTATGTTATCTAGAAATAACGCTATTTTTTGATAAAGCTACACTGATGTTAACTGTTTTTATGCATATAGATTATAATGAGCACATCGTTTGAATTTACTGTTTTTGCGATTACAATGTACGCCTGATAGAAGACATGAGCTCGGGGGGGGGGGGGAGGAGAAGTCACTCTGCTGCTTTTGAGTTTCCACTTTTTTCATTCAACATACATACACTACTAATATCACTTATTAACAAACTTAACTGTCCTCATTATATAACTTTTGTTTCTCAGCGTAATTTACTGCAATGTAGAACTTTCAACGTTAGGTTAAAGCATACTTTTAGCCCTCATCAGTAAATCCAACACAGTTTCACTCCCCAAAAGGAAAAGTCTTGATTACCTGTGGGAGTAGTTATTTAACTCTCACTATGGAAATAATATAATCATGGTATGAAGAGAATAATAAAGGCGAGTTAATATGAATATGAAATGAAAAAATTATATTGCTATTGTTTACTTTTAACCAATTTCTGTATGTGTTTTAACTGATGTTGGCATGTGAAATAATTTGCTTGGCCTGTTGCTCCGTCTTTGACATAAAACTGTGTTTTCCAACTTAAGTAAACACTGCTCCTACTAGACCTCTTTATATATATTTGTCTCGGAGCGGAAACTGACACTTGCGTAGGTGGATGAGATGCGCCCTTCTCAGTCGTAACTCACCATCTGAAACTCCATCTAAGTCGCCAAACTTTCCCTGATCTCGGAAAGAGCGTGCCATTTCAGTTTAGAGTGTAAATGGCTGGATAACTGCAACACTTTGATAAAGAAGACAAAGGTAACGCGATAGCTCGAGTCGTCGTGTTTTGTTGACCCCCGGGGAGCTGTCAGAGTAAGGAAGGTAATTGGGCGTCTGCTGGGACGAGTTGAATTAATGACCTGTCGACGTGCTGGCTGTCTTGTCATTGTCACCCTGGCCCGTGTCAGCTGGCACTAAAGAGTCAGACTGTTTTTCCCATTGGTCGTTTGTTCTCCATTTAATTCGTTTCTTCATTTGTATCTTCTCCGCCTCATCTTGGCGATATTCATCGTGGATTGGTGGAGGCTAGGAGTCTCCTTTTTTGTTGCCCTTTGATGCTTTATTTTGGTCGATGATTTAATCCTGTTTCGTAAACCTATGTGAGGCAGCACAGTTTGGGTTATCCCAAAGCAAGTTCTGTAGTGTGTAGAATTGGAATTATTTTTACGAAAGATTCCATCGTTTTTATCTGTCTTCCTATTGGCTTTTCGGTCGTCATTTGTCGGTTTGTTTCACCATATTTTCCTAATTTTTGACCGATCGTAGCAAATTGTGTACCAAGTGAAAGCTTGTGATATGTAGAGTATCATAGGCTATAAAACATTTCTCTCTCATACTCTACATAAAGGGCGAAACGTGTGAACGATTATAGCATAACGAGATATGTGTCGAATGAAAGTTTGTGAGGTCGAGGATGTCATGCAAATGACAGGGCTGAACCGTAACCGATTAGAATACTTCCTGCATATATATATTTATCAGAAAAGTTCTCGTTGAATGATGTAATATATGGTTTTCTCTCTGTTTTAATTTTTTTTTTGCTTTTGTTCTGGTCATTAAATTTCTCAAAAGGGTGAAGGGTGTAACTCTCTTAACCCTACGAAAGATCGAGTCTTAGACGAGAAGGCAGACGCTGTGGTGCGTCTTTTAAATATATAACTGTATGTTGAATATCTAAAAAAGTTGCCGATCTTTTTTAACGAAAACGTTTTTTTGTTTTTACATGTTTAATTGTTTTTAAGTTTTGTTGAACTCTTTTGGTAAGTATGAAAAGAATCTGGTATTTCACCCTACTCTTCTTTAGGTATTAAAAAGCACATATTGTACAATCTAGCTTGTTGAAGTATTTTAAATGGATTGACATCTGGAATCACGAAATGGAATTTTAAGGACGTCATTTTTATTTGAAGAATATTGTATTTTATGTAAAAAAATCGTTTAAAACAATATGATTTATTTATAACGATAATTTTTGTAAAATATTTATCAATGACTCAATGCCAGTGATATAACCTTCATCCGAAAAGAAAAAATACCTTATTATATTCGAATTAACCGAAACATGGTAAAATATTTTTTAAAAAGACACACAAAATATTTCCAATGGCACACCTTTTATTTCCTATGTCACAGGTTTATAAATAGAAAATTTATGTATGATTTTAGAGTCCTGAAGAAATCTTTCCTGCTGCAATGATGTTTTATTTCAAACTGATACACAAGGCACAGTGGCACACCCCTGAAAGTTCTCTGGGGAGGAGAGAAGATGTGATATTCTTGGGGTTCCGTTTTCCGAGGTTTTCCAGCCTATGGCCTTCCTAATGTAGAAGTCTCTGTCCGGCCCGCCAAGTGAATATAGATCCATATTAATATTTTCGGGTGGTTGAAAAATGACATTCAAATTAAAGCAGCATCTTATTATTACAGAAAAACTGTAGGAAAGTTTCTGAATTCAATCCGTAGTTTATATTCTGTAATAACGTTATAAAGCAGCTATACTATTGGTTCCGATAAGTGTATCTAAAAAAAGTTGTGCTTTTACTTAAGAATCGCATATCACATAATCAGCATAGAGCATTAATGTTTTGACCCACGTGTTGCTTCCATTATCAAAAAAAATGGTTTGAATATTGTGTCCATTAATCTGGCGCTTCTACTTCTGAAATCTGACATGTCAGTACAAGTACTCTTTGTTGCTGCACAACACAGCAACCACGGCAATCCCCGGTTCCGTCTCACGACACTACCAAGTTGAATGGTAAGCCGCGACTTTCTACGTCGGGGGCAAGGCTAC
Source organism: Ryuthela nishihirai (assembly GCA_038380435.1). Lineage (NCBI taxonomy): Eukaryota > Metazoa > Arthropoda > Arachnida > Araneae > Heptathelidae > Ryuthela > Ryuthela nishihirai. The sequence continues at coordinate 66,794,881 of JAWZYU010000015.1, read as the reverse complement.
ACCATATAGATGCATCTCATCCCCGACATCCTATGGCGAGCAGTCCTATAGAAGGAAAGCTCATCCATCGGTCAAAACCTGGAATTTACTCTGTTCCCTGGTTAGCCGTGAACAAGGATATGTAGATCCAAGTTCGCTCGGCACCCTGGGTGGAGACTCTTAGTGGGACCCAGATTTTGAAAAGGGCCCTTGCCTATTAGGGGACCAATCCGTTCGGCAGGGCCGTTGAACTGCTCCACTGAGCGCCTGATTTTGAGGTCTTGGCACCGTCCAACCGGGCCACTAAACCGGTCAGCGATGCCTTCGACTTCGGTTGGTCTTGTCTCTGTCTAACCGGGGCCCATACCGGTCAGCAGAGTCACCGGGGCCGATACCGGTCAGCAGGTCAGCAGAGTCAACCTGGGCCACAAGCCCCCCACCACGACAAGGTGGTCCCCTATCGGGGGTTGTTTGGGTTGGGTTGTTTTACCTCTGAGCGGCACTTTTTTGCACACCATGGGCTAAATGGCCAGGTCACATGGACCCCGAAGGCTCAGAGAAGGTTGGGGGAGGGGACCCACTGGAACAGCTGTTGGGAGACAGATGGTAGCCTCCCGTCAAGGCCATCCAGCGTGTTCTTTAACGAGCACAGGGTATGTCTCTCCCGCACACGGGGCCACGGCTTAACGTCCCATCCGACGGACGGCGGCCTTTCCAAGCCCATCGGTGTCCCCTACTGACCGTGGGCAGGGCGGGGAATTTTGCGGAGATAAATCTCAACGCTGACCCAGCTGGGACTCGAACCTGGGAACTACAGATTACGAGCCTGGCGCGCTACCGACTGAGCCCCCCCGCCCCCGCCCCCCCCTATCGGGGGGAGGGACATGTCAGTACAATGAACTGAACGCTTTTGATATAGGAATACTTATTATTCAGACTTTCATGAGAATATATTTATCTCCAGAATTTACTCGCGCTCGGACATGTCTTTTTTTTTTATGAACCTTGGAAAACTAGAGTAATTCAGATTCCTTAGTTTTAATTTATGGTGGAATTATATATATAAGAGCCGTCCCGTGGCCGAGTGGTTAGCACGCTTGGCTACTGATCTAAGGGACCTGGGTTCGAGCCCCGGATTTTGGCATGGATGTGTGTGTCGTTTTTCTGCTGAGGTCCTGCCATCCTCTCAGATCTCCTACTATGGCATATAAACTGACAGGCTCCTGTCAGACCTCTGTGGCAAGCAGCTGCTTGAGGGGGGTATTTATTATTTATTTATTATATATATAATTGATAATATGAATAATAATAATAATATAATGATAATATGATAATGTGAATAATAATTGCGAAATTATACATAGTGTAATATTGGCTGGTGTTATGAGAATTTAGAAAAATAACTGGCGCCCAACTAGCCAATCTGTTTAAATATGCAAGTAGTATTAAGCATCTAACAATTGAGGCATTTTATACCAAAGAAATTGTTATATAATATATATCAAGATATTTCATGTTTGCTTGAATTTTGAGTCGCCTGCTGCTAACATCCTCAACTTGTATTTCTACATAAATTAGTAAGCATAGGAATTTGTAAATTGAATATTTCGAAATGAATGTCCTGGCAGCAGTTCTTAACTTCGATCAACAACGCCCACCAGTGAAAGAGTTTGGCGGTGCCAGTTGGCTTACCCTACAACCCAAGCTTTGGAACCACCCACAGACCTCCGCTTCTCAGATTCCTTGTAAACAGCTACGACAAAAAACTCGTAAAGAGACGAGTTTTAAGTTACATGTACGAGGGTTGTGGTGAAATATTTTTCTTTTGCTGTTGCGCAGCAGGATCTAGTCATCATTATTAACCTAGCTATTATTGTTGCATGTCTTAGAGACTTGCCTTCATTTTGTTCCGAATGGGGTGAAAGGATATGGGCTCGAATCCAGTGCAAAGTATTCATCTTTGAGTGCTTTCTCTTTCTTCTCCTTTCCCCTAAAAAAAAAATGCCGATTTAACTGTCAAGTTCTCTCTAGATTTCTCTTAATAGCTCATTGATAATTGCGTAATATGTTTTCGTAGCAACAGATGAAGCAATGGGCAACTGTAAGTTTCCTCGGCGTATGCTGTCTCCAAAGCAACGGAGCACCGGCCTTCTGTGCCCGAGGCGACAAATCGATATAATTGCCACTGAGGCACTCTAAATTTCATTTTCCGCCATTCTGCACGGAGGCTTTGGCAACTTGGGTTTGAGGAAGAAACGAGAGGTGATCAGGTGATCCTGTTAAGCTCCGGTCCAATCTCTTTCATCCACTGATTAATGTTCCAGCGAATCATTCGTCGGAATGGATTTAATACCCCTCGTTCCCTTGTTACATCCTTTATTCTGTTGACAGATCGTCTCTAATACAGAGATGTATGCTTGTCGTTTACACAAACGCTAATCAGACTTCTTAATCAGTGATTGCGAATGTCAGTTACAGCTTGATGGCGTCACTCACGATTGCAACATTAGCTTTATGTAAAGCAGCCCCCCCCCCTCATTCGACGAAGCGATGTTTACGTTAAGTTACTGAAAGATGTAATGATTGGTTTTAAATTACATTTGGTGTCGAAGTTAAACCGCAAAATGTTATCGCTGTTTTCATTTTCATGAAACTGAGATGGGAATTTTAATTTTTCCTTTACCTTCTCGGTTAATCAAGGATTGCGTTGTTTTACCTCTGAAGGGCATTTTTTTGCACAGAATGGGCTAAATGGCCAGGTCACAAGGACCCCGAAAACTCAGAGAAGGTTGGGGGAAGGAACCCACTGGAACAGCTGTTGAGAGACAGGATGGCAGCCTCCCGTCAAGTCTTTAACGCGCACGGGTTTGGCTCTCTCACACACAGAGCCACGGCTTAACGTCCCATCCGATGGACGACGGCCTTTCCAAGCCCATCGGTGTCCCCTACTGACGGTGGGCAGGGCCGGGAGTCGTGCGGAGGGAAATCTCAACGCTGGCCCAGCTGGGACTCGACCCTGGACAGTTAAACACGAAATTGACAACTGGTAGCACCTCATGCCTCGACCTCATACGTCGAGGTTTGGACTCCATATGTGCCAGTGATGAGACTTTCTCCAGTCCCTCGAGTATGCTCGCGATGAAAAAAGGAGCAACGCTGGGCTCTGAAAGATTCCTGTCGAAAGTGATGATAAAGGTATGGCCATAATGAAAGCAGTTTGGCTTTATTAAAATTTCGAAACTTTCTGACGTCTTAAAACAGAAACCATTACATCAAACTGGAGCTCATGCCTTAACCGGCTACATCCGTCGCAGTTTGTTGTGACACCACTTCCGTTTTTGTTTTAAAGCACCAGAAATTTTTGAAATATTATTAACGCTAAACCTCTTTCTGTGTAGTGTTTCTTAAATCTTATCTCGAATAGAAGAGCGATACGCTCTGTATATTAAAGAACATGCTGAATAACTTTAACTCTGGCTTCTAATAGCTATTTGGTGAACTTCTCAATTCCAGCTCTGATCTTTTAGACTTTTGTTACTTCGACAAACAAGTCGCATTTTTCTTAGTGTAAAATCTGAATGTAAATACTCATCATCATCATCCAACCATGGGCTACGGAGGTCCAACCAGACCGTGCAATTTAGTTTTCCAAGCAAGTCTGTCCTGAACTAAATCTACTGCATCTGGCCACTGCACACCAATTCTAACAAGGTCATGTTTGACATTGTCTGCCCACCGCATCCTGGGTCTCCCCTTCTTTCTTAGGCCTTTAGGTACACTGTTCGTAACCCTATTCGCCAATCTATAATTATTCATACGGGCAACGTGGCCAAACCAACGGAGTCTCTCTCCGCACAATATGCTGCTTAAAGGAGGTTGCAAACTCCTTTGCCTAACCTCATCATTAGTTACAAAGTTGAACCACCTAATGCCCAAGATGCTGCGTAAGCATCTGGAATCAAAAGCATCTACTTTCCTCTTATCTTGTTTACAAAGTGTCCACGTTTCACTACCATAACTAACCCTAGAAAGAACCAAACTATTATACAGTCTAATTTTAGTCTTTAGGTGTATACGCCTATTTCTCCACACTCTCCATAGATTCTTAAAAGTCCCGGCAGCAATCCCTATTCGTCTGTTAATCTCATGCCGCACATCATCGTTATCTTATACATATCTCCCAAGGTAAATAAAGTGTGACAGCTGCTCAAGACTGCAACCATTCAGATTAACTGAATCACAGCCTGCCTGACCAATTTTCATCACTTTAGTTTTCTCTCTGTTTATAATCAAACCTACTCTACTACCAGTTTCATCAACAGCTCGAATGAAAGAGTTCATCTCATCAACATCTTTTGCCAAAAGGGTTAAATCATCAGCATAATCTAAATCAGAAATTTTCGTATCTCCAGTCCATTTAAGGCCAAAATGTTTTTCTTGAAGTGAATTTCGCATAACATAATCAATAACCAAGCTAAAGAGAAAAGGAGACAAAATGCACTCTTGTCGAACACCAGAAGTAATGCTAAACCAATTGCTACAAACCTTACCAACTCTCACACACGACTCAGTGTTATTATAGAGAGCTTTCATAATGTTAACTAACTTGTCTGGTATACCATATGATCTCACAATCAACCACAAATTATGACGATCAACAGAATCGAAAGCCTTTTTGAAATCAACAAAGCTATCAACCAAAGGTTTCTGAAACTCTAAACATTTCTCAAGAATCTGCCTGAGTGAAAATATCTGATCCACACATCCCCTACCACTTCTGAATCCACATTGCTCATCACGCAATTGACGGTCAACCAGATTCTGAATTCTATTGAGCACAATCATGGAAAGAACTTTACCTGGAACAGAGAGTAGCTTTGATACCTCTATAGTTATCACAAGAACTGCGATCACCATTTTTGAAAATAGGGATAACAATAGCTCTGGTAAAATCCTTAGAAACCATGCCTTTATCATAAAAGATATTCAGAATTTCAGTCATCCAAGTGGTAACCGAAACATTCCCAGCTCTAACCATTTCAGTAGTAATTTCATATATCCCTGGGTATTTATGAAGTTTAAGTTTAGAAACAGCCAAAATAACTTCAGACTGTGTTATAGGGCCAACATTAAAGCCAGTAATGCATCTATCATCATTGCAAACAATGGGAGTAGAACTAACCACATTGTTTAGAACATCACTGAAATGCTCAGCCCACCTAGTCATGACAGAATCCTCCCCTTCTATAACCTTACTTTGTTTATCCTTCAATCCCTGTACACCTGTTCGTTTTCTACCACACGAAACATTAACTATCTGATACAGCTCTCTGCTGTTGTGCTGTCTAACTGCTTCCTCGGCTTTGTCCGCCAAGCTATCAAGCCAAAGATTCTTATCAGCAGCTAACTGATCTTTTACACGTTTATTAAGTTCTCTAGTGCTTTCTATTAGGACTAGTAGGTATTGATTAAGGACATTCATGCAGTTCTTTCTTTCTGAAATAAGCTCAAGTGCCTTATCATTCAGATAATTCTGCCTCCTCTGCTCATTTTTTCGTAAAAGAGTACTGTTAGTGTCCAAAAAAGCCTGTTTAAAATGATCCCATTCTTCCTCAACTTCAGTAGTAAGCATACCATGTCTGTCATAATGATTAAGTAACTTATCATGGTAAGCTTTGTCTATAACCGAGTCTTTCAGAGCTTCAGTATTAAAAGTAAATTTTTTAACCCTAGCAGAACACTTTTTAAGTTTAAGTTGCAAGACACTTTTAACAAGGTAATGGTCAGATCCAATTTCAGCTCCCCTATATGCCCTGGTATTCCTAATAGAACTAGCCCATTTGCTATTAATTAATATGTAATCAATCATATTGTTATGCAGCCCATCAGGTGAAACCCATGTGTACTTACGTATGTCGCGGTGTTTGTAATAAGTGTTAGTTATTCTGAATCCATTGAGTTTACTTACCTGTAGGAGACGTTGCCCTTTGCCATTGCAGCTACCAATACCAAAAGGGCCTATTACTCCTGCCCAAAGGTCAGAATCAGTACCAACTTTGGCATTGAAGTCACCAAGAACAAGGGTAATATCTCCTTTCTTGACAGAATTCAAAATATCCTGAAGTTGTTCATAAAACCTATCTTTCTCATCCTCATCGGCATCCTCAGTGGGGGCATAACAGCAGATAACATTCAAGTCTTTAACGCTTGTCTGAAATTTTGTTGTAAGAAACCTTTCATTAATGCACTCATATCCTAGAAGAGCATCACTAGCGTGGTCTGCTGAGAAGCAGACCCACGCCTTGGTGATGCTTTCTATCCTCTCTCCCTGTAAAGAGAAATTTAAAGTTATTTTTAAGTATCTCACCTTTACCTGTCCATCTGGTCTCTTAGAAGCCAAGAATATCTAAATTATAACTGTGGAATTCTTGTGTGAGGACATCAAGAGAAAAAGCTCTGTGCATAGTCCTCACGTTCCAACTCCTTATGGGGGCCGGTAGCGCGCCAGGCTCGTGAGTCTGCAGTTCCCAGGTTCGAGTCCCAGCTGGGTAAGCGTTGAGATTTACCTCCGCAAAACTTTTTATTTTTACGACATCGATCATCCAGCAGCCGATTTCACTCATCATTCACGTTTCCATGTTTTAGGGCATAATACAACCAATTATAATAATATGATTCTCAACAGACGCCAGCTGGGTCAGTGTTGAGATTTATCTCCGCAAAACTCCCCGCCCTGCCCGCGGTCAGTAGGGGACACCGATGGGCTTGGAAAGACCGCCGTCCGTCGAATGGGACGTTAAGCCGTGGCTCCGTGTACGGGAGAGCCATACCCTGTGCACGTTAAAGAACACGATGGATGGCCTTGACGGGAGGCTACCATCTGTCTCCCAACAGCTGTTCCAGTGGGTCCCCTCCCCCAACCTTCTCTGAGCCTTCGGGGTCTATGTGACCTAGCTATTTAACCCATGGTGTGCAAAAAAGTGCCGCTCAGAGGTAAAACAACCCAACCCAATCCAACTTCAGGTGTATACATTTACATTATGCTGGAAGAAATAAAGGGAAGATATTGTAGTGTTGCTGCACAACCGATGACTACAGACTTTTGACTTAATACCTTTTATTAGCATTTTGTGTATTTCGTTCATTTGCATTTTCTTCTTTTCTCTGGATTGTTGACTAAATTATGTGGCTGTTGAACAACTGAAATCCTTTTTTTTAACTATTCAAACTGACGTATGTTCCCCAATTGTTTCCAGAAAAATTTTGATCAACTGATAGGAAAATTAAACTGCATGTACTGCAGTTTTTTTACTCCGTTAACCATGCTTTTACCAAAAAGTGAAAATATGTATAACCAGTATAGTGCAATGGACTTCGAGTTCGATTTACAGTGTAGATCCTCTCCCTGAATATTCTCCAACCTTTATAAAGTTTATTTATGAGCATTAATAATATCACATGTTGCATATTGCTATCATATGTTGCATGTAGGTAACATTGATGTTATTGGAACAGTTTTATGCAGAAGTTATAAACTTTTAGGAGCGCGAATGAACTTGGTTCAAAATATATTCCCTTAAGTAGCCGAAAAAATAAGGTCTCATTCGTCAAGCGTGTCACTTCATCGGAGCAGAAGCAAACCCCGAAGCAGATGAAGTCGACTCGTAACGCAGGATGATGACCTGCCTAAGCAGAATGAGCGAAGCGTGGAGCATTCGCCAGCTGTTTATATTCTTACCCATCATCTCGGCTGCCCTGCGGGTGGAAGTCCTAATTAGACGGCAAGCAGCGATGGCGGAGAAAATGGGCTCTTCAATGTGGGGGCATTCAGGAAGAATCTCCGCATCTTTCTGCCTCGAGCTCTGGCGCATTCAAAACTTCCGTCTTATCCACCGCTTTTGATTTCTCTTACAACAGAGCACTAATTTTTTGGTAATTGCTTAAATTATTCACCATGTCGTTCTTTATGTCTCTGCATGGCTCGTTTTTTTTCGAAGAGCTTGTTCGTTAATATTCACAACATTCCGAGCCTTGGGCGCACTGCAGAGATATTTGTTGAAGAATGTTTTGGCGCATTTTTTAAATATTAAGCTTGCTGAATATTTGGCTCAAAGGGACATGTCCTGAGGTACTAGTGATAGTTAATAAGTGGAAGGTCTTAGAATTTTATGTGACTCGTCATTCGTATTTTTATTTTTATTTTAAATATTGGAAATATTTATTTTTATGTCATTGAGTCTAAAAGGAGACATTTTTAGGAACGAATTGTAATAGGTTGGATATATAAAAAAAAATGCAGAATAGTTCGATTTAGTAGAATTTAAATAGTTCACTTTCTGTTTAGAAATATTTCTTTTCCTCTTAGTAGAGGTAAAAGCTAAACTTGACCAGGAGTGGTCCCAGGAACCATAGGGGGAAGTGGAGGGAGTATCTCTCGAAAAACAGAACTCATTGGAACTTTCCAATGACTTACTGACTCCTCTTAGTCTTTCAGTGGCGACTGCTTCTGACTAACATAATAATAACTAAGACAAAAAATGTGAGAGGGTAAGAGATGGAACAAGAAAATATGCACACAAAATGTGTCAGAAATATATGTACATTTATCCGCAAGCACACCTTTTTTGGCACGTAACTCGTTACTTTCGCCCTCACGTCGGAAGATATTAGTCGAACAATCGTTTACACCTCTCACCTTTTTTCTGTGGGGCGAAAATGCAGGGGATTAACTTTTTGTAGCCTGTGGTATTCCCATTGTAATAAGCTTTCATTTGAAACAGAACTATAGTAGAAAATTGTTTGCATATTTTTCCATTTGTATGGAAAAATGTCTGCAAATGGTAGCTAGGAATAAACTGGAAGGAGAGCTGTGTACCAATCCCCAGTGAAGATGCACAGAACCGTACAGGACTAGCACTTAATGTCCGACTCTGCCTTCTCGGGGTGCAAAACTTTAGTTCCTTTCAAAAGAGATATTCTCTTTTGGAAGGGAACGGAAGGGAGGGTTGCGAGATCAGTGTGGCATACTGATCTGGTCATCGATGACCACTTTTTTTTTCAACCCTGCTGAGGAGTGGTCATCTTCACAGGGTCCTGGTGCTGACCATTTATACCTACTAGACTGGTTTATGGATTTGAGCATCATTATGGATCCTGGACTTGCTGCACTGATGGGCCTCTGTTGTGTGAGAATCATATTTTTTCAATTCCTTCATGCCGCTGCTTAATACTACTGAAAGCCAATCTATATGGGAAAGAAATTCGAAGTAGTAATATTCTAAACTAGTGCTGTCCAACTTCTCTAAGACTGCGGGCCATTTTTTCCTTTGGTAATATTTCGCGGTCCGAAAAAAAGAATAGGATAAGATAGGTAATTGAAAAGCCAGTTCATGTAACCTCAAAAAATTATTTTATTTATACGAAAAATAATAAGCAATAATAAACGTTAAAAACCTCAAAAAATTATTTTATTTATACAAAAAATATAAACGTCAAAAAACAAAAAAATATTTATGCGAAAAATAATAAGTAATAATAAATATCAAAAACACCAAAAAATTATTTATATGAAAAATAATTGTAATAATTAATAATATTGTCAAAAACACCAAAAAATTATTTTTACGAAAAATAATAAGTAATAATAAACCAATATAATCAGTGTCTGCTGGTGACCGAGAGTAGGGCGGGAAATTTCTCCACCCCCACTCCTAGTTGGAAAGAGGAGAAATATTTTAGAAAATAATTACTTTGCTTCTTTTACCTGTTTTCACTCAACAGTTTTATTTGTTTCGATTGGAAAGACAAAGGAAAAAGCAATAATGTGACCACCCCTGTAAGTTTTCCGAGATTCCTCTGTGTGACCTACCATCCTTCAAATTTTCCACATTTCTATCTCGGCCTTTCTGCTAACCCGTTAACGTTTATGTGGTCAGTAGTTGAATCATGGGTTTCCACTCCTAGTTTTAGTCAGTTAGAAGTAACAAAGTTTTTCTTTTCCAGGTTCGGTAACAAGTTATTGGCCAAACGTACAGTGTTTATCTATGCTAAATTTTGTGGCTAGTTTAAAAAAAAAAACTTCTTGCGAAAATAAGCGGAATAATTTTTATGTTCATAGGACGAATATTAATTTTATATAAAAAGAAATCTTATTTTTAAAACAATAATTTTATATTACATACGGCTATTCATAAAATTACGGAGCTCAACATCTGTTCGTGAAATCCGAATTCTACCTTTGACGTAGGGGGTATAGATTTTTTGCGTGGAATCCCACACCACATATGGCGACGCACACCATTTGCATATCTCAATGGACTGCAGCCATCACCTTAGACGCATCACTACACATCTTTCTCGTGCTCTGGAAGCGAAAACGGAGTGCAAGAAGGAGTCTTGAGAGAGTGGTGTGCTGCACACGTGATCTGGAAGAAAGCGCTTTTCATCATTCATATGGGAACGGCCACATAGAAAACGGTTTAAGTGATTTGGCGTTATGTGCAATTCCAAACTCTCTGGGGCTTACAACTTTTACCAACAACGGAGATGGCCTCAGAGCAAACTGGTTAGTGTGCAGCTGATTATTACACACGCTCCGGTTTGTTAGGAGGTCATATCAGTTGTTGCTACTGGATTGTTCAAAGATGGCAAACATTTAGAAACGTTCACAACGCTACAGCACTCAGACTGCTTTCTGTGTGGCCGCCCTCTACGTGAATGCTAGCAATTTCGACTAGAGGGTCTTTAAAAGAACTCGGGAAGACGACGTTGCCTTCTTCTGACTGGAATACGTGAGGAGGGAGAAACGAGTTCTTTCGCTGTGGAGGAGGACTTGAATAGCAAAATGCCTGCAGTGTGTTTCCACGTTGGTCTTCATTTTTTATTATTAGTTTACTTCTTTGTAGGTCTGTTTTTTTACCATGCCCCACGTGAATGACATTGTTCTTTTGGATTAATGTTTGCACGTTTTGCCCTCGTTCAAATGCCCTAAATCTCAGGATTTAGCTGTCCATTTAGCTTTTATGCAGGAACTAGAAGAACACAGATATCGCCCCTCACGAAAATGGGATGCTCGCTTTCAAAGTGGATGAAGATTTTCATTTTCTGACTTTAGCACCCTCTAACAGTGGTAATTCGAACGAACGATTTATTCGGAAAATGCAAATGGTAAAATTTTATTAGTACGTAAAAAACAGGAAAAAGAATTTTTCATTTATCTCTTAAAACAAAAAAGTTGCTCCTTCTCGACACGCACAGCCGGAGCTAAGGAGACAAATAGTTGCTCTCAGTGCAAACCTCTTCACCATCACCCTTCACCACCAAAATTTCCAGCATTAAAAGATCGTTTGCAATATTCGTTTCAACGTTTTGCCGTTTTCAAAATTTTCCAACGTTTGAAGAAGCTTTTAAAACTTTTGGCAGATTCGGAAATTATGATTTCTAATATTTAACACGTGTTCAATGCAAAAATCGTTTTTATCTATAAAAACAAAAAATGTCGAATGTTTACGGACGGTGAATAGATGACAAAGTGGAAACAAAAGCTCGATTTTCGAAAACAATCTAAAAAACCGCAGTTAAATGGAATTAAGTTAAACTCTATTTGAATAAGAATGGTTATTTTGGCTTTTCTACATGAGTACAAAAATTGAGTTTTATACTGCTTTAATGAATTCTGTGCTTTGTATATACAAAGGATTACATCTGTATAGAGGCGTCCGAGAAGTCTGGACTCGTATGGAATAAAGTTACCTTGAATTAATTAATCGAATTAGATGTCATGAACAGCACAAATATTAATTATTTTCCGAATAATTAATATTTGCTCCGATTTTATTAATATATTTCGGTAATTTTTTTCTCTTCAGTCTTTTGCTTAATGTAATAGTTAAAAGGAAAACTTAAACATTGATCCCATAGAGCAGTGGTTCTCAACCTTTTATGCTTCACGTACGCCCTGGAAAGTGTATGTAATTGGCGTACCCCTTGTATAGATATATAAATCTATAGTTATAGTATAACAATGGGAATAAAATAAAACATATATATCAGTGGTTCTCGACCTTTTATGCTTCACGTATCCCCTGGAAATGTGTATGTAACTGGCATACCCCTTGTATAGATAGATAAAACTATAGTTTTAGTATAACAATGGGAATAAAATAAAACATATGTATCAGTGGTTCTCAACCTTTTATGCTTCACGTACCCCCCTGGAAATGTGTATGTAACTGGCGTACCCATTGTATAGATAGATAAATCTATAGTTATAGTATAACAATGGGAATAAAATAAAACATATGTATCAGTGGTTCTCAACCTTTTATGCTTCACGTATCCCCTGGAAATGTGTATGTAACTGGCATACCCCTTGTATAGATAGATAAAACTATAGTTATAGTATAACAATGGGAATAAAATAAAACATATGTATCCGTGGTTCTCAACATTTTATGCTTCACGTATCCCCTGGAAATGTGTATGTAACTGGCATACCCCTTGTATAGATAGATAAAACTATAGTTATATAGTATAACAATGGGAATAAAATAAAACATATATATCAGTGGTTCTCAACCTTTTATGCTTCACGTACCCCCCTGGAAATGTGTATGTAACTGGCGTACCCCTTGTATAGATAGATAAAACTATAGTTATAGTATAACAATGGGAATAAAATAAAACATATCTATCAGTGGTTCTCAACCTTTTATGCTTCACGTATCCCCTGGAAATGTGTATGTAACTGGCATACCCCTTGTATAGATAGATAAAACTATAGTTATAGTATAACAATGGGAATAAAATAAAACATATGTATCAGTGGTTCTCAACCTTTTATGCTTCACGTATCCCCTGGAAATGTGTATGTAACTGGCGTACCCCTTGTATAGATAGATAAAACTATAGTTACAGTATAACAATGGGAATAAAATAAAACATATATATATATATCAGTGGTTCTCAACCTTTTATGCTTCACGTATCCCCTGGAAATGTGTATGTAACTGGCATACCCCTTGTATAGATAGATAAAACTATAGTTATAGTATGACAATGGGAATAAAATAAAACATATGTATCAGTGGTTCTGAACCTTTAATGCTTCACGTATCCCCTGGAAATGTGTATGTAACTGTCGTACCCCTTGTATAGATAGATAAAACTATAGTTATAGTATAACAATGGGAATAAAATAAAACATATATATATATATCAGTGGTTCTCAACCTTTTATGCTTCACGTATCCCCTGGAAATGTGTATGTAAGTGGGGTACCCCTTATATAGATAGATAAAACTATAGTTATAGTATAACAATGGGAATAAAATAAAACATATGTATCAGTGGTTCTCAACCTTTTATGCTTCACGTATCCCCTGGAAATGTGTATGTAACTGGCGTACCACTTATATAGATAGATAAAACTATAGTTATAGTATAACAATGGGAATAAAATAAAACATATAGATCAGTGGTTCTCAAACTTTTATGCTTCACGTACCCCCCTGGAAATGTGTATGTAACTGGCGTATCCCTTATATAGATAGATAAAACTATAGTTATAGTATAACAATGGGAATAAAATAAAACATATATATCAGTGGTTCTCAACCTTTTATGCTTCACGTATCCCCTGGAAATGTGTATGTAACTGGCGTACCCCTTGTATAGATAGATAAAACTATAGTTATAGTATAACAATGGGAATAAAATAAAACATATGTATCAGTGGTTCTCAACCTTTTATGCTTCACGTATCCCCTGGAAATGTGTATGTAACTGGCATACCCCTTGTATAGATAGATAAATCTATAGTTATAGTATAACAATGGGAATGAAATAAAACATATATATTAGTGGTTCTCAACCTTTTATGCTTCACGTACCCCTTGGGAATGTGTATGTAACTGGCGTACTCTTTGGGAATGTGTATGTAACTGGCGTACCCCTTGTATAGATAGATAAATCTATAGTTATAGTATAATAATGGGAATAAAATAAAACATATATATCAGTGGTTCTCAACCTTTTATGCTTCATGTATCCCCTGGAAATGTGTATGTAACTGGCGTACCCCTTGTATAGATAGATAAAATAGATAAATCTATAGTTATAGTATAACAATGGTTATTTTTACTTTGTTAATAGATCCAGCGAATTTTGAGCTCTCACGGCGTACCCCAAAAAATTGTACCGCGTATCCCACGTTGAGAATTCCTACCATAGAGCATTATTAAACTCTGCGATTATGGTTATAAACCGTGAAAAATTTTACTGCGTATCCCACGTTGAGAATTCCTACCATAGAGTATTATTAAACTCTGCGATTATGGTTATAAACCGTGAAAAAGTTTACCGCGTATCCCACGTTGAGAATTCCTACCATAGAGCATTATTAAACTCTGCGAATATAGTTATAAACCGTGAAAAATTTTACCGCGTATCCACGTTGAGAATTCCTACCATAGAGCATTATTAAACTCTGCGATTATGGTTATAAACCACAGGGAGATATCGGTCGTTTATATACGACCGATATCTCCCTGTGGCTTTTTCCGGAAACATGTAACAACATCAGTTCCACCATCTCCTGATTGGTATATCGAGCCATCAAGCGTTTTCTTTACACAACTCTACAACATCGACATTGGAAATGCATTTGACTACAAGAGTAATGAATTACAAAAGACTTTTGTTGACTAAGTTGTATTTTCCCCATAGGTTAGTAATTCTTGTACATCCTTTGGTGAGTGTTCTTATATTGCAGAGCATATTTTTAGGCTATTTTTTTTACACCGAAGCCTGATAATGAGAATCTTCGCAATGACTAGAACGTTACTTTTTTTCGACTTCTTTTATTAAAAGTTTCATCTCCCATATTTTGTGTGCAATGTGGTAAAGAAATTGTGATAACAGATTTAATACGTTGGTGTTATGACTGTTATTTTCATTATCTCTTGCTTATGAAGCGTTATTTAATTATGTACACGGTCACATTACAAAATCTTAGGCTGTGCAAACAGAACACAAGAACCCTTATTCCCGGGGGCTTATTAAGGTAAAGAGTGGATCAGTTGGTTAATCTGGTAGAGAGAACTTTCAGAATGAAATATGGAACAGGACTATTCTTTATTTTAAAATAAGCAGTTGCGCAAAATAAACTCCATTTATTTAAAAATAAGCAGTGTGCGCGTTTGCGTGTTGGGAAGCTTCAAACGAAATTTTGCGAGCTGTGTCCGTTATTCTTTCATAAGCATGGCTCTCCATGTAGCATAGCAGAAGCCAAAACTTTATAATGTTGACTTGTTTTGGCGAATACGTGGTTTATTTTTGCAAAAACAATTTCTTTTTTTGAGATATACTTGTACTAAAATGTATCTCTCCCTCTCTTTGTTATTTATAAAACTTTCTGTTACCAAAATTGGTAATTTTTTTGTATTCACAGCTATCATAAGGTTTATTTGAAGCCGCTATATTTACTATATTTATTTATACACCTAACAACCATGGTAATGTTAAGGGCCAGGCCCTTCTACACCAGCTTCATTTAAAAACAATACAAAAAGTATAAAGAAAAACAAGATAATATTTTAAATATTATACATATTAAATATATAAATTGTCATTATTAAATGAAGTGTCATAGTTATAAAGTTTAATAGTTTTATGTTTAATAGTTTATTAGTTTAATAGTAAAATAGTTTAAGGTTTGAAAGTAAAGATCTGAGTAATAATGATATACGTATTTAATACGTGCATACATATTACACGTATTCACTATCAAAATCAGACTTTGAAGAACAAATTTCCGTTACAGAACAGTTACAGAATGTTAAAGTAAAAAGATTGAATTTAATAAGTGTAACCATAGTAACTGAAATCTGATTGGCCGATCTTTCGCATTGTTGCAGAAGAAATTCGGTTATATATCCTGTTAAACAATGATGTCGGTGGTGAAGGACTATGGTTTGGAGGGGGGGGGATCGAAAAATTCCCAACTCGAAAATCAAATTTTGCCAACTGAGAAAATAATGTCTCTGTCAGGTTAGTACCTAGATTTTCGCTCCGTGGGGAGATGGGACAATTTTCACAATTCTCCTGCATTTTGCCATGCAACTTCCAATTTTGTCAACTAGCCATAATTTCACAGAAATAATCCTAATATTTACATCTCTCCTGAATTGTAGCAATCAGTGTGAATTTTCTCAAATCCCTTTGACTTGGCCAACTCTTCTTAATTTCACAAAACTAATCCTAATTTTCACAACTCTCCTGTATTTTACCAAGTGAATTCGAATTTTGCCAACTACCCTAGATTTTGTCAAGAGTTCTCAATTTTGCCAACTCGCCACAATTTTACAGAAAAACATTTCAATTTTTACATCTTACCTGATTTTTCCAAAGTCACTCTGAAATTTGCCAACTCCCCAAGATTTGCCAACTCTACTAGATTTTGCGAAGTTACCTCGATTTTCCCAACACGCCATAATTTTGCAGAAAAAATATTCCAATTTTTACATCTGACCTGAATTTTGCGAACTTCCCACGATTTTTCCAAGTCACTCCGAATTTTGCCAATTCTCCAAGATTTTCCCATGTCACTCCGAATTTTTCAAACTCCCCAAGATTTTGTCAAGTTTCCTCAATTTTGCTAACTCGCCATAATTTTACAGGAAAAAAACCCAATTTTTACATCTCACTTGATTTTTGCAGTCACTCAGAATTTTGCCAACTCCCCAAGATTTCCCAACTCTCCTAGGTTTTGCCAACTCACCTGTATTTTACTAAGTAGCTTCGAATTTTGCCAACTGCTATAGAGTTGCCGTCTCCATTTTCCCAACTCTCCTAGATTTGCCAAGTTGCCTCGATTTTGACAACTACCCTAGATTTTGATAACTCCTCTAATTTTACAAAAAAAATTACAAATTTTCGCAACTCACCTAGATTTTACGAAGTCGCTTCGAATTTTGCCAATTCCGAGTTACTTTGGGGGGGGGGAGCCTCCCCCCATCTCCCCATAGCTACGCCCCTGGTCGCGAGCAGGAAGTTAATAAGAAAATTGTAGCCTGCATTTCTGACGTCAACTACTGGAAAATTCAATATTTCTTGTAAAGTAAACTGATTTATTCCTAGTTGAGATAATTGCTGAAAATAAATTTTACGTTCTTTGTCATAATGTGAATCGTTTAATAAAACATGTGAAATAGTTTCTTCACAGTTACAGAAAGTGCATTTTTTGCTATCTGATTTTTGTATCTTGTATAAGTAGCTGTTTAACTTTGCAGTACCAGTTCTAAATCTTAATATTTTTCAAAAATACTTTCTAGACATTTTAATTTTTAGCAATGAACATATATTTTCATCAAGTTGATATCTGTAATGATATTTAGCAGAACCAAAGTTCTGAATAATAATGGTATATTTAATATGTGCATACATACATATTATACGTATTCACTATCAAAGTCAGAATGGCTGATATCCACTGAATTTTAATAATTTTTCATTTTTTTTTATATAAATCATTACATAAATGTAATATATTACAGATTGAACTAGGATATTTATTTTCCAAAATATTTCTATCGAATATAAAGCAGATCTGCAATCTGTCAGAGTAACAGATTTATTTAAAATATACTGCTCTTGTATCCAAAGTAAAGAAGAATAAATTGCAAAGAGTTCTGCTTGTATAATAGTACATCCTTTTATAAATTTAAATGCTTTATAAATGTTTAATTTAGGTATGTAGAAAGCTGCTGTGGCAGTGTATGTGTCAGGGAAAGAAAGCTCCATCTGTATAAATAGCCATAAAAACTTGATAGGAATGGTGAATATATGAATCACTTAAAGTTTTCAAAATAAATATATCAGGATATTTTTTGTGAATATGTGAAGAACTGCTCCCATTGTTTTTAATGAGAACAGATGCATTACTGGCTTTTATGATGGCTCTATATCACATTCCGAAGTCGCATTGGCTATCTCTAAATTAAAACTGCATAAATTCCCAGGGATGGACGAAATCACCAATGAAATGCTTAGAGCTGGGAACGTTTGTGTTGTCACATGGCTGACTGTAATTTTGAATATGTTTTATGATAAAGGTGTTATTCCTAAGGATTTTACTAGAGCAAACATTGTCCCAATTTTTTAAAAAGGTGATCGCAGTTATTGTGATAATTATAGGGGAATTAGTTTACTTTCTGTTCCAGGTAAAGTAATATATACTTAATAGAATTAAGAATTTGGTTGATGGACAACTGCGTGATGAACAGTGTGGATTCAGAAGTGATAGGGGATGTATTGATCAAATATTTTCACTTAGGCAGATTCTTGAGAAATATATATTTTCAGAAACTTATGGTTACTAACTTTATAGATTTCAAATGGCTTTTGACTCTATTGATCGACATAATTTGTGGTTGATCGTTAGCTCATATGGAATACCTTATAAGTCAGTTAGTGTAATGAGAGCTCTCTATAATAGTCGTGTGTGAGCTCTCTATAATAGTCGTATGTGAGCTCTCTATAACAGTCGTATGTGAGGAACCTCTTGCAGCGATTGGTTTAGCATTATAGTGGAGTTAGACAAGGGTGCATCTTATCTCGTTTTCTGTTTTGTTTGGTTATTGATTATGTAATGCAAAATTCTTTGCAAGGGAAAGATTTTGGCCTTAAATGGTCTAGAGATTTCTCTAGACCGTTTAAGGCCAAAATTTCTGATTTAGACTATGCAGATGATTTGGCCCTGTTGACTACTGATGTTGATGAGATGAATTCGTTCATTAGGTCTGTTGATGAGACTACTAATAGAGTAGGTTTGGTGATAAACAGAGAAAAAACTAAAGTGATGAAAATTGGTCAGGCAGATAGTGCTTCAGTTTCTTTGAGTGGCTGTACTCTTGAGCAAGTGTCTCAGTTTAATAATCTTGGGAGCTATGTAACAGATATTGGTGATGTGCGGCATGAGATAAATAGAAGAATAGAGATTGCAACTGGGACTTTTAAAAATCTATGGAGAGTATGGAAAAATAGGCGTATACACCTAAAGACTAAAATTAGGTTGTATTATAGTTTGGCTCTTTCTAAGGTTAGTTATGGTAGCGAAAATTGGGCTCTTTATCAGCAGGATAACAAGAAACTTGATGCCCTAGATTCTAGATGCTTGCGCAGTATCTTGGGCATTTGGTGGTTTGACTTTGTAAGTAATGATGAGGTTAGAAGAAGCAGTCATCAACCTCTTTTGAGCAGCATATTGGGCAGAGAAAAACTGCGTTGGTTTGGCGATGTAGAACAGTGTGCCTAAGGGTATCAGAAAAAGGGGGGAGACCTAGGATGCAATGGGCAGACAATGTCAAACAGGACCTTGCTAGAATTGGCTTTTATCAAGCTTGTTTATTGTGTTATCAAGCTTATTTTATCTTGCTTGATTTTTATCAAGAACATAATTAGAAGCAGCCTTTTCCTTCACAAAATTAATTGCAGGGTGAAAAAACTTTCAGTTTTAAATAGATTGATTATAAAATAATCGTGGTGTTTGAGATGAAGTCTTAAATAATAAAAAAATTAAAAATCAATACCCCCTCAAGCAGTTGCTTGCACAGAGGTCTGACAGGAGCCTGTCAGTTTATATGCCATAGTAGAAAATCTGAGAGGATAGCAGGACCTCAGCAGAAAAACAACACATACATCCATGCCTTACCCGGGGCTCGAACCCAGGTCCCTTAGATCAGTAGCCAAGCTGCTAACCACTCGGCCATGGGTATGCAGTAAATATGGTGCCCTAATCTGGAAAGGTGAAATAGAGGTTTCAGCAATTAAAGCTAGATTAGGAGAGCTTTTCATTAGGCCTAAAGCGAATCTGACGAATTTATTTTGAATTATATTGAACTTTTTTAATTTTATTTTCGGCGTCGCCGCCAATAAGTTCAATCTCAAATTCCATTTTTGGTCTAATTAAATTGCAGTAAAGTTGAATAAGATAAGTAACGGAGGATCCCCATTTTGTGCAGGAGAGACATTTAACAAAGTTGAATAACTTATTACCAGTGATGCAGGCATGATCTATTAGTTTGTTCCAATTTAATTTCGAGTCTATATAGACACCTAGAAATTTATAAATAGCAGTATTTGGCAGTATATTATTACTTATTTTAATATCTAATTTAGGAATAGCAGATCTGGGCCTTACAAAAGGCATCGCATAAGTTTTCTCAATATTTATTTTTAAATGCCATTTAAGACAATGTAAATGAATATTATTGATAGCGGTTTGTAAATTTTTCTCAATTTTATAAAAGTCTGTCCGAATTTCAAATAGAAATATCATCTGCATAAATAGAATAATTTATATTTTGTGGTATAGAGTCTAGTAAATCATAAAGATATAGTTGAAATAGAAAACAGGCGATAAGATCCTGATAAAATTCCTGTTAAGTTATCTATCTGAACTATTCCAGATGCATATTTATATTTATGATAATAGGTATCTTCCAGCTTTATTTGATAGTATTTCTCACTTAAATAAAATTTAAAAAAATGAATGATATTTCCAGAAAGACCAATTTGTTTTAGTTTGTAGAGTAATCCTTGATGCCAAACAGTATCGAAAACAGATTTTTAATCTATAAATATTGCTGTTGCAGTTTTTTTTATTATGAAATGAAGAGTTTTAGTAGTCGGGTGCAGTATACAATATTTAGTGGATCTTCCTTTACGTAAGCCGTGTACGTTTTCAGATAAAAAATTTTTTCTCTTATAAACCATTGCATTCTTTTTTTTAAGTAAGATTTTTTCAGACTTTAAGTACATTTGAAGTAAGTGAAACTGGCCTATATGATTTAATGTCTGTAGGAAGTTTTGTAGATTTTAATAAGAATATAATATTAGATAATGTCCAAGACTGAGGATAATTATGCGATATCCATATGTTATTGAAAACATCTAAAAGTTTCGTTCTCCAAATAGTTGGTAGGGCTTTTAAAAATTTATTGTTAATCCCATCCACTCCGCTGGCTAATTTTGGCTTAGTTTCTGAAATAGTAGTATTTAAATCAGTAAGGGTAAATTCCATATCTACTATAATTTCTGCTGGTGGAATGTTAGTTATAAAGGAATTTACATAATTTAATATGGGCATATCAGACATCGTAGTTTTCACTAGAGAGAAAAAGGAAAGATTTTTAGCAAATAATTCGGCTGTTTCTTGAATCATGATGTGTTTTTCTAAGACAGTTTGTTTCAATGGGGGAATTTGACTCTGTGGTTTAGAAATTGAATTAAAAACTTGTCATATGTTAGAAAGAGAATATTGTAAATTTATTCGACTGGTAAACTTATACCATGAGGTTCTGTAATGTTTTAATTTTTTCCTTAGAAATTGTTTTATAACGAAAAATGTCTTGGAAATTTCTTCATTTCTTGGCTTTGCGCTCTGTTCGACGACGAATAGCCACCAGTCTATTCAGATACCAGAAGTTTAATTTTGGAATTTTATTTTTTATAATTTGAAAACAATCATTTGAATTCCATGAAATAATTATAATCCAACATATTCATAGGTGGATAAGTGTTTTGCAGTTTATGAGAAAATTTATCCAGTTGTTTAGGTGAATAGTTTTTTTTTATCATTTTGAAAGCCTTCAAACTGTAAATATACAAGATAGTGATCACTTCCATATAGGAAAGAATCAATTTTCCAATTTATAGCAGGAGCCAAACTGGAAGTAACTAAAGACAAATCAATTGCAGAATTGATATTATGGTTAAAATTATAAAAAGTAGCCGACTTATTATTCATAAAAATTAAATCATTATTATTGATAAACTTAAGAAGTTCAGCACCATTTTTGTTTAGCTTGTAAGATCCCCATACAGTGTTATGAGAGTTGAAATCATCTAAAAATATAACAGGCTGTTTAACTTGATTATAAATATTTTGTCAAATCATATGATCAATAACTGCACCAGGATTATAAAAAGAAATAATTGTAAAAGATTTAGATTTTAAATAAATTTCAGCTGCTACAACATTAAGGCGATGATGAATATATTCTAAACTTAAGACTTGATGATGACTGTCTCTCCTGATTAAGAGAGCAGAGCCTCGAGCAGTTTATGATCTTTTGTGAATATATGATAAAAAAGGTTTAAAGTTTATAAAGTCAGTCACAGGTTCTTGTAATGCAAAGATGTGAATGTCAATTTTTTGTGCGTAAGTTTCAATCTTTTTTTTTACGAAAAACTACGACAGTTCTATTGAACAATGTTAAGTCTGTTAGAAGATTTATTGATCTTGAACTAAAGTACAGAGTATGGAAGCAATGTTTTTATGTGTTTCTTTATTAGGGACGATATATTTAAGTAGAAGCACAATCATTGTCGTGATATTCTGAAAAGGCAGTACGCTGAAAATAATGCAATACGCTGAATCTGGGATTACATCATCCAGTTTTCCCATGGAATGAAAGTATCAGTTTTCAAATCGTAGGGTTGAGTTCTAGCACTTTTTAAATTTGCTTGTGCTACACTTGCATATGATTTGTCACGCGTTTTTTTTCTTTGAGATGTTAACAGAGTCACCTGTAGAATATGCCGATGTTTTCTTTTGTGTTGCCGAGAGTGACGTATATTTGTAAGAAGCAGTATCTTTAGTTGTAATTACTGAATTTGGATTAGCTGGATGTGTTTGATTATTGTCTCACTGAAAAGAACTTGTGTTTTGCTTTCGCTTTTCTTGCTCAGGAAACAATCTGAAGTTAGGATTTTTTGCTAATCTGGAGGTAGCAGACCAACTGATATTTTTGACGGCTGTACAATTAAGTTGTTAAGTTAATATGACAAGCTATTTTCTTTGTAGGACAGCCTGAATATATGGGAAGGATGTGGTCGTTGTTGTATCTTGATCAGTAGCCGATAGCTCAGCGGTCAGAACACCTGATATGTTATCAGAAGATCGTGGGTTCGGATCCGAGAAAATGTTTTCCCTATACCCAGTATTAGCAGAGTACAACAGCAAAGAGAGTAGCTTCAAATAAAATAAGTAAACTTCGAAAAAAAATTATTCATTACATATTCGTGGAATTCGCTCTGTCTCTTTATTTTTTCAGTTACTTCTGGTCTCTACAACAGTGCGATTAAAAATCCCGTTAACCGAAGGGTATTTGCGTGGCGAAATATACAACCTTTGAAAAGTTATTTGTTATGCGTGAAATTCAATTTAGATATTTTTTTAAAGTTTTAATACTTTTATAATAAGTTGATTTTTGTAAATTACACTTAACTAAAAAACTTTTTATGGATGAAAACTCCAGAATTCGAAGATGAGAGAATAATTCAATATGCGAAAAGTATTGCATTGTGATAACTAAAGAATTTATGTAATAAAAATTATTAACGTAATATTTTTAACGGTATTTTTTTTTGCTTCAGTCTTTTGATTATATAAAAGGAAAACTTATATAAAAGGATACAAAACTCGTTCTTTGAAGAATTAAAGTGGAGTGGATTATTATACGTAGGTTTTCAAATGCTGTGAGTGGACTGGAATGCATATTTTAGGACTTCTGAAGGAAAAAAAATTGTCTTGCAATCAGAAAGAAATGAATGAATATATGATAGCTTCGATAATGATTTCGATCAGAGTTCATTGAGAATTTTTGTATTCACTAGGAACTGTGGTGCTCACTACTCGAATGCTGATTCAAAGCATTGTCAAAAACAATCCGTTTCCAGACGAAAGTAAAATTAAATGGAATTGAAAGGTACGCGATGCAAAACGTGAAAATGTCATTCCCCCCCCCCCCTTTTTTTTTTCCTGAAGAGCAAAAAGTGTTTTAAAAAGTAAGTGAACAAAAAATTTGGATTTTTTTTTATTTCGGTACTGTTTTTAAATTTTTTAAATGAAAATTTGTTTATTTGTAGGTTTTTATGTGTGTGTGTCACGCAAAAGTAAAGTGCAATTTATAAATATATTTTTTGACAGAGTGTGTCATATCGTTTGTTTCCTGTCATTCGCAGATTTTCAAAAACTCGAACGGGAGGCGAGGATCTGTCGTAAACTGAATCATCCCAACATCGGTAAGTAAACTGAAAATGTTTTCTCCCCAACATCACTGGTTCTCAAGCCAGCGAGTGGCTTCTGTTAGCTCTCGATAGCCGTATCAGCTCTCGAAACCAGCGCTTACGTGCCAGCATGTGTATGTGCCGTCTCCAAGGTAATGCGAACTCGTCGTCATGGCAACAGCAGGATCTGTTGGTTTAAGGGGACGGAAAAGCCTGCTCCCAGCATCGACATTGGAAGTGGCATGTCTCTTGCGAAGACGGGGGAACGGAGTTTCCATCACGCACAGCAGAGACGAATGGATCTGCATCTTTGAGAGCATCCTCTGTTGACTGAGATTGGGAAGCAGAAGGTGCCCTCATATGCTTTGCCACGACCAACATCACTCTCAGCGATTCCTTGAATATTTATGGCTGCGTGAATCAGACACTTAGGGAGAGTTAACCTTAATGGCAAAATAAAGATTTCTTTTATGACAAAAGCAACATGACATAAAACATTTTTAGATTTCTTGAACCAAAAAAAAAATCCCTTAGAGTACGGTATATATTATATATACGCAAAACTCTTTTGAGCTGAAAACTTTTTCAAATAGGATCATTTCCTCTGCCGTCAAATTTTTCGAGGTGTGACATAAAGTGCAAAGTTTCCATTTATCACAAACCATTTATTAACTCCCATGTTCAAACTTCATTTTTTAAAATAGCATTTACTGTAAACAATTATTAACACAAGTGATTCCAGATGCATAAAATTGTCTAAATCATTTTGATTCTTTCACACCTCATCTAATATTCATTAATCAAAAAGAAATATATTGATATGAATTCAGTTAGACGAAGACTTAGCGTGAGTTCATAAATAGTATATATGTATACTACTAAAGTATGAATGATGTAATACATTACAATGACACAAAATTATTACAAATTAATCAATTTTATCTAAACACAAGTATTTCTATTCCTCTTAGCATAAAGAAAAACTACTTTGTACTGAATCTCATTTGTGGCACAAATTAACTTTAAACAATCCTTTATACCTTATACATGTGAAACGTTTAACCTTGATTTCCCCTGATAGAGAACCAAGGGCAAACTTTATTGTTGATTCCTTTTTACCACCGGAACCAGGTTTCGTCTTGAATCAAATGAGAGCAGTCTTCTTACGTAATATCATATAAATAAAAATAAATAAATACCCCCTCAAGCAGCTGCTTGCCACAGAGGTGTGACAGGAGCCTGTCAGTTTATATGCCATAGTTGAAGGTCTGAGAGGATGGCAGGACCTCAGCAGAAAAACGACACATACATCCATGCCTTACCCGGGGCTCGAACCCAGGTCCCTTAAATCAGTAGCCAAGCGCGCTAACCACTCGGCCATGGGATGGCAATATCATACAACACTAAATTAATGCACTATATCTTTCTTCCTTCACTACTTCACTGTATCATTTTGTTTTCTTTCACAATTCTTGCTATTTCAAAGCATCCTCATTCTAAACAGTTAATAACGAAAAACGTCACACTAAGCATAGGCGAGCGTTCATGATACACCTGTCACAAACCATTGTCGTACGTTCATCTGTCGTAACAATATTAATCCACGATAAAAATAGACATCTTATGTGGATCTAATAGAGAGATTATGGATCTATTAGAATCCATTTCATTCTTATATGGGTAACTTGTTTTGGATGCCGAAGGAAGTCGGATAGGTACAAATCTGAAGGCTTAAAGTTTTACCTGAAAGTGACAGATGCCATTCTCTCTGCGGCCTGTTTAATTAGCGCATCATAGAGTAAAAGAGTACAGCCTAGGAGGAAAACAAATCGCTTCTTTCATGATGAAAAATTCTTACTGAATTTTTTGACGATGTTTAAATGTTGTTACTGACGTATTAATCAGAAATGAGTTGTTACCCTTTTATTGAGGGGCGGGGGTGGCTCAGTCGGTAGCGCGCCAGGCTCGTAATCTGTAGTTCCCAGGTTCGAGTCCCAGTTGGGTCAGCGTTGAGATTTATCTCCGCAAAATTCCCCGCCCTGCCCACGTCAGTAGGGGACACCGATGGGCTTGGAAAGGCCGTCGTCCGTCGGATGGGACGTTAAGCCGTGGCCCCGTGTACGGGAGAGCCATACCCTGTGCACGTTAAAGAACACGCTGGATGGCCTTGACGGGAGGCTACCATCTGTCTCCCAACAGCTGTTCCAGTGGGTCCCCTTCCCCAACCTTCTCTGAGCCTTCGGGGTCCACATGACCTGGCCATTTAGCCCATGGTGTGCAAAAAAGTGCCGCTCAGAGGTAAAACAACCCAAACAACACAACCCTTTTATTGCCATGTCTCTTGTGCCTGTAACAGAGACTTGTGGAGAATCAATAAAAAGCGAACTGCTCTTTTTTTCTATACTCGCCTCACGTCTGTACTAATTACTGTTGGCAGCTCTGCAGCAACAAGACCGCGATCAATTGCCGTGCTCGAAGACATTCGCCAATAAAAGTGTGTTCTTGATTTATGGTGCAACACGTGTGCCACTTAGCTCTGTACTAGAGCAGACGGACTAGGAAGGCAAGAAAATATTTCATCTCACCTCGTCGTTCTATTTCACCCTTGTCAGATTCCTAGATCAAAGTGAACAACGCGTTCTCGTAGCACAAAATGTTTCCAAATGTTTTGTATATAATGTCTTTAAAAGTTATAAAAAATTAATGGAGAGAAATATTGATATTTGGATGAAATTTAGTAATTGTACAGAGTATCACCGAAGTCTCCCACCATTACCAGTATTCGGAACGACAATGTTTCCAACTGTTAAAATTCACAAGGAATAATTATCGATACAAATATGCCTGGCATGGTGTCGTTCCTAAATAAAAGGCATTCTAGCCATCATTTACATGTGTCGTAGATAGTGATAGACTCTCTTGAATGAATAATGTGTTTTTTCTTTTAAATGATTGATTTCCAGTGGATGTTGGTTGTGTTAAGCTCCTAACCTGATGTTCCCAATTTCAAGTCTCCACTGTACGGAGAGTTTCTCTGCTTGTCCCCAATCTACTCTCCCTGAGAAAAGGAACACTTATGGGCTTAAAAAGGTCGCCTATCTCATTTTCAAGGATGTTAAACTATGGGCTCACTTGCAAGTGTTTTCAAGGATGTTAAGCGATGGGCTCACTTGCAGCACGTTTTTCGACCTGTCCAGAGTATGGATACTCTGGACACGTCGAAAAACGGGCTGGGTTATCTTGACAAAAGGCTTCTTTCCATTTCTTCCATAACTATCCAATGGATTTCTTCTCGCCCAGCTCCGAGTCTTGGGGTCTTTGTGATCTGGTCATTTAACCTACGGTATAAACAAAAGTGCCTCTCAGAGATAATAACCTACCCTAACCGACATCATGTCATCTCACACATCAATATAATTTGCTCCGTCTTTAGTTAATGTCTTGTTAGATTAGATACAAGAAAGAATAATGAAAACGGTTGCCTGCACTTAGACAATTCTTTTCACTTATTTTAATTCGATCAGGTTATCTCTCGAAGACTTCTCATCTCTTCCTCGATATCATCTCTCTAATTCTTTCATAGCTTTCCCTATCTTCCAGTGGTTTCCCATTTCCATATTTTCTTTTCCATCTTCTATTCCATCCTTATTTACATACCGTCTGTCTCTTTTGATCGATCATCATCCTCAACTCTCTTAATTGTTTCATTTCCCATTTAATCTATTATTCTCCTGAAATACATTTCAACTGCTCTTATTCAAGATATCCTTATCCTTTCTGTCAGCATCCATGTCTCTACTCCGTATATCAGAAATCTTTCTACAGTTGTGTGAAAAATAATTCTTCTATTCGTTTTTAATATACTTCTATCCCACAAAATTTAATTTAGCATTCTTATTGCTTTCTTTGCCCGTTTTTTCTCTCACTTCATCCATGAATATACCATTCTCTTGGATGATAGCCTCCACATATTTCAACATATTCACCTTTCTCGTCAATTTTCCATCTATCTCACGATCTTCTCTTCCATTATATTCCGCTACCACATATATTTTTTCAATATTTATAATCATCCCTCGTTGGATTATTCCTTTAATATTATTCCTTTAATTTCCTTATCATCTATTCTAAGTCATTTTTATTCTCTCATACACACCACCTGCCCGCGGTCAGTAGGGGACACCGATGGGCTTGGAAAAACCGCCGTCCGTCGGATGGGACGTTATGCCGTGGCCCCGTGTGCGGGAGAGCCATACCCTATGCATAGAACACGCTGGATGGCCTTGACGGGAGGCTACCATCTGTCTCCCAATAGCTGTTCCAGTGGGTCCCCCCCCCAACCTTCTCTGAGCCTTCGGGGGTCATGTGACCTGGCCATTTAGCCCATGGTGTGTAAAAAAGTGCCGCTCAGAGGTAAAACAACACAACCCAATCCTCTCACACACTATCTGTAGTAATGAAAAAGAAAAGACGTATCCCGCAGTTCATAAACCTATTCTTTCATATTTTCTCTTCAATTTTTAAGGCATTTTTCAATATAGATCTTAAACAAAGTAGCTGATATATAACATCGTTTCGTCAATATTTTATATCGGGGATGGGGGGGTTCTCAACTTTTTCATGTCGCGGTGCACTTAGTACTGTATTTACGTCATTGCAGCATACCTAGTATTGAACTGACATTTCCTTAGCACTCTGAAACTAATACATTTTAATGGTTAAGGAATTCTCTGCAATTGACTGCGCTGAATTACCCTCATTTTGTAATTCACTCTCAATCACGGAATATCAGTGTCTCGCGCCACACAATCAAAAACCTATTCATTAATGTTTTTACAATTCAACAACTTGATCACAGTAGTATCGCAAAATAACAATAAAGAAAAAGACACATACAGTCTTATAATTCGTGTTTATATATTTACACATATCATTCATTCCTATTTTACATTTCAGGCCTTTAGTTTTTTTTACTTGAATTTTACATCCCCCCCCCTATGAATGCCGCGACACAGTATTTCAGAACTAGTGCTCTTAATGCTCTAAATTCTCTTTTTATTCTATTTCTCTCTTTCATTTGATAGACATTAACCTGATAACAACATCTTAGTCGTTATTGATCATTTATTCTTATAGCCTTTAGTGCATTCCATAGTTGTCTTCGACGCTCACTATCATACATTTTTTCCAAATCTACAAGAATTATGTGTGTTTCTTTTTTTTTTCGTACTGTCATTTCTATTAATTGTTTAGTTATGAAAATCGTCTGAGATGCTGCATTATTTGGAGAAGACCTCGTGGACTTCACAAAAACTGACCTCCAAGTGTTATTCATAATACACCGAAGAGCCAAAACGTTATGACCACCTGCCTAATATGATGTTGGTCCTACATGTGCCGCCAAAACAGCTCTTACCAGCGAGGCATGGATGCTACAAGATTTCTAACAGCGTCTTGCGGTATCTGGTACCATCACGTTACCAGCAGATCCTTTAACTCTTGTAAGTCACGTGGTTGAGCTGCCGCAGATCTGATATGCTGTTCCAACACAAACCACAGATGCTCGATTGAATTGATGTCTTGGGAATTTTGAATCGAGGGCAATACCTGGAAGTCTTCATGTTCCACGAACCATTCTCGAACAATCCGGGCAGTGTGGCATGGCGCATTATTCTGCTGAAAGAAGATATTACTAGAGGGAAATACCGTTGCCATGAAAGGATGTACCTGGTCTGCAATGATGTTTAGGTAGGTGGTAGACGTCATAGTTCCCTGCATATGATTGACTGGACCCAGGGTTTCCCAGCAAATACATTGCCCAAAGCATTACACTTCCTCCACTGGCATGTTTTTGCCCCAAGGTGCATCCTGGTGCCAACATTTCCCCTGGTAAACGATGCGCACGTACCCGGCCGTCTACATGGTGCAATAGGAAACGAGATTCATCGGACCAGACGACCTTCTTCCAATCATTCAAGGTCCAGTTTTGATGCTTGTGTGCCCATTGTAGGGGTTTTCAATGGTGAATCGAGGTTAGCATGGCACTCGGAGTAGTCTGCAGCTATGTAGCCCCGTTTTCAGCAGGGTTCGATGTATTGTGTGTTGTGACACATTACTCCCGTCACCAGCATTCAAATTACGGGCGAGTTCCGTCACAGTATCCCTTCTGTTGATTCGTACCATACCGGATAGCCTTCGCTCACCTCTAGCATCTATGAGCTGTGGTCGTTCCACGCCTTGCCAGCATTCTTTGAAGGTACTAACCGCGACTGACCATGAGCACTCCATAAATCATGCCGTCTTGAAAATGCTCTGACCAATCGTTTGGCCATTACAATTTGGCCTTTGTCAAACTCACTTAAGTTCTCTGCCTTTCCCATCCGAAGAACAAGAATAACACTGATTAACAGAGCTCAGTATCAGGTGTTATTTATACCGTTTCAGGACCTTCACACACTCTGTCGTGTACCTGCTGTTGCTTCGATTCGCATAAAGACATGTGGTCATAATGTTTTGATTCTTCGGTATATGTCAGTATGATCAACTATTGTTTGTATCAGGAGTCTTTCATGTAGCAGTATAATTTGTTGTTAATTTATTAATGTTTATCCTGTTTTTCTTTTCCTTTTTTATTATTTCTCACTTATCCTGTACTGTGAGATCTTCCTATTTCTCCATTAAACGCTAAGAGAGACCAAAGTGAGAGACTAAAAAGCTTTAAAATAATTTCGTGTATAATATAATGAACTGGTATTACTAAAACAAGGACAGCCATTAATACAATTTATAAAATATCATATTTCGGGCCGAGGATATAACGTTTTATGGTAGTCGGTAATATTGTACACTTACTGTTTCCAAAATAAATTGTTTTTCATAAGTTACATTTCAATTAATTAACCTTCCAAAGTTGGCCAATTTATTATATGCCGAACTTTCTCATAATATCTGAAGTGCTATTTGCCATTATATGTCTGATATCATATTTGAAAATATCTTTATTTATATTGTGCGATCTGGTATTTACTACTTTTTATAACGTAACTTACATTTGGTCAGTATAACTAAGTTGACATTATTTCTCCTTTAAGAAGTAACATGTATGCCTCTATTGGGGTTTTGTATCAGGAGGTTTTACACTACTCACTTCTGTTGGATGGGCTACATAAGAAGGACTACCCGACCTTTTGTAAACGAAGCGTCACCCCGCATTGAGACAATAATTTCGTTAATCTCTGCTTCTGATCCTTCTTACAAAACCAAACTCACGCAAACATCACACTTTTGCCCTTAATAGTGATGACAATCCATATAAATATGGACTCTAATGGCTTTCCCTATGGTGTCTACATCATCTGCTGTATTCTGACATCACATTTTAAATTTCGGTGTGTATGTAAAAGCCATTACATTCATCGTGCATCTTCTTAGCCTTGGATCTTTTTTTTACCTTTGGCATCGATTCGTGAATATCGTTAGGGGTAGTGTTCGCATTGAATGCAAACATGATCTGAAAGCCAAACACGCACTGGCTCTTGCTTCACGTTCATTATAAAAACGACCCACGTTATGTGACGATGGTCGATCCACCGGCGCGTGATTATGGAAGAAGAAATAGAAATTTCCTTTTTCGCACACCAAGGACACAATGCTGTCTTCGTGAAGGTGCTTCCCTAGAATCAGAATGTCCTGTGTGTGTATAGACTTTTATGATGGCAGTGTTGAGGCAAATATGTAATATTTATGAGTTTCTGCTGATGACTTCTTTCTTGCCTTTCTAAATGTGCCTCTATTATTGTGGCATTTGCTCTTCCGTTTATTTTAGTTGTGAACATTCCTTACAACAAATGGCAGCCAAATAATGAGCAACAATTAAAGGTTTCGGTATTTTTTTTAACTTCTGCTGTCTAACAATTCGATTTTTCGGTACCAATTTATCGTTTACTAGCATAAAACTGAATTCAACATGAACAACCCGAAATCTAGTTTCAGCATAAAATACCCTATACTCAATTTGTTTACATATAAATTTTTCGATATTATTAGGGTAAATAGATGTCGAAATTCTTTGTCTCATACACCTGAATCATGGTGAATACCAAGGAACAGAGACGAGCAGGGCCGGATCTAGGGGGAGGGCAAAGGGGCCATGGCCTCCCTCCCTTTCAGGATGCTAATAAGGGTAACAGAAACAAAACAGATTATTTAACTTATTTATATTTCATGCATTTGTTTCAAGAAATTTTTTAAAGACTTTTAAAACGGAAGGGGAATATTTTCTGCATTGTAAATCCCATCTCTTGCCCCCCCTCTCACTTTTACATTTTCCCCGCTCAATTGTGTCTCACCCCCCATTTTTTTCTAGATTGTGCCTGCAGATGAGGCACATTTTTTCGAGACTCTTTAGAAAGCACGAAATTAAGCCACTCTCCACATTTATTAAATTTAAAAAATCTTTATGTTGGTTGCAATCCGTTGGTGGATATACTTTCAAGATGGAAATGAAAATTTTTTCTGTTCGCTTTTGAAATTGCCTTATTAGATACAAAAAAATACCCCCTCAAGCAGCTGCTTGCCACAGAGGTATCATAGGAGCCTGTCAGTTTAATACGCCATAGTACATTGCTGACCATTAAAAGTGCAACACCAGGAAAGACAAGAGATATCGAAGCCGTATTTAGTGAATACATAGCTTATGTTACAAGGATCGTTCTATTATGTTGCGATCTTAAGCAACCACGGCAATTCCCGATTCCACCTGACGGTACTACCAGTTATGAAAATGTTACAAGGATCAAATGATTACAAATACAACTCAGTTAGACTTGTGGAATACAAAGAAATCAGTATCTTGTGTAGCCACCATGAGCGGCGATAACCGCTATCACACCGTCCGGCATTGAGATAATGAGATGTTGGATATGTGTTTGGGGAATGTCAGTCCATGCAGTTTAGATACGTAGCCAAAGTTCATCTGTTGTAGCAGCTGCTGGTGTTTAGTGTGCTATTCGTCATAAGATCGTGGACCAGACATGTTCAATTGGGGACAGATCCAGTCAACGCGCAGGCCAAGGCAGAAGTGTCACATGGTGGCTATCCAGGAATTGTTGGACGATGCATGCCACATGTGGTCGGGCATTGTCCTGTTGGTAAATGGCACCAGAGAGCCCCTGAAAATAAGGTACAACCACAGGCGCCAACACCTTAGTGAAGTAACACTGGCTGTTCAAAGTACCAGTAATGCATATGAGGTGGGTGCATGAGGCGAGTCCAATGGCACCCCATACCATAACACCAGGGGCCAGACCTGTATGGCACTGCATCATGCATGTCTCACTGAGCCTGTCGCCACGGTACCGCCAGATACGGATTCGTCCATCATGGTGCTGCATACTTAAGCAGGATTCTTCTGAAAAGACGATGCCATTCGCACATCCATGCGCGACCTTCTTGGCACCATTGCAGTCGCATACGCCTGTGTTGTAGAGTCAATGATAGTCGAAGCAATGGCCGCCTAACAAAGATGCATCCCGATGCTGCAGAGATGTCGAACCGTACGTGCAGACACTGGTTGATGTGCAACACACCCTAACTGTTGAGCAAAGGTGTTTTTATGTGGCTGTACGATCATTCATAGCCATGCGCACGAAATGTCAGTCCTCTCGTTCGTTTGTGTGACAGGGCGTTGAGATCCCTCACGTCGGTGGGTTCGTATCTCCTCTATCCACTGACGCCATATTCTCATCTGCGGCAGCATTCCATCCAACACGAACACCGATATCTCGGTACGATAATCCACCTTCCTGTAATCCCATAATTCTCCCTCAATCAAAGTCGGAAACCTAGTCGTATGGATGCCGTGTTCTTCGACGGGGCATACTTGATCCTTCAGTGTGCAAGAACTGCCAGCAAACACAATCCAGTGCTTTACACTGGCTCTTTGTAATCTCCTCTTATACCACTTCCAGGGGCCGTTACTGTCACACATGATGTGTGTATGTGCTGCGCTTTGAATCATTTACATGTTCTCCCATGGGATACCCATCTTGCATATTTCGGGACAATCTGATGAGTTCTTCCTGGTGTTGCATTTTTAATGGCCAGCAATGTAGAAGATCTGTGAGAATGGCTGATCCTCAGCAGAAAAAGCGACACGTGCATGCCTTATCTGGGACTCGAACCCAGGTTCCTTTAGACAACTGAGGAGACTGATTCAGATAGATTTCATGCAGATCTTCTTCATCTTGACATTTTCCCACTAAAAAAAATTATATTTTTGAAGTTACAGACAATTAAATTCAGCTTTCTACTGGCGTAACGGGAAAAATTCTCTAATATATTTTTTGTCTAGGCTTTGTGAAATCGGTTGGATTGATCTTATTCGAAATGATCTACAGTAGCGGAAAGCATCTGCTGTTGTTCCGGATAGTCAGATTTAGTAACAAAAAATCACAATCAAGTTGGACTTCCATAACTGTGGTTACTTAATTTGGCGGCCCTTGGGGCTTGTGGAATATTTTATCAACAATTTCCTGGAAGTATTCAGTAAAGGTGATTCAGGCGCAAAAGAACAGTACCATGAAAATATGCAAACGTATATCCAACAGAAGCACGGAATTTTCTGCCTTTGCAAAGTCGCATGCTTGGTAAGATATATTCGAAATGAAATAATCACAAAGGAACGAAGTACTCGTATACGATATCGCGAATTGTTTTCAATTATCTCTAGTGATTAGGGGGATTCAGAAATAAACTCTTTTTTTATTTTGTTGTATGTCGCAGCCATTTTTTCCCGCCACTTGACACATCTATTTCATATTTGAACTTCAGAGGTGCTTTTATTTGTACTTCAAATGTATTATAGATAATAGGAGCATCAAAATGATCCAGAATTATTAAAGAAAGGTGAAATACCAAAAAAACCAACAGAATCGGTGACTTTCCTTGTTTAATGTGCATCATTATCTAGATCAGCGTTTCCCAAACTTTTCCTACGACGGAACACTTAACAAAATCTGAAATTTTGGCGGAACACCTTGGTTATTTTGTAGGGTAGGTAGATATAAATAATAAATAAAATAAATGAGTAAATCTAAGCGTTAAGAAAAAAAACAACATTTATTCTCCAATGGTAATTATTTAAAAACACATAAAAATAATAAAATGAACTAGCGTATATATATTGTAAAATTACGTTCTTAATGACTTCGATGTTTTTAGGTCTTTGAATTACAAATTCTTTTGATATCGGGCACAATATTAGAAAGTTGAATTCTCATGTCTGGGGTAGCGTCGAGTGTGTTCCTGGACTTTGATTTGGTTGCAGCATAATCTGAAAATCCTGCCTCGCATAAATATGTCGTTGTAAAAGGTTAATTTTGATAATTTTTCACGGAACACCTATTCTCTTTCCACGAACACCAGTGTTCCGCGGAACATAGTTTGGGAAACGCTGATCTAAAGAATGTTTGCCGTATGACTTCATATAGAGACCTCCTGACTCATATGTGACCTCATATGCAGGTAGTTAATCTTCATAGTCAGAGAGGGGCGGGGGTTGCTCAGTCGGTAGCGCGCCAGGCTCGTAATCTGTAGTTCCCAGGTTCGAGTCCCAGCTGGGTCAGCGTTGAGATTTATCTCCGCATATTCCCCCGCCCTGCCCACGGTCAGTAGGGGACACCGATGGGCTTGGAAAGGCCGGCGTCCGTCGGATGGGACGTTAAGCCGTGGCCCCGTGTGCGGGAGAGCCATACCCTGTGCACGTTAAAGAACACGCTGGATGGCCTTGACGGGAGGCTACCATCTGTCTCCCAACAGCTGTTCCAGTGGGTCCCCTCCCCCAACCTTCTCTGAGCCTTCGGGGTCCATGTGACCTGGCCATTTAGCCCATGGTGTGCAAAAAAGTGCATCTCAGAGGTAAAACAACCCAACCCAACTCATAGTCAGAGCAAAATTAGACGACGTTCTCGAGCCATCAAGTTGCTTGTTGTTGGGATTTTATTAGTCGTCAAGATATTTAACGTGAACTCCTAAGCCAGATTAACGTGACTGAGCATAGAATTCAATAGAAATAAGTTTTTTTTGTTGCAAAGCAAATTGTTGATTGAATTGCGTACACCATATTGTATTAGGAACACAAGAACTATGTGTGTCAGAATGTCACCTTTGATATTAACTGATCTTTGACCATTTGCAGCTCGCATTCATATGCATTCTAGTCATGCTGATACCATTCGAAAGTCGTCAGATGTTAGTTTCTTTTATGAAGCAATCAGTGTCAGAATGTTACTGGAAACATTCATCTGTAGACGATAGGGTGCGGAATGCCAGGCGTAACGCCGCCATCATGGACCCAGCTATAGATGTACCGTGGAAGGCGCTTTGTCCAAGACAACGTAGTACATTCGAGCCAGCTAACGGTGATCAAACGTTGACAAAGAGGAATTCAATAATTCTATTACTTTCCGTCTTCAAAGTATCTGCCATCATTGCACTTTGCCGCTGCTAATGCCTGCGGCTGGTGTGACGACGGAGTCTTAAAGAGAAACCCATTTTCGCTTGCTACGGAATTCCGAGTGTAGCCTCTCTGTCGTCGGCACAGCTGCGACAACTGGACACTCGGAAAGTTTTGCTTGATTCGCAGAGCACTTTGCGCAATACGATCCTGTGACGAAGCGCGAAGGAGGAATCCCTTTTTTTGTTCTCGTGCGAGCATATCAGTTCGAGTGGATTTTGCCTTCACTAACATTTCTTTGTAGAGAGGTTCATTGGTAGCGTCGAGGATGAAATCCCGACCTTGCCAAAGTCAGGATTGTTTTCATTTACCTTGTTCCTTCGATGGGAAAAACAATAGGCGTGGAAATGTCGTCATTATTTTAACTGAGCTTTAAGCCGTGGCCACGTGTGCTAGAGAACCTTACCCTGTCATGTTAAGGAACAGAGTCGGAGTCCTGAAGAGAGGATTCCTTCTGACTTGGGGAAGGTTCGAGTTCCTAACTAGGTCAACGTTGAGAATTTTCTCCGTTAATCCCACCTACTGCCTTCAGTGAGAAAACGTACACCGTTGGGATTGGAAAGGCCGCCGTCCGTCGGATGGAACATCAAGCCGTGGCTCCCATGTGCAGGAAAGCCATATCCTGTGCACATTAAAGAACATACTGGATGGCCCTAACGGGAGGCTTCCATCTGCTTTCAAATTTACTGTTCAGTGGATAGCGTTCTCTGAGTCCTTGGAGTCCTTGTGACCTGGCCACTTAGCCAGTTTTGCGCAAAAAAGTGCCACTTAGAGGTAAAAAATCCAGCCCTTCTAACAGCCGTCCAGGTAAACCAGAAAATTATTAATCATTATTTTTTCTTTTTTAGAATTTCAATAAAAGAAAACTAATAAATGTATCTTTTCCATTGGATCGTATTCATCTTCAGCTTGCACGTGCTTTCCTGCAGATAATACTCAGTTAAGTATCATTAGTTTTCCGGTTGCATTTGAAGCAATGTTTTGAATGCGGTACGCGAATTAATCCACACCGAATCACGTTCCTTGCCATGGAAAGTCTTAACGACCACCCGCTAACGTTTTATGAATACAACAAACCTTCTCGGATCCTATTCAGTGAACTGTATTAGACCACTAAACTTGGGAATAGCTCATTGAATTTGTATACAAACGAAGGAAAAAAAAATAGCTAATTGCTTTCCCTGTGAAGTGAAAATGTCGCGAATCCTTTCTCCATTTCTTTCAGCAACTGTCCTATAGAATTTGCTTCACGTTTTTTGTGGAATAACAAAGAAGCTGCTCAAATGATGCGCAAGGTTCATATTTCACCGCAACACTCTCATTTACGGATCACAGTTAAAACATTTTTTTCCTCTTCAATTTTTTCTCTTTGGGTCAAATCCAATTCCAAAGGCACGTGAGATTCGGCCTATTACACTTCGGAATAGTAGAAAAAGCAAATTGTCGTTGACCGAATTACTTCGCCATTCTTCCTTCGTAGCATTTTGTATTGGCATTTTGCACTCTCTGTGTTCTTCGTGGTTTCGCTCTCCCAGTGGCGATGCGCTCCCCTGTTTGCCCACAGAATAATGCAGTTTCAAAGCTGCGACCGGTGACCGAAGAGAGCAAAGGAGAAGTCTTTGTTTCCATTATATATCATTAAGATGGTTTTTCTGTCAGCGGGAGGGAAAAAAACACATTCCGGTGGACGGCGTCACACAAAGAGACGAGTAAACAGTTTGGTATTTTTAGAGAAGGAAAGTTGTAATTGGTTTATTTTCAGGTAAAACACGACACTGTGTTGGCTGGGAAACAAAGGCTTATTAGAAGGGGTCAAACTCTGGCAATGCTGCGTCTTCGTGCGTGAATAGGTTTCGGAAGTGACGACATTATCCACTTCCGCACTGAGTCTCAGCTTCGGTAAGCTGAATCCCAATTGGTGGCAAAAAATCCTGTTGTGATCGTTTGTAAGCAATTTATGAACTAAATTGTTTTGTATTTGTAGCCATTTATTTATGCCAAGTAGAATAATTCTCGAGAAAAATGAATTTTTGTGAATAATGTCAACGCTTTCAAATCTTTTATTTTAGGTACGGTCATAGCCTACGTTCGGAATTTTGATTACCAATTGTACCAGTGTCCAGATTTTCTAAGTACTTCCGAACTTTGCCCTCTTACAGAAAGAAGACTCTAGTCGGCTTGGAAAAGCTGCCATCTGTCGGATGACATGTTAAGTTTTGGACCTGTGTGCATATCCTGTAGGAACCATATCCTGTGCTTTTTAATAAACAATCTTTAGCATACAGTAAAAAGTTTTGCAGGAAAATGTCCTGTAGACAAAAAAAGTCTTGAAATAATTAGCGGAAAAAAATTGTTGCCCTTAGTAGGATTCGAACTCACGTCTCCCAGAAGCATTCTAGGTGTCATAACCGCTAGGCCACCAGAGAATAACCGTTTTCTTCAACAATGAGAAATATAAGCATTCCCGCATTTTTGTTGATTCGCCACTGGCGCCATCTATGCGGGAATTGGACAGCCAAGATGCCTCGTTATGATGAAAATAATATTTGTCACTCACACTCGCAGCGTTATATAAATAATTCAGTAATAAAGTATCATAGGAAAATGTCTTATAGACAAAAAGCGCTTGAAATAATTTGCTGAAAAAAAAATTGTTTCACCTAATTGTTTCAAACGCTTCAGCATAGTTTTTATTTTTCCACACAAAATAGGCTTTAAATTTCGCGAATTTTTTTAAACAATGGAATCTATGTAAATAAATTTATACCTCTCACAATAATGAAAACTCTATAGCTGGTTACGTTTATAATTTCTTTGTTTATATCAAAATATGTCAACTTTTACTATTCCGCCAAAATTTTTATTTCTAAAATAGTTCGTCGCTTTTTAATACCGCGTTAGAGCTTCGATAAGATGCTGCTGTTTGCTCTGAGAATTAATCAGTGGAATATCAATGAAAAAGAAAAGGTTGAGGACTACTGCGTTAGAGCTTTGCGTGGTTGTTCTTGAGGGCTTCTCTAACATTTTTTCGAGTTCTTGCGACCTAGCCCTCTAGGAGGCGAGGTTGGCTCAGTTTATAAGGCGCCAGTTTTGCATCTGCAGTTCCCAGGCTCGAATTCAAACAGTTGCAGCTTCGAGATTCATCTCCGCCAACCCCTGCCTTCGCTGCTAAAGGGGTCACTGTTAGGCTTGGAAAGGACGTCGCTTGACTTAGAGTTAAGCTGTAGCTCCGTTTACAGGAGAACCACACTCTGTGCACATTAAGAACATGCTGGATGGACCTGACAGGAGGCTTCCATCTCTCTCTTCTAATAGCTTTCCAGTGGGTCTCCTTCCCAACCTTCTCTGAGTCTTCAGGATCCTCAGGGGACTGGCCATTTAGCACATTGTATGCACAGAAGTGCCGCTCAGAGGTAAAGTAACCCTAACCGTATAGCCCATTGCGGATCGGGAAAAAAGTGCTTCTCAGTGGCAATGGGTAGCGAAAACCGTATCGTTAGGGGAAAAGCAACCCATTCCATTCCTTGTTTTTTTTTTATTTTCGTTTACGTAAAAACAATATTTATAACTACATATATAC
Organism: Ryuthela nishihirai; assembly: GCA_038380435.1. Taxonomy (NCBI): domain Eukaryota; kingdom Metazoa; phylum Arthropoda; class Arachnida; order Araneae; family Heptathelidae; genus Ryuthela; species Ryuthela nishihirai. Next base: position 66,754,739 of record JAWZYU010000015.1, on the reverse strand, counting down.
TGCCTGGCCAAATTATTATGAACACCTACCTAATACTTCGTCGTATGTATCATGATGCAATTCCTAAATTCAAAGGTTTCAGTTGTTGAGTTGTTTTACCTCTGAGCGGCACTTTTTTTGCACACAATGGGCTAAATGGCCAGGTCACATGGACCCCGAAGGCTCAGAGAAGGTCGTGGGAGGGGACCCACTGGAATAGCTGTTGGGAGACAGATGGTAGCCTCCCGTCAAGACCATTCAGCGTGTTATTTAAGGTGCATAGGGTATGGCTCTCCCGCACACGGAGCCACGACTTAACGTCCCATCCGACGGACGGCGCTCTTTCCAAGCCCATCGGTGTCCCCTACTGACCGTGGGCAGGGCGGGGAACAAAGGTTTCAGTTCTCGTTGAAATGGGTTTTGAAGTACTGCTAATCTCTCTCAGCTAATGACTTGTAGCATCTCCGCTATATCGTACAGTTTGTGTTAAGAAATGCCTTGTCCCCGTCTGTCAGAGCCTTTTTCATCCCGCATTTGTCACGATTGGCAGACGTTTTTTGAGACCGTTGCCATTCACCATACACTTCGGATATTGCGCCTCGTGATTTTGCGCTGAGGTCCATCACTTCCGTTACGGATGCTCCTGCCCATAGCGCTCCAATAATGAGTCCCTTTTCGAAGTCAGTCGAATGAGACTTTTTGTCCATGGCGCACTTGACTTTGCATTCCACCATGCCTTTACGGCTTTTATAAGATTTCAGAGTGATATAGCATACTTAGAGTCGGTAAGAAATTTTGCCTACATTGGCTATTTCATGCTATTTCGAGCACGGTGTAATGTTTCTAATAATTTGGTCAGGCATTGTATCTAACTCAGCTTAATTATTCTGTACGAGTATTGTAAAAAATTGTCTACTTTTCTCTAACCCTTGGATTCCAATATCCATAATGTACACAGTTTATCGCGGCATCATACTTACTACGTGCATATTCTGATTCTGCAGAATTTTGAATCCTTAGTGCCAAAAATTATAGAAAAGTAACTCTGTAAAATGGAAACACGTGCATTTTCACTCATCACTTCCTAGGGGCGGGGGTGGCTCAGCCGGTAGCACGCCAGGCTCGTAATCTGCAGATTTTTCTTCACAAAACTCACCGCCCTGCCTTCGGTCAGTAGGGGACACCGATGGGCTTGGAAAATCCATCGTCTGTCGGATGGGACGTTGAGCCGTGTTCCGGAGAGCCTCACCCTGTGCACGTTAAAGAACATGCTGCATAGTCTTGACGAGAGGCTACCATCTGTCTACTAACAGCTTTCCAGTGGGTCTCCTTTCCCAACCTTCTCTGAGCCTTCGGGGGCCTTGTGACCTGGTCATTTAGCCCATTGTGTGCAAAAAAGAAGTGCCTCTCAGAAGTAAAACAACCCAACTCACCACTTCCAGTAAAGCTAATTATACTTAAGAAGTGTCCGTTGAGTTCTTTTTTTTTATAAAACGAGAGAGTAATTGCATGAGCTTTAAAAACCGAAATCTCATTACTTCTTGCACTCGACATCAAAAGAAATATTGTAATATGCCATTCTATTGGAATTTAACTCCCGTACTTGCTTGCTACCCCGACGCAGTTGTCAATGGGGTGTATTATTTTCTTGCAACAGATGTGAAGTAGAAATTCTTTTGACATGCGCGTGGAATGGCGGCAGTTTAAGAACGATGTCATGCATGATTGATAGGGTCTGCAACGGGGCACTGAGAAAGATAACTCAAGAGTAAAATAATAAATTACCTGCCAAAGTTTACAACCCGGATATCGGAGGTCTGCAGCCTAGTTGACGAGCGACGGGAACTTTTTTTCGAGCACTTTTTCCTTTCGACAAATAAATTAATGTTTTGCAAGTTTGCCAACCTGGAACAGTATGTAATTAAACTGGATTTGTTTCAGTCTTCGCGGAAATTAGTCAAAAAAATTTTTATAAAAAGATTGCAAATGTAATTTTAAAATCAGTATTTTTTTTTTAAATGAAAAGATTTATCTTTTATGAGTAAATTAACAAGCTGCACGTTCTCCGAGTGAAAATAAGAATTTTATTTTCAACATATAGGACGAAGAAGAGTCCTAGAAACTACTTTTAGTTTGCACAGGCCTTCTCATTCAAGGACATGCCCCACTCTCGTACTTGCTTCACACGTCATAAAGAACTATGCCATCCTGGGACTCGAACCAGGACTCCTGCAGGTGCAGTGTCATTGCGAACCAATGCAGTACCACCGCGCCATCATATAAATACATATAAAATAACGCTAATTTCTGAAAATGAATGTAGATTTCAGATAGGAAAATAGCGCAGGGATGACGATGATCATAGTAGCCTTAAGCTGTCGAGCTGCTTTGATACCTTACGACTGTTGAAAATTTCTCTGTATCTCCCTTGCACTCTTGCATAGACACCGAAGGATTTCGAAAGAAAGCCATGGTCATAGAAAGCCATGGTCATTCCTTGTAAGATATTCAAAAGAAATCTCTGTGTTCCATCTTCCCTTTACTATTCAGTTGGTCTCCGTACTCAGTGTTGTTCTGAGCCTTGGGATCTTTTCACGGGTGGCGTGAGGATTTCACCAGAGAGCCTTGGGTTCCCTCAGTCAGTACCGCACCAGGCTCGCAGCATGATGTTTCCAGGTTCGGGTACTGACTGTATTTACGTTGAGAATTTCTCCATTAACCCCTGCGGGGTTGCTCAGTCGGTAGCACGCCAGGATCATTATATGCATTTAGTAAGAGGGCACCGATGCTCTTGTAAAGGTCGCCGTCCGTCAGATAGGACGTTAAGCCGTGGCCCTGTATGCGGGAGATCCTATCCTATGCAGGTTAAAGAACACGCTGCATAATCTTGGCGAGAGACTACCACCTGTCCCCTAACAGCTGTCCAGTGGGTCTCCTCTCCCCAACCTTCTCTGAGCCTTTGGTGTCCTTGTGACCTGGCCATTTAGCTCATGATGTGCAAAAAGCTTCCGTTCAAGTGCAAAACAATCCAACGAAATGATTGCTACATAGAGTTATATATATATAGGAAAAGTCATTTTAATTTCCTTGAAGGGGGCTTCAGAAAATAATACTTGGTAAAGGAAGCGTTAAAAATGTTTCTTGGTGAAAGGCGACGTTGGGTTGAAAGTGATTGGGAACCGCTCGTGTAAACGATCGGAAAGTCTAATACTAGAGCTTGGATAAAGGATACATTGGATTGCTATTAACATAAAACTGTAGCCTTTAAGATTTATCGATCTGTTCATTAATTTCCACAGTTGATGCTCTCTCCAACACACAGAACCATGACTTAACCTCCAATTCCCCGGACGGCGGCCTTTAAGCCTCTCGTGCCATCTAGTTCACTAAAGCAAAAGATCTGGCAAAATCTCAATGCTGACAAGAATCGCACTGGAATCTGCGAACATCAGGCCATTCATTTGGCACCGCTGCCCAAAGACGTTCAACATTTCTTTAAGCATTGTGAACAGTAAGATATTAATTTGCAGGCATCATCGTATCGAAAGCCACGTAATATTATTTTTTTACCATTTATGCATCATATTTCCAGCATTAATTACAGCATGAAAAAAGTAACTGCCGACAAATAAAATTATTAGCAGGCGTTACCCGAGGTTCATTCTTTTTTTTTCGGACGCTACATAATAAACTCATTTGCATTGAATTGAAGGCATTCGATTCCAACTTTCCTTATTTATTGTTTTCCGGGCATTGGAATTTAATTTACATTTTTCTGAATTCCGCATTTGTGAAACAAACGAAGGTACAAATTTGTTGCTCAGTTTGCAGTTAACACATTGGAAAGAAAAATCAGCGAGCTTCGGTCAGTGGCGAATTCTTTTGCGTCGAGACGAAGGCTCATTAGGCGATTAAAACGGTATATACACTGCTCACAAGAATTAGGGAATATTTCAAAATGAATATGAAGCAATGAAAAAAAGAGGCATTTGATTTTTTTTATTAAACAAGAACATCAGAAAAGCAAACGAGAAGTCAAAGAAAGTTGTTCGATTATGCAAATGAGATGCAAAACCAACTTTTATTTCATTGGTGAAAATGCACTATACAAAAGGCTGAAAGTACTGGAGTATCTGCACGTTCCCTGGTCTTGAAAGTGCACATCCTGCAATTTCTCAGCCCTTGCAATGCCCCTGCAACACGATTTTCCCGAATGCGAAGCCTGGAGAGTCATAGGACGTCTTGAAGCTGGTCAAACACAGACGACAGTGGCAACAGCACTTGGAACATCCCAAAGCGTGATTAGCAGACTGTGGAATCGCTTTCAAGAGACTGGCACAGTACGAAGAAGACGAGGGCAGGGTCGCCCATCTGCCACAGCAGCAAGAGATGACCGCTATTTGACCTTATTGGCAAGAAGGAACAGGCGCAGCACTGCAACAGAGCTGCGGGGACAGTTTCTTGCTGCCACTAGACGACGGATATGCACCCAGACCATACGAAATCGGCTCCATCGTGTTGGACTGCATGCCCGGCGACCAATGGTATGCATTCCGTTATCTGCTGAACACCGTAGAACCCGTAGAAGGTGTCTGATGAGCATCGTCATTGGACCCGTGATGAGTGGTCAACTGTCCTCTTCTCTGATGAGTCATGGTTCAGTCTGCAGCCTGACAATCATCGTGTCCTGATCTGGCGTGAACGAGGAACACGGGAGAATCCACGTTTCATGCGAGAAAGGGACTCCTTCGGTGGTGGTGGTGGAATCATGGTGTGGGCTGGCATCAGCATTGGTGGTCGTACCGACTTCCACGTCATCAGAAATGGATCGCTGACTGCTGTCAGATATCGAGATGAGGTCTTACACCCTATAGTGATACCCTATGCTGGAGCAGTTGGAAGCAATTTTCTTTTCATAGACGATAATGCAAGGCCCCACCTTGCGCATCTCGTCGACAACATGCTTCAGGAGGCAGGAATCGAACGCATGGACTGGCCTTCACGTTCTCCAGACCTGAATCCCATTGAACATGCTTGGGATGCACTGGGAAGACGTCTGGCAAACCGTCCAATGCCTCCCACAACACTTCTTGAGCTGGAAGTTGCCCTGGAGCAAGAGTGGCAGAGGATCCCACAAGAACTGCTGGACATTCTGATCCTGTCCATGCCCCATCGCTGTCAGTGTGTTTTGGCAGTCTTGAGTGACCATACATCCTACTGAACAGTCAATGTGTGGCACTCTCGTCCAGTTTGACATGCTTCTGTTCACCTCCACCAATATGTCACTTGCTACTCAATTACGACAATTGAGTTTGCATTTCATTTTCATAATCGAACAACTTTCTTTGACTTGTCGTTTGCTTTTCTGATGTTCTTGTTTAATAAAAAAAATTCAAATACTTCTTTTTTTTATCGCTTCATATTCATTTTGAAATATCCCCTAATTTTTGTGAGCAGTGTATCTGGATGATATTTCTTTTACCAACAAAACCTAATGATGCTCTGGGGAAAATCAAAGTAAACATTCGTTTTTTTGTGACACTTATTTCAGTCGCAGTACATGACATTTATAAATGACGATATTGCATTTATCTATCTCTCATTCTCATTTATTTATCAAAAAACACGTCTAATTCCCAGTACTCTATATCTAGGAATGCATCGAAATTTGGAAAAATGCGAATCTAAATGCTTTATGTACGGATAACTTTCAGTTTTTTCTCAGTAATGATATTTATTTAGCTCTAAATATGTGTGTTGTTATTGCAATAAATGAAAACTTGCAAAATTTAAGCAGCTTATATGACGAAAAAAGTATATGAGCTTAATATTCTTTCATTTATTTTTTCAATTTAAAAAGTTTAGTACTTGTGTGAATTCTGCTGTTTAACCTTAACATAGAGCAGTTTAAAGAAGCTAAAGAATTTGAATTGAAGAAATTTAATAGATCTTTTATAGTAAGCTTGTGTTGGCAGTATCGATGTATGGGAAAAAAGATGCAACGAAGCGAAACATTAAATCCAACAGGTTTCTTGAAATCGGGGAATTGGATCATGACCTGAGGTTCTTCAGTTCGAGTTCCCTACTTGTGCCTGCATTGAATTGTTTTTTTTTCTTTGCTAAACTTCGCTCCACCCTCGATGAGGTGACGGAAGCGGATCAGTCGCTAGCGCGTCAGGTTTTTAATCTGCAGTTCCCAGGTTCGAGTCCCAGCTGGGTCAGCGTTGAGATTTATCTCCGCAAAATTCCCCGCCCTGCCCACGGTCAGTAGGGAACAACGATGGGCTTGGAAAGGCCGCCACCCATTGGATGGGGGCGGGGATGCTCAGTCGGTAGCGCACCAGACTCGTAATCTGCAGTTCCCTGGTTCGAGCCCCAGCTGGGTCAGCGTTGAGATTTATCTCTGCAAAATTCCCCGCCCTGCCCACGGTCAGTAGGGGACACCGATGGGCTTCGAAAGGCCGCCGTCCGTCGGATGGGACGTTAAGTCGTGGCTCCGTGTGCTGGAGAGCCATACCATGCGCATGTTAAAGAACACGCTGGATGACCTTGACGGGAGGCTACCGTCTGTCTCCCAACAGCTCTTCCAGTGGGTTCCCTCCCCCTACCTTCTCTGAGCCTTCGGAGTCCTTGTGACCTGGCCATTTAGACCATTGTGTGCAAAAAGTGCCGCTCAGAGGTAAACCAACCCTACAACCCATCGGATGGGACGTTAAACCGTGGCTCCGTGTGTGGGAGAGCCACATACTGTGCACGTTAAAGAACATGCTGACGGCCTTGACGGGTCCATCTGTCTCCCAGCAGCTGTTCCAGTGGGTTCCCCCAATCTTCTTTTAGTCTTCGGGGTCCTTGTGACCTGGCCATTTAGTCCACTGTGTGCAAAAAAGTGCAGCTCAGAGGTAAAACAACCCTACCCTAGATGAGAAAAGGAAGCCGATTACTTTGGAAATGTCACCGTCGATCGGATGAAATTCTAATAGGGGAAGGATTGGGAGGGTGGATGTGTTTGGTCTACTGGAGGTTTTTTTGGCTTGCTTGAGTTCTGAATTTCGGGGACTGCCTTACAAAATATACGAGCCCCAATCGGCACATTGAACACCGGATAGCAGTCATCGGCTTGTGGTGCGTGATTCTGTTTGTGCTAACATGTCACGTATTTGGAGCACAATCATTTGCCACTCTGTAGTGAGCAAATATGTCGATCTACCTTAGTGGTGCCTGCATATTATTGGCTCACGTTTCTACAGAAGAGATACTCCTAATACTGTGGTCCAAATGACTGATTGTTGTCAACGTCTACCAACAGTTCGAACGTACAGGTCAACATGGGTCGCTGTTTGGCGGGTGGATCAACCACTCACGCAGAGGTCCACTATTCCACTGCTCTTGAAGGCGCTGAGTTGCGTGTGGCAAAAATATTCTCTAGGCATTGTGCACTGCTTCTCCGATGCACTTTGGTGGGGCGGGGGTGGCTCAGTCGGTAGCGCGCCAGGCTCGTAATCTGTAGTTCCCAGGTTCGAGTCCCAGCTGGGGCAGCGTTGAGATTTATCTCCGCAAAATTCCCCGCCCTGCCCACGGTCAGTAGGGGACACCGATGGGCTTGGAAAGGCCGCCGTCCGTCGGATGGGACGTTAAATCGTGTCCCCGTGTGCGGGAGAGCCATACCCTGTGCACGTTAAAGAACACGCTGGATGGCCTTGACGTGAGGCTACCATCTGTCTCCCAACAGCTGTTCCAGTGGGTCCCCTCCCCCAACCTTCTCTAAGCCTTCGGGGTCCATGTGACCTGGCCATTTAGCCCATGGTGTGCGAAAAGTGCCGCTTAGAGGTAAAACAACCCAACCCAACAACCGATGCATTTTGGACGTATCGCAGTTTAGTAACCAATATGGCGCTTCAACTGTTAACGCGCACTGCACCCAAAAAAGCTGCTGTTTGCCAGCAGCGAATTTATTGGTGTTTTATTAACTTGACTTTTTCTTCTGTGAATAAAGCAATTTTAAGTCTTCATGAATTGATCTTCCAAATCTTCGCACTGAAAGGCAGAAAAATGGCACCAACGGAAGCTGCATTTCGAAATTTCATAGCAATATCTGCTTGCTCATTATTATATTACGAAACATATGCCAGCTGTACACAATCCCTTCAGCATGGTGTCATTTAAATCACCAGGCCATCATATATTGATAAGGAACAATGCTTTTGCTTCAGGAGACAGAATTTTATATGCTTTATATAATAGTACACAGCGATAGGCAAATTAAGATGTAACAAGTCGTTTTTTCACTTCGGTCGCTCCAAGTTAATTAAGTATACTGTCGAAGTTTTCATTTCCTGTCTAAACAGTAATAAAGAAGAAAAGTTTTATAAAGAAATAAATATCTTTCTCGATCTTTGCGTTTGTATGTACTTGTTCTTTGGTTTGTAAAGAATAAGATCGAAGAAAGTTGTCGTTTCCAATAACAGCGTCTCGAGAGCTTCCTCACACCTGTTCCAACAAAGGTGATGCAAATGATATCAGAAGGAATGTCCTTTGATCGGAACAAGCAGGTATTTGCTTCATTAGCAACTCCTTGAATACAAAGAAACGAACTTCACGAAGTCTCTGGATTCTCTTGGGAGGATGTATCGATCGGTGGTGCAAGTAGAGGCAGCAGTTGCATCTTATATTTTTAACGCCAGTTTGCTCTTCGCGAGAAGAAATAAAGAGAAATGTCGCATTTTTAACCAGTGACGAGAAAACAAACGACTTTGTTCCGCATTTCTTAAGAAATTTTCTAAACATATTTTTTTCTTTGACTAGCGAATCGATTTTGTTTACACGGCCGGAAATGTGAAGATTAAAGGGAGCGCGCATTAAGGGATTTGCAGCTACTACGTATTAACAGGTAATAAGTACAAAGTGTGACTTTATCCAGGCCTGTATCTAGGGAAAAATTTCGGGGGGGAGGGGGAAGAAGTGACTTGATTGAACTCGAACGGATCAAAACTCCATTTTTTTTTTGTATTGCAGATTATTCTCGCTAAATAGTGCACTACGTGTTTTTTCCCACCATATAAGAATTTCCAATATTTATCGCCTCGTTCCAGTTATTCATAAACTCCTTTACGTGCATATGAGGGGTACCCTTCGCTCTCCCCCCCGTCTAGTTCCAGCCATGATTTCTTTTCATTTATGATATTAGAAATGTAATCTTAAATATGATCATTAGAACAACGTTTATTGGGAATACGCTGCAAAAGCAATTAATAATCTCTCACAATTCAACTATTTTAATGAAATTGTGCAATTATGTTAGCTGCGACATCGTATACTTTGGCCTACAACTTTCACGAAGCATCTCAGAAAATGTAATACACCCGGATGAAATATTCTAATCCTTTCGAAAGTTATCTGCTAAAGCGCTTTGTTTATCGTAATATTGATTGTGATCGAAATCAATTCAGTGGCACTTCGAAGAATGGTTCTGCCACTCTGCTATAGAACAGATCAGCAGATTCCAACTTAATCGAATACTCGCCTTCCTTATTTAAGTCGTTTAGTACGTTATTGTGATTTCATCCTTAGATTTTTCAACGCTGAAATTATATTAGACAAAAAAAAAATCCACGAATCGTGAAAGCCTGTATGCAAATACCTCTTGGCCAGGCATGCAAATGACTAAAGTATCACCACCAATGAATGCCGATGTCGTTCCCAGAGCGCATTTGAATCGCGCATAAAGGCTGTCAGCGCTCTGAACATTCTACGTTATTAGGTGTGTTCACTTCAGTTGCCAGTAACCATGCCTCGACGCCGCCGTAGAAAACTCTACGAACAACTGAGCGCATTTGAGAAGGGCCGCATCAATGGACTGCGGGAAGCAGGCTGATCGTGTCGACGAATCGCCCACCATCTAAGTCGTAGTGATGCAGCAGTGGGTACGTGAGGGCAGGAATACAGTCTGAAAAGGTTCTGGTCGGACCAGGTGGACAACTGGGAGAGAGGATCTCGCATAGTCCGACAAGACCGAACGCTTCTCTGTCCACCAACCAACGAGATGTAGCTGCTTCTACTCAGCATCCTATATCATCACACACCATTCTGAGATGACTTGCAGCAGAAGGAATCCATTCTCATCACCCCTTCAGACGTCTTCTATTAACCACCCTACATCTACATCTCTGTGTGGAGTGCTATCGTACCAGGGAATAATGACCGGCCTCCGACTGGAGTCACATCGTTTTTAATGACGAATCCCGCTTCTGCCTTGGAGTGGATGACCACCACATTAGCATATGGAAGAGGAGTGGGCACCACTCACATTCGAACTCGGTTGTGGAGTGTCACACCACCGCCACTAATGGTGTTATGGTGTGGGGAGCCATCTCCTATGACAGCCGGTCGCAGGGGCATAGCCATGGGGGGGATGGGGGAGGACCCTCCCAAAGTAACTCGGAGTTGGTAAAATTCGAGCGACTTCGTAAAATCTAGGTGAGTTGTGAAAATTTGTAATTTTTTTTTTTGGAAAATTAAGGGGAGTTGTCAAAATCGAGGCAACTTGGCAAATCTAAGGCAGTTTGAAAAATGGAGAGACGGCAAAATTTAGAGCAGTTGGCAAAATTCGAAGCCACTTAGTAAAATACAGGTGAGTTGGCAAAATCGGAACAACTTGGCAAAATCTTAGGGAGTTGGCAAAATTCAGAGTGACTTGGTAAAATTATGCGGAGTTGGCAAAATCTTGGAGTTGGCAAAATTCAGGTGAGATATAAAAATTAGGATTTTTTTCTGTTAAATTATGGCGAGTTGGCCAAATTTAGAGACAGTTGGCAAAATTATTGGGATTGGCAAAATTCAGGTTGAGATGTGAAAATTTGGATTTTTTTCTGTAAAATTATGACGAGTTGGCAAAAACTTGGGGCAGTTGACAAAATTTGGAGTGACTTGGCAAAATCGTTGAGAGTTGAGAAAATTCAGGTGAGATAAAAATATTGCAATCTTTTTTCTGTAAAATTATGGCATGTTGGCAAAATTCAGAGTGACTTTGCAAGAATCAGGTGTGATGTGAAATTGGGATTTTTTTTTCTGTAAAATTGTTGCGAGGTGGCAAAATCTAGGGCAGTTGGCAAAATTTGAATCCATTTAGTAAAATACAAGCGATTTGTGAAAATTGGGATTGTTTTTGTGAAATTAAGGAGAGTTGGCAAAATCTAGGGAAGTTGACAAAAACTGGAAACCACTGGTAAAATCTAGACTAGTTGGCAAAATTCGAATCCACCTTGTAAAATATAGGCTAGTTGTGAAAATTGAGATTTGTTTTGTAAAATTAAGGAGTGTTTGACAAATAGAGGAAACTTAAAAAAATGTAGGCCAATTGGCAAAATTTGAACCCACTAGGAAAATACGGACGAGTTGTGATAATTGGGATTGGGTTAGTAAAATTCCGGATAGTTGACTAAAAGACTAAAACAGCGAAAACTTGGCAAAATCATGATCATGGAGAGTTTGAATAGTTTGAAGTGATTTGGCAAATTTTGGAGAGATGTAAAGATTGTGATTAGTTTCGTGAAATAGTTGATAGTTGGCCAAATGAAAGGAAAATCCACACTGACTTCCTACAATTCAGACGAAATGTAAGTATTGGAATTATTTCTGTGAAATCATGGCTAGATGGAAAACATAGAAGTTAAATGGCAAATTACGGTTAGTTGGCAAAAATTGTAAATTGTAAATCAAATGGTATAATGCAAGGATATTTGACACCCCCCCCCCCCCATGGAGCGAAAATCTAAGCAAGTTTGCTGTTTGCTCAGTTGGCAAAATTTGATTTTCGAGTTGGAAAATATTTGCTTTCTCACCGCCTCCCCCACAACCATAGTCCTTCGCTACGCTCCTGGCCGGTCTCCCTATTTGTGGTAACAGGGACGTTTAACAGTACAGCGATACGTTCAAGAAATTCTGTGATCCATCGTCTTACCTTTCATTTCACGCCTGCCAGGGGCCATTTACCAGCAGGATAATGCGTGGCCACACATGATTCACCTCTCCTGGGAGTGCCTCTGTACTGTTGCAACCTCCCTTGGCCAGCCTGGTCCCCGGATCTTTCTCCTATCGAGAATGTCTGGGATATCTTGGACTGCGGCAATCACGGAATATAGGGGATCAGCCTGTAAATGGTAGCTAGGCGTAAACTGGAAGGAGAGCTGTGTACCAATCCCTAGTGATGATGCACAGAACCGGCCAGGTCTAGCACCTAATGTCCGACCCCGCCTTCTCGTGGTGCAGGCCGTTAGTACCTTTCAAAAGAGATATTCTCTTTTGGAAGGGAACGGAAGGGGAGGGCTGCCAGTTCAGTATGGCCTGCTGATCTGGTCATCTATGGCCACTTTTTTCTTTTTTTTCAACCCTGCTGAGGAGTGGTCAACTTCACAGGGTCCTGGTGCTGACCATTTATACCTATTAGACTGGACTTGTTTATGGATTTGAGCTTGATTATTGATCCTGGACTTGCTGCACTGGTGGGCCTCTGTTGAGGGAGAGTCTGCTGCTGTGTTTTCTGTTTGCTTCTGGGTTGCCAGCTCTAAGTGAACAGAGGCATGGGATACCTTATATCAGCTGGTGGATAATCCTAATCAGAGGCCATCGCATGTACCTGAACCTTACTTTGCTAGTTGGGCATCGTCAAGCCTAAACTGGAGTAATGCGTCTCAGGCAGGCCATGTGGCTCTTGAAAAAGTCCACTTGAAAAGGTGGTGCCTGAAGTTCCTACCAGCATCGGTGACTTCAGCCTTTAGCGGAGGAGGAACGGGTCTTTGCCCCATGCCTGCGATCAGGGGGCTGTTTGATATTGTTGGCCCTACCAATCTCAATAAACCAAATTTCTTTAAAAATCCTACTAATCATTTTCTCTCTGCAGGAACGTGGAACGTGAGGACATTACATAGAGATTATTCTCTTGATGTCCTCATGCAGGAATTCCAGCGCTATAACCTAGATATTCTAGGCTTGCAAGAGACCAGATGGACAGGTAAAGGTGAGATACTTAAAAATAACTTTAAATTTCTCTTTACAGGGAGGGAGGATGGAAAGCATCACCAAGGCGTGGGTCTGCTGCTCAGCAGACATGCTAGTGATGCTCTTCTAGGATATGAGTGCATTAATGAAAGGTTTCTTACAGCAAAATTTCAGACAAGCGTTAAAGACTTGAATGTTATCTGCTGTTATGCCCCCACTGAGGATGCCGATGAGGATGAGAAGGATAGGTTTTATGAACAACTTCAGGATATTTTGAATTCTGTCAAGAAAGGAGATATTACCCTTGTTCTTGGTGACTTCAATGCCAAAGTTGGTACTGACTCTGACCTTTGGGCAGGAGTAATAGGCCCTTTTGGTATTGGTAGCTGCAATGGCAATGGGCAACGTCTCCTACAGGTAAGTAAACTCAATGGTTTCAGAATAACTAACACATATTACAAACACCGCGACATACATAAATACACATGGGTTTCACCTGATGGGCTGCATAAGAATATGATTGATTATATATTAATTAACAGCAAATGGGCTAGTTCTGTTAGAAATACCAGGGCATATAGGGGAGCTGAAATTGGATCTGACCATTACCTTGTTAAAAGTGTCTTGCAACTTAAACTTAAAAAGTGTTGTGCTAGGGTTAAAAATTTACCTTTAATACTGAAGCTCTGAATGACCCAGTTATAGCTAAAGCTTACCATGATAGGTTACTTAGTCATTATGACAGTCATGGTTTGCTTAATACTGAAGTTGAGGAAGAATGGGGCCATTTTAAACAGGCTTTTTTGGAAACTAACAGTACTCTTTTAGGAAAAAAGGAGCAGAGGAGGCAGAATTATTTAAGTGATAAGGCAATTGAGCTTATTTCTGAAAGAAGGAACTGCAGGAATGTCCTTAATCAGTACCTTACTAGTCCTAATAGAAAAGATTACAGAGAGCTTAATAAACGTGTAAAGGATCAGTTAGCTACTGATAAAAATCTTTGGCTTGATAGCTTGGCTGACAAAGCTGAGGAAGCAGTTAGGCAGCACAACAGCAGAGAGCTGTACCAGATAGTTAATGTTTTATGTGGTAGAAAACGGACAGGCATACAGGGATTGAAGGATAAACAAGGTAAGGTTATAGAAGGTGAGGATTCTGTCATGGCTAGGTGGGCTGAGCATTTCAGTGATATTCTAAACAATGTAGTTAGTTCTACTCCCATTGTTTGTAATGTTGATAGATGCATTGGCAGCTTTAATGTTGGCCCTATAACACAATCTGAAGTTAGTTTGGCTATCTCTAAACTTAAACTTCATAAATCCCCAGGGGTAGATGAAATTACTACAGAAATGCTCAGAGCTGGGAATGTTTTGGTTACCACTTGGATGACTGAAATTTTGAATAACTTTTATGATAAAGGCATGGTTCCTAAAGATTTTACCAGAGCTATTATTATCCCTATTTTCAAAAAAGGTGATCGCAGTTCTTGTGATAACTATAGGGGTAACAGCCTACTTTCTGTTCCAGGTAAAGTTCTTTCCATGATTGTGCTTAATAGAATTAAGAATCTGGTTGACAGGCAATTGCGTGATGAGCAATGTGGATTCAGAAGTGGTAGGGGAAGTATGGATCAGATATTTTCACTTTGGCAGATTCTTGAGAAATGTTTAGAGTTTCAGAAACCTTTGGTTGCTAGCTTTGTTGATTTCAAAAAGGCTTTCGACTCTGTTGATCGTCATAATTTGTGGTTGATTGTGAGATCATATGGTATACCAGACAAGTTAGTTAACATAATGAAAGCTCTCTATAATAACACTGAGTCATGTGTGAGAGTTGGTAAGGCTTGTAGCAATTGGTTTAGCATTACGTCTGGTGTTCGACAAGGGTGCATTTTGTCTCCTTTTCTCTTTAGTTTGGTTGTTGATTATGTTATGCGAAATTCACTTCAAGGGAAAGATTTTGGCCTTAAATGGGCTGGAGATACGAAAATTTCTGATTTAGATTATGCTGATGATTTAGCCCTTTTGGCAAATGATGTTGATGAGATGAACTCTTTCATTCGAGCTGTTGATGAGACTGGTAGTAGAGTAGGTTTGGTTATAAACAGAGAGAAAACTAAAGTGATGAAAATTGGTCAGGCAGGTTGTGATTCAGTTAATCTGAATGGTTGCAGTCTTGAGCAGGTGTCACAGTTTAATTACCTTGGGAGCTATGTAACTGATACTGGTGATGTGCGGCATGAGATTAACAGACGAATAGGTCTTGCTGCCGGGACTTTTAAGAATCTATGGAGATTGTGGAGAAATAGGCGTATACACCTAAAGACTAAAATTAGACTGTATAATAGTTTGGTTCTCTCTAGGGTTAGTTATGGTAGTGAAACGTGGACGCTGTGTAAACAAGATAACAGGAAACTAGATGCTTTTGATTCTAGATGCTTACGCAGTATCTTGGGTATTAGGTGGTTTAACTTTGTAACTAATGATGAGGTTAGGCAAAGGAGTCTGCAACCTCCTTTAAGCAGCATATTGTGCAGAGAGAGACTCCGCTGGTTTGGCCATGTTGCCCGTATGGATAATTATAGATTGGCGAATAGGGTTATGAACAGTGTGCCTAGAGGCCTCAGAAGGAGGGGGAGACCTAGGATGCGGTGGGCAGACAATGTCAAACAGGACCTTGTTAGAATTGGTGTGCAGTGGCCTGATGCAGCAGATGTAGCTGAGGACAGATATGCTTGGAGAATTAAACTGCGCAGTCTGGTTGGACCTCCGTAGCCCATGGCTGCTTGAGGATGATGATGATGATGGGCAAAATGTCTTAGCATAATCTGCCATAGTATAGATAGATAGATAATTTTTATTTCAGATAATATTTAACAGTATACAAAAGCTTTAGAGATCACCATACAGAAACAATGTAAATTGAAAACATCAGTCGTCATCATCATCATCCTCAAGCAGCCAAGGGCTACGGAGGTCCAACCAGACAGTGCAATATAGTTCTCCAAGCAAGTCTGTCCTGAGCTACATCT
Source organism: Ryuthela nishihirai (assembly GCA_038380435.1). Lineage (NCBI taxonomy): Eukaryota > Metazoa > Arthropoda > Arachnida > Araneae > Heptathelidae > Ryuthela > Ryuthela nishihirai. The sequence continues at coordinate 66,738,736 of JAWZYU010000015.1, read as the reverse complement.
GGACACTGCACACCAATTCTAACAAGGTCCTGTTTGACATTGTCTGCCCACCGCATCCTAGGTCTCCCCCTCTTTCTGAGGCCTTTAGGCACACTGTTCATAACCCTATTCACCAATCTATAATTATTCATACGGGCAACATGGTCAAACCAACGGAGTCTCTCTCTCTGCACAATATGCTGCTTAAAGGAGGTTGCAAACTCCTTTGCCTAACCTCATCATTAGTTACAAAGTTGAACCACCTAATGCCCAAGATGCTGCGTAAGCATCTAGAATCAAAAGCATCTAGCTTAATGTTATCTTGTTTACAAAGTGTCCACGTTTCACTACCATAACTAACCCTAGAAAGAACCAAACTATTATACAGTCTAATTTTAGTCTTTAGGTGTATACAGCTATTTTTCACACTCTCCATAGATTCTTAAAAGTCCCGTCAGCAATCGCTATTCGTATGTTAATCTCATGCCGCACATCATCGTTATCTGTTACATCTCTACCAAGGCAATTAAACTGTGACAGCTGCTCAAGACTGCAACCATTCAGAGTAACTGAATCACAGCCTGCCTGACCAATTTTCATCCCTTTAGTTTTCTCTCTGTTTATAACCAAACCTACTCTACTACCAGTTTCATCAACAGCTCGAATGAAAGAGTTCATCTTATCAACATCATTTGCCAAAAGGACTAAATCATCAGCATAATCTAAATCAGAAATTTTCGTATCTCCAGTCCATTTAAGGCCAAAATCTTTCCCTTGAAGTGAATTTCGCATAACGTAATCAATAACTAAGCTAAAGAGAAAAGGAGACAAAATGCACCCATGTCGAACACCAGAAGTAATGCTAAACCAATTGCTACAAGCCTTACCAACTCTCACACACGACTCAGTGTTATTATGGAGAGCTTTCATTATGTTAACTAACTTGTCTGGTATACCATATGATCTCACAATCAACCACAAATTATGACGATCAACAGAGTCGAAAGCCTTTTTGAAATCAACAAAGCTAGCAACCAAAGGTTTCTGAAACTCTAAACAGTTCTCAAGAATCTGCCTAAGTGAAAATATCTGATCCATACTTCCCCTACCACTTCTGAATCCACATTGCTCATCACGCAATTGCCTGTCAACCAGATTCTTAATTCTATTAAGCACAATCATGGAAAGAACTTTACCTGGAACAGAGAGTAGGCTGATACCCCTATAGTTATCACAAGAACTGCGATCACCTTTTTTGAAAATAGGGATAACAATAGCTCTGGTAAAATCCTTAGGAACCATGCCTTTATCATAAAAGATATTCAAAATTTCAGTCATCCAAGTGGTAACCGAAACATTCCCAGCTGTAAGCATTTCAGTAGTAATTTCATCTACCCTGGGGATTTATGAAGTTTAAGTTTAGAAATAGCCAAAATAACTTCAGATTGTGTTATAGGGCCAACACTAAAGCCACCAATGCATCTATCATCATTGCAAACAATGGGAGTAGAACTAACCACATTGTTTAGAACATCACTGAAATGCTCAGCCCACGTAGCCATGACAGAATCCTCACCTTCTATAACCTTACCTTGTTTATCCTTCAATCCCTGTACACCTGTTCGTTTTCTACCACACAAAACATTAACTCTCTGATACAGCTCTCTGCGGTTGTGCTGTCTAACTGCTTCCTCGGCTTTGTCAGCCAAGCCATCAAGCCAAAGATTCTTATCAGCAGCTAACTGATCTTTTACACATTTATTAAGTTCTCTGTAATGCTTTCTATTAGGACAAGTAGGGTATTGATTAAGGACATTCCTGCAGTTCTTTCTTTCCGAAATAAGCTCAAGTTCCTTATCACTCAGATAATTCTGTCTCCTCTGCTCCTTTTTTTCCTAAAAGAGTACTGTTAGTGTCCAAAAAAACCTGTTTAAAATGATCCCATTCTTCCTCAACTTCAGTAGCAAGCATACCATGACTGTCATAATGACAAAGTACCTATCATGGTAAGTTTTGGCTATAACTGGGTCTTTCAGAGCTTCAGTATTAAAAGTAAATTTTTTAACTCAACACTTTTTAAGTTGCAAGACACTTTTAACAAGGTAATGGTCAGATCCAATTTCAGCTCCCCTATATGCCCTGGTATTCCTAATAGAACTAGCCCATTTGCTGTTAATTAATATGTAATCAATCATATTCTTATGCAGCCCATCAGGTGAAACCCATGTGTACTTATGTATGTCGCGGTGTTTGTAATAAGTGTTAGTTATTCTGAATCCATTGAGTTTACTTACCTGTAGGAGACGTTGCCCATTGCCATTGCAGCTACCAATACCAAAAGGGCCTTACTCCTCCACAAAGGTCAGAGTCAATACCAACTTTGGCATTGAAGTCACCAAGAACAAGGGTAATATCTCCTTTCTTGACAAAATCCAAAATATCCTGAAGTTGTCCGTAAACCCTATCCTTCTCATCCTCCTCGGCATCCTCAGTGGGGGCATAACAGCAGATAACATTCAAGTCTTTAACGCTTGTCTGAAATTTTGCTGTAAGAAACCTTTCATTAATGCACTCATATCCTAGACGAGCATCAGTAGCGTGTCTGCTGAGAAGCAGACCCACGCCTTGGTGATGCTTATTGTCGTCACGGCTTGAAAAGAGAAATTTAAGATTATTTTTAAGAATATTGAACATAATACACAAAAACGAAAACACCTCAAAAAATTTCTAGTAATCCAGATAGTCAACATCAGAGTTTTGTTAGACCACATGCCACGCCGTATATCAGCGTGGATCGCAGCCAGAGATGTCTTTTCGAGGTACTAATCTATAACAGTTATGCTACAAGTCTTGTGAAATAAAAAAGTCCCTTTTCTGCGATATTGTAATCACTTCTTTATCTCTTCCTCCACATTGTACGTGCAATGTTTCATTGCGATGGGACGCTTGCTTTGAGGTGCGTCTTTTTTTTGTCTAAGAGTGTATATTCACAATCAACCACAAAACTGCAGAAATATTAGAAGCCATCGAAAAATTAACTTACTGAAAACAGACAGGGGCGGGGATGGCTCAGTCGGTAGCGCGCCAGGCTCGTAATCTGCAGTTGCCAGGTTCGAGTCCCAGCTGAGTCAGCGTTGAGATTTATCTCCGCAAAACTCCCCGCCCTGCCCACGGTCAGTAGGGGACACCGATAGGCTTGGAAAGGCCGCCGTCCGTCGGATAGGATGTTAAGCCGTGGCTCCGTGTGCGGGAGAGCAAACCCTGTGCACGTTAAAGAACACCCTGGATGACCTTGAGGGAAGGCTACCATATGTCTCCCAACAGCTGTTCCAGTGGGTCCCCTCACCCAACCTTCTCTGAGCCTTCGGGGTCCATGTGACCTGGCCATTTAGCCCATGGTGTGCAAAAAAGTGCCGCTCAGAGGTAAAACAACCCAACTGAAAACAGAATTCAATTAACTTTCATTGTATTAGCCTTAAGCTTTCCGATTTTATTTTGCTAGATATAGCCTTGACATAAGCATACTCTTTCATGCCTGATATGCAAATAAGAATATATTTTGCGAGATAGCATATATTACACGCTACAAGCATAGGTTCTTTGACTCTTATAATGACTGATTTCCTGATCTACTTGCCTATAGCACCGATAACACGAATCTCTGCACATGATTTCGAAAACTCTCACTTCTGAAGTCAGAGATGGAGAGAGGGACTCTCGACTGAAAAGACTGCAGACAGAAGAACGTGACAGCGCCAAAGCCCAGAAATAAAGTGGAGCCGTCTATTTACTGTTAGCAGACGAGTTAAAAACGCCCCTTGGAACCTTTAGGTAGAGAGAGACACACATCAACATTTTAGGGTCAATCGTATAGTTTTTTTTATCAGTTTAATAGTCATTATTAATAGCCTGCTATGTCTATCAAAGTCATGGTTGCAATCTATTTAACAGTTTCGGTAAATACTTCGGATTTTGGTGAATCGATTATTTAGAATTGGGAGTAAGCTTTGGTTTAAACATCGGTATTTAATGGCAGTCGAATGTTTACAGGGAAAAGTCGTAAGCAAACTCGGGGGAATAGCTGGCCACATTTCCTTTTGTGCGAAGCCGATAAGCTGTTGGCATTTGTGAAAATGCTTAACCGGTCCACCAAGTCAATATCCTAGCTGCTTCGGGTCATAAAATGCGGCGCTTGAGCTCGTAAAAGTTTCATTAGTCTACTTGCCGTGCAAAGGTCTCTTTACTGGCTGGGACATGAACTTCAAGAAAACTCTCCTTCACCATTTGGACAATAAATAAACTCGTAGCTGACGTCATATCGGTGTTATTGTTTCGTGGAGGTTTCATATTTCTTAAATTCTTTAATTTATGATTAATTTTAAATAAGATAAATTTTCCGTTTTCACTTTATTCAGACCGTTTATTGCAAATGAGATAAAATCTCCTCTGAAGGGGAATGAACAATTCTAGTTTTTTTCCACTTTGCTGAAGAGTGGTCAACTCCATAGGGTCTCGACGCTGACTGTTTATATCAGCTGTATGTCTATTGATTTTGTTTTCAATATTGAATCTTGGACATCATATACTGCTGCCTCCGTTGAGAGTGAATCTATTATTTGTTTTTCGTTTGTTTGGGGAGCCTGCGTCAGATGAACAGTTATGCGCTGGATTCCTTATCTTAGCAAAGCAGAGATTCTTCCTTATTCCCTTCACAGATTCTTAAACTTGTATTTTAAGGGGCATCGTCCTTTTTAAGGGAAAGTGGAGTAATGTCTAGACAGGCTGGTTTTACTGCATCTAGTAAAAATCCATGTAGTGTCTGATGCCTCTACCTACCTACGGTGGTTTAATCACTTAACAAACGACGGGAGGCTACCATCTGTCTCCCAACAGCTGTTCCAGTGGGTCTCCTCCCCCAACCTTCTCTGAGCCTTCGGGGTACTTGTGACCTGGCCATTTAGCCCATGGTGTGCAAAAAAGTGCCGCTCAGAGGTAAAACAACCCAAACAATAACTTAACAAACGAAGAACTGATCTTTATCCCATGCCTCTGATTAGAGAGAGATTTCACATTAAACAAGCATTTTTCATTTATCCAAAGAAATATTATTTCTTCAGTTACCTGAATGTGAAGTCTCCTCATCAATATTACACTCCTGATGGGTCCAAAAATATTAGATCTTTTTTTCTGAGTGATACGAAAGAATGCGATGAACAGCAAATCTCTCTCTATGGAAGAAATCCGAATTAGACTTGCTCTCATGTCGAATTACAAGTTTACTAGTTTTGAGATATTTTCCCAGTTCAGGATTCTTCTCACGGTGAGAAAAGACGCACCGATGAACCTGGAAAACATGCATTTGATTTGTTGGACTTTGAGCTGTGGCACTCTGTGAAAAAAGATGCATTGATAGATTTGTAAAGTTTGGCGTCCATCATGTAAGCCGTTGTAGGGGTTTTCGATGGTGAACCGAGGTAAGCATGGCACTCGGAGTGGGCTGCAGCTACGAAGCCCCATTTTCAGCAGGGTTCGATGTATTCTGTTTTGTGACACATTACTCCCACCACCAGCATTCAAATTATGCGCGAGCTAGGTCATAGTATGCCTTCTATTGGCTCGTACCATATGGGATAGCCTTCGCTCACCGCCAACGGTTCGTGGTTTTTCCCTCCTCGGACCACTTTTTGAAGTACTAACCATGACTGACCATGAGCACCCACAAACCTTGCCGTTTCGAAAATGCTCTGACCCAGCTGATTGGCCATTACAATTTGTCAAACTCACTTAAGGCTGCTGCCTTTCCCATTTGAAGAACAAGAATAACACTGATTAACAGAGCTCAGTATCAGGTGTTATTTATACCGTTTCATGACCTTCACAAGTGCCGTCGCGTTTACCTGTAGTTGTTTCGATTTGCATAAAACTCTCTGGTCATAATGTTTTGGCTCTTCGGTGTATAAGCATTTCTGTGCAGCAGATGGAGTTCATTTGTGGGTCTCTGTGAGAATGGAGGCACCGATAGACGACGAAACGTTTCCATCTAGAATATGGGAAGTTAAACCGTGTTTCTGTATACAAGAAATTAATAGGAATGGAAACATTACCGTTCATAAGATGCGAAATTACGGCTGCGAATCTGAATGCAGAAAAGACTTTAAGCCATTGGGTTGTTTTACCTCTGAGCGGCACTTTTTTGCACACAATGGGTTAAATGGCCAGGCCAAAAGGACCTCGAGGGCTCAGAGAAGGTTGGGGGAGCTGCTAGAAGACAGATGGTAGTCTCTCTTTTAAGTCGATCCAGCGCGCACGGGTTTTGACGAACTTCAAAACCCGTGCACGTTAAAACGTGAACGGGTTTTGAATCTCCCGCACACAGGGCCACGGTTTTACGTCCCATCGGACCGTTGGTGGCCTTTCCATACGTATCCCCTACGGTACTTTAACGTACAGTGAAAGCATTTAATGAATATTCTGTATGGCTGACGGAAAGCTGCCACCCCATGAACTCGTTCGTTTGCATATTTTACTCTTGTATGCATGGAAAGAATCACTTTTTCCTCCGTATTCTGGATTTACGAACACAAAGCAAAAAAGATGTAACGACATTTTTAGAGTTATTTTACTCATAAATGTAAAGAGATCTGTAAACTTTCAGAAGTTTTAAATTAAAAGCACTTTGGGAAAAAAATAACTCTGTACAGTATTTAAAAAACACATCGTTTTTATTAATTCTAGGGATCCCAGTTTTTTAAATAATAAGATTGTTGCATGGTTTTAATATTCTGTACATTTATATGGAAATCAAATTTTTTTTTATAGATTCAGTTTTCGTAAATGAGATAAACTTAGAAATTAAAGAGAAATTCATTTATTCAGCTTAATACAAAGAACGAAAGTTTTCTTCGTAAAAAAAACTACTGTAAATTTTAATCGCAGGTAGATACGAACTTTTTCTTTCTACTTTTGTTACTGCATATCTTCAATACATTTGGTTTTAATGCCTGCCTCTCGAGACCGTAGCGAATTTTTTTCGTTCCAATTACGAAACTACAAAGATTTTTTTTCTAAAATATTTCTTTTCCGATTATAATTATCCCTCAGTACACTAATATCTGGCATGGGACATTCAGAAAGTTTCTTATATTTCAATTGCAGCGAAATGAAGTCAAACATCGGAAGAGAAACTGAGATCCACTTCAATTGCTTCTTATTTAAAAAACGCTTAAAGCTCTTTTCACATCTTGGCTTATAGAAAATAATGGCCTGTGTCTTTTGTGCCACTGAAAAGGTTTTTGCTTCTCTGCACTTAACCGACAATGTTTCTTTTTTCAAAGGTCCAAGCGAATTCAATTACTGAATTTCTTCAGCCCTAAGGATGAGAATTTATGTCAAAAGTTTCCTTCAGAAATATGCATCTGTGTGCACGAGAGAAACACACAAAAACTATTTCTGTGATTTAGTCAGATTTTGCGATGACTTGATTACTTCTACAAACTTCTGCTTTTCTCTTCCTCTTTCTTCTTGAGGATTCTGTTCCTTTAAAAGTGATGATTCACGGTTTTCATTCATGTCGTATTTTTCTCGTTATACACTCGTGTATTCTCACTTAAATACAACGTAGTTTTCGGACTCTTAAAATAATTCTTAGAAAGTGAAGTATGGATTCTTCTTCGACGTTTATTGGATGGGTGACTGAGTCAGTTTGAAGTATCACATCGGGCTTTACAAGCTGTCAGCTTCGATTCCTAAATAATGCCATCGTTGAGATTGCTCTATTGTCTTCGCGTGCCCTCGACGATAGATGAGACAATTAAAAAACTGATTTCGAAGTTAGAAGAACCATATTTTGTGCATTTGGAAAAAAATATCTTCCTTTCCGTGATAACTCAATTTTACGTCACCTTTTACAAATTCGCCTTGGAATTTTGACCCTTTGATCGTTTGGCCCATTGTGCAGCGGAACAATGTTTAAAACAAAAGCATTCCGTCATTCGTGAAAGAGACTTACATTCAATTAGAAAGTCTATCGTCTGTCTAATGATACATTAAGCTACGCTTTCGTATGAAATACACTCTATGATCAAAAGCATCCGGACACTCGCTCATCCACATCTCCTGATAATAGGAAAGGAATTAATATCGCGTTGGTCCATCCTTTGCTGATCTCACAGCCTCCACTCCTCAGGGAAGTATTTCCACTAGATATTGGTATGTTGCTGTAGGAATTGCCTGCCATTCTGTCACAAGAGCATTAGTTAAGCTGGTCACTAATGTCTGGCGGTTTGGTCTGGCTCGCAGTCGGCGTTCCAATTCATCCCAAAGGTGTTCCATGGGGTTGAGTTCAGGGCTCTGTGCAGCCCAGTTAAGATGGTTCCACACCCATCTCATCAAACCATTCCTGCATGGTCATTCCTGTCCACAAACAACATTGTACAGGAAAGAGTCTTCACCGAACTGTTACCATAAAGTTGGGAACACAGAATTGTCGAGAATGTCATTATAGGCCGTGGCGTTCAGTCTCGTTCACTGGAACTAGTGGGGGCGGGGGTGGCTCAGTCGGTAGCGCGTCAGGCTCGTAATCTGTAGTTCCCAGGTTCGAGTCCCAGATGGGTCAGCGTTGAGATTTATCTCCGCAAAATTCCCCGCCCTGCCCACGGTCAGTAGGGGACACCGATGGGCTTGGAAAGGCCGCCGTCCATCGGATGGGACGTTAAGCCGTGGCCCCGTGTGCCGGAGAGACATACCCTGTGCACGTTAAAGAACACGCTGGATGGCCTTGACGGGAGACTACCATCTGTCTCCCAACAGCTGTTCCAGTGGGTCCCCTCCCCCAACCTTCTCTGAGCCTTCGGGGTCCATGTGACCTGGCCATTTAGCCCATGGTGTGCAAAAAAGTGCCGCTCAGAGGTAAAACAACCCAACCCAACTGGAACTAGTGAGCACCAGATCATGATACCATCAAACTTCAAGTTAGCACAACACAGTCAGGCAGGTAGCGTTCACCTGGCATCCTCCACATCCAGACTCGTACGTAGGATTACTAGATGGTGAAGCATCACTTCAGAGAACTCGGTTCCACTGCTTAAGAGTTCACTGGCACCGTACTTTACACCACTCCAATCGACGCTTGGCGTTGATATTAGGCTTATGTGCGGCTGCTCGGCCATTAAAACCCACTTCTTGCAGCTCGCGACGAACTGTTATGGTGCTAGCGTTGCTTCCAGAGGCATTTTGGAACTCGGTAGTGAGTGTTGCGACCGAGGACAAGTGATTTTGTTGCACCACTCGCTTCAGCACTCGGTAGTCCTGCTCTGTCATTTCACATGGCCTACCGGGTCGCGATTGCGCTGTTATTGCTCCTAGGTGTTTCCACTTCACAATAACATCACTTATGGTTGATGGGGGCAGCTGCAGCAGGGCTGAAATGCCCCCAAACTGACTTGTTGCTAAGGTGGCATCCTATGACCAGGCCACATTGAAAGTCACTGAGTTCTGCGTACGCCCCATTCTCCTGTTCATTCTCCTGTTCGTGCGTGTCTATGAGGTTTCCCATGCCACGTGCGTACTTTTATAACAGTTTGGGCCATGGCTGTGACATATGGCGAATCCAATACTCAGTTGGGTGTCCGAATACTTTTGATCAGATAGTGTATGTATCCTAAGAAGTAGTAATTGTGATTAACGCCATGTAAATAGGAGAACGTTCATGAAATTCGTTACAACCATTTTTATGGAAATCGCACTAAGCCAAGTACCTTTAATTTTTTCATCAGGAAATTCATATTTGCAACGCAACTTGACCCGATGAAATACACTAAATATAAAATTTCAGCTCAATAAACTGGAATTGTTCAGGCGCTAGAGACAGTATTGTGAACACTACGTTTTCGATCGAAAAACTTGAGAATGAATTTCTTATCGTCACAATGCTATCTCCTTTTTTGTATGAAAAAGTAAAATTTAAACAACTGTAGACCTGGGTTTGAGCCCCGGGTAAGGCATAGTGTTTGTGCTGTTTTTCTGCTGAGGTCCACCCACCTTCACAGACCTTCTACTATGGTGTATTAAACTGACAGGCTCCTGTCAAAGTCGTCACAGAAGTGTGGCAAGCAGCTGCTTGCAGGGGTATTTTATTTTTGCGTCGTTTTTGTGATGACCAGTCCCAGTAGGAGAGACAATTAATCTTACGCCTCTCGAGGACGATGAAATTGTTGCTTAATTCTCTTCGGTGAAAAGACAGGTTCGCGGGTTTTTAGGCCCGTAGCACTTTATGCCTAAGGTTCGCTGCATTGAATGATGAATAAAAATAGTCCATCAATTAAGTGCATGAGAGTTGGATAGGGACGACACAGTTTATTTACACTTTATACACTCAAGTGCTGGGGATGCGCTCAACTCCGTGGGCCTTTGCTGCCTTGCTGCTGCAAACATTAATAATGAGGTGGAGAATCGCACACTCTGCAAGTTCTCACTTTACAGACCTCAAACTCGGCGAAAAGATAATCAACCTTTGCCTACACTGTGGTTCACTCTGAATCCACTAGACTGTTTTCAGATTCACACAGAATCTCGATTCCCCTTGGAATCGCACCCTCCCTTCAAGGGTTACTTCCAGTAAGGAGCAGCGTCCTTCTGACGCTTGTCGAAACGACCTTTCGCTCAACATGCACGCACCAGACTGTTGCTTCATTCCCTCTTCTAGTCTCTTGTGCCGACTGCGCACCCCAGGCTAGTCATATACGGCCATAAAAGACTTTTGGAACTGATCTCCATGCAAGCAGCCAGCTTTAGACCCGAAAACAACATCCTATGAGCCACGCACACCTCCACCAGCACTCAAGAACACACTTAATACATAAAAATATCTACAATCTAAAAATACAATAAAAATACATCAATAAATAAATAAAAATAAATTAGAGGGACACGACACTTTTGCCATTCACTTCCATGGTCCATGTACAGGACTGTTTTACCTCTGAAAGACACTATTAGCACACAATGGGTGAAATGGCCAGGTCACAAAAACACCGAAGGCTCAGAGAAGACTGGGGTAGGAGATCCACTGGAACTATTGAGAGACAGATGATAGCCTCCCATCAATACTATCCAGCGTCTTCTTTAATGTGCACAGGTCATGGCTCTCCCGCACACGGACCACGGCTTAATGTCCCATCCGACGGGCGGCAGCTTTTGCAAGCCTATCAGCATTTCCTACTAACCGTAGGCAGGGAGGGGGGGATTTGCGGAGATAAATATCAATGCTAACTCAGCTGGGACTCGAACCTGGGAACTGCAGATTAGGAGCCTGGAGCTCTACCTATTGAACCACCCCATGTGCGAGATCGCCATTCACGTTTCAACTGAAACTATGGGCCCCTTTTTAGATGACTATGCGATATGCTTTGGTTCGTTTATTCATATTTTCTAATCTCCGTTAACGGCATCGTTGAGCGACCTAACAGATAACTGTTACTTGGCAAAGACGGTAATATATCCGCACCTTACTTTCGAAGAGGCACTTCAGGCGGTCGCTGTACGTGCCAAGGATCCAACAGCATCTCGCTGTCATTCGCACGTACCTCGCGGGCAAGGACTGTTTTAGAGAGGGCTGAAAAGTGTTTTGGGCTTGGAAGTGAAAAAGGAGAGTGCACAGAGGCAGAAGCTGATGGGTGGAACGTGCGGTAGCAAAGGAACGTCAGTGGATCTTAATAAGGATGCTTGAAATATTTGGCTGAGATTGAAAATAGTACGAGTAATTTGTGAGCTTCTTGTTTTTAAATTTAAACTTTTCCTTGTGTTTTATTCTTTTAATGTGATAACTTCTGAGTTGTTTAATTACGCCTAAGTGCAAAAGAAAAAACATCTCGAATCAGACACCTGACGTATCGCCAGAATAAGACAAGTGAAAGCGACGTAACCTTACCAGTAAGGCAATAATAAATATGCTTTATATTTGATTCAGATCAAGATTTCTTTGCTGATTTTTCTTTGCTACTAGATTGCTGGAATTTGATCATATTCTCAAAATATTATTTTTGTGGGTCTCTAAAGATCCATATTTAAAGGACATATCAGAGCAATGAACAAGTATTCCTGCTTCGGAATTTTTTCCATAAAACACCTTTCTCTTTTTCCTAGAAGAGAGAGGAGACACCATGTCCTTGTAAAGGCCACCATTCGTTGTTGGTGTAATAAGCCATGCGAGAGATCCATACCCTTTACACTTTAAAGAACACCTGTACAGGCTAGACGAGAGGTTCCCATTTGTCTCATAACAGCTATACTGTGGGTCTTTAGTTAAATGGTGTTAATCGGATGAAATCTTTCATTAAAGCCATTGAAGGGTATGGTAATAGGATAAGTTTGGCGATATTTAGAAAGAAAACTGATTGAAATTCTTAGGTGAGTAGTGATCCAGTTCTTTTTGAACTGTCGTACTCTTGAAAAAATTTCCTAGTTTTATCTCTGGAGTTCTGGGACAGATTTTATACGACATGATATAAATTGGATGAATAGACAATGCTTCTGGAACTGTTAAGAAACTGTGAATATTGTGAGAAATGGCGTATACATCGAAAGACTAAAATTAAATCCTTTCTGACTATGTCAAACGGGACTTGGTTAGAACTGACCTGTAGTGGCGAAAGGTAGCAGCTATAGCTAAGGATAAACCTGTATGGAGAACTAAATTGCACTGTCTGGTTGGACCTCCCATAACCCATGGCTGCTTGAAGATTATGTTTGGGTCTAAAGTTCGTTATGGTAGCGAAACTTGAACCTTTTTTAAACAAGTTAACCAAAACCTTGATGCTGTTAATTGCAGGTGTTTACGTAGTATCTTCGATATTAGGTGGTTTGACTATAATAATGATGTTAGACGAAGGAGTCATCAGCCATCTAATGTAAGGAGACTCTTGGTTTGACCACTTTACCAACTACTGATTAGTGAAGAGTTACGAACAGTGAAAGGTCTCAGAAACAGAAGAAGACCTAGAATACTGTGGAGGGACTATGTCAAAGAGGACCTTGTATTTTAGAAATGGTCTGCAATGGTCAATTCAGCAGCAGTAGCTCAGGGTAGAAGTATATAGAGGAGTAAATTGCGCAGTGTAATTGGAACTCGTATGCGCGATAATTAAGTAGATGGCTATATATATATAGCTAACCTTTACCAATTAGTTCCTTATTTGTGGCCCATGTCAAATTATTATTCTAAGGTTAATTGGGTCGTGGGATGCTTGATTTTGTTTCCCTTTTTGCTTTGGTGCGCTCTAGCCATAATTACTAGTGTGCCTTTAAACTCCGAACAGACAATCAATCTGCATGTCGTTTCTATTAATTTGTTGATCTAAACTTGATCTAAGAAGCTGCCACAATCTTTGATTAATCTGAACTATAGGCCTTCTTTCTCGACTCTCATTTTTCTAATTCACCAACAGATGGAACCAAGTTCAGTGACTAATCTTCGATTAGACCAACTACACTGTCTAGACACCTGCCATTTGTAATAAGACTGAAAATTGTTTTTATTTACAGTAATTTAAATTTTGCATTATCAGTTTAGATGAGTTTCAGCTAATGAATTTTACAGTTGTCGTTTTCAGTCAGATTTTCCACTAGTCCAGTTTTTGTTAATCCCATATGGTTGATAGAAACATCCTCCCTCTATCTGGAGCTTCTTCTTCTCTTACAAGAGTCTAAACCACTGTATTCTTAATTTATAATAGAATAATATTTGTACTTAACCGACCTCAGTAATATGCACATTTACAGCCACAGATAAGTTAGGTATTGTAATCTTCGAGAAGTAGGCTTGACTCACCCAGTAGCACGTCAGGCTTGTAATGTGAAGTTCTCAGGTTTGAGTTCCAACTGTGCTTGCTCTGAGGTTTTTTCCAGTAACCCTAACTTTGCCCTTGACTAGGAAAAAGACACTGATAGGCTTCAAAAACTCCCATTCGTCTGTTAGGCTGTGAGCCGTGTATATAGGAGAGCCATACTCTTTGCACGTTCCAGCTGGGTCAGCGTTGAGATTTATCTCCGCAAAATTCCCCGCCCTGCCCACGGTCAGTAGGGGACACCGATGGGCTTGGAAAGGCCGCCGTTCGTCGGATGGGACGTTAAGCCGTGTCCCCGTGTGCGGGAGAGCCATACCCTGTGCACGTTAAAGAACACGCTGGATGGCCTTGACAGGAGGCTACCATCTGTCTCCCAACAGCTGTTCCAGTGGGTCCCCTCCCCCAACCTTCTCTGAGCCTTCGGGGTCCATGTGACCTGGCCATTTAGCCCATGGTGTGCAAAAAAAGTGCCGCTCAGAGGTAAAACAACCCAACTTTGCACGTTACAAGAACAGGCAATTAGCTATCCAATGGTATCTCTTCCCCAACATTCTCCGATCACTTGGGATCTTTGTGACCTGTCCATTTAGTCTTTCTGTGCAGAGATAAAGCAACACAACTGCAATTTCTGATCTGGTGCGTAAGAATTTGATATTAGACTTTGAAATGGTCATCGTTCTGTTTCACAGTTCGCATGAAGAATATATTTAAGAATCAAAATAACGTCTTTGAATGATTCTAAACGTCAAATGCTCACTCTGAGTATTATATTTATAATTAGATATTTCTTTTTTTCTTTTGGAGACTTTCTAAGTTCTGTTGAAATAACGAACTTTATAGATCAGTATTCTTTTTGGCGTAGGAATTAAAATGAACTTTTCTTTTTGAACTCTTTATAGGATTGTTGATCACCGAATACCTTTTGATTCTTTACTGGGCTTCAAACCGAAGCAAACTCTTCAGGATTAGGATACATATCTGAGCTTAGAGGCGAATATTTTATGTCTGCATCGAGAGAAGACGCGGTTACACAATATTTTGTGTTACCACTCTTCCCCTGAAATTTCTTTTTAGAGATTTATATACATGCTTTTATGGCAATCGTTTTTCTTACATGCTTGACTCACCCCTGAGTAAATGTGTATTAACTTCCCACGATTCGTGAGTCACGATCGAGCCGTCTCATATACATAACATGATGATGCTTGTCATCATTGAAGTTTATTTCAGACTACGCTATCAAACTGACGAATGATGTCATTCGCAGAAGAAGGCCATTACTGTTCCTCGGATGATGATGTTTGAAGTGTAACGATGCCATTCAGTCATCGCACTTGCGCAACGGCAAAAAGTGAAACAAGGAACTCCGTGATTCATTCCGCACAGGGAAACTTGGTTTCCCTGTGCGGAATGAATCACGGAGAATCACTTGAACATGGAATTCTCTCACCGCTTCATCAGGAAAAGAGTTGAAGTGCGTACGGAAATACGGAAAGAGTGGATGACTTGCCCAAAAGTGGAATAAGTTAATATTTTGGTTTAAATCCCTGGAATTTTAGCTCTGAGTCATTTTAATAACCAGGATTAGAAAAAAATTGGGGGGGGGAATAATTTTTACTCCAGAAGTTTTACTTCCATTTAGTAGACGATCTAAATGTACGAGAAAAATTAAGTCCATATTCAGCGGCTAAAAAAGAGCCGACTGAAGTCCTTATGATGTAGTAGGTATAGCCATGTGACAAAAACCGTCCATTGCTATCAGTTTCGTTGCTGAGTTCAGTTCCCAGGTAGCGTCATGGTTGTTATGTGTCGCAGAACAAATGAATATCTGTTATCTGCTGCTTCTCTGTAATGGGTGAGCTGAAATTTGTCGCTACTCAAACTGGTGTCTTGACGTGTTTGCAGTGGGCAAAAATAAATATTTGTGAAGAAAAATTTGAAAGTGCTTTTAAGGGTTTTGGAATCTGTATTAAAATCGCATGGGTATATTTTGTTAAGAATTTCTTTCCTTTTTTATTGGTACGAATGTTGAGGAATTTGCCTTGAACATGGAAGCTTTTTCTGTTCTCGCAGTAGCGCGAAACTTCAGAGACAGCTTGCCCAGTTTGTAAACTTAGAGTTCAGTTTTTAGCTTGGCCATGCCAAGATCTTTTTTCCAATTTTTAAAAAAGGACGAAGATAATCTAGAAGTTCAATCAGGCTTATCCTGGTTTCTCATCCAACGTAACAACCATGACATTCCGGGCCTCGAACCGAACTCGGGCAGCTGCAACGTCACCACAAGCCAACTCGACACCACGGCACCATTCAGGAAAAAAACATTTTTCCTCTTATTTGCACCTGCCTTAGTAAAAAAAATAGCAGCGAGTTTAGAAATACCGGTGCCTACAGGATCATACTTTGAGCCATTGTTTCCTGTGTAGAATAGACTGTAACTTCTATGCTGAAAAGTAAGCTAGGTGGGTTGGGTTGTTTTACCTCTGAGCGGCACTTTTTTGCACACCATGGGCTAAATGGCCAGGTCACATGGACCCCGAAGGCTCAGAGAAGGTTGGGGGAGGGGACCCACTGGAACAGCTGTTGGGAGACAGATGGTAGCCTCCCGTCAAGGCTATCCAGCGTGTTCTTTAACGCACAGGGTATGACTCTCCCGCACACGGAGCCACGGCTTAACATCCCATCCGACGGACGGCGGCCTTTCCAAACCCATCGGTGTCCCCTACTGACCGTGGGTAGGGCGGGGAGTTTTGAGGAGATAAATCTCAACGCTGACCCAGCTGGGACTCGAACCTGGGAACTGCAGATTACCAGCCTGGCGCGTTAACGATTGCACCACTCTCGATCCAATGTACACTGGTTAATACGATCAATTGTAAAGTAATCCACTTTTGGCCCTGTTTTCTGTGCATATATTTATGAAAATAAAACTCTACAGCGCATTATATTTTTGGTGCCAGGTATTAGGAAATAAGAACGAAATTAAACCATTAATTTTAATTACGTAGACGTATATTTTTTTTATTAAAAGGATATCGCGAAGTTTCGCAGTTGCAAGACTCGAAAACAATAACAAGGGGAAAAAACGAACTCTGCGTTCAATTTGCTGGACGGTCGCCATGGCAACTGCATCTGTAGCTCAGTCGCTTTGCCTGATGCCGTTCGAGAAGAAGCGAGTAGGCGTTGGCCTGTACTGGGTTGAAGCTTTACTGGAGTAATCCATTTTCTCTCTCATTATGGATCTCAAATAAGGTTGCTTTTGACTCTTCCCAGATTCTAAATTGTTTTGATCTTAGTCACTTCCAGGAAACTAAATTAATCTGCCGCGTGGAAGAACTTGTTAAAAGTACTTTTTGTGTTCTTCTAGCAGAAGAAACAAAGTCAGATATTTTGCCCATTTACTGTTGTAGCACTCCTTCCATTTCAGTCGCCAAAAAGAAATTAGCCCTTGCTGCTTGCTTTGTCCTGGGTTGCTCTTTGAACTGAAGGTGAAACATTTAATAATATTTTAACACCTTCGATGAAAACATTTTCTCGATGATGAAGTAGAAGTGTTTATGGAGGCAGGAAGAGCGTGTTTAGCAAAATCGTGTTGAAAGCAGCAGAACGTTGAAGATTTACTCTCCTTAACCTGGCCGTCGCTGTACTGATTAGATAGGAGAAAGTAAGTGCAAGGAGAAAAGGGGCGGGGTTGACTCAGTCGGTAGCGCGCCAGGCTCGTAATCTGTAGTTCCCAGGTTCGAGTCCCAGCTGGGTCAGCGTTGAGATTTATCTCCGCAAAATTCCCCGCCCTGCCCACGGTCAGTAGGGGACACCGATGGGCTTGGAAAGGCCGCCGTCCGTCGGATGGGACGTTAAGCCATGGCCCCGTGTGCGGGATTTTTGGGTTGTTTTACCTCTGAGCGGCACTTTTTTGCACACAATGGGCTAAATGGCCAGGTCACATGGACCCCGAAGGCTCAGAGAAGGTTGGGGGAGGGGACCCACTGGAACAGCTGTTGGGAGACAGATGGTAGCCTCCCGTCAAGGCCATCCAGCGTGTTCTTTAACGTGCACAGGGTATGGCTCTCCCGCACACGGGGCCACGGCTTAACGTCCCATCCGACGGACGGCGGCCTTTCCAAGCCCATCGGTGTCCCCTACTGACGTGGGCAGGGCGGGGAATTTTGTGGAGATAAATCTCAACGCTGACCCAGCTGGGACTCGAACCTGGGAACTACAGATTACGAGCCTGGCGCGCTACCGACTGAGCCACCCCCGCCCCCGTGTGCGGGAGAGACATACCCTGTGCACGTTAAAGAACACACTGGATGGCCTTGACGGGAGGCTACCATCTGTCTCCCAACAGCTGTTCCAGTGGGTCCCCTCCCCCAACCTTCTCTGAGGCTACGGGGTCCATGTGACCTGGCCATTTAGCCCATGGTGTGCAGAAAAGTGCCGCTCAGAGGTAAAACAACCCAACAACCGTTTCTCTGAGTAGAGAAATAAATCTCGATTTCGAAACTAGTGATCTTAATTTTTTTTCTCTTTTACTCTTTGGGTTTTTGAAGTGAATATACAGGGTCATAATAAAGGACTACCGCTGTTTTAAAGTGTTATATTTTATTAAATGATTAAGAATCAAAAGTAATTGTATGTTCAATATGTCAAGAAACATTTGAAGTTTCTTTCGTTTAGTATCACATAGTGGCTCTAAATTCACATGTAGTATCTTAAATGGCATATTTTCAAATCGCTGGATTGGTTGAGTGAACCGATCGTCGGGCTCCAAGAAGTGCTGATATGACGTCATTGGATTTCTTTTATGAGGGCTATATTAAAAACTTCATGTATTCCGAAAAAAATCATAATTTACAGCATTTTATGGAAAGAATCCGTGCAGCTTTTGCAAGTCGAAAGTGGTAATCTGCAGATTACCAGGTTCCATCAGAGAAGCTGAGCAGAGTATGGACGGATGCTGAATATTGCGCCACCACGGAGCCACTTTCACGTCTGTTGAACACAAAACGAAACTTTAGGGGAGAGGTTCACTCAGTCGATAGTGCACTTGGCTCGTCATCTGCAGTTCTCAGGTTTGAAATTCACTTATGCCATCGTTGAAATCTATCTCCTTTAAATTCATACTCTACCCTCGATCAGGAAAGAGACACCGATCGGGTTGGGAAAGATGCCGTGCCATCCGTAAAGTCATGGCCCTGTTTGCGAGAGAGCCACACCATATGCGCGTTACAGAACACACTGGATGGCCTTGACGAGATGCTTCTCTCTGTCTCCTAACATCATTCCGGTGGATCCACTCCCTCCACTTTCTTTGAACCCTCGGGGTTCTTGTGACCTGAACATTTACACAGCCTGTGCAAAAGAAATGTTGCTCAGAGGTAAAGCAACCAAACATTATTTTAACAATTAATTTTTTTGTTTTTTACCCATATTAAATTTTGTTATTTATTAAAATATGGATATTCTGTTATAATGATCGTATGTTAACGTTGTATATGTTTGAAAAACAAGCCAGAAGAATTTGGAATGAGGCGAAATGAGGACGACTTATGGTTTTACTTCGGAGCAGCCTTTGTTATAGTCAATTTGGCGTTTAAAATCCTATGAAGGTGGAGGCCCGAAAAACTTTTTTTCTTAGCAATCCTCCTTGATCGATTGTGCCCTCTTAGGTCTTTGTGCTTTGGTAATTAAATTGTTCTAAGGGGAAAAATACCACTCAGAGATAGGACAATCTGTAAATAAATTTATTTTTATTGAGGCAATAGAATTCAGTGATAGGTTAGCGCTGTTGATTATCCAGATATTTGGTTTTAATAAAGTATCGAAGGTTATGTATTCATTTGAATTTACTCTCTGTGCAACTTAAAATAGTTTTCCCTAGTTTAACCTATAAATATCAGAAAGGGAGTAGCAAAAAAGGAAGTTCATTC
Source organism: Ryuthela nishihirai (assembly GCA_038380435.1). Classification (NCBI taxonomy): domain Eukaryota; kingdom Metazoa; phylum Arthropoda; class Arachnida; order Araneae; family Heptathelidae; genus Ryuthela; species Ryuthela nishihirai. Next base: position 66,718,989 of record JAWZYU010000015.1, on the reverse strand, counting down.
TTCTGAATCCTTCAATCTGTGCTTAAAATATACTTTTTCTCCTGAAATATCGCTGTGATGCCAACACCCTTTTGATAATACTCTTTTTCACGCACGAAAGACGTGTATCGGCTACTCCATCATATTTGACGAGATGAAAACGCATCTGATTCAGTTGAAGTAGACCACGTTTATTTTTCCTTGTGTTCACACAGTGGGACCATGACACGACCAGAACAACTTATTTAATCATACCAGCATAATACATAATTTGGGAGGACATCTTTTATTTCAGAACTCTGCTGAAATAAGATGGATGGGAAATGTTCCGCCGCAAATCCCACCGCTGCGATCGATTTCCTTGGACGGAACATGCTTTTGACAACGAGTGGCTTTTTTCCCCCCAACCCATGCGCGACCCACCCGTCAGGATAACGAGGAAGTCATCAGCAGCCAGTCAACTACATCCCGTGGCAGCCCCGCCCATCAGTGACTCGCGGGGTTCCACCTATGCGCGTACTGAGCATATGGTCCTATCTTTGTCATCAGCGATGTTTTTCTGCAAATCTACTCTTTATCTATTAACGCTGCCCAGACGCTGGTTCAACAGCTTGTCTCGAAAAGTAAATGAAGGCGTCTTATTTGCTTTGGTTGTGGGGAGCCCAATGCTCAAGTTTTTAGCGTCAAAGTCTCTTAACTTGAACTTCAAAAAGATTAAGATTTTTTACGACATGTTGTTTCCTCTTCTTTCTGTTGAGTTGGGTTCTTTTGTTACACCTCTGAGTGGCATATTTTTGCACACATTGGCCAGGTCATAAGGACCCCAAGAGCTCAGAGAAGGTTGGGGAAGGGAACCCATTGGACAACTGTTTGAAAACAGATGGAAGCCTCCCGTCAAGGTGGGGGCGGGGGTGGCTCAGTCGGTAGCGCGCCAGGCTCGTAATCTGTAGTTTCCAGGTTCGAGTCCCAGCTGGGTCAGCGTTGAGATTTATCTCCGCAAAATTCCCCGCCCTGCCCACGGTCAGTAGGGGACACCGATGGGCTTGGAAAGGCCGCCGTCCGTCGGATGGGACGTTAAGCCGTGGTCCCGTGTGCGGGAGAGCCATACCCTGTGCACGTTAAAGAACACGCTGGATGGCCTTGACGGGAGGCTACCATCTGTCTCCCAACAGCTGTTCCAGTGGGTCCCCTCACCCAACCTTCTCTGAGCCTGCGGGGTCCATGTGACCTGGCCATTTAGCCCATAGTGTGCAAAAAAGTGCCGCTCAGAGGTAAAACAACCCAACCCAACCCGTCAAGGTGATCCAGCTTGTCCTTTAAGGTGCACAGAACATGGCTCTTTTACACACGAAGTAATGGTTAACTCCTATCCGACGGACCGCGACCTTCCCAACACCATCGGTGTTCCCTTGCTGACCGAGGGCTAGCCGCTCTTAAAAATAGGGGGCGGCTCAGTCGGTAGCGCGTCAGGCTCGTAATCTGTAGCTCCCAGGTTCGAGTCCCAGCTGGGTCAGCGTTGAGATTTATCTCCGCAAAATTCCCAGCCCTGCCCACGGTCAGTAGGGGACACCGATGGGCTTGGAAAGGCCGCCGTCCGTCGGATGGGACGTTAAGCCGTGGCCCCGTGTGCGGGAGAGTCATACTCTTAACACGGTGGATGGCCTTGACGGAGACTACCATCTGTTTCCCAACAGCTGTTCCAGTGGGTCCCATCCCCCAACCTTCTCTGAGCCTTCGGGGTCCATGTGACTTGGCCATTTAGCCCATAGTGTGCAAAAAAGTGCATCTCAGAGGTAAAACAACACAAATCTTAAAAATAGCCAACTTTTCACCTTACAGATACTGAACAGAAAAATGGAAACAGCTCCATTGCTATGTGAATAGAAAATCACATTCAGAGCTCAATAACTTCTTCAATATGTTTTTTAATGAAAAATATTTCAAAAGATAAATTAAATATTTTGAATCTATTTAAATTTCGATTTTAAACAATATTTGTTCAGTAGTCAAAGAGTTATGAACGCCCGGAATATTTAACAGGCTACAAAAAAACAACGAAATTTAATTAAAGCCATGGCCAAGTGGTTAGCGCGCTTGGCTAATGATCTAAGGGACCTGGGTTCGAGCCCCGGGTAAGGCATGGACGTTTGTGTTGTTTTTCTGCTGAGGTCCTGCCATCCTCTCAGACCTTCTACTATGGCATATAAACTGACGGGCTCCTGTCAGACCTCTGTGGCAAGCAGCTGCTTGAGGAGGTATTTAATTTTTTTAATTTAATTAAAACAAACACTCCAGTAGAGTACAGGGGTGCAATGCACCTGGTATTCTAGTAGAGTCAACTATCATCTCTGATCTCTTAACCTGTTTTAATTAAATTTTGGAATCAATTTTTGTGTCCTGTTCAATATTTCAGCGTTTATATTTTTTTTGAATACTGAACAAATATTGTTTAAAATAGAGATTTAAATAGATTTGATTGAGATCTTTAATTTATCTTTTGACATGTTTCTCTTTAAAAAACGTATTGAAGAAGTTACTGAGCTCTGAATCTGATTTTCTATTCAGATAACAAGGAACTGTTTCCATTTTCCTGTCCAGTTCCTGTCTGTAGGTTTCACAAAAATCCTCGACTATAGTAAGCCATAGAGACCTCAGCACAAAGATGATTTAATCACCCATACCTTTTCGAAATCCGAGCTATGTTCTTATATCCATAGTTAAACACAATGAGTCCAATTGTGAATAGGTCGAAAGCTCGGAACCCTTAGTAACAGCTGAGAAGTTATTTCGGAATATGTAATGGATATTTTCGAGAATAAAGAGTCACAAGTTTAGACATAACGTTTATAACATCCCATAATGAAATGAATAAATCAACCTAATACCATTATTAGGAGCTTTATTGATTGGTATTAGCAATAAAAAGGTATAATTAATGATCAGGGAATGGTATCAAATACGGTCAATTTTAATATTTACAGCGAGAAATGGAGCGAGGACAGGAGAGTGAGTACATGTATTACTGATACTATTTTAGAATAATGCAAAAAAAATGTTATAAACTTTTGAAGCATGTGAAAACTTAGCCCATTTTGCAGCGAAAGAGTGCCGATCGGAGTAAAACACATCAGCTAATCTTGTGACTTCGCTTTAGCGCATTTTACAGCAAAATACCAAAATTTCAACAGACGCGACCAACCACAACTGTTGAACTATGAAAGTTCGCAACTGCAGCTGTATTTTTAAAAGGGTTGAGCTGTTTTACCTCTGAGCTGCTCTTTTTTGCATACAATGGGCTAAATGACCGGCTACAACGACCCCAAGGTCTCAGAGTAGGGGAAGGGATCCATTGGATAGCTGTTGGGAAACAGATGGTAGCCTCCCGTCAAGGCCATCCAGCATGTTCTTTAACGTGCAAAGTGTATGGCCCTCCCGAACACGGAGCCACCAAGGCTTTGACATTCCATCCGACGAGACGGAGACCTTTCCAAGTGCATCGGTGTCCCCTACTGACCGAAGGCAGGGAGGGGAATTTTGCGGAGATTAATCTCACCGCTGGCCCAGCTGAGACTGGAACCTGGAACTGCAGATTACGAGCCTGACGCGCTACCGACCACCGAGCCACCCCCGTACCTTTTTTAAAAGTAGTTTAGCTTTTAATATTAATGTGATATTCATTAGACGCAATATCTCAAAATAAGGAATACGTCTCTTTTCAAAATTCTGGCGCCATCCCTAGCAACCCAAAGATAAATAACATGATATTGTACATAATAAAAACATCTTATTAAATAACTCCGAATGTGACAAGCTCAGATGATATGCAGGAATTTACGATTGGAGATGCTTGGCGCTCCTGTCAAGTCGTGGAGAAATAACTACTTCCATAACGAAACAATGATGACCGCGAATCTCGAAGCACTTTGCCTCATCATCTAGTAGTGCTGCCTGTTCGCGAAGGGTTGGCTGATATGGCCGTGACAACATCAAGGAACGTAACTTCTCTGTTCACGGTCTCCCACGAGCGACTACGAATCGCAAGCCGTTTAGCTGTGCTCTGCATTTCATTTTCGCAGCTGTCAAGGAAGAAATGCTTGCCACGGAGTTATGCAGCTTAGGAAGCATAGTTATTTAGAAATGGGTCTTCCTATCCAATGTAACATATGCCTGAAATTATAATGTATCATCGCCAATACCTATAGCAATATTTTGCTGGAAACTGCGCCAATTGCGTGGCCAATTAATGAGAAAAGTTGTGTTTGTATTCTGGCTTTTGCAAATTAAGCACAACAGTGATATTGCCAAATACCTTTTAATAGTCATCTACGATCTGATTAAAAATAAGACGAATGACACATATCAAATACGTATTTGAAGAATACCTACATGAAGGGGGCGGGGGTGGCTCAGTCGGTAGCGCGACAGGCTCGTAATCTGTAGTTCCCAGGTTCGAGTCCTAGCTGGGTCAGCGTTGAGATTTATCTCCGCAAAATTTCCCCTCCCTGCCAACGGTCAGTAGGGGACACCGATGGGCTTGGAAAGGCCGCCGTCCGTCGGATGGGACGTTAAGCCATGGCCCCGTGTGCGGGAGAGAGCCATACCCTGTGCACGTTAAAGAACACGCTGGATGGCCTTGACGGGAGGTATGGTCGTGAGTATCTGTCTCTCAACATCTGTTCCAGTGGGTCCCCTCCCCCAACCTTCTCTGAGCCTTCGGGGTCCTTGTGACCTGGCCATTTAGCCCATGGTGTGCAAAAAAGTGCCGCTCAGAGGTAAAACAACCCAACCCGAAAGAGCACAGTTTTTTAGTGATATTAATTCCATACGTATCAGAGAATTTTCCATCAGTCTCTAGGAGCTCATAGATACGTAAATTACAGCGAGCGACTTTACGATTTCTAATTGAATTCACAGAGATCATCTGTTTTTTCTGCTGTACCTTTTTTTACTTTACAGTCAGATAATGATATAGAATGCTCATAATACGTATCTGACCTCTGTATTTTTATATCATGAATATATATAGATGTTACATTTTGCATTTTGACTATCATATCTGACCTCCTTATTTTTCATCCTCTTTTCCTTGGTGTAGGGAACTTCTGCAAGAGATTAATCACTTAATTTAATTCCATTCAGAACATAATTATTGATCCTGCTTAGTATTTCATGGTCCATGAGAGAGGTCCCCTGCTGACCGAGGGCACAACGGGGGTTTTGCGGAGATGAACCTGGCACACACCCTACTGAGCCCCCTGTGAAAATTTGTGAGCTCTACTGTATTCTGTAAATAAATATTATCATTATTTGAGAAAATAATATTTTTTTATTTTAATGTAGAACATGGAATGACGATTTGAGAAATAGTTATGAAATTAATACTTTTATTTTTCAAGTTTAAATTCTTTACCATATGGAAAATACTTCAATTATAATTTCTTCTGATGTCCCCATTGTCAGTTTTGGTATTCTTTTATCTCTTGATCACACCTTAAGCCGTGACCCCGTGTATTGGACACCATACGCTGTGCACGCTAAAGAACACGCTGGATGGCTTTGACGGGAGGTTACCATCTGTCTCCCAACAGCTGTTCCAATGGGTCCCCTCCCGCAACCTTCTCTGAGCCTTTGAGGTCATTGCGTCCTGGCCATTTAGCCCATTGTATGCAAAAAAAGTGCCGCTCAGAGGTGAAACAAGTCAACCCACCAAATGTTTTGTAGTGTAGTGGATGATTTCAATATCATCGACACTTCTACTTTTTTAATTCCGCATTCATTGTCGCACTTCTGTCCCACATCACCTTAGCCCTTAATAAGGTTCGATGTTCCAGAGTTTTGTACAGTGCAAGTGTACTTTTTTTACACTTGAAACAACCAACCTCATTTTTAATTTTTTAAATTTACTTAGGTAAAAAAAACTTTCGTCATTTGCATATTGTTGTCCTGTGGCCGAGTGGTTAGTGCGCTTGGCTACTGATCAAAGGGACATAGGTTCGACCAAGGGTAAGCATGAATGTTCCTGTTGCCTTTATGCTGAGGTCCCGCTATCTTCACACACCTTATGCTCTGGCGTATAGACTGACGTGTTCCTGTTACATCTCTGTGGCAAGCAGCTGCTTTGCTTGGCGGGTATTTATTTTTTTACATCGCCGTTAAAAATGTAGCCAAATGTTTGCCATATTACTGATTTCAATTTAGTTTCGCACCCGATACATAATCTCTGTTTCAGTTTAAGTGATTTTTTTTCCAATGTTAACGTTGCGTAAAATCTTATAGAAATATTGATATCCATTTTCTTTATTTTAAAAATTAAAACAGCAAAATTCACTCTTTGCAACAAACGCATACAAAACAAGTTTATAACTGTAGTAACTGTTACTGTGTAACAAGTAATATCTGGTTGAATGAAGTCACTAAAAATGTTATCATCTACTATTAGAATATGCTGCATTATTGTCATAATATAAAATTAATTCATATGGCTTTGATTGGACGCCTTCTCAACTATATTTACCACATCAGAGAGACCGTCCATTGGGAGAAGGAAGATCGGATTCTTTTATTTCAATTTGAATCATGGCTTTTCTAAAAACCTCCCTTTATGCACCGCTTCGAATGTAACAGTTTCCTCCTCTAGACGCTCATACACATATGTACGAAATGTCGCCATCCTCACGTGCATGATTTGCAAGGTAGCATTCGTTCGATGAACAAAACCTTCGAACAAGAAACGTTGCACGAAAGGTGTCAATCAAGAGAAGCGGCACCATATGAAAGTAGCTTTTCTGTCAGAACTGGGTTATTCTAATCCCATGTGATTGGCACGTAAAAGAAACAGTCTACCATAAGCAAGAAGCAGTTTCCTAGACGTTTCTGCAATCGAAAGAAGAAACAGTTGCCTAGAAGTTTCTCGATAAATATACGTTAAAGAATATATCGAGAATTGAATAAAAATATATAGAGAAATTAGCAAGAATATAATGAGAAATTAATAAGATTATATAGAGAAATAAAGAAGATTCTAGCCAATAATTAATAAGATTATATCGAGAAAATGATAAGATTATATTGAGAAAATAATTAGATTATAGAGGAAAATTTATAAATTACATCGAGAAAATAATAAGATTATACTGAGAAATTAATTAGATTTTATCGAGAAAATAAGATTATATCGAGTAAATAATAGGATTATATGGAGAAATTACCAATATCACATTCACAAAATAAGATTATACAGAAAAATTAGTTAGATTATATCATCGTCATCATCCTCAAGCAGCAATAAGCTACGGAGGTCCAACCAGACCGTGCAATTTAATTCTCCAAGCAAGTCTGTCCTGAACTACATCTGCTGCATCTGGCCACTGCACACCAATTCTAACAAGGTCCTGTTTGACATTGTCTGCCCACCGCATCCTAGGTCTCCCCTTCTTTCCGAGGCCTTTAGGCACACTGTTCATAACCCTATTCGCCAATCTATAATTATTCATACGGGCAACATGGCCAAACCAACGGAGTCTCTCTCTGCACAATATGCTGCTTAAAGGAGGTTGCAAACTCCTTTGCCTAACTTCATCATTAGTTGCAAAGTTGAACCACCTAATGCCCAAGATGCTGCGTAAGCATCTGGAATCAAAAGCGTCTAGTTTCCTGTTATCTTGTTTACAAAGTGTCCAAGTTTCACTACCATAACTAACCCTAGAAAGAACCAAACTATTATACAGTCTAATTTTAGTCTTTAGGTGTATACGCCTATTTCTCCACACTCTCCATAGATTCTTAAAAGTCCTGGCAGCAATCCCTATTCGTCTGTTAATCTCATGCCGCACATCACCAGTATCTGTTACATAGCTCCCAAGATAATTAAACTGTGACACCTGCTCAAGACTGCAACCATTCAGATTAACTGAATCGCAGCCTGCCTGACCAATTTTCATCACTTTAGTTTTCTCTCTCTTTATAACCAAACCTACTCTACTACCAGTCTCATCAACAGCTCGAATGAAAGAGTTCATCTTATCATCATCATTTCCCAAATGGACTAAATCATCAGCATAATCTAAATCAGACATTTTTGTATCTCCAGTCCATTTAAGGCAAAATCTTTCCCTTGAAGTGAATTTCGCATAACGTAATCAATAACCAAGCTAAAGAGAAAAGGAGACAAAATGCACCCTTGTCGAACACCAGAAGTAATGCTAAACCAATTGCTACAAGCCTTACCAACTGTCACACACGACTCAGTGTTATTATAGAGAGCTTTCATTATGTTAACTAACTTGTCTGGTATACCATATGATCTCGCAATCAACCACAAATTATGACGATCAACAGAGTCGAAAGCCTTTTTGAAATCTACAAAGCTAGCAACCAAAGGTTTCTGAAACTCTAAACATTTCTCAAGAATCTGCCTAAGTGAAAATATCTGATCCACACATCCCCTACCACATCTGAATCCACATTGCTCATCACGCAATTGACTGTCAACCAGATTCTGAATTCTATTAAGCACAATCATAGAAAGAACTTTACCTGGAATAGAGAGTAGGTTGATACCCCTATAGTTATCACAAGACCTGCGATCACCTCTTTTGAAAATAGGTATAATGATAGCTCTGGTAAAATCCTTAGGAACAATACCTTTATCATAAAAGATATTCAGAATTTCAGTCATCCAAGTGGTAACCGAAACATTCCCAGCTCTAAGCATTTCCGTAGTAATTTCATCTACCCCTGGGGATTTATGAAGTTTAAGTTTAGAAATAGCCAAAATAACCCCAGATTGTGTTATAGTGCCAACATTAAAGCCACCAATACATCTATCATCATTGCAAATAATGGGAGTAAAACTAATCACATTGTGTAGAACATCACTGAAATGCTCATTCCACCTAGCCATGACAGAATCCTCACCTTCTATAACCTTACCTTGTTTATCCTTCAATCCCTCTACACCTGTTCGTTTTCTACCACACAAAACATTAAGTATCTGATACAGCTCTCTGCTGTTGTGCTGCCTAACTGCTTCCTCGGCTTTGTCAGCCAAACCATCAAGCCAAAGATTCTTATCAGCAGCTAACTGATCATTTACACGTTTATTAAGTTCTCTGTAATGCTTTCTATTAGGACTAGTAGGGTATTGATTAAGGACATTCCTGCAGTTCTTTCTTTCCGAAATAAGCTCAAGTGCCTTATCACTCAGATAATTCTGTCTCCTCTGCTCCTTTTTTCCTAAAAGAGTACTGTTAGTGTCCAAAAAAACCTGTTTAAAATGATCCCATTCTTCCTCAACTTCAGTAGTAAGCATGCCATGACTGCCATAATGATTAAGTAACCTATCATGGTAAGCTTTGGCTATAACTGGGTCTTTCAGAGCTTCAGTATTAAAAGTAAATTTTTTATCCCTAGCACAACACTTTTTAAGTTGCAAGACACTTTTAACAATGTAGTGGTCAGATCCAATTTCAGCTCCCCTATATGACCTGGGATTTCTAACAGAACTAGCCCATTTGCTGTTAATTAATATATAATCAATCATATTCTTATGCAGCCCATCAGGTGAAACCCATGTGTACTTATGTATGTCGCGGTGTTTGTAATAAGTGTTAGTTATTCTGAATCCATTGAGTTTACTTACCTGTAGGAAACGTTGCCCATTGCCATTGCAGCTACCAATACAAAAGGGCCTATCACTCCTCCCCACAGGTCAGAGTCAGTACCAACTTTGGCATTTAATATTTGTCAGAAATTAGCAGTATTATATTCAGAAAAAAATAAGATTATATCGAGAAATTAATAAAATTATATGGAGAAATTAGCAGGGTTATATTGAGAAAATAGTAAGATTAAATCGAGAAATAAGCTAGATTATATCAAGAAATTAATAAAAATAAAATGAAGATTAACAAGATTATAATCAGAAATTATTAAGATCGTATAGAGAAATTAGGAAGATTTTATCCAGAAATTAATAAGCTTATATCAGGAAAATAATCAGATTATATCGAGAAATTAAGAAAAAATTAGGAAACTTCTTGTCCCATGTGATTGGCACATAAAAGAAAGAGTCTAGCATAAGCATGAAGCATTTTCCTATAGTTTCCTAGAAATTTCTGCATTTCATATGCTGCTTGGCGTGTGTCAGTTTACAACTGAAACAGCTAACACACGATAGTAAATTTTAATTTGAATTTAGGTTTTAAATTTAAATGAAAAATTGGCTTCACTAATTACATTTATTTCACTGCAGCAATGCAAACCTTCTTATAATTAAAATTGACCGCAAAAATAAATATATATATAAGCAAATAATCTGGGAAATTTCACAGGTAATTAAATAACATTGTTATTATTATTGCTGTTACTGTGTTGTTGTCTGTAGCTTATATGACGTTGAACGTTTAAAATTCTAATTTATACATACTTTATTATGCATCCCATAGCCGAGTGGTTTGCATGTTTAGCATTTGGTGGAAAGAAACCTGTAAGAAGTTATAGAGGTATATTTGTTCATCATTCTGCTGAGGCCAATAGCATTTCTGATAGATTTTTTATGGCATAATGAACTGAAAGGCTCGTGGTTTTCTCCATGGCTCCTTGAGGAGAGATTTTTAAAAATGAATTGGTGCATTTGACTATGAAAATCAGAAAATAATTTTATTCAGTTGGGTTGGGTTGTTTTACCTCTGAGCGGCACTTTTTTGCACATCATGGGCTAAATGGTCAGGCCGCATGGACCCCGAAGTCTCAGAGAGGGTTGGAGAAGGGGACCCACTGGAACAGCTGTTGGGAGACAGATGGTAGCCTCCCGTCAAGGCCATCCAGTATGTTCTTTAAGGTGCACATGGTATGGCTCTCCCGCACACGGGGCCACGGTTTAATGTCCCATCCGAGGGACGGCGGCCCTTCGGGTGTCCCCTACTGACCGTGGGCAGGGCGGGGAATTTTGCGGAGATAAATCTCAACGCTGACCCAGCTGGGACTCGAACCTGGGAACTGCAGATTACGAGCCTGGCGCGCTACCGACTGAGCCACCCCGCCCCATTTCATTCAGTGGAAAAGGAAGACTTCACAGAGTGAAATAAAGTTAATTAGAATGATTCAACTTAATTGTCACTGTTAAGGTTTTAAGGGACTTCAGTTAATTCCCATGGCAGTGATATTTTCTAATATCGCCAAGCAGAAAAATAAATCTTACGTTGAAAAATATGTGTTTTTCATCAGGATTTGCTTTTGTACAATTTTGATAAAATCATGGCCAAAAATGTCCAAAACAAAGGGCGAATTTGGTCCATTGAAGGCAGTAATCTTGCCGATAACACTAAAGGGTCTTAGTCCATTTTCATTTTGTTTTTTAAAGATAATATTGAAGCAAATTCCATTTCACAAAGGTGTATTCACTTCAAGTAAGTAAATATTCTATACCATAGAGTTTAATGGTGCACAAAGTGGTAAAAGGATTCGTTCGTGGTGACGAACGAGGTGTAAAGAGAGGTTAGTGCTGTTCAGGTTCGCAGTTGAGCTGATTGTAATCACGATATGCATAGAAAAATGGTTTAGAATATCAGCACTGTCAGCTGTCGCATTTTCATCAATGGATGTGCTTCTGGCACACTTAATATGAAAGAGTGCGATTCTAGCTAAGCTATCTGCACTCTGGATCATTAACTTGACAGGCGTCCCTTTCCAACAACAAAGATATTGTCATCTTAGCATAGTTAGACCACAGAACACTGTGGTCTAACTATGCTAAGAATTTTGAGATGCTAGCCAAGCGTGACCAATCAACAGAATTGGAAGAAGTTTCAGTGACAAGCAGACTCTCCCCAGCTAGAATCTCTTGGGAGGAGAGGGCTTAAATGATCCGACAGAATTCAAAGCCCAGAACCATTGAAAAGGGAAAAAAACATTCTCTGGGGTAAAGTAAAAGAAACAAGAAGAAAAAAAAGTGGGGGGGGAGGGTTAATCTAAAAATATGATAGTTTCTTCTGAAATATTCGCCTCAGGCGTGGCAAGAGTTGCACGAGTCTTGAAAAGCGAAAAGGTCACGTGAGAAAATCGTTACGTTGGCTCGTGAGAGAGAAAAAGAAAATCGATTTTTTTCTTCTGTGTGTGCGCAAGCAAAAGGAAGGAACAAGAGTTCAGAAGATTTTCGAGTTAATTCGATTTGTTCCAGAGCTGAAAGCTAGCTCTGATAATACTAGCCGTTGTTACAATTCTGCTTTTGGATTTTTGATCGTAGAACATTAGTTATTTTAGCTTTTAATGACTGGTAGTGAATAAAACTGACTGTCGTGTACCGGGTCATGTTCTATTTTGAATCGTGAGTAAAATCTGAGTTGATATTATTAAGCAGAGAGATTTTCCGCTAATCCCAACTCTATTCTCGGTGAGACACGGACGGACGATCCTTCATCTGAAGCACGGGGAAGGTAATGATGTTAGATTACATATGGGTCCAAGCTTAGTATCCGTCCGACGGACGAGACACTAATAAGCCTTGGAGCAATACCCTGTTCACGTTAAATAATGCTCTGCATGCCCTGCTTTCCTTAGTGTCCTAACCGCTGTCCAGTGGATCCCCTTCCCCAATCTTCTCTAAATTCATGGGGTCTTCGTGATACTGCCACTTATTCAGTGGTGGGATTCAGCCGGTTCGTATGAACCTGTTCCAAAAATTTTCCAGGTTCGCCGACCCGGCCCTTAATTTTTTCGGATAGGCTGCTATTCACGTTCCGGGGTCGCAATTATTCCTCGCGCTATTCCACAGATGATTATTGTCCAAATCACAATTTCAATAATATATTTTTGGTTTTTATTTTTCACTATGAAAGGGCATTAAGGTGAGAGAGAACCGCTTGCTAAAATTTCTGAATCCCACCACTGTATCTGAAAGAGGTGTTTCGTAGAGTTAAAACAATTCTTTATCTGAAACACGGGGGAAGGTAATGTTGTTAGTAATAAAGTCACTTTCCTGTAAAAACTAAATTAAAAATTTTAAAAATATCTGTCTTCCTATATTCGCCTTAAAAAGAGCGAAAAAAAAAAGTAGAGCACAATGCCAATGTGAAATCAATTAGCTGATTCATGTTAATTTAAAAGGAATTTAGGGCGCCAAAACGAGTTTCTCTTCCATGGCACAAAAAATGTCGGCGTCCTATCTTCCTCTGAAGTTATTGTGAATTGGGGGGTTTTATCATTGGCATTGTCTTTTGCTTTTATTTTTCACTTTTGTTTGAGCACGCGTAGGACGACAGGTATTTTTAGAAAATTTAAATTCATGTAAATTTTTATTTACGTGTCATTTAAAAGAATATGGCTTGAAAACAGTCAGTTAAGTCGTAGAGGAATTTAGCATTGTTAACAAATGCTTCCAACTAAGTGAATAATTACTAACGTAAAAAATAAAATTGACAAAGCAAATATCCATTTTTCTAAGAAATGTTCAAAAGTAAGAATTCAGCAGTAGATTTAGCATAAGATAAAAAATAGTATGCCAAAACATTTATAGTATACCTTCCTGTAATTTTTCCTTCTCGAAACCTGAGTCCACAAGATTGAATTTTGAGATAAGCGAAGTTTGTAAAACTCGAGAAAATTGTCCCTATTCACTTCGATATTTTTAGCAGATATACTTCTAGTGACGCCCCACCATCCTCACAGACCTTCTACTATGGTGTATAAACAGACAGGCTCCTGTCAGACCTCTGTGGTGAGCTGCTGCTTGAGGGAGTATTTGCTTGTTTGTTTTTACATAAGTGACATCTATTAAGTCGGATATATTACTGATCATGATTGAATAAATTGATATGTTGATTAACATGCCAAATTCTACTTAATGAAGAAATAGTAGAATTATGAACTGTTGTTGTTACTCATTGGCAGGGTACTCTGGAGATCTGATTTTAACAGATCAGGGCAATTTGTATGTCTCTTCTTCTTCACCACCCCTTGTGGATTGGTTATAATTTTTTTCCTTTGCCTCTTGCTCAAAATCAAGAGTGAGCCATCGAGGTGCTTGACCTGGTTTTACCACACAAAGCAGCTGTTCGTGTTGGAATCACCCAACCAGCCGTCTCCTATTAAGGCGTCTCCCTTCATTATCTTCTTTAGTCTACGGTCAACTAATTACGGCGCAGTGAGAATGATAAAGCTGTTAATTCCGAAAGCGGCCGCTATCAGCGATAGTGGATAAGTGGCGTGCTCGTGAGATTTCCTTCATTATGATGGGCGTCCTGGGATTCGTTGCCATGGCGATCCGTGACATCAGCTATTCATGTTTACTTTTCGCGTGTTTGGAAAAATTGCGAACGGGACGATGTTGAAGTGCACTCTAAAGTGACACTTTTCCCAAGTTAAACAAAGTATTTCTCCAGAATCCAGAACTCTTTTAAGTTCGTTATAGAACAACTTGAATTAATGTTAGATTAAATATGCATCTGTATCCGTGTCAAATATGCGCCTTGGATAGTGCGCTAATGGTTGGTAAATTGCGTCTTTTTAACAACGTTCCAAGCAGTGTTGCTTTATCACATACACAGATGACGAAATATATCTGATATGAGTTTTTGCTTGTCAGTGATAGTGACTTTTCCACTTTCATGTCAATCGTGGACGATGCAATGACGAAAAGTGATATCGAGTTGTTCCTCTCTGTGTGGCCCAAGGTAGTCACTGGAAGGAGAGCTATGCACCAATCCCCTGTGATGATGCATAGAACCGGCCAGGCCTAGCACCTAATGTCCGACCCCGCCTTCTCGTGGTGCGGACCGTTAGTAACTTTCAAAAGAGTTACTCTCTTGTGGAAGTGAACGGAAGGGGAGGGCTGCCAGATTAGTGTGGCCTACTGATCTGGACAACTATGGCTACTTTTCTTTTTTTCTACCCTGCTGAAGAGTGGTCAACCACACAGGGTCCTGGTGCTGACCATATAAACCTACTGGACTGGACAGATATATGGCTCTGAGCTTGATTATGGATCCTGATTTTGCTGCACTGGTGGGCTTCTGTGGAGGGAAAATCTTCCGCTGTGTTTTCTGTTTGTTTGTGGGTTGACAGCCCCAAGTGAATAGATTCACAGGATATGTTTATCAGCTGGTGGATAATCCTGAGCAGAGGTCATCGCAGGCACTTGAACTCTTTGCTTCTATTGGCATCGTCAAATTCTACATTGGAGGAAGTCTTCCAGTGTAAATGGCTTCAACCTTTAGTAGTGGGGGAACGGGTCTTTGCCCCATGTCTGCGATTAGGGGGCTGTTTGATATTGTCGGCATTCCCTCTCTCAATAAACATAATTTCTTTAACCATCCCACTAACCATTTTCTCTCCATAGGTAGTTGGAATGTGAGGATTCTGCACAGAGCATTTTCTCTTGATGTCCTCACACAAGAATTCCACCGTTATAATTTAGATATCCTCGGCTTGCAAGAGACCAGATGGACAGATAAAGGTCAGATTCTTAAAAATAATCTTAAATTTCTCTTTTCAGGGAGGGACGACAATAAGCATCACCAAGGCGTGGGTCGGCTTCTCAGCAGGCACGCTAGCGATGCTCTTCTAGGATATGAGTGCATTAATGAAAGGTTTCTTACAGCAAAATTTCAGACAAGCGTTAAAGACTTGAATGGTATCTCCTGTTATGCCCCCACTGAGGATGCCGATGAGGATGAGAAGGATAGGTTTTATGAACAACTTCAGGATATTTTGAATTCTGTCAAGAAAGGAGATATTACCCTTGTTCTTGGTGACTTCAATGCCAAAGTTGGTACTGACTCTGCCCTTTGGGGAGGAGTAATAGGCCCTTTTGGTATTGGTAGCTGCAATGGCAATGGGCAACGTCTCCTACAGGTAAGTAAACTCAATGGATTCAGATAACTAACAATTATTACAAACACCGCGACATACATAAGTACACATGGGTTTCACCTGATGGGCTGCATAAGAATACGATTGATTACATATTAATTAACAGCAAATGGGCTAGTTCTGTTAGGAATACCAGGGCATATAGGGGAGCTGAAATTGGATCTTACCATTACCTTGTTAAAAGTGTGTTGCAACTTAAACTTAAAAAGTGTTGTGCTAGGGTTAAAAATTTACTTTTAATACTGAAGCTCTGAAAGATCCAGTTATAGCCAAAGCTTACCATGATAGGTTACTTAGTCATTATGACAGTCATGGTTTGCTTACTACTGAAGTTGAGGAAGAATGGGATCATTTTAAACAGGCTTTTTTGGACACTAATAGTACTCTTTTAGGAAAAAAGGAGCAGAAGAGCCAAAATTATCTGAGTGATAAGGCACTTGAGCTTATTTCGGAAAGAAAGAACTGCAGGAATGCCCTTAATCAATACCCTACTAGTCCTAATAGAAAGCATTACAGAGAACTTAATAAACGTGTAAATGATCAGTTAGCTGCTGATAAGAATCTTTGGCTTGATGGCTTGGCTGACAAAGCCGAGGAAGCAGTTAGGCAGCACAACAGCAGAGAGCTGTACCAGATAGTTAATGTTTTGTGTGGTAGAAAACGAACAGGTGTATAGGGATTGAAGGATAAACAAGGTAAGGTTATAGAAGGTGAGGATTCTGTCATGGCTAGGTGAGATGAGCATTTCAGTGATGTTCTAAACAATGTGGTTAGTTTTACTCCCATTGTTTGCAATGATGACAGATGCATTGGTGACTTTAATGTTGGCCCTATAACACAATCTGGGGTTATTTTGGCTATTTCTAAACTTAAACTTCATAAATCCCCAGGGGTAGATGAAATTACTACGGAAATGCTTAGAGCTGGGAATGTTTCGGTTACCACTTGGATGACTGAAATTCTGAATATCTTTTATGATAAAGGCATGGTTCCTAAACATTTTACCAGAGCTACTATTATCCCTATTTTCAAAAAAGGTGATCGCAGTTCTTGTGAAAACTATAGGGGTATCAACCTACTCTCTATTCCAGGTAAAGTTCTTTCCATGATTGTGCTTAATAGAATTCAGAATCTGGTTGACGGTCAATTGCGTAATGAGCAATATGGATTCAGACGTGGTAGGGGATGTGTGGATCAGATATTTTCACTTAGGCAGATTCTTGAGAAATGTTTAGAGTTTCAGAAACCTTTGGTTGCTAGCTTTGTTGATTTCAAAAAGGCTTTCGACTCTGTTGATCGTCATAATTTGTGGTTGATTGTGAAATCATATGGTATACCAGACAAGTTAGTTAATATAGTGAAAGCTCTCTATAATAACACTGAGTCGTGTGTGAGAGTTGGTAAGGCTTGTAGCAATTGGTTTAGCATTACTTCTGGTGTTCGACAAGGGTGCATTTTGTCTCCTTTTCTCTTTAGCTTGGTTATTGATTATGTTATGCGAAATTCACTTCAAGGGAAAGATTTTGGCCTTAAATGGGCTGGAGATACGAAAATTTCTGATTTAGATTATGCTGATGATTTAGCACTTTTGGCAAATGATGTTGATGAGATGAACTCTTTCATTCGAGCTGTTGATGAGACTGGTAGTAGAGTAGGTTTGGTTATAAACAGAGAGAAAACTAAGTGATGAAAATTGGTCAGGCAGGCTGTGATTCAGTTAATCTGAATGGTTGCAGTCTTGAGCAGGTGTCACAGTTTAATTATCTTGGGAGCTATGTAACAGATAATGGTGATGTGCGGCATGAGATTAACAGACGAATAGGGATTGCTGCCGGGACTTTTAAGAACCTATGGAGAGTGTGGAGAAATAGGCGTATACACCTAAAGACTAAAATTAGACTGTATAATAGTTTGGTTCTTTCTAGGGTTAGTTATGGTAGTGAAACTTGGACACTTTGTAAACAAGATAACAGGAAACTTGATGCTTTTGATTCCAGATGCTTACGCAGTATCTTGGGCATTAGGTGGTTCAACTTTGTAACTAATGATGAGATTAGGCAAAGGAGTTCGCAACCTCCTTTAAGCAGCATATTGTGCAGAGAGAGACTCCGTTGGTTTGGCCATGTTGCCCGTATGAATAATTATAGATTGGCGAATAGGGTTATGAACAGTGTGCCTAAAGGCCTCAGAAAGAAGGGGAGACCTAGGATGCGGTGGGCAGACAATGTCAAACAGGACCTTGTTAGAATTGGTGTGCAGTGGCCAGATGCAGTAGATGTAGCTCAGGATAGACTTGCTTGGAGAACTAAATTGCACGGTCTGGTTGGACCTCCGTAGCCCATGGCTGCTTGAGGATGATGATGATGATGATGACCCAGATCAGAAGTACCTCGAGGCTCATTCGCTAGGAAAAGCAGTGGGATATCGCTCATAACTTAAGTTTTATTCTTTTTTTTTATGAAATTTTCTGTTTACCGAATTCTTAGGAAAGTTTAAATTTTACATCAGTGGAAAACTAGACGCGAAGCTCCATAACTTAAAAAAAAACTTTTTTCTGATAAAATGAGACAGAAAAGTAATCAAAGATCTGAATCAAATATGTCTCAGGCATTTGAACAATATTCGTCCAGTATTTAAATAGTCATAAAATATGGAATATGTAATTGCATCTTTACTTCATAATAAAACTTGGAAAATAGTTAAAACATGCTAATAAATTTCAGTTTATTAAAATAAATCTATTTTAAGAGGTTTGGTTAATAATTTTCTCTATTTTCGTCAGTTTCGTAGATGCTGCTTTTAAATATTTCTGCTTTCTTTAAATTCTGCGTAATATTAGCTTCCAATACTTTTAAAATACTACACAAATATTGTTGAAAATTATGATTCAGATTTGATTTAAATCTTTGTTTTCAGCCTGATTTCTCATAAGAAGTGTCCGCAGTTACAAAGCTAGGAATTGTTCTTCCACAGGCATAATATGAAAAAGCTCGAATAATTTGATAGGGTTCATTACATACACATCAATACACTTCATTCAATGAAAGCTGTAATTTTTTTCCATTCAAATTCTCTGCTATTCTCTGCAATTCTCTGCAAGTAGAGAGAGATTTCTAAAATTACGTTCGACAGAAGCATGATAGAAGATCGTTTGTCACAAGAGGTTATTCTCCAATAGTGTGCTTCTAGGTAATTCACCTAAGGGTCTGTGGTTGTAAGTGGTTGGTGGCAACATGTTTTCCAGTAAATTTCCACCTTTGTAGTAACAGCATGCCCCACTTGTCGGTGCGTGCGCGACAGAGTTGAAGCAAGAACGAGAGCTTGTGTCCTCCGCTTCTGTGAACGATAACGTCTCCCACTTACGGTAGACAGCAGCATCATCCGTCTCCATCGAAAAAAGAAGAAATACGATGGGTGGCAGGTGATAAATAACTGATGGAACAGGAGGGAGATGCCTCATTCTAACATGGTTTATTGTGCTCTTCCCTGATCCTGTGAAGGGTGAGAATTGTGATCCAGTGGGATACTTAGAAACCGTCTTTCGTTAAGGGCTAAGGAAAAAAGAGTCTGCATGCGAATGTTTCGGAATATAATATTTGGTGTCTGTAGACATAACAGTTCACCTGGGGATAGTCAAATTCGAAGCTACATACTTTTGAGCTTAATATCTGCAACTGATGAAAAGAGTTTAATATCTGCAACTGATGTTAGTTACAGAGTGATGCAGAATTTTATCTTAATTGGATATGCTCGCAAATTGCAAAATACGTTAAACTCTCAACAGTTTCAGTATTCGGTTGCTCCAAGTATATGCTTCTAAATTGAGGAATTTCATCTCTTCTTAAGGAATACTATCTCTATTTATTTAAAACGTACGGTTTGCTTCACTGTATATTTCAGCTGCAAAGGCAGTAACATTTCATTGCAACAAATTGATACAAGTACCTGACAGAGAAATGAAATCTCCATCTTATGTCAGCGTAGCTTCGAATTTGACTCTCCACTAAGTCTTAAGATTTCTATAGAAAAGTGTTTGAATATAAATTAAAGGGTACCCCGTCAAAATAGCCCAAGACTAAATAGCCCCGACAAAAAAGCCCCGACAAAATAGCCTATTCTAAAATAGCCCAAGACTAAATAGCCCCGACAAAATAGCCTATTCTAAAATAGCCCAGACTAAATAGCCCCGAAGAAATAGCTTAGCCTATTTAAAATCCAAAGTAAAAATCTAACTTGCGCGTCGGAAAACGCGCGTAATATGTCTTCCTATACTTTGGTAAAATGAAAGTAACTTTGCAACAAGTTGCGTTCATCTATAATTAGAAATATTATAGTAACAAATGAGACACGTGACAGGCACATGGCTCACCGGTAGGCGGAGCCATGTTATTTAATTTTAGTATTAAAACCAATGCTTCTAGTTTAGCTTCTAGTTTTAGTTTTTTGTTCACACGTGGCGCAAGTGTGTCTTGCGGGAGTCGTTGCAAGAGATCTCTAACGGAAATAAGTAAGTTATTTTAATATCTATTTTACCGGATGCGTTTTTTTATTGATATACTATAGAATTATTTAACAGATATTAACTGATAATCCGTTATTATTTGTGTTTTGCAAGAAAAATGGAGAAAATCTCGTCGCAAAAAGGGAAAGATCTGCTGCTGAAAGATGGTCATCGATATCGCAAGGCTAGGGAAAACCGGGATGAAAGTACATCGTGGAGGTGTGTAGTTCCGACTTGTAAAGGGCGTCTAAGAACATTGGGTGCTGACTTCCGGGTCGTGACGGAACACAACCATGCGCCAAATCCAGCTAAAAATCAGGCATTGAAATGCGTTTCTGAAATGAAACATAGAGCACAGAGTGCTGTGGAGAAGCCTAGGCAAATATATCAAGCCTGCACAAGTGGAATATCTTTGGAAGCATCGATTCAGCTTCCAAATTATATTGCCTCCCAGAGAGCAATAGAACGTATACGAAAAAAAAAAACGAATCTTCCATATCCAAATCCTGCAAGTGTTGCCAATATTGCAATTCCAGTTCATCTTCAAAGTACCACAAGAAACGAAAATTTTATTCTGTGGGATTCTGGAGAAAACGATCCTGATCGAATTCTAATGTTCGGCACTGAGGAAAATTTGAGAATATTGGAGCAGAATCATCATTGGTTTGTTGATGGCACGTTTAAAGTATCACCTGAACTGTTTTTTCGATTATTCACGATACACGGACTAATAGAAAAGTGTTGTATTCCACTGATATATGTATTGTTAAGAAATAAAAGTGAAGCAATATATGTTCGCGTATTTCAGAAACTATTACAGTTGAAGGAAACTTTAAATCCAACAAGTGTGTTAAGTATTACGAGAAAGCGGTTCAAAACGCCGTGCAACAAGTTTTTAATAACACAGAAGTTGTTGGCTGTTTGTTTCATTTGGGACAGTGCTTATGGCGAAAAGTGCAAGAACTGAATTTAGCGGAACTTTATGTAAATAATGAAAATGTGCGTGCTTATATAAAAATGTTGTTTGCATTGAGTTTTGTACCGGTACATGATGTTATAGGAGTATTTGAAGAATTAATTGAAAAATGCCCAAACGAACTAGACCCCATTATCGATTACTGGGAAGATACATATATAGGACGAATAAGACGCAATCGCCGAGCACAACCACGATTTGCAATACATATATGGAATGTTCATGAGCGCGTTGTCAATGGTCTTCCGAGGACAAATAATTCGGTAGAAGGGTGGCATAGGGCATTCCAGCAAACTGTAGATTGCCATCATCCATCCGTCTACAAACTCAGCGACCATTTCCGAAAAGAGCAGGATATGGTAGAAATCCGCTTAACCCGTCTTGCTGCAGGTATTCGCAACCTAGATGCAATCAAAACTAAATATGTGCAACTGAATCGACGCCTGAAAGCATTAGTGGAAAATTATGCAACTATGGAACATATGGACTTTCTTCGTGGCATTTCACATAACCTTGAAATGTAATTTTTGTAAAGAATGTGGCAAGGAACACAAACCTTAAAGATTTGTAAAGAATTACCAAACAATATCTAGAATTTTTATTTATATGTCTGTATACAATTTTTAAAATGCGAAATTTAGAATTTAAATAGACTAAGCTATTTCTCCGGGGCTATTTTGTCGGGGCTATTTAGTCTTGGGCTATTTTAGAACAGGCTATTTTGTCGGGGCTGTTTTGTCGGGGCTGTTTTGTCTTGAGCTATTTTGACGGGTCACGAAATTAAAGATATCAATCAAATCTAAATTTCGATTTTCAACAAATTCATTTGGTATTTAAAGATTTGAAAAGCTGCAGAGTAACAGCATCAATGGCAGTTCCAAGAAATACATATGTTTGGATTTTACCTCTGAACAGCCACGTCACAAGGACCCCGAGGGCTCAGAGAAGGTTGGGGAGGAGACTCACTGGACAGCTGTTAGGAGACAGATGGTAGACATCAGCCAAGGCAATCTAGTTTGTTCTTTAACATGAACAGGGTATGGTTTTACATCTGAGCAGCCAGGTCACAAGGACCCCGAGGGCTCAGAGGTTTGGGGAGGATATTTACTGGACAGCTGTTAGGAGGCAGATGGTAGCCACCTGCCAAGGCTATCTAGTTTGTTCTTTAACATGAACAGGGTATGGTTTTACCTCTTGAGCAGCCAGGTCACAAGGACCCCGAGGGCTCAGAGGTTTGGGGTGGAGACTCACTGGACAGCTGTTAGGAGACAGATGGTAGCACCCGCCAAGGCCATCTAATTTGTTCTTTAACATGAACAGGGTATGGTTTTTACCTCTGAGCAGCCAGGTCACAAGGACCTCGAGAGCTCAGAGGTTTGGGGAGGACACTCACTGGACAGCTGTTAGCCTTGGCTGGTGGCTACCATCTGTCTCCTATCTAGTTTGTTCTTTAACATGAACAGGGTATGGCTCTTCTGCACACAGACCCACTATCTTATATCTCATGTAATGGACGGCGGCCTTTCCAAGCCCATCGGTGTCCCCTGTTGACCAAGGGCCGGAGCTAAATCTCAACGCTGGCCCGAAAGGGACTGGAGCGCATCCGACTGAGCCAACTCCACCCTCTAAGAAATATGTACAAAAATAGGAATCTGAAAGAATAATTTACAGAATCTTCAAAAATATGCACTTATTTTATTACTTGGTTTGAAACAATAGAAGAATTTATTAAAGGGGCATTACTGTTGTTGAATATTTCAGCCTTTATAACTCTTGTTGGACATTGTTGAAAAATCAACATCTATACAGATTTAGATCAAATTGATTGAGATCAGTCATATTTTTTTCATGAAAAAGCTTATTTCTGAAATTAATGGAACTCCAAATTTAAATTATCTTCGACATAATATGGGTGTGTTTCTATTTTTCTGCCCTGTACCTGTATATCAGAAAGAAAGATATCAGCAAAGTTTCCATGAAGTGCTTTGAATTCACAAATATATAAAAATCGATTACCAGAGAGTTGTAAGCTATCATTTATGGACCATTGTCGTGCATTGCTTTTCTACAGCTGAAAGCCTACAAAATTAAACGTTTCTCCAATAAATAGTGCATTTGATTACACTTATCAGTCTAGTAAATATTTCCTACATCTGAATCTAGCAGTCATTCTATTGATGGAGAGGGAAAATTATATAAACAAAGAAACTTTTATCATGATATCTGCAAATTGTGCCCTCCGACAACTATGCATTTTCCAGCCAGCACACTTAGAAAGATTAGCAGGTTATTTCACATCGAGGAATGAAAACGTGCGCATGCAAATATTGGTAGCTGCATTTATGCCACCTGCTGAGAAAAAAACGAAAGAGCAATGAACGCAGCTTCCGCAGGACTCGTAGGACGTGTTGCTAAACAGCCAAATCTTTGGTAATAATTTTTATCCGTAAAAGCGCATGTTGTTACGGGAAGTAAGTGAACGTGCTAGCAATTTCGCATACACTTTGCGTTGGCTACTAATCTGTTATTACTAATAAACTGTTGCGTGATTTCCGTTTCAAACAACTTTTGAATGATCAAATGCAGTGATATGACTAACACATGAAATTGCAGGATTCAAGCCAATAAAACAGACACACCCATCTGGATGTCCTTTTTAAGTATCCACGGGGAATCTTGTAGTATGATGTCTTTCGTGATTAGTTATTCGGCTTTGAAGAGACCCTGATCTAGATGGTAGACATGCAATACCTAGAGTGCACTTTTCGTAACTTTCTAATCAAAGTTGTCTTCTGATCGTAGTGTTCGTGATAACATTGTCCGTATGCAAAATAAGATGTTAATAACGTTCAAAATATAAAACATCATGTAGTCAGTCTTTCGAATGGAAGGATCGGCAAAGTCATTCGAAACCACCCACTGGACTTCTGACTATAAAGCCATGCGTAACATCTTTCACTATATTGGCATCTACGGTCATCATAATTTTGAATGTATAAAAGTCTCATTGAACATGCAATAAATAGCATTCCCAGCCAAAGTCTAATTTCGATGCCATGATTGCGTTGTTGCGAAAGCCATCACTACATTAATCATTAAAGTTTGACCTCCGACATATACATCTCCGTGTTCCAATTTCCACTTCCGTGATTTCATTTAGATTGTTATTGCCGAAATTTCTGTTTCTGATGTACTTTTTTCTTTCAATCTGGGCTATCTAAACGCTTACTATTTTTAAATAGTTCTGGTAATGTTAACTTGGCTACCAAACCTGAATTTCCCAAATGTCCCATTAGATACTTGCCTACGAGTGTCAGCCTTCCAGTCTTATTTCTTTTTTACTGAAAAGGAAGCATTAAGTCAGTTTCATTTCTTAGACGAATAAAATATAATTATGAAGATGTATGATTCAGGAGCGATTAAATGCACTCTCTCTATTCACAATCAAAAAAGAACTTTTCTAGGATATGGAATGTGATTAAAAATTAATGATACAAATATGTTGCTGTGTTTTGAATATTATATATTGTTACAAATCCAAAAGACGCCGAATAAATAGGAACTAATTGTTACTATAGATTTTTTTTTCCTTATATTGACGGACACCTAAATATGAGCAAATTTATTTATAAATTTCTAATTTGCCAGTTCGGAAAATCAAATACAGTACAATGAAGAACCTACTTATACATATATAATTACAATTATTTAAAAATTATATTAAATTAAAAATAGACCTAATTCCTTATTTTATCGACAGTTGCAAAGAATTCAGATTTGCATATAGAATATTTACAATTAAATATAATACTGATAGTCAGGTATTATTACATTTGATTCTTATACACATTGAATGATGAACACACATGAATTATGACATAAATCTTCTAAACTTCACTGAAGGTTTCTCTTTTCACAAAAGCCATTTTCTGAAACTCGATCTCTTTCACTCAGAAATCCTAATTAGACAAGAAACTTGAATCGCTTGACCGAAACGCCAAGCACAATCACAAACTGAATTGTGGTAACAAAATCGCTAATTAAACTTTGAAAAACTTCCAAAAACACTAACTTCGTTAAGCTGTGATACATGCATTGCTTCGTCGAATTTTCTCATTTTCAGAACTTGCACGTGTCTGATTCGTGTGGCTTAGAGGCCCTATATAGGTAGAGGTTGGCCATCTCAAAATTAGACGCCATGTTTTGTCGGCGCTCCGATTGTTTAGCGTGCATAGCTGAATGGTATTGCACGGTACTTATGGATTTCGGAAAAAGGTAGGGTATTATTTGATACAGATTTCAATGTTCATGATTGGAAGAAGTTTTGAAAACGTCTGAAAAAGGAAAAGTTAATTTTAGGTTGTTTTTTTTTAAATAAGGTATAATTTCGCTTTGTTGTCTGTCCGTCTGTAGATATCGAACTTTTTTGTTTATACAGATAAATAAAATATTATTTTTGTGTTAGATAGGTATTAATGATATATTACAATATGCATTTTTCGAATCTTCCAAAAGTTATAACTGCGCCCTCTAACGGTGGAAAATTTTAAAGATTCCAAAATATCAAACGATTATTCCAAACGATGTAGTTACGTTAGAAGTTTGAAATTTTGGTGTTGATATAAGAAAGTTACGAAGTTACCATTGGCAACAATCATTTGACTCTTTAGATTCGGTGGGGGGGAGGTGAATGCAAGTTTTTTTTTTATTTTGTTTTAACAGAAAAGTGTACGTTTTTAGAGATATATTCAAAATTCTTTTTGGGTTGGACAGGTATTAATAAAATATTACAATTTGAATTTTGCGAATTTCCCAAAAGCTGTAATTGCGCCCTCTAACGATGGGAAAAAAACGAAAAATCCTAAAATTTAAAACGAATATTGCAAACGGTGTAGTTATGCTAAAAATTTGAAATTTTGGTCGTGGAAACTCCATTGACAACAATGAGTTCACCCTAAGCCCAAGGTAGGTGAGAAACAACGGTTTTGTTTTAAAAGAATATTAAAAATTTCTTTTTTTAGTTGGTTACTAATGAAATGTAATTCACATTTTCAAAGGTAGTTTTAATTTATATCATTAGAGATCACTAAATATCGAAACTGCAAAACTTTTAACGAATGTTTTAAGTGATCTGTTTATGATAGAAATTTCGGCGTGTAGAGTTCTGTTATGGTAAAAATTCCACTGACAGAAATGATCTGCCAACTATTTTCAGAGGAGCGAGAGAAAACCAACTTTTTAAATTTAATAACTAAAAGACAATACTTTTTATGTTTTATAATTACTAATAAAATATTGCTATACACATTTTTCCCATCATATATTAAAAAATAAATAACTCTTCAAGCAGCTGCTTGTGTAGAGGTCTCACAGGAGCCTGTCAGTTTATACGCCATAGTAGAAAGTCCATGAGGATGGCGGAACCTCAGCAAAAAAACAATACGAACATCCATAATTAAAACTTTTAAGGAATGAAAAAGTAGGCAAAGGAAGAACTGCATTATCTTTGAAAACGAGATTACCATATGCGCCAGAGGCGATATGCATTCTTCTATTTTACACTTTCAGTATCCTCTGACAGTGGAAATTCGAACTACTGTATAATTAAGAAAATAAACTAATTATATAATATTAATATTTAGTTAGCACCTGTAATGTGCAAAAAAAGTTTTTCATTTATCTCTTCAAGCAGAAAAGTCGCATTTTACCAACGGAACAAATCATTACAATTAGTGTAAGCCACTTGATCATCACACTCTCAGATCAAAAATATAAGTTTGTAGCAAAAATAGATCGTTTGTAATATTTATTTAAAAATTTTGCATTTTCCAGCTTTTTTCCGCCGCTAGAGGGCGCCTTTCGAGTTTTATTTACCACCATACTCTCTAACACTGGAAATTCCAACTGATGAGGATTCGAAAAATGTAAATATTAATATTTTTGTGGAAAAATCTTTTGCCGACATACGGGATTCGAACCCACATCTCTCGAGAAACATGCCATAATGTTCTAACCTGTTGACCTAATGCCGGCATTTTTTACAAGAAAACATTTATTGAATTATAGATGTTTAAATCTCTACAGGTAACACTGAGATTATCAACTATTGTTTAAATCATTAATATTTTGTTAAGAAAACGAAGTAATCTATTTAGATGTATTTTTTTTTTGTTTTACAGGCACTATATATTGATTTGTTTACCTCTTTAAAAAAGTTTTATTTTCGCACCCCCTTTTGGCTAAGACGGCAAAGCCTTGTTGCCATCTGCAGTTCCTGCATGTTCGTAATCTGCAGTTCCCAGGTTCGAGTCCCAGCTGGGTCAGCGTTGAGACTTATCTCCACAAAACTCCCCGCCCTGCCTACGGTCAGTAGGGGATACCGATGGGTTTGGAAAGGCCGCCATCCGTCGGATGTGACGTTAAGCCGTGGCCCCGTGTGCGAGAGAGCCACACCCTGTACACGTTAAAGAACAAGTTGGATGGGCTTGACGGGAGGCTACCATCTGTCTCCCAACAGCTGTTCCAATGGATCCCCTCCCCCAACCTTCTCTGAGCCTTCGGGGTCTTTGTGACCTGGCCATTTAGCCCATGGTGTGCAAAAAAGTGCCGCTCAGTGGTAAAACAATCCAATCAGTCCAAAGCCATACCTTGGGCACTTTAAAGAATACGCTGGATAACCTGAAGATTTTCATCTGTTTCCTAACAGCTGTTCAGTGAATTCTCTTTTTCCATCCAGTTTTTTGAGCCCTTTGGGATCTTTGTGACCTTGCTATTTTCTCATTTGTGTGCAAAAAAAAGTGCCCATTTTGTCTCTATAATTTACTTTCGTTTTATATTACGATTTTTCTGTTTTATGTCTTATTTGACACAGCATAACCCTGAAACAACCCAAATAACTTAATTAAAACTCAAGCAACCAATCACTGCGACGGGGAAAAAATGAAGCTCAGAAGTAAAATAACCTAATCCTTTATGTCATTTGTTTTATTTTCTCTAACACTAAAACACGTAACTACAGTTTATATTTTTAAGACGTTTTATAGAAATTCGACACTTCAAATATCGTGTTATTTTTGCAGTTAAATCCAGCGATCGTTGGATTTCAGTGCAAGGATTTATTGTCGTCATTGTCATGCAGATTCCATGGCGGACCTGTAGACAGCCGATTTGCAAACTGCAGTCGGTTTCCTTGGCGACAATTATACCTACGATGTCGCTCTTTAACCATACTGATGAAGTGGTCTGTTGCTATGGTTACAACTCCCTTAGGTTTGTCGTGATAAAATTCCAGTTTGATGGCTTCGACTGTTAAGAGTTTTGCATTTACAATGCTTCCGCAGTTTCGCAAAGGCTGAATTAGTTCACATCGTTCAACTCCTCGGAAGACTTCTGCACACTTAAAGCGGTGGATTATAGGCAAAGATGCGAAATCTATCGAATATTTCAAGTGCCACCAGGCGTTGCAAGCGTTGTTAAATGCCAGCTTCGAATGATTACCCAGGAGAGTCGTTTGTTTACTAACCCTGCACAGGATCGGTCTTCAGCCCTTTCCATAATGCTTCGTTCCAGAGATTTAAATCAGTTTCTCGCAGTCCCTTACGAATGAACCGTTTTGTTTCCATGGCTGAATATTCGATGGCTTGCGATGTATTCGTCTACACGAAGATCGGTGATCATTGCGTGTACTCTAAGTTCATCCTGAGTGACAGTGTCAGTTTGTCTTCTGGTTTTACTGACTTACGATCAAAGAAAGTTTTCCATATTTTGGTTGCGTAATACCGAGCTTTGATAAAAAAAACTTACTAATTTCTTTCATAAGAAAAAGGAAGAAGGTACTTCTCTATACAAAGGATGGAGATTACCTAGAATCTATATTAGGCTTGTCTTGGTTTCTCATACAACCACTTGCACATGCCCCGCTGGTCTTAGTAGTCAGGTACGCTACACATCTGACCAGGTAGGGTCTCGCCTCTACCTGGTTAAGTTCCATATATACCCTACCTGAGTATATATTGCTACCTAAATAAATAATGAAGCTATTTATTTTTAGTTCCAATGGAAAAGGCATTAGGAACATTGAATCTAGTCATTGCTGAAGATTTCCGAATTTTATTAGAGCTCTGCTAAAGTTTCTGTTTCAGAGCACAAAATGCAGATGGTGAGTTTCGGATAGTAAGTTCGAATGTATAGAAATTCCACTTCTTCGTTACGAAAGTGGAAACGTGAATGTGCCCAAGAAATGAGTGACGTAGATTGCAAAATCGATATCATCAAGGTGACATTGAACTATGTGGAAAATGAGGATTCTCTTATGTTTAAGAATATGCGCTGTTATTATATACAAATTACTTTTCCCGAAGATTCCTCAAATTACCCCATTCATGTAGAAGATTTTATGAAGCAAATGTATACAAAAAATTATTAATTTCTTTTATTTATCATAGTGCACTCAAAGTCTTATAAAAAGCTTTTTTTAAAATTAGTGTTAAATATACTGCTCACAAAAATTAGTGGATATTTCAAAATGAATATGAAACGATAAAATATCCCCTAAATTTTGTGAGCAGTATATTTTACGACAACTATAGCGCGTGAGATATATCCTCGTGTCTTCCTACGTGGATATTCAGGCTCAGTGAGAATACTATAAATTCCAGCCTTAATGCCATCGGGTAATTTAGCAAATTGTAGCGTCTGTGGTTGGATTGATTCTATAATAATAGCTCAGGCTTGTCTCAGTCGATAGCGCATTGTGCCCGTAACCTTATGTTCTCAGGTTCAAGTCCCCACTCTGCTTGCGTTGAAATTTCCCCCGTTAATCTTTTCTCTATGTCTTCGGTGAGAGATAGGTCCCCGATGAGCTGGAAAAGACCCATTGGATGGGACGTTAAGACGTCGTCTCACGTACAGAGTAGCCTTACGCTGTGTATATAGTTTGCATCTTTTTTATGTTCCTATTAATTTTCGTAATATTTCATCAATATCTGTCCGATCCGAAATGAATCTTAAATTTCTACCTAAAATAAAAAAAGTTGATTGTCGGCAGACGACAAAGTGACAACATTAGCTCTTATTTCTTTTTAAAGAAAGAGCTAAAAATACAAAACTCATTGAAGTAAACCAAAATTTACAATAACTACTATATAGCAGATGTAAATTGAATGTATTTCTTAAGGCGATCTTTTAGAGCATAGGCTATATATAGTCTGCCAGTCTCATATTCTGATTTTCTAATCCCAACAATGCAGTGTTTTCCCAGATTTTTCTGTCTTTGTCTTCGGCGAGAAAGGCACTCTTTAGAAATTGAACTTCCAAAAACCTCTCACCATCGAAGGGGGGGGGGGGGGGGGGGCTCAGTCGGTAGCTCGCCAGGCTCGTAATCTGTAGTTCCCAGGTTCGAGTCCCAGCTGGGTCAGCGTTGAGATTTATCTCCGCAAAATTCCCCGTCCTGCCCACGGTCAGTAGGGGACACCGATGGGCTTGGAAAGGCCGCGGTCCGTCGGATTGGACGTTAAGCCGTGGCCCCGTGTGCGGGAGAGACATACCCTGTGCACGTTAAAGAACACGCTGGATGGCCTTGACGGGAGGCTACCATCTGTCTCCCAACAGCTGTTCCAGTGGGTCCCCTCCCCCAACCTTCTCTGAGCCTTCGGGGTCCATGTGACCTGGCCATTTAGCCCATGTGTGCAAAAAAGTGCCGCTCAGAGGTAAAACAACCCAACCCATCGAAAGGGATCCTAGGCCCTGATTCCACATGTCCTGTGCTTGTTGAAAACGAAGCTTAATGGCTTTGACGAGAGAATCCCATCTCTCCTTCTTCTGAATCATCTTCCTGAGCCTTCTGTTCGGAGTTCATATAATCCATTTTGCTACAAAATAAAGTGCTCGGGGAATTAAAAAACAATTGGCGTATTTCGATTTGTAGACTCCAGCAATCGAGGCACCAATATAGACCTAAGTAAATTTATTGACTGAAAATAAGAGCATTAAATGATCCTGCTTAACATTTTTTTTCTATTTTCAAGAACTTATAGGTATTTATTTCCACATCTCTCTTCGTTGTTATGTTCACGTATGGAATTCCTTTGCCTGCTGGTAACGAGCCATGGGTAAAATGTTTCGTTTGCCTACTCGATGGAAATGAATAATTGGGGTTGTAACCTGTCTTGTTAGTGGCAGAAATCAGAAATGTGTTCGCATGAAATATTTACCCTTTAACTCTCAAGCAGATATTCAACAAAGGCGGAACAGGCGTCGAGGGGCTTGCTCAAGATTCAAAACGAATTACCGGAGAGAAAAACCATTCCCTCCGGCTGCCTCGTGTGATTGCGTGCACACTATTGCGGTGTCTGCTCAGTGTGCCGGCAAGAGAGCACAGTGTGCCGCCGAGCAATAGGGACTGCAGTGGCGATGGTAATGCTACTTGCCTCCGATCTCTATTAAATCAGCATGAAGACGTAGTTCCCCGATGCGTATTTCGATATTTGCGCTATATCGCGTTCCCGAACATTTTCCAGACTCACTCGCTCTTTGGTGGCGTGTTCACTTCACTTAAGAGCATCCTCGGCGATCGCTTCTTATTTCTCTTCGTTGGTTTTCGCCTCCAGTTTTTTCTGTTGATGTCTGATTCTCCTCAGCCAAATTTTTCACTCTGCTTTCTTCGGAAGCAGTGACATTAACTCTTTTTATATTCAGATTAACTTCAGGAAAAAAACTGAAAGAATTTTGTTTCATCCAGGTTGTGCCGTGTTTATCGTTACACTGAAAACTTTTCGGAATGAAAAAACACTTTGATTATGTGATTCCAAAAGCATGTTTTGGTTGCTATTTGAGAAATATTTTACCTCTTTCGCTCTTTTTGTTTACTAAGAAGAAACACGACAAGTATTTGCTGTTTTTCTTCAACCAAGATAAAATCGCTGTGAAAGAAGTTTAAAGGTTGCCGTCGGAACTGTTCAGTGTAAATAAATTGCCATTCGAGTTCTCTTTATAAAACGTCGACAGAACCTTTCTTTGAAAGATCGTTTAATACCAGTTTCTTTGTTTTGCTATCGGTTTTATTTTCTTTTAAATGGTGTCACTACTTGCTTTTGCAATGGTTTTTATTAAACCTAGGTATGTTCAAAACAAGTTTTTTTTTATTATGGTAATAACTTTTGTTTTATGTAAACTAAATGTACACTTCAGCAGCACGCTTGTCACAGAGGTTTGAGAATAGACTTTCAGTGTTATTAGTCATAGAGAAGGTGTTTGAGGAATCGAGACTTATGACTTAGAAAGAGAACATACGTAATAAGGAAGAAAACGTCCATGCCTTATCCGATATTCGAACTTAGTCCCTTTGCTCCACAACAAGCACTCTAACCTATCATCCAGTGAATCTTTATGAACTACCCGCAGCTGAGGCATGTCAGTGATTTTGATATTGCATAATTGGAGGGATAGATTTAAAAATTTTAGTGTAATATTATTTCATGTTGCTTTAGGATATATCTAACAAATAAATTAAACAATAATTAAATATGTATGTATCTGAGAATTTTGTAATTTCGTGCTATTGCCATAAAAATAATACAGTTAATATTATATTTATTTTTAGGTATATAAGTTAATATATAATAAGCTACCTTCAGTAATATAAATTTTTTTAAAAACATTCCCTCCATTCACGGCATTATTAAAATGGCTGTATCGGGTAGCTTTGGCTGATCCCCTATAGGCCCTAATGATGCGATGCCACCGATTCAAAGTATATTACGAAGTTTTGCTTATTAACTGTGATAATTGTTGTTTATTTGAAAAATCTCACTGCATTCGGCAAGTGTGTTAGGACAGAATGTTTCAAGGCTGTTTTTAATTCTTAAGTAATTTCCGTACTTTTTGAAAAGTTAGAAACCATCTGAATGAAATGAGAAATTTTTTCAGCCTGTTTCCAACAGTGTCAGAATTTCTTTCTCTGAGACTTTTGAGAGTTTCAACATTTTATCTGAAAATTCTATGAAGAAACAAAAATTATTTGTAATCAGAGATTTTTTGTAGCATAGAAAATGCGTAGAAATGAAATTGGGGAAAACGCCAAATTGTAATCTTTTTTTATATATTTTATAAAGAGAGAATCCCATACTGTATTTTGGCTGGTCTCCAGCTGTGAATATAATTCATAGTCGATGCTTTGTACAGATAATTATAAAATCCATTCATCACTGATGAATATGAAATGCTCGTTTCAAACAGAGAAGTTTTATCATTTTTCTAATTTAGCATCCTCCAGCTTTAGAAATTCAACCTATTGAAGGATTAGGAAAATGCACCTAGTATTATTTTAGTAGCACCTATCTCACTGAGAGAAAGCCCTTTCAACACCACATTCTACGGTTTTTTAAATTTTTAGCATTGATAAACTGTAATATTCATTAAATTGTTGCCATATTCTGACTTTAGCGACCTCTAACTGTAGAAATTCAAACTATTGGGAAATTGGGAAAACGCGAATCATAATATCTTTTTTAATACCTGTCGGACACAAAAGAATTTATCTTATAAAACAAAAAGATAAATGTCTACAGATGGATGGACAGATGTACGGCAAACTGAAAAGAATAGCTCGTTAAAAAAAAGTACTAAACGTATGCCTGATGGCAGTAAGTATTTATTTGGCCTTCAGAATTAAACTTAGGCTCACCACTGTTGACCAAATGAACCCATTTGTGCCCATTTTGTGCAATTATTAATTTATCTATATGTGTTGTATATAGGTGTTTATATACGTGTGTGTGAATTTTACACTTAAACGTATCAGAAAAGATTTCAGAATTGTGTTCTACCTATATTGCATTTCATTGAAACTACACCGAAAAGAAAGTTTATTTTAATATATTCAGTTTCCTTCGGTGGTTTAGGTATTGGAAATAATTAAAAAATGATTTATTAATGAATTAAGAATATGTATATCATATATTTTATTAGGAACCGATATTAATGCAAAATTTTAATAATCAATGGTTTCTGTGCATGAATTGCAGTTTCAATCATCAGCATTTCCCCTGTAGTGTTGCTTTTCCGCTACGTGCTCTTAGCGTACAGAGAAGCTATAGCCTTCGATAGTTGGCTGAAAAAATTTAGTTTTGCCATGAGTCGGTGGGATTTTTTCAGCTAACTATTTCATGAGTCCCAGGTCTACAAAACATCTCCTGTGATAGTTACTACTACAGCTTTCAATTTTCTTACTGCCATTTTTTCTGTGCATGAATTTCTGGTGCAGTGCACAGTTGTTTAATTTTTGAATTGCAAAACAAGTGATGGGTTATATAATAGTCCAAGGCCTTCAGGATAATATGTGGTAAGAAGACTTAAAGAAAACAGAAGGATATAGTGTGCCAGGCTCATAATCTGAGGAACCATGGTTTCGAGTCGCAGCTTTGCCAACGTGAATAATTTCTCCTATTATTTGCGTTTTACCCTGATGATACAAATAGACATCGATTGGTTTAGAAAGAACGCTGGCCATACGATTGACATTAAAACGTGATTCTCTACGCGGAATAGAGTTATCACTTGCATCTTGAAAAACATGCTGAATTGCATCCATCTTTAACAGTTGTTTAGGGCTATCCATCAACCTTCATTCTTTGGAGCCATTTCTTACATTGGGCCCGAAAACTGTCCCTTTTTTTTTTAAGAATATAATTTTTTATTCAAAAAAGTAAAGAATGCAAATACATGTACCATTTGCCCAGAAAAGCTAGCTCATCTGCAGGAAAATGAATAAATTAAATTAAACATGGGTCATTCAGCCATAAAAAAGGTGTACAACAAATAAAACCACAAAACACAACACATAATAATCAGCTAAATAGAAAATCCCAAATAATTTTTTAATTCCATTTTCAGTCTTTTAAAATAATCTATATTTAGTAATTCTTTTGGAAGTTATAGTAATTCTTTTACAAGTAATCATGTATTAGATTTTGTTTGATATTTATTATGTTTGTAATTTAGGGATTTGTTTTATCGAATGTATGTATAAATTTTATGTCTGTTAGTTTTTCTAATGTATGTATAAATTTTATTTGTTTTTGTGCTTTGCTTTTAGTTTATAATTTTATTTATAGCGTTTCAACATTTTGCTTTTTTTTCACCTCGTTTTCTTTTAATATGTTGCTGATAGGCCATTCTTAGCTTGTTCAGGTTTCTTTATTGTAGAACATGTCCACCGAGATAATAGTTGGGTTTGTCAGTTATGGCCATCAAAGCTAACACACGTGTTCGCAATTGTCAGCTGGAAGAGCAGCTCGGTTTCTCTTTAATCATTGATATAGCAATTGCGGCTTTTAGTCTATCACGCGATACTTTTCGTTTCCGCTTTATTTCATGTTTCTAGGGCGGTATAACTTGAGTTGCTCGTGTGCTACAAGTAAGAAACCCTATTCAATCAGTTACTGATGACTGTTCTTTTCATTCTTATTAAAAATCACCCTTTTCAGCTAATGACGTAAATAATGTTCACAGGCTCCATTTCCTTCTGTATACATTATCTGTTACATTAATTTTGCTGAACGCATAGCCTGAAAAAATCGTGTCGAATTGCGTTGTTCGAAATGTTGGGCATTTGTATAATAATTTTTAGATTAAAATATTCTTGTTTGTTAAGTTGAATCGTATTAAATTTCCCATAATTTTAGAGAAAAAGGCTAGATTTTACTAAAATCGTTGAAATCGGAAAGATTCGTAAACTGTTTAAAATGGATATGTTAGAGAAAAATTCTCCTGAATCTTTGATCCATAATGATTACAGCATAAATACGGTTACATTTTATCTAAGCTATCTATGCTAGTTCTAAACGTGTTTGTTCACTTCCACGTAGTGTTAATGGAAACTGTCAAAAACTGAGCAATTTATAAAATAAGCTTCTTACGGAAAAATAAGGCTGATGGTAAAGTAAATGACCACATAAAAGTTTTTATCTTGGTGACCTTGGTGATAAGTAAATGCCCAAATACAATTGTAAATATTTTGATAATATTTGTCTGCTCTTTAGAGAGTAATCATCGGATTAGCTACACGTCTATTAAATAATCCAATTTTATTTGTCTAAATATGGAAAGAATATTATAAAAAGTTAGATAGACTTACTATCATCTTGCATACCACAGTTTCAGAATTCCACTGAATATCACAATAGTTAGACTTTATCCAACATTAATAAATTCTGTATAATATTCTCTTTTTTCTCCTTCAACATCTTCAACTCTACAAGTTCTGTTTGTGATTTCATCCTTGTTTTTCTTTTGGATATTGTTATGTTATTTGCCGTCGTTAAGTCGAGTAAATGATTATACAACCATCTGTTTTAATTTTCCCTTCATACAAGATTCTTGCAGCGACTTCTTCACTGATTTTGTATCTCTCGAAAGAATTTAGTGGAAAATATACTACTTCTTGAATGCAAAGTTACAAGGGTCAGTCATTTGTGTAAAATGTGAATGAATGTCGTTGAGTTGTGCAAAAAATTTCGTATGGATAATTATAGATTGGCGATTAGGGTTATGAACAGTGTGCCTAAAAGCTTCAGAAATAAGGAGAGACCAAGGATGAGGTGGGCAGACAATGTCGAACAGGACCTTATTAGAATTGGTGTGCAGTGGCCAGATGCAGCAGATGTAGCTCAGGACAGACTTGCTTGGAGAACTAAATTGCACGGTCTGGTTGGACCTCCGTAGCCCATGGCTGCTTGAGGAGGAGGAGGAGGAGGAGGAGGATGATAAACTGGTAGAGATACGAAAAGATGAAAGTAATCGCGATTAATATCAAAAGTTCAAATCACCATCGTTTAAGGTAAAATCATGGCAATTTACTATTGGAGGGTCTGATCGCAATCATTTGCGATTTTTTGAAAAGTTTATAAATTGCACTCACAAGTTGAATTCACCACGATTATCTCGTTGATAACATACATATGCAATCCTTGCGATGTCTGAGATTAATTGATTAATACCTGATTCTCGAAAGTGATACAATTTAGGGGTATCAGCGAAAACTTTATATTCAAAGCTTTACAGACACTCTGGAATTAAATGCTCCTTCTCCCAACGTATCTTAATGATTACGTTTGAGAAATCTCTGAGGATGCAATTGCCCCATTCAGTGATTGTTATTATCGTTGATCTCTCTCTCCCCTCCAGGTGTGTTGAGTAAGAGATTGGCACCTCATCCATTAGTTGCGGAAGTTCCAGCTTGTTACGTGGCTTTAGATTACTTGGAAGGGACATAAAGTGACTAAGTGAAGCAACTGCGCCGAGTGAAAAATCAATAACTAATTACTCTGAATCGATGTGTGCGTGCATTTCTCAGAGGGACTGAAAAGATGAGAAAGAGAGAAAGTTGCTCGGGGGGATGGAGTAATTCTCTCTTCTGCTCCCAGCCGCAAGGGTGTAACGGAGCATTGCAGGTTGGAAGAATTATAGATGGGAAAATCCGATATTTACGACAAACATGTTACTTTGAGATGCCTCTGAATCACTGAACTCTTTATTATGCAAACGGTTTCCGGAAATTGGAGATTCGATCTAAGACTTCAATTTTTTACACTTTTTTTCAGTCTTATTTACGTTAAAATATTGAATACTTTCGTTGATGTTGGAAGTTCTCGATTTTTTTTCCTCAGATGGTATTATATTTGTCAAAAATGTTATTGCAGAGCATGTAATTTTATTTTTACTTTTTCCCAACTTGTAAAAGATCTTTTGGCCAAGCGGTTGGTTTTAATCTTGACTACTCGCTACAATTGTAATCTTCCTATTGATTCTTATCGTCTCATAGACTTTCTATAGTTTTAGATCTGTGGTATCAATCAATTCGAGCAGCGATAAAATGAAAACAATTTATTTTTAATATCAATACAGTATATAATACTGGGCTGTTCGGCAGTCTATGTCAAAGATTAATAACTAACCACACTATACTCTTCTAGCCCATAGAGGATGCAATATACCGTATGTATATGCTGGACGTCCCCCCCCCCCTTCAGTTTCCAAGAGAGAAGTCCAGCCGTGAGTCCCTGATGCTATTCGGACTCACACCGTCTTCGTTGCCACTCACTCACGGATGATTTAAAACGACTACCTCACTGCTTCTGAACTTCTCTCAATCTCCTCGTCTCCATGCCCCTGGGCTCAAACATATTATCCTAGCACTTGAATGAATCTACAGTTTAATCCTGTCTGATTGCCCCAGAGAGCCTCACTCATTATGCTGATCCCCATCTTGATTATTGCAGCGTCGATGCCTGTAGTAGATCGGAAGCCGATTATATACGCTTCCACGTTGGGCGCCTGGTGGCTATTCAAGGAATTTGGGAGTTCATTTACATTCACATTGTAATAACACATAGAAAATATTAATACCCACATATCTATATACGTAGTAGATGGGAGGGAGTGCTGAATTTGACACAACTGATCGTAAATTCTTGTAGGAGAGATTCGCCCTTTTTTACTTTTGTGTCTTTAGGTTAATGAGGGAATCAATCTCTCTTCGGGAAAAACAATTTTCTAGAACTGTAGCAATTTAGCAATGCGGCTGTTAACTAGCAAATGTCATTTACGTGTTACAACTGTACTGAAGCTGATTTTTTTTTCCAATCTCTACTTACATTTACTATTTTGAAAGCTTTTATGAGTAGTGTAGTAGTTGGAAGTTCTGGGACAATTTTATGGAATATATCATACTAGTCTATTTTTTTTAAGAATTAATTTTCTGATCAATATCAAATTACAAAAGTGACCTCTGTCTCCAAGCGTACCTCTCCTGAATGTCTGTTGCATTTGTCCATTTCATGCCAATTGCAAAACTGCCCTGTTTAAAATTGTCTACCCATCTCATGCGACCCTTTTTCACAAGATTTTAGGAACACTTCATAATCCTATTCGCTGATTGCAGTTTTCCATGTGGGCAACATAACTAAACTGACATAACCTTTCCCTACACAACGGGGCGGGGGTGGCTCAGTCGGTAGCGCGCCAGGCTCGTAATCTGTAGTTCCCAGGTTCGAGACCCAGCTGGGTCAGCGTTGAGATTTATCTCCGCAAAATTCCCCGCCCTGCCCACGGTCAGTAGGGGACACCGATGGGCTTGAAAAGGCCGCCGTCCGTTAAGCCGTGGCCCCGTGTGCGGAAGAGCCATACCCTGTGCACGTTAAAGAACACGCTGGATGGCCTTGACGGGAGGCTACCATCTGTCTCCCAACAGCTGTTCCAGTGGGTCCCTTCCCCCAACCCTCTCTGAGCCTTCGGGGTCCTTGTGACCTGGCCATTTAGCCCATGGTGTGCAAAAAAGTGCCGCTCAGAGGTAAAACAACCCAATCCCTACACAAGATACAGCTTTAAATGTGATCTCGTCTCATCTCAACGTTATTCACATTATAAAATCACTTAATAAAAAGACACTGCAATAAGGAACTGTAATCAAAGGAATCAAGTCTCCTATAGCTGTTTACAAAGAGTCGAAATTGCATCGTAATAAAATATTTCAGAAAGGGCAAAGTTATAATGAATCCTAATAATCTGTGTTTTTAGGTGTATTTTCGTATGTTATCACGTTCTCCATAAATTATTCCCATTTCCAGTAGCAATTCCAGTTCTCATGTAACCTGGTGTTGCACATTTCTTATATCTGTCACCCAGCTATCATGGCAATTAAACTAGAAACTTTTTACGAATAGCAACTACACCCATTCCTCGATAGGTTCCGGAAAATCGAAACCGTGTAAATAGAAACCGTGCAAATCGAAACCGTGTATATAGTAACCGTGCAAATCGTGACTAACAACTTATGTGGAAAAAGGGGAATTGGTTCAAAAAAAATCCTTATTATTAATAAAACGTACATTGAAATTTTTAGATACATATTTATCCCAAATTTCAATTCAGCAGTAATAATAATAAACATTAATGTAATGTTATTTTTTATTCTATTTTCATTAATTTCTCATACATTTCTTTTTTGTCAGAAAAATGCTCATCGTTGTAGTCGTACACTAACGAACTTGAAGACGAAATTTAGAGATGGATATTTATGAACTGAATATAAATTAGAATTTAAGCATATGTACTAACACTTAAATACTAACTTTACACGAAAAAATTACGTTTTATCAAATAGTTCACTTACGAATCTACTATATTTAACCTATATAAGAGTCTACAATAT
Source organism: Ryuthela nishihirai (assembly GCA_038380435.1). Taxonomy (NCBI): domain Eukaryota; kingdom Metazoa; phylum Arthropoda; class Arachnida; order Araneae; family Heptathelidae; genus Ryuthela; species Ryuthela nishihirai. The sequence goes on along the minus strand of JAWZYU010000015.1, from coordinate 66,678,459 downwards.
TAAACTTGCTGCTAAAATTGGATAAACCACGGTTTTTACTCGTCTGTAAGAATTCAGTTTAGGAAAGTCAGACCTCGTTGCCGATCCGAAACAGGTTAATTTCATTAATATACCGCGAGCCAGATTGCATTACAATGCGAAAGAATATAAAACGATTTGTTACAGGTAAGTTTTATTGAAAGAGGAATTTATTATATTATCTAGTTATTGTAAAAATAAATGATATCAATAATACCATTTAGTTGATTTTACTGTGGGATTACAATCTAATAGCCTCCTCCCTAGATATAATATATTATGAAGTGCTATTGCCACTTCATAATATATTATATCTATGTACATAAAAGCACTCAAAATCGATACCGTGTAAAACAGAGTCCATAATCGTGTAAAAAAGAAACTGGTTGCATTTTGTTGACCGCGTAAATCGAAGGATGAGTGTATTTAAAAAGAAACTGAAGTACCACTCTGCTGACCGGTCTTTAGCAATTCAAGTTGTTTTTTTATCATTCACTCTAATCCTAATAATATTGCCAGTCTCATGAACTGCAGTATGAAAAGTTTATCATAAATCCATTGCTAAGAATGTAGGATCACTAGCTTAAGACATAGTTTAGGAACTTGAAAATATCTCAGATCTAGTATCATATAGAACTCTTCTCATAAGGTAATAACCAAAACAAACAAGAGAAGCGGCAAAATGCAGCCTTGTCCAACTCCAATTGTAAATACTGAGCCATTTTTCACAGAAGAGAGTGTTATTATAGAGCCATCATTACAATAAGAACTTTTCAGTTATAAGTGGACGTGATGATGCACAATCACGCTTCTAAACAGACTCCGGTTTCCAAAACTTTAAAGGTTTCGCATGTCTCGGAGTAAAAAAACTCGTCTATGTAGTTTGTCACTTCTGAACCGACATTCGTGGACTGTCAGTTCAATGCACAAACGCGTAAATCTATTAACCAAAATCATGGAAAAAACATTAGCAGTAATAAATGATAGATCGATCTCTTTGCAGTTATCACATGAAGCCCCCTCACCATTCTTGTAAATAGAAATATCATACTTCTAGTAAAATCCAGAGAAACGAAAATTTTGTCGTGCAAAATAATAAGCACTCCAATCAGCGTATGGCAAAAGAATCATTACTTTCCTCAACATTTCAATAGCAATTTTATATAGCCCTGAAAATTTTGTATTTTTAACATTGGGATTTCCAAAATAATTTCACGTCATGATATAGGACCGAAGTTTAAGCTAATAATTTCCTTTTTTTTTCAAATGCAAAAAATTAACATTCCTGAAATGTTCAGCTAACTTTGCCATGAGGGGGCGGGGGTGGCTCTCGGTAGCGCGCCAGGCTCGTAATCTGTAGTTCCCAGGTTCGAGTCCCAGCTGGGTCAGCGTTGAGACTTATCTCCGCAAAATTCCCCGCCCTGCCCACGGTCAGTAGGGGACACCGATGGGCTTGGAAAGGCCGCCGTCCGTCGGATGGGACGTTAAGCCGTGGCCCCGTGTGCGGGAGAGCCATACCCTGTGCACGTTAAAGAACACGCTGGATGGCCTTGACGGGAGGCTACCATCTGTCTCCCAACAGCTGTTCCAGTGGGTCCCCTCCCCCAATCTCCTCAGAGCCTTCGGGGTCCATGTGACCTGGCCATTTAGCCCATGGTGTGCAAAAAAGTGCCGCTCAGAAGTAAAACAATCCAACCTTTGCCATGAGAGAGAATATCGTCATTTTTGACTACCTTGCTTAGCTTTCGTATCTGCACACCATAATTTTTTTCCCTACAGAAACAACGTTTGGTACATTTCTGTATTGTTTCCGCTGTCTAGCAGTCTTTCTCTGACTTAAGCATACTGTCATACCAAGTTTTTTCAGCAGTTTTTCTTCCAAGCTTTCAGTTCACTTCAACGTTTATTGAACGTTCCATGTTGTTGTCTGTAAAGTATTTAGGAGCATTGCAATCCAGTTGCTGTAATTGCATGTATGAATAAAATTATTCAAATTACCTTTAAGAAGGCCTTCCACCAGTCCCAGTTAACATTCTTAAGTGAGTATTATTGCTTTCGCTCTTCCTGAGGATGCTGTCAGGAACAGTCGTTGTTTAATAATGAGAGGTATGTTTGAATAATTTTATTAATACATCACGTAATTGGGGCGGGGATATCTCAGTCGGTAGCGCGCCAGCCTCGTAATCTGCAGTTCCCAGATTCAAGTCCCATCTAGGCCAAGCGTTGAGATTTATCTCCGCAAAACCACCACTTTGCCCACGGTCAGTAGGAGACACCGATGGGCTTGGAAAGGCCGCCGGCAGTCGGATGGGACGTTAAACCGTGGCACCAAGTGCGGGAGAATGATACCCTGTGCACGTTGAAGAACAGGCTGGATGGCCTTGACGGGAGGTTGCTATCTCTCCCCTAACAGCTATCAATGGGTTCCCTCCCCCCAACCTTCTCTCAGCCCTCGCGGTCCTTGTGACCTGGCCATTTAGCCCGTTGTTTACAAAAAAGTGCCGCTCAGAGGTAAAAAACAACCCATCACGCAATTACAGTGAATAGAATTACAATATTCCTAAGATATTCGACAGAAAACTATTATATTTTGTGAGTGTTGTCTGCTACGATTAGTAGGTTGAGGACCCAGATATTTCCTGAAGAAGAGACAGTTGCCCACCTGACCCAGTCTCTTCTGTAGTCCCCTTCAACAGTGAACAGCGTTCAGGTTTAAGTACAGACTGTTTGAAACGATTTTTTTTCTAATTCTCAGTTATAAGCCAATCACATTTGTCAAATGACTAAGCAATCTGTTAAATCTTGGCTATTTTTGAGGTAGCATATTAGTTTTACATTATTTGTTTTTATGAAATAAAAAATATCGCTCATTTCGTAAATCTTACCTTTAAGTCTGCTTTTTAAGTAAGTGAACGACTAACTTCAAAATGAAAAAAAGAAAACAGTAGACATCTTTTCCTCCCTATTGCCGAATTCTTCATTTTAATTTCTAACTTGAACTTGATTTTTTTTTTACTCCACAAGGCAAAAATTCTCATAAACTGATTCAGTTTCAATGCCACTGAAGAAAAAAAAGTGTAACATTACATTTAAGGTTTCACAATATGTCAAGGAACACATGCACATAAAACAAATAGAAATAATCTTCGAGCATTTGACAACAGGAAAAATCGTTAATATTTTCACTGGTCTCTAGATTTCAGCTTCTTAATTTTTTTCTTGATTTTGATGTCCATGACGCTATTAGTGAGTAATTTTTATGGTGAAAATAAATTACGTGCGAAATTCTAAACACCTGTCATTTAAACTTCCTTGTCTCATTATCTCTGCTAAAAATAGTTTGGCGATTGTGTTCTACCAAAGAAGAAACACTGATTATCCTGGCAATTAAAAGATGTTTATGTTTTCACGGCTAGAGATGAATTAAGACGAAGTAGAAATTTATTCTCGTACAACTGTTTATCGAACAATGGCAACCGTCATTGGTTGCTTTAGGCTAGGACTTATCACTGTTTCTTGGGTGATACTTTAATTAATATCTGGAGAGCACTTTGAATCTAAAGAGTATTTATTCCTTTCTGAACAAGAAGCCTGAATTAATGGCTAGTCTCCTCTGAAATCCTTCCTCATGATGTGGGGAAGTTAACCTTTTTTTCGTTAGCTTTGCCGTCATGGTGCAACTCATTAGTGCCGCTTTATCCTCTTATGGAAAAGATGAAGAAGCTTATTAAAGCTTAATGTCAAAAGGGAGACAATCCCTCATCAAAAGTATATGATATCGAAATTAATATCCGCACTTTGTTTTAAAGCTTTTACAGAGATGTCGGGAACTTAAAAACATATTCTACTTATTTTCATATTGTGGCAGTTTTCAGATAATTGTACTGCCATGCTCCTAACCAGAGATCAAAACACCTAAATTCTAGAAGGAAAAAATTAATTGGCTGGAATTGCTGAGAAGCTTTTCGAGTAACTGTCGATTTCGACACCTGGAGTTGCCTCTAGAATGCGGTACAGTGTGTCGTGACACTTCAGTGCCTACAGCCTGTGGTTTAGCGTGTCAGAAAAATAACTAAAGGTTTATCAATGAATTGACTGCCATTTACACTTATTCAGGACTTTTAAGACCCATTCTGTCTCTTGGATTAATGCCACTCTTATCTCTGAGTTGTAGTGGAAAGATGACTCTCCGCCGAATAATGGGTCACAGAACCTCAAAGAGAGAACTGAGTAGATTTCAAACTATACTGTTAATACAAAAAAAACATTAAAAAGTAGGGAAAATTAAAAATCAAGTGATAGGTCTCATGCGTTTCACCATACTAAAATAGCTGAAAAAGCAATGGGCAATATGTTCCCAAATATACCATTGAGTAATTAGAGTTGAACATCGATTATGCAGAACTCCTATTTCTGGGAAGTTTCATGAAAAAGATATACTGCATGGTTTTGTCTTATATTTGTTTGATTTTAATTTAGTTCTTATTTATACAGTTCTTGATTAAATTAATTTTATACCAGGTACTGAACTTCAGTTTTGTTTGAAAGAAAAGTCAGAGTTCAGTTTGAGATGGTGGAGTATTGAGGATTAGCCAGAAAATGTTTGTTAAGGTAAATTGTAGAAAAGAATAAAATTTCCCCATTGGCGGTTTAAACATCATTAGCTAAACCACTGGTTTGGAAGAGTGATGGTGTAGTGGTTAGCATAACAGGCATGTTTCCTGGAGATATGGGTTCGAATCCCATTCATGGCAAAACCAATTTTTTTTAAGCTCATTATTTCATGAGTTCCATGTTTCTACATAGAAGAAAACTCTACAGGATTTATCCTGTGATTCTTTACTACTGATTTATTAATTTAACGCCCTGAGCGTGAGTAACAAATATTAATTCCATATCTAATGAGGCAAAAGAGTTGTCCACTTCCCGGATAGATGGCGCCACTGTGCGAATCAAATAAAAAAAAAATCCGGAAAGTTTATAACGTCACTAAGCTGAGAAAAGGTTAGCAATTGATGGTGTAGTGGTTAGCATAACAGGCATGTTTCCTGGAGACGTGGGTTTGAATCCCACTCATGGCAAAACCAATTTTTTTCAGCTCATTATTTCACGAGTTCTATGTCTACAGGACTTATCCTGTGATTCTTTACTACTAACGTATTACAAAATTATTGTCTTGATAATTTTACACCTGAACTGTACGAGTATGTTCATATTAAGCTCTCAGAAAATTTTTTTATAAAAAACCTATATTTCAATGCATTTTGTGCCTTATTTTTCGTGGAATACATCTGTGGAACATCCCCGCCCTGACCATGGTCACTAGAGGATACCGAAGGGCTTGGAAAGGCCGTTGTCCATCGGATGGGACGTTAAGCCGTGGCCCCGTGTGTGGGAGAACCATATCCTGTGCACGTTAAAGAACACGCTGGATGGCCTTGACGGGAGGCTACCATCTGTCTCCCAACAGCTGTTCCAGTGGGTCCCCTCCCCCAACCTTCTCTGAGCCTTCGGGATCCATGTGACCTGGCCATTTAGCCCATGGTGTGCAAAAACAGTGCCGCTCAGAGGTAAAACAACTCAACCCAACTCTGTGGAACGTACTTTATGATAAATTGTGTGCTCATGGGATTATTCTAACGTTGGTTGAATTTTGAGACGAATCCTCAAATTTCCACAGTTAATAGATGTGAATTGAAGTAACAAGATTTTCTGAATTGAGGTAGTGCGAAAAGAGAAAAATAGGAATATCTGACTTTTAAATATTCCACTCTCCTCCTCCTTCAACCAGTAGACCATGGATAATAAACCCACGTTCCTCGCGGAGCTGTTAAGAGTGCTAGACGATGCATTTTTTATTATTTTCAACATAATGCAAAGGAAGGGGTCGGCGCAGTCGGTAGCGCGCCAGACCTCATAATCTTCAGTTCTCCGTTTCGAGTCGCAACTAAGCCAGCGTTGAGATTTATCTCTCCTAACTCTCACTCACCCTGTCCTCAGCGAACATAGTGATACCGTTTGACTTCGAAAGGCCGCTATCCATCGGATGCGACGTTAAACCATGACGCAGTATTAGGAAAGGATTTCTTAGACGTCACCCCCATGTGACCTAAGGAACATACTGGATGGCCTTGACGGGAGGCTTCCTTCTGCCTCCTAATTGCTGCCCAGTCTGAGCCTTTGCGGCCCTTGCGATCTGGCCACTCAGCCCAATGTGTGCAAAAAAAAAAATACCACTGAAAGATAAAACAACTTATAATGCAAAGTATCATATCCTGTTACAAGCAGTATCACATTTGACACTATACATGCTAAACAATTTCTTGCATCAAATACAAAAACAATAGCTATTTTATATATTGCAACAGCATGATTTATATTCCATATTTCTGCAACGTTTTTAAAAAATATTTAAAACTTTTTCTTCATTAAAATATTGCAATCTCCCAGTTGTCGTTACTTGACTAAAAGGACTGCAAAAATTTTAATTATCTTTATACTGTGCTGCTTGGATGAGGTGGGGAAGGGGGTCGTAAATACTTTGTACTCGCCAAGACTGGCCTTCGATGCTTTGGTACTCGCTTAGTCGGTCTTTAAATGGTTGGTGTTCTCTCAAAAAAATCGGAATCCCTGCTTTCCCAGACACCATTTAATGACACCATTTAAATTAAAATTTTCTTGCATGAATAAGTTTTTTATGAGTTTCAAATTTTCTCGTTTTTCCAAATTTAGCCCCCTTTAACGGTGAAAGTTTACACAGTCAGAAGACTCGGGAAATGCGAATCCTAATGTTTTATTGGTGTTTATTCATTTCCAAAAGAATTTTCATTGACCTCTTAAAAAATCTGCATGACAGATGACAAAATGAAAACTGTAGCTTGTGTTTCGAAAACGAGCTAAAAATGTCTTCTGCATCGATTTGTAACAAAATGTTACATTGCAGTAACGTGGATTTAATGGAAGCTTCATACTTGATAACCAATCCTTGAGAATTAGTATTATCAGACGAACTCCAGCTGTGGAGAAATGTTTGGCTATCTGCCATGATAAACAAGGAGAAGGAGATGAAATAGTGCTACCTGCACCAGTCCATGAATCGGTCAACATGCTGCTATTCATCCGAGGTTGGATTGGGTTGTTTTACCTCTGAGCGGCACTTTTTTGCACACCATGGGCTAAATGGCCAGGTCACAAGGACCCCGAAGGCTCAGAGAAGGTTGGGGGAGGGGACCCACTGGAACAGCTGTTGGGAGACAGATGGTAGCCTCCCGTCAAGGCCATCCAGCGTGTTCTTTAACGTGCACAGGGTATGACTCTCCAGCACACGGAGACACGGCTTAACGTCCCATCCGACGGACGGTGGCCTTTCCAAGCCCATCGGTGTCCCCTACTGACCGTGGGCAGAGCGGGGAATTTTGCGGAGATAAATCTCAACGCTGACCCAGCTGGGACTCGAACCTGGGAACTACAGATTACGAGCCTGGCGCGCTACCGACTGAGCCACCCCCGCCCCTCCGAGGTTGGGAAGAAGACAATTGGTCGTTAGTTATCTGTTGATGCTGGGGATTCAGAAAATTACCTTACGAAAAGCCAGATCGTCTGAAGATGATTCTACAAGGATTATGGTAAAAGAAATCTTCGGCTGAAAATAAAAGATTTGAAGAAGGCAATTTTCCGAAACTGAATTGAAATGGTTGGAAAAACAAGCGAGTGATACAAGTTCAGTTCATATTTTTAAAGTGCTTCGCGAATTGATAAAAAAAAAAGGGAATGCCGAAAAGCGAAGATGAATGAATACATCCATAAATAAGGTAGTTTTACAACTCTCTGTTTCTTGTACCTTATATAGGTCGACAGAAAAATTAAATATTCCGATGATATATCAATGCAATGTCAAATTCGCAGCTCCGTAACTTTTTCAATCGCTTTCAGTACCGTCGACAGGGTTTAGCATAAAGGCAGCCTGCCTCACGGCGCCTGTGATGGTCCACCCATTCATTTTGACTTTTCCTTAACCAGTTTTGCTTCATTTACGTTATATTTATCATTTTGGGGATTATTATTTCATTTTGTGGCCATTGCAATCCTCGTTCCGAGCGTAGGAGTTGCGCATGCGCAACTCCGATCTTTTGAGGGGCGATATTTAATTGTTTGCCTCAGGGCGCGATCTAATCTGGCGCGCCCCTGATCGCTTTTTAGGAAAATATGATCGAAGATAAAGATATCAGTCAAATTTAATTGCCGATTTTCAACAAAATTAATGAATAATTTTCGTTTAGTATTCAAAGAGTTACTTAAGTCTGAATATTTAACAACAATTCTAAGTGATAAGAATTTACCTCAGAAGTTAATAAAACTTAAATAATCAGTATTCTTCAAACCATTTAATAAAATAAGTGTACCGGGCTGGATATATGGTTTCAAAATGTTGGTAAGGGTAATGCTACTAAAAAAGTTATTGAACTTGTGCATATTTCACGCATTTTTCTCAAACTTTTTTAAAAATTTGTAAAATGAAGGGAAAATTGCTACACTGCAATGACAGTCCATTATCTTGTCACCACCTTCCCCTCTATTTTTTCAAGATCCGGGGCTGTAAGTGTATTGTTAAGAATTAAACGGATGAAAACTGAGCGTGAGTTCAAAAAAATAGTATTTAACAATTATAATTCTAAAATAATTTAATTAATTACAAAAGTATGAATGAAAACATTTATATAAACTAAATTCAACCAACATAAACTAAATTCAACCAACACAAATCTTTATCAGTATAAAAACAAATATTCAGAAGAACTTAGAATCTAATTACTATTCATACAAAGAAATATTTCCCCTATAATTCCTACTATATACACTCGAAGCATAAAACTAAGGCTTTTTACAACAGTTGATAAGTGGCACAATCATATTTGTGAACAATCTGCAATCTATCTAACGACGAAGTCTTCCTACAGAAGAGTTGAGATCAGCTCTGCTTGTTCGACTAACATAAAACCTCCACAGCCACATTTTTAAGTGTCCTAAGCATCCTTCTTTTTCTTTTGCCAGCCCTCTAACAGGATCAACACTAATAAACTTATTTAACTTCCAGCGAACACACAAATAAAAGCGTTTCTTCTTTACACTATACAGCACACTATACAGCACTAAAACTACGTTTCCCTTCACACTCCAATTACTCTAAATTCAACTCTTATTCTTTATTTTTAAATTAAATTCGTTGGAAGTATTTTGTGACGTAATTTTCACGCTGTAGTTCACGCGAGCATCAAGCCGATGTATCACGGGTTCATGTGTCGTAACATATTTTGAACGTTTGTGTGAATAAATCTTTCAATATTCGTCTATTTTCTGCTTCTTAGAACTGACATTGTTGCTGCTTATAATATTTCAACTTCAGTAACTAAATATCGAACGAATATTGTTGAAAAATGAGATTTAGATTTTATCATCTGTCGTCTTAACTACAGGAAAATCTTCAAGTGTCAGCCAAGGAGATAAATCCAACTGCTCGCTAATAGATTTTTTATTAAAGAAAAAGAACTCCAAATTAAATAAAAAACACACTATTACCAAAAGTCGGGGCTGGATCTAGTGGGGGAGGGGGCAACGGACCCTTCTCCCCCGGAGAATGCTAATTATGGTAATGGAGACAACAAATTATTAAGTGTGCATATTTCACGCAGTTTTCAAGAAAATATTTTAGATCCCTAAAAATAGTAAATATTCCCTCAAGCATCTGCTTGATACAGAGGTCTGAAAGGAGCCTGTAAGTTTAATACGCCAAAGAGATGATCTGTGAGGAAGGCGAGACCTCAGCAGAAAGAACAACACAAATATTCATGCCTTGTCCGGGGCTCGAATCCAAGGTCCCTTTGATCAATAGCCAAATACGTTAACCACTCGGTAACGGGCCTCTAAACGGAAAGGAAAATGTTAACTTCAGTGAAAAATTCTAGTGTCTTGGTGGCCCACTTTTACTTTTCACCGGATCGATTGCTTGTTTCCCTCCCCTTCCCAATTTTTTTCTAGATCTGGGCTTGCCAAAAGAGTTCAAACACTTCCATGTTATCTGAATGCAAAGCAACATTCAAAGTTTCCTAACATCGAAAATAAGCTTTCTACCGGAAACTATCATTGGAGATAAAGGGGCGGGGATGGCTCAGTCGGTAGTGCGCCAGGCTCGTAATCTGTAGTTCCCAGGTTCGAGTCCCAGCTGGGTCAGCGTTGAGATTTATCTCCGCAAAATTCCCCGCCCTGCTCACGGTCAGTAGGGGACACCGATGGGCTTGAAAAGGCCACCGTCCGTCGGATGGGACGTTAAGCCGTGGCCCCGTGTGCGGGAGAGCCATACCCTGTGCACGTTAAAGAACACGCTGGATGGCCTTGACGGGAGGCTACAATCTGTCTCCCAACAGCTATTCCAGTGGGTCCCCTCCCCCAACCTTCTCTGAGCCTTCGGGGTCCATGTGACCTGGCTATTTAGCCCATGGTGTGCAAAAAAGTGCCGCTCAGAGGTAAAACAACCCAACCCAACTGGAGATAAAATCGAGATGTCACATAAATCTCTTTAAATTTTCGTTTTCAATAATATCGTATAATATTTGAAACATTTAGCAGCGTTAAATGAACAATAGTAACTCACAGGAATGACTGTGATTTATTAGGTTGGAAGTTCTTTCTCTTTTCAGCTCAGTGTTCTGTTATTTAACAGTAGCATTGCTATTCATAAGAATTTGTTTAAAAGTTTAATTTTGATATAACGAATCGTTCACTAAAATAAAAATAATCTTTGAAGTTTGTGCAATGATTGAGTTTTCCTTAATTTTTGAAAAAGTACTCAATTTTAGTTAATTTTAAAGAAAAATGTTTAGGACGAGTATAACATCAGCTGTTAAATGTATCAACTTCAATAACGCTTTGAATATTAAACGGGTGTTATTGAAAATCGGGATTTAAAGAAGTTTGGGTGAGATCGATGTACCTTCATTGACATTTTTACGTAAAAAGTTAATTTTTAAAGTTAGATAGCTTTGAATGTGTCGTTTTATACAAATAGCATGGATATGTCCGAATACTTTTTGTAATATTCTGTATAATTATGTTGCATTAAAAACGGAAAGCTTGTAAACGAATTCGACTTTCTTCAAAGGTAAATTTGACGAAGTTGCTTTTCTGTTTTAAGTTTACAAATAGCATCCTGAAAAATTAACCTCCTTTGAAGTGATTGAATATTCCTTTAGTAAGGCGCTAAAGCTCTAAATTGGAAGAATCGGATGATTTTTTTTTTTCAGAATTTTAATTTTTCCTCCGACTTTAAAGTGCTCGTCCACGCTTGTGAGACCGCTTGCACAATGTGTGGTGTAGCGATTGGGTGGAGAGCTGCTCAGAGAGTAGCTCTCAATTCCCTGCATACCAGGTATTTTTCGCAGCGCTCCTGTTTCCATGAATGCACACGGGAATCGAGAATTTCCCAGCTTTGGCGAAGAAAGCTAGAGGGGCTGATGAGCACGTTCGCACGTATTAGTGCTACACGGGCGAACAGTGCCGTTGGCAGAGTCCATTCAACAGCTCGTAGCGTGAGAGCCTTGATGGAAAAGAGCCGTAAACGGAATGAAAAGCGTATCGATCACCCCCAATCAGCTGGGTAACAAAGACTGGAGAGAAATATGCTTTGGGCTCAAGGAAGCCGTACCCTTTTGTCAAGAAACTCGTTACTTCCAAAAGAGACGAAAATGGAGATTCTCTCGCACCCAATTACTACCTTTCTTACGGTATTCAGGGAAGGGGTGAATATGATTTGTGAGAACAGGTAGCTCACCTTTCAATGTGTTTTCTTTTCGATCAGTTCTCTTGAGGTTTTTATTTTTTGCTTTTTATCCTAAGACATCATTTAGTATAAAGAAATTTTATGCAGCATGTACATTACATTACGAAAAATTCGAAAGCTTCAGTAGCGCACCAACCCCACCCCCATCAAAAAAAATGTATATTCGAATGCCATAAGAAAAAACGATATCTGAAGTTAACATGCTGCTAAAAAGTTAAAGTGGTTATTATGTTCAGTAACTACGTCTTAGAAAAAGGCAAGGAGTGTCACATGACTTCCAATCCCTGTAAGTTTTGAAACATGTTTGTTGTTAGAGTATTATCCCTCCCTCGCTTCTCCCAACACAAACTAATAACATTGTCTCTCCCCAACATACAATCCTGAATGCTCCAGAGCAGTGGTTCCCAAACTTACTATGCCCATGGACCCTTTCTTAACCTGACCTTGAACCCCCAAGTGAAATAACTCTACATATCTGCATAATAGAAAAATTACAAATTTAACTTTGATGTCTTGAATGGTAAATGGTGACGTAAAAATAAAATATAAATAAAACATTTTGATATTTATAGTAGTATTAATTGAAATTATAACTTTTGTTTTAAAATACAAAAACACATTATTTTTTTTTCAATGAGATGGGTGAACCTGATGGGATGATATGATATTATCTATGTTCGGCTCTATGTTTGTGAGTAACTTCGTAAGTCTCCACGAACACTAATTTCCAGTTGGTTTATTTTTTTCGTGATGAGGCTCATAACTGCACTAAATCCACCTTCTACTAAATAGGAAGACGGGAACAGCTTCTGTACAGTGACCCATAATGCAGGATATAAAATTGGTATCTGTTTTTGTAAACAGAATTTGTGGTATCCTTGTTCAAACATTGGTTTCAGCTCCTCATTTGTGGATAATTCAATAAATGGCTCCTGTATTAGTATGGATTCATCTGAGTTTGTGGGTCTACTTGCAAAAGGGTCCAACACCCAATCGGGGATAACCAAGTGAAGAATGTCTTCAAATCTTTGGCTGAGGTCAGAATGAAGAGCCGTTAAGTGTTGACAATAAGCAAACAAATCTTCATCTCGTTTTTGCAATTTTGAAAGATTTGGAAACTGAGAGCATTATCCTCTCCCAAAATTTTGTTTGTGTAGAAAAAGTTTTGCAAAAAGCGCAGATATTATGCTTTTAGTTTTGATTAAATTTAATTGATCACCTTGTAGCTTCAAATTGGTTTCGTTAAATTTGGCAAATAAGTCAGTCATATAAGCTATGTCATTTTTTGAATTAATTAAATTGAGCCGCAAATCATTGTCTTTACTTACCAGGAATTCCAACACTGAATCAAAGAGTGCATAAAATCGATCCAAACATGCACTTTTAGATAACCAACGAACTTCCCTGTTAAGTAGTAAACGATTATAATCTTCATCATTTTCCAAACAAAGTTGAACAAATAATTTCTCATTTAAGGCATTCCTTTTGATTTCATTAACTGCTCTAATGACATAATATAGTGAGCCATGCAAGCATTCACTAAGATTTTTGGCGACTAAATGTTGTCGATGAATGACACAATGTACAGATAATACATTCGGTATAGCTTGTTTTAAGTATGCCAGAAAGCCTCGGTGTCGTCCTACCATTGCCGGAGCACCGTCAGTAGCAACGGAGAGGATATTACTCAAGGATATAGCTTTTACATCGAAAAATCTTTTTAATTCATTAAATATTGTTTCACCTTTCGTATAAGTTTCCAAACATTTGGCAAATAACAATTCGTGGGAATTTTTTTCTTCTTTTACAAATCTCACATAAGCTAAAAGTAAAGCTTCGTTTCCTGGCAAAGTTGACTCGTCAAGCTGTATAGAGAATTCAGATGTTTTTAAGTACTCACATAAAGAATTTTCTACGCACTGAGCCATTTCGTCAATCCTTTTTTGTACTGTATTATTACTCAGTGGAATTCTTCTTATAATATCGAAGGCTGGTTTATGCAGCACGGTGCGTATTACCTCACTTACAGCTGGTAGAATAAGTTCTTTACCAATGGTGTGCGGCTTTCCGGACTTTGCAATCAGTAAAGAAATGTTATAAGAAGCACGCAGTCCATCGTCATCTCGCTCAGATGTTGTCGCTAAGAGTTGTCGCAATGACGGTGTTTTCAAATATTGTTCTTTGATTGTTTTGAAAAAAGTTAAATCTTTATCTTTTTTGTCGCTATGGACTTTTGTCAAATGTTCCTTAAGCTTAGAAGGTTTCATTGAATCGTTTGACAAAGTTTTATTGCATAGAAGGTACATAGGTAAAGTATTATTTCCTGGTAACGGAATAAAGCCATATTTTAAATATTCAACACTATAATGTCTGCATTTTTTCTTCGGCTCACTCATACTGTTATCTGTAAAAAAAGGCCACAAATTTAAGATATAAGAAAATAAAACAAATTATTTCTTTGCAAAATCCACTATTTATTAATATTTTGTTTCATTTTGAAAATGGAATGCCGCAAAGTAACGCTCGCATCAATTAATTTTTTAAGATATAAGGATAAAATTTTAAGTAAGTGTCACATATTGCATAGGTACGCATTTTTTACTAATTTAATTATTTATTTTTCTAGAAAAATAAATAATTCAATTATTATAAAATAAATTAATAAATAACAAAATATAATATTGATAAATATTATGTAATAAAACTGTTTTATAAATTAACTTTAACAAACGTATAACTTTGCTTAAATAAATTTAATATACAAGAAGATATCAATTGTATTAAAAACTACTTACGTAACTTACGCTATCTTCGTAACAATACAAAAAATGATACTGCTTTTTGTTCAAAACTAGGAACATTTGTTGCATGCACTTCACATCACGCACAAAACAGAACTAAATTGTTGATTAGATGGACGACCCTTTTATAGTGCCATATTTTAGACAAGTTTTTGCATGTAGCGGCGAGATACCGTTCCTGTTTAAACCTGCATAGATATATAGAGAGCCGGCCGCGGTCGGCCCTACTCCCACCGTGCGATGCTTGTCATTACTTGTATTTTATGTACCTATCTATACTTATATTTTACTCAGGACGTAAAATCGCTACTAATTTATTGCTATTTACTTTAACTTGCATAATAATGAAAATGGGTCACAATTATTAACAGTTATTACAGTAATATTTTAGTGGAAAACTGAGCGCAAGTTCAAAAAAAGATGACCAATCAAATTAAAAATGAACTGATTTAATTACAAAGGTAATTATAATAAAAAAAATAAATACCCCCTCAAGCAGCTGCTTGCCACAGAGGTCTGACAAGAGCCTGTCAGTTTATATGCCACAGTAGAAGGTCTGAGAGGATGGCAAGCCCTCAGCAGAATAACGACACAAACAGCCATGCCTTACCCGGGGTTCGAACCCAGGTCCCTTAGATCAGTAGCCAAGCGCGCTAACCACTCGGCCATGGGACGGCTTACAAAGGTAATTAGATCACATATATATAACAATTTCAACTACACCAATTTGCCTTCATCAGTATGAAGTTAAGCCATCTAAAGAATGGTATTCGATTTTTAAACTTTTGTATTTCAATTCGTACAATCTCTACTCAAAGCATAAATAGAATCTTAGTAAAACGTTTGATAAGCGAAGCAAGTATCTTTCTCGATATACCTATAAGTTCGTTTTATCTTATGGGGCGGGGGTGGCTCAGTCGGTAGCGCGCCAGGCTCGAGTCTCAGCTGGGTCAGCGTTGAGATTTATCTCCACAAAATTCCCCGCCCTGCCCACGGTCAGTAGGGGACACCGATGGGCCTTGGAAAGGCTGCCATCCGTCGGATGGGACGTTAAGCCGTGGCCCCGTGTGCGGGAGAGCCATACCCTATACACGTTAAAGAACACGCTGGATGGCCTTGACGGGAGGCTACCATCTGTCTCCCAACAGCTGTTCCAGTGGGTCCCCTCCCCCAACTTTCTCTGAGCCTTCGGGGTCCTTGTGACTTGGCCATTTAGCCCATGGTGTGCAAAAAAAGTGCCGCTCAGATAAAACAACCCAACCCGTTTTATCTTACCAGTTTTATATTTTACGTTAAGTACTTCGCTAGCACTGACTCCTCTTTGCTTTCTCAGTTGACTCCTTATCGCCAATGAAATTAAGCTTCATCTTAGACAAAACATAAGCAACCTTCTCATTCAGTCCACTAAAAAGAAGACAGGCCAAGTCTTTCCGCTACTGTAGACTTCCAAATCACTCATCACCGTTATTATTCAAAGTCTCTACGTTCCAACAGATTAGGGACGAAATTCTCCCACTGATGCATAGCACGAGCATTAGAAGGCACCTGTTCCCATTTTATTGTTGCACGTTTATCTCTCCTAACAATACTATTTTGTCTTTTTGCTAGTCTTGTCAATATACTGTTATTCTATTGATGAGCCTCCTATAAGAGATATTCGTCGAGGATAATTTTCTCTGAATTCCTGAAATTCTCGGGGCGGGGGTGGCTCAGTCGGTAGCGCGCCAGACTCGTAATCTGTAGTTCCCAGGTTCGAGTCCCAGCTGGGTCAGCGTTGAGATTTATCTCCGCAAAATTCTCCGCCCTGCCCACGGTCAGTAGGGGACACCGATGGGCTTGGAAAGCCTGCCGTCCGTCGGATGGGACGTTAAGCCGGGACCCCTTGTGTGGAAGAGCCATACCCTGTGCACGTTAAAGAACACGCTGGATGGCCTTGACGGGAGGCTACCATCTGTCTCCCAACAGCTGTTCCAGTGGGTTCCTTCCCCCCAACCTTCTCTGAGCCTTCGGGGTCCATGTGACCTGGCCATTTAGCCCATGGTGTGCAAAAAGTGCCGCTCAGAGGTAAAACAACCCAACCCTGAAATTCTTAATTTACTAAGTATGCATTTTTTCAATGGCGTCGCTCGTGCTGCAGCATTTTTCTGCAAAAATTACGGAAAATTTAATAACAAATTTATTAATTAGTTATTTAAGGACAAACTTCCAGAAATGTCCATAGAAATGATTTGTTTTATTTCTGATAAATTAGCAGTGAACTACTTATTTATTTAACATTACACGCAACTGAGCTCGTCGGTCCCTACACCACTCGCTCATAGCAAAATTATTTGTGTCTTTGCAATTTGAATGTCAAATCATGTAAAAGTATTAGAAAAAATATTCTTTGAACCACAGAGCTATCACAGTAATTACTAGGATACGTTAGCGACGAGAAACAGACCTCTGTGGCATTCAGAATTATTTCTCAATAGTTGGAAAAAATGATTTTCTTTTTATAAATATATATTAAGTGCCTTAACCTCATTTATCAGTAATTTTCATCATGTGACGGTAAATATCATTAGTTTTGCGTTCGTAATTTTTCATCATGTAAATGATGCTCCTTGCTGCCTTCTAAGTGCCACCCACAGCAGTACTATAGCAGTACCAATGAAAACTACTAGTGCGTCTTCTCACGACAATCATTCCGTTGGGTTGCGTGCGTTTCTTAGTTATTTAATTAACCAAACACAAATATTTGGAAATGGCATCGAAGTTTACACAAATTTCGGCCACTGCATATCCCATTAAGTTTACCAAGAGACAAGCAGCATCTTATAACTGCTTATAATGGGTAGCATTCTCAGTCATTTGTGGGATATGCATATGGGTGTTTAATGGAGTCACGATATTTTTTATTTGGTATTATTGACTTTGCTGGGTACTTGACAGATGTATAAAATAACATGTTCATTGATTTAAAATAAAATTAATATTATATTAATGCCTAACTAAATTTCTTCTTTCGATAGCTGATTAGGTTAATAAAAAAAAGTGCTCTTTGAAAATGTGGAAAATAGCCAGAGATTGCTTTTATTTTCGTTTTGAAATGTTTATACTAGTTTCTAATGAACTTAGACCATTTGTTTTTTATGTAGGAATTATTAATTCAACGTAATGTATTAGCATTGCTTCTGGATTTGGCTTCTGTTATCGCTACATTTTTTCTTTAGTTCAGTATTTAAAGCGTTCTGCGAATTGATAGATTTATTGCAGTGAAATTATTAATTTTCATTCTAGACTTACTGAAAATGGTTGTATTAATTAACAAATTTAAAATTTTACAGCGATGTTGTCTTAAATTTAATTAAGATGTCTAAATTTTCTTGCTAATAGATATGGATAACACTTGTTTCTGGAATTTTGTTTTGTTGGCCATCACTTAGATAAGTAAATTAAGTCAGATTGATACTCTTAGAAATCGCAATGAATTAGAATAAACTTAACTCGGCTAGAGCTGTTGGGCTGTTTTACCTCTGAGCTTTTTTTGCACACAATGGGCTAAATTGCCAGGTCACAAGGACCCCGAGGGCTTATAGAAGGTTGGGACTCACTGGAACAACTGTTAGCCTCCCGTCTAGGCCATCCAACGTGTTCTTTAACGTGCACAAGGTATGGTTCTCCAACACACGGGTTCATATGCCCCATCCAACGGACGGCGGCCTTTCCAACCCCATCGGTGTCTCCTACTGACCATGGACAGGGTAGAGAGTTTTCAGGAGATAAATCTCAACTCTGGCCCAAGTTGGACTCGAACCTATGGTAACAGATTACGAATCTGGCGCGCTACCGACTAAACCACCCCCGCCCTAATTCTGCTAGAGTGACACATGACTGGTACCGGCCATCCTTATCATTTATAACGTAAGAGAGAAACAGCAGGAAATACTAATCACTAAAGTAAACGTGTTTCTTGTAAGTTGCAAACGACTCTTCTCCAGGCACGTAGCCAGAGAAGGCCTCCCATGCCTCCCCACTTTTATCCTGAAATTCATAAAAGGTAAAATCAAATTATAAGATTAAGATTTAAGAAACATTTTTGTCTCTATTAACTTGATTTTAAGCGATTTATTATTATATTGCATGGATGTATTAAACTTAACCAGAAGTAAACGAAGAATAATAATTCCGTTCACGGCGAAACTAAATTTTTTTCTGCTATTTCACGAGTCCATGTCTACAGGATATCTGTAATACTTTACTATTGAATGTAGATATCGATTTTTTTTTTCGTATGCTGATTCTTCCAAAAATGAATATCCGTTTTCGCTCCCGAAAAAAAAAGTGGATAGCCTATCGACAAGCGTAAAGTACCCGGCATAATTATATGTCAGTAATAAAGTATTAGCCGTCCCTGGCCGAGTGGTTAGCGCACTTCGCTACTGATCAGAGAGGACCTGGTTTGAGCCCCGGATAAGGCATGGGTGTTTGTGTCGTTTTTCTGCGAAGGTCTGTAAGGTCTCGCCTACCTCACAGACTTTCAACTTTGGCGTATAAACTGACAGGCTCCTGTCAGATCTCTGTAGCAAGCAAGCTGCTTGAGAGGGTATTTATTTTATAATAAAGTATCACGGGAATACGTCCTGTAGATAAGAAACACTTGAAATAATTATATGTCATTGTAGATCAGTTGTTATCACACCATACTCCCCCTAAATACGCATTAATACTTCAATATACGATTTGCCATTACTGTATTATTAGCATTCTGTAGAACGTAATTTGTTTTATTCGTTATCAAATATCAAAATCACGATGAAAATCATTTTTCGCATGTTAAAAAAAACAAGAACTATTATTTTTAGCTTACTCTCTTTCCATCTGTAGACTTTCAACTTTTTCTTTTGTTTTTAGAGATAAATTAAAATCTTGGGTTGGGTAAGTATCAATGAAATATTAGGATTCGCATGTTTTCGAATTACCCAAAAGTTTTAATAGCGTATTCCAATGGTGGAAGAATTTGAAAATGGCAAAACTTTAAACGAATATTAAAACGTTCTATTTAATCTAGAAATCTCAAATTCTGGTGGTGAAGTGTAATGGGCAAGAGGTTTTAAGCATTGATTTGACCCTTTAACCTCTGGAAGAGTGGAAATCACAACTATTTTGTTTTAAAATATAAATGAATATATTTTGAGTTTTATATAGGTACTGAAGAGGAATCGCTTTGCATACTGCAATTAACCTATCAAATCTGTGTGTAACCAACAATGAAAGCAAAGAGAACTTTGAATGAAGCTGCTTGAAAATGATGTATACCTAACTGCTGAGCAAAGTTTATGAGCCCAAAAGCAGTCTCTCAGATTGGCATTCCAACAAAATAAATAACCTCTCAAGCAACTGCTTGCCACAGAGGTCTTTAGGAGACTGTCAGTTTAATATACCATAGTAGAAGATCTGCGAAGTGGCGGGACCTCAGCAGAAAACGACAGGTCTCTTATATCAGTAGCTAAGCGCTCTAACCACTCTGCCATGGAACGGCTAACCCAATGATAATGTTTAAACGGGAAGGGGACACGAATAGACTGTGAACGTGTGAACCTAGTGTTAACGTTTTTTATTATTAAAGATAATAAATGGATAAAAATTATTTAGCTGCTTGAATAGGCATTGATATAATATTACTTTTCGTATTTTTTTAATCACAATAATCTAATAGCACCCTATAACTGTGGAAAATGCAAAAACTTCAAACGATCTATTTGTGCCAGAAATTTGAAAATTTGGTTTTGACAACCACACTGTAGAGTGTGGTTGTCAAATAATTTCCATTGGCAGCTGTAATTTACTCCTTTACCCCAGTGAGAGTGTTAAAACAAAAGCTCCTTTTTAAGAGGTGAATGAAAATTACTTGTGTAGTACATAGGTACTGTTAAAAGATGACTCTTTGCATTTCTCCAACCATCCATTAGCTCGACTTTTCACTGGTAAAGAATGATAATTGGCGAAAATAAAAACCTCAATAATAGCCTCTAATAAAGAAGTTGTAAAATGCCAGAACTGTGAATGAGTATTGCAAACGATTTATTAACGCTTGAAATTCGAAATTATATTTATGAAATATAATTATTTCGAAAATATATTATGCCTGCAGCAATTATTGCCCCCTTTACCACCGGGAAGAAATGAAATCTTTTGTTTAAAGAGATTCTTTAGACTCGGCAATAGTTTATGTAAATCCTTCCAACCTGTACTTTGCTTAGAGCCATGATGAGAGGAAGTTATATGTCAAATATTCGGTGACCATAGTTCTTATCTTTTAGGAAAAATTCTTTTTCCCTGTTACTTTTTTATTTTGCGGGGGAAAGGTGAAAACCTCATATTACTTAAAGCAAGGATGAGAGGGAGCTGTATACGAAATTTGACGAACGCACTTTTATCGTTTAGGAGAAATTCCCCGCTATTTGGGGGGGGGGGGGGGTTTAGAGAGATGGGAAAAAAAGATGATTCGACATATTCCAACATTTCTTCATTTCTTTATTATGTGGGGAAGATCTATACCGAATTCGATAATCATGGCGATTACGGTGTAAGAGAAATCCCTACCCGTTTTTTCTAGACAAAAAATCAAAAGAACTTCGAAGGAACCATTTTTTGAAGTGGGGGAGGGGGGGTGATATTGAGGGCCAAAGTTGCTGTTTGAGGAAACTTCATATTGAATTTGGTGCTCCAAATTCTTACCATTTAGAAGTAGTTCTTACAACCTTTTTAGGGAAACATATATTTTTGGGGGGCAGCAAAATATTTTAAGGGTCCTAACTCTTATATTGTTCTTAATTACGATTAGAGGAAG
Organism: Ryuthela nishihirai; assembly: GCA_038380435.1. Classification (NCBI taxonomy): domain Eukaryota; kingdom Metazoa; phylum Arthropoda; class Arachnida; order Araneae; family Heptathelidae; genus Ryuthela; species Ryuthela nishihirai. Next base: position 66,656,972 of record JAWZYU010000015.1, on the reverse strand, counting down.
AAGTATACTGAATTTAGCGATTCTAGCTCTTTCTATTTAGAAACAGTTTGGAGGGAAGGAAATTTGGATGTCCTAACTCTAAAGTTCATCTAAGCTACGATTAGCGGAAACTGTATACTAAGTTTGGAGGTCCTAACTATTACCATTTAGAAGCAGTTCCTCCCAATATTTAAAGGGTTGAAGATGGAAAAATTTTGGGGCTCCGAACCCGTACATTGATCTAAGATACGATTAGAGGAAGCAGTATACTGAGTTTGGTCGTTCTAACTCTTTCCATTTAGGAGCAATTCCTACCTCTTTTTAAAAGGGGGGAGGGAGGAAAAAAATTGGGGTACTGAAAATAAAGAATAAGTAGGCAGACCCTCTCAAATACATAGCAAATTCTTTCCTTGTCTGGTATTTAAAAATGCTATGATGTCATTCACAATTAAGACACCTGTGAAACATTGATTATTGACAGAAAAAAAATTAGGTCTATTTATTGCTAAAAATAGATTGATATCCATCCATGATAAGAATATGTTTCAAATTCAGCCACTATAAAGTTACCGTGGCATCATTCAGCCGCCATAGTATTTATGAGAATCCTTAGAATACGTTTAGTTTAATATAATACTACAGAAAGTAGATACATTTTATAGCAGTTTGAACATATCGAATTTTACTTTTGAAATATTTAATTTTGAAATATAAAATTATTTATTTGCAAAGGTTGCGACAGGGTAGTAAACCAGTAAAACATGCCAGTATTAACATATTAATAGTTTTAAGATGCCCTTTGTGGAAGAAAATAAATAGTAAACATTTGAAAGCGTGAAAGTTTTCCGATGAAGTGCAGTGTAAATTACTTAGGCGAGTTTGTTTAGCTAGAGCAGAGGTGAGGAAACGTTTTTCTCTGCGGGCCACTTTAGACATTAAGAGGGCCGTATTGGAAATCCTATGAAACCATATATACTACGGGAAAATATGAAGAATCGAGTTTGAAATAATGCTATTTATTAAAGAATGGTAAGAAAAATTACCTTTAAATAACATACATAATTAAACTTATGTTTTAATGAGATGGATGCAGCTGCATTTTTCTGACGATTTCACCAAAATTTAGTTGTATACTAGATGTCTACACAGAGCTCGTTCACCAGGTTCCAGTCAGTTATCCTTGTGCGGTGTTTAGACTTCGCAAACTTCATTTTGGAAAGAAGCTGCTCACATATATAGCTGTTCCCAAAAAGCACTGCAATCCGATATAGATGTGCCCTAGACGAGGAAAGATACAGGGAGGTATGCAAACCCTGTAAAAATCAAGCAGCTCCATTCCAGAGTACTTTCCCTTCAGTTTGCTATTGCTTTGCAGGTCAGTCAACTCCATCTATAAGGCATCTGGGACAGAGTCAGTACTGACATTTAAAGGAGTTGCAAAAATGCTAAACTCTGCTTCATGTCGTATAAAATCAGCGAATCTTTCTGCAAAATTGTTTCACAGTATCAATATTTCCATGGTGCATTCTTCACAATCTTGCAGTTTGGGTTTCATTTCTGCTAGTAATGAAAAGTGTGAAATATTTCCTTTCTTGAGCGGCGCCTCCCAAAGAAACAGCTTTGCTTCAAAACTTTTACCATGTGAAAATAAAAAATTGTTCAACTGGGCCTTAGTTTGTAGTTTAACAATTTAGGCTCTGACAAATGCTGAGTTATTGTCAACAATCACAGCTATAAACGCCAACACATATAACGATGCAGCTTCGCTTACTCACAGTAACAAACTCAGAGAATCTCTCACATTTTATAAGTTGTTTCTGCTGTTTTCGATTGTGATCGATAATAATATTTTTTACTTGCCGGCGGGCCACAAAAAATCATCTCGCGGGGCCGGAGTTCCCCATCCCTGAGCTGGAGTAATAGGCTTTAGTCAACATCATTGTGTGATGCGATGTTTTTTAACACTTCTACAGCAACAGGAAGTGGTGAATAAATTATACTTTCTACCGAACCGAGCGGTTATAAGTTGCTCAGAAGGTATTCAAGAGTGGAAAAGGATTTTGCCAGCGGTAGGCTGACAATATTTTGAATAACCTTTAGTAATGTTATCGAAATACGGTAAAAGTATCTTTGTATATAGAGTTCATCTGGAAAGACTTGCTTTGTTCAAGCTGTGGAATGATCAACTAGAGAACGCTTCTAATAGAAATGTATGGCAAGACGTGGTCCTGAAAATAGTCAGTTGGCAGTATCCTGATTGTCAGGGATTAGTTTGTTGCTCTTCTCCCTTTTTCCGAGGATTTCTAGTGATAAATACGGCACATTTCCAGACTCCGAATAACTGTTTAGCTACTGAATCTTATATGCTCTTGTAAAGGTTTTCTTTTTGTACTTTCTGGTAGTGTATTTAATATTACTTTCCTTTTGGAGTCAAATGCAGTTACATCGAAAAACTTTCCAGTGATATTTTCGACACTTTTAGCTCGTTTTCAGTAAAGAGAAAGCTGTCTACAGATGGACAGACATAGCAAAAGTAAAGCTAACGCTTTCACTTCGTTATCTGTCTGTCCATCTGCAGACATTCAATTCTTTTATTTTTGGAGCTAAATTCATTTTATAGGTATTGATGAAGTATTAGGAGTAGCATTTTCTGAATCATGCAAAAGTTATAATTGAACCCGCTAACGGTTGAAAAATTTGAAAATGACAAAATTAAGTGGTGTAATTATGCTAAAAGATTAAAATTTTTGGTGGTGAAATGTGAAAGCCGCGAAGTTTGCTTTGATCTATTTTTCCCCATATTCCGTGGAGGGGGGGGGGGGGTCAACTGTTTCGTTTTAAGTAATAATTAGATCAAGCTGGAATGGACCAGAATGCCAATCTGGTAAATGTGAAGTCTACTTTAGATCTAGGTTTGATGGTCTACTTTTATTTTTACTAATATTAGCAGCCATTACAAAAGGAGCACAAATTCTATTTTTTGCTTGGCTACCTGCTGCCATGGCAGCACCTACCTCAGTTTCTGCCTTAGTCCATTCTTCCACTTTAGTTACTACTGGTGTATTTTTAATAATTCGAATTGAGAGTTATAGAAATTTAATTATAGAAATTTAATATTTATTTTATCCAGAATGATTATATTTTTAGCAGGATTGTCTACCAATTGATTATCACATGGTAAGTTAAGCCATGGCCCCATGTGTGGGAGAGCCATACTCTATGCACATTAAAGAACATGCTGGATGGCCTTGATGAGGGGAGAGCTACCATATGATTCCCAACAGCTGCCCAGCAACTGTTTAGCTGTTCCAGTGGGTCCCCTCCTCCAATCTTCTCTGAACCCTCAGGTCTTTATGGCCTGGCCATTTAGCTCATTGTGTGCAAAAAAAGTGACACTTTTTTTGGTAATATAACCCAACCTGTTTCTCTTCTGGGATAGTCAATAAAACCAAAGGAAACCCTTCTTTTTACACACTATTATAACTCTCTACTATATTTTTCTCCTTTGAACTCAATTATATCCAATCAATTCATGATTCAATTCCCACTCTGTGATGTATCTTGAGTGTCTAGTAGTAACCATAATCTTGTTTTCATTGTTGTACATGCATAGTCCCTCCAATATGTGTAATTTGATGTGGTTAAGTCTACTGCCAAAGCTATCTAAGAAAATTTAATTTTTATTTCCATTTGAGATTGAATTTTATTTGTATTTTGACTTCTTTAAATTACAAAACAAATTGCATGCTTAAAAACCAAATTTGATGTGCTATCTTCCTAATATAATCGAACAATATCAGTGATCTTCAGTAGAGGCCTAATAACCTATCTATAATGGTCAAGAATGTTAATTGTTTGGTATAGTAGGTAGGATGTGAAACTATCAAGCTGATCAATCCTAGTTTGAATGAATCTAGGTTTCACCACGCTATATCTTCCTTAGGCTTCTTCTGTCATGAAAATGCTGAAAAAATAAAAAACCTTAGTATGCAACTTGAGCAAATTTTGGCATCCATAGATAAGTTATAAAATTAATAGGAATAAATTAAATTTGGATGGGAAAATAGTTGATCCCAAGTTAGTTAAATTGTAATCCACAAGATGGAGTCAGTTGTAGGAGAATTTACAAGGTAGACTAAATGTTAATTAGAGCAATCTTAGTTGAAATCAATAAAAAAAACTGCTAATATCTTTAAATAGAGAAAACTTTGTAGTCAAAATTACTACTTTGTTATTGACATAGTATGCTAGTTAAAATCGTTTTATCTTTAATAAATTGTTTCAACTGTCAAATAAGCGCAATTTTTTTCACCCAAATCATGTTAACTGTTCAATGAAAGTGTGTTACAATGTTAGTGTGTTACCACTTGCAGTGGCTTCTTCAGTGTAACTGATGCTACCAAGCATCCAGCCATTTTTTATGGCAAATGCCAGTAGGAGCAATTTATTGCAGAGAGCATTGTTACTGAAATGGTTAAAGAAGTTTTCTAAAATGCAGTGAATGTTTTAATTTTTTTTCCGTTATATCTTTTTTTAAGTACTGCAATATATATTACTTTTTCTGTTTCAGTTCGTCTCCATGACAGCATACAGGAAGAAGGATATCATTACTTAATATTTGACTTGTAAGTTTTTACTAGTATTATGTTGCTTAATGTAATTTGTGCATTTTCATATGCAAAAATGTTTATGTTGTTCATTTTTGTCTATAATATAGAAACATTCAAAACTACTTTAGACATGCAGATGTATTTAATAATGATTTGACACAATTATAATACTTCTAGTAGTATTCTCTTTATGAACATTTTTTTTTCAAACTTTTAGAGTCACTGGAGGTGAGTTATTTGAAGATATAGTGGCCAGAGAATACTACAGTGAAGCAGATGCAAGGTAAATATCAAATAAATAAATTTTGCTACATATTTGTGCAGTATAACTTTAGTTGCAATAGTGCACCATTTTTTTTTTATACCTCAAACAACTAATCAGTTTTTTAATACCTCTCTATTGCATTATACATAGTAGAATTCATACAAATTACATTTATTTACGAATATTAATCTCAGTATTTTGGTTGATTGTCATTCATACTTGGGTTATTTGATGTTTAGTTTATATTTATGACAGATCAATTAATATACCAGTTTGCATTAGTGTTCAAAATTAAAGGATAATGCATCTCAAATAATATAAAAGGGATGACAAATATATGGTGTGCAATGTGGAAGAAGAAAGTGAGTACAAATTAAATTGACATGACCACAAGCATGCAAATTTCTTGCTGTGAAAGAGTGTATTGCTGTATTCTGTACTCATTTCAGTTACAGCCAACCTGGCAGTAATAAAATATCAAGAAAATATCCTGTAGACCAAACAACTTCAAATAATTTGCTGGGGGAAAAAATTTGGTTTCACCCTGAGTGATCCCACTCAGGATGAAATCAGTTTTTTTTCAGCAAGTTATTAAAAGTCTACCTGGCATTAACTTGGATAGCAATTTAATTTCACCATGTCATAAAGATGGCATATGGATGATTGTGTGGTGCAGAGCAACTGGTAGGATGGAAGTGTGTCATTCCTAGGTGAGATATCCAAGTTTTAAATGCATACAAAACATCCTCCAAAGATTTTACAGATAATAAGAAACAGGAGATAGGGCAGTATAGACCAGGTTAAGGTCATTCCATGGCCACAACTGCTCAGTACTTTCTCTGCTCAACTCTAAAGTATTTGTCTTTAACAGCAACAACATGAAAACACAAGGACAACAGCAAGACAACATTAGGAAATGCCAGCTAGGAAAGTGTCACACAAGCTGTCAGCAGTCATAGGGATGACAGTTCAAAGCATGTACAGGAGGTTTCATAATTCATAAATAATATGCAAGAAGAATGATAGTTTATTTCCTCACCACTTTTCAACAGCAGTGCTTGTTAAATGTGGTACAAACCATTACCTTTGCAGCCCAGGCCAATGGGTAACTGTTCTGTTCATGGATGAGTCTAGATTCATTATAAACACTAATTATCAATAGATATGCTATAGAAATAACAAGGAACTCACCACAACTGATGCAACATCAGAGAAAGGAACCATTTTGGTGGTGTGATGATCTATGCTGGTATCGTGATAACTGGCCACACAGAGCTTTACATCATTAAGGGAGGCACTATGACTTCAGCGATACAGAGACATCATCCTTGTGCCCTATATATGAAGCTTTTTAGAGGTGCTCTCAGCCATATTTCATCTTTATGGACATATCTGTTCTAAAAGTCTTGTGTGGGACATGATTTTCTTGAAAGAAGATATGACCAGCTAGATCTTCAGACTTGAATCCAGTTGGGCATGTATAGATGCCTTGAGGAAGAATTGTTAGATGTCTTACTCATCCCAGACTCTCAATGAGATCATACTGCTATTTTGGAGGAGGGGAATTATTACTTCAAAAACTCATCAACAGTCATGTCAACAGTATGAGAACACATGCGATTTTTATGGCTATCAGAGGTAATAAATGTTATCAACATTTCCTATCTCCTAATTACAGCACTTCCATATTGGGAACTCATGCTCTCAAATGTAGTTGGTTGGTTGGAGTTTTATGTCACATCAATAACTCAGGCTATAATATACATACAAGATTAAAAAAAAAGAGGGGGGGGGATGGAACAGATAGCCTACAACCAAAGCTAAAAGCAAATACTAACTGACGTAATGTAATATTCAGCACATGTCCATATTGCATAACTATTTCACTTGCTGTTACTTCACACAGTACCTGTAAATTTTTTAATTGTATTTGCTGAAAACATTGTGAATCATATAATTTTGATCACTAATATATCTGGGGGGAAAAAAACTTCAATTTTTCTGTGATATCCTAACCTTTTTTAATTTTTAAATCTCATAAGATATCCCAGATCATATAATAGTTGCTCACTTGTAGGGTTTGCTATGAAACCTATGTTTCATAGCATTGTAACCTACATTTCCCACATTGTCATGGACTTGTCTTTAACTTTAGAAAGGGCTTTTAGGGAAAGCTATTTTCCCTACTTAGTACCTCCTCACTAACAAGGAAACAGCTATTTCCACTGGAGAGAAAAGCGAGTAAACATCCTCTAGTTTCGATTAATTCTCCTTTGCTGTAGCAGGATCAGAAGATGCAAATTCTGCAATCAGCAGAGAAATCTAGCGATTGGCAAGGGCTTCATGGTACAACTCATGCATCACATACAGAAATTCTGCAGAGAAAAAGCAGCTAGAACTTTGAACTGTTTACTATGTTAGCCAACTTCTAGTGATAACATGCAATGCAACATCAGTCAGGACTTTTTAGGTTAGGTTGGGCTGTTTTATCTTTGAGCAGTACTGTTTTGCACACCATGGGCTAAATAGCCAGGTCAGAAGGACCCCAAGGTCTCAGAGATGGTTGAGGAAGGGGACCAACTGAACAGCTGTTAGGAGACAGAACATAGCCTCCCTTCAAGGCCATCCAACATGTTCTTTAATGTGCACAGTTTATGGTTCTCCTGCACACAAGGCCGTGGCTTAATGTCCCATTCTGTGGATGATGGTCTTTGCAAGCCCATTAGTGTCCCTTTCTGACTGAAGATGGGGTTGGGGTTAGTGGAGATAAATCTCAATGCTGGTGCAGTTGGGACTCAAACCTGGGAAGTGCAGATTATGAACATGTTGTGCTACCCACTACCCTGGACTTTTTGGCCATTTTTTGTTGACATGATTACTGGGGCCCTTGAATATCCTAAATATTTCAGAAGTTCAGAGTCACTACTGGCATTGATGTTAATCAGAGAACTTAGCAGTGGCTGATGTAATTATATGGGAACATAAAGTAAATTGTAAATATTTAAAATAAAAATAATATTTTTCCATGTTTCATCAGTTATTGAACTACCCAGGAAATCTAAGTTAGCCATTCTGAATTACCATACTAACAATTTGTGCATCTGCAAATTTATGCTCCAACCAAGCCCTTAACAATCTTTTAGTCATTCCCACAGTGTGCAACGATAGGCAGACATAATAGTGGTTCCCACCATGGAGGCTTCCAACATATATCCTGTCAGGAAATAAAAAACCACATACTATATTTACACTCAAATGACTTTCAAATATACACCGAAGAGCCAAAATATTGTGATCACCTGCCTAATATGATGTTGGTCCTTCACATGCTGCCAAAACAGCTCTTGCCCGGCAAGGCATGGACATTACAAGATTTCTAAAGGTGTCTTGTGTTATCTGGTACCAACATGTTACAGCAGATCCTTTAACTCCTTTAAGTTATCCTTTAAGTTACGTAGTTGAGCCGCCACAGATCGGATATGTTGTTCCAACACAAACCTGCTCGATTGGATTGATATCTGGGGAATTTGGTGGCCAGGGCAATACCTGGAAGTCTTCCTCATGTTCTGCGAACCATTCTCGAAGAATCCGGGCAATGTGGCATGGTGCATTATATTGATGAAAGAAGGCACTACTAGAGGGGTATACCATTGTCATGAAAGGAAGTACCTGGTCTGCAATGATGTTTAGGTAGATGGTAGACATCGTTGTTTCCTGCACATGAAGGACTGGACCCAGGGTTTCCCAGCAGAACATTGCCCAAAGCATTACACTTCCTCCACCGGCTTGTTTTCATCCCACGGTGCATCTTGGTACCAACACTTCCCCAGGTAAATGATGCAAAAGTATCTGGCTGTCCACATGGTGAAGCAGAAAGTGAGATTCATCGGACCTGATGACCTTCCAATCATTCAAGGTCCAATATTGATGCTTGCATGCCCATTATAGGTGCTTTCAACAGTGAATCAAGGTTAGCATGGCACTCAGAGTGGCCTGCAGCTACATAGCCCCGTTTTCAGCAGGGTTCGATGTATTCTGTGTTGTGACACATTATTCCCATCACCAGCATTCAAATTATGTGCGAGCTGCATTACAGTATGCCTTCTGTTGGCTCATACCATATGGGATAGCCTTTGCTCACCGCCAAAAGTTCGTGGTTTTTCCCTCGGACCACTTTTTGAAGTACTAACCATGACTGACCATGCCGTCTTGGAAATGCTCTGACCCAGTCAACTGGCCATTACAATTTGGCCTTTGTCAAACTCACTTAAGGCCACTGCCTTTTCCATCTAAAGAACAAGAATAACTGATTAACAGAGTTCAGTATTAGGTGTTATTTATACTGTTTCATGACCTTCACATGCACCATCATTTACCTGCAGTTGCTTTGATTTGCATAGACGTGCTGGTCATGTTTTGGCTCTTCAGTGTAAATACGTCCTAGTAATGTATTGTGCTACATTGTCATGGACTTGCATAGTAGTCCCCACCTGTAGCTGCACCCTAGAGTTATTTTCTATGATGATCAAACAACTTTTACTAGATTATCCCACACATGTTCAGTGGAATTAAGATTTGGAGAATAAGCTTACCAACAAAGGTTACAGATGTTTTCAACATTTTCCTTGAACCACATTTTCATAATTTTGGTGGATGATGCCATCTCCACTTTGAAATAGAATGACCATTGAAATGCAGGTATTTATTTTTAAGTTGTTATCTAAGCCTTTGCATTTCTGAATGTGCATAATTCCCCCCCCCCCCCACTAAAAATTTTATCTCACATTTATTTGATTCATAGTAATGTTAAATTAGTGTGTTTAATTCTCTATAATACTGTTTACTTTAAAAGCATTTTCACATTTTGTAGAAGTGCTTTTGAAATAAAGAGTGTCATAGAAAATTTAAACATATTAAATTTTGATTGCTGCACTATGAATCTCTGCTTTACTTTTCCTAGTAGTGGACTAGCAGGCTGGTATGAGGGTGGCTCAGTTGGTAGCATGCCAGGCTTATAATCTACAATTTCCAGGTTCGAATCCCAACTGCATCAGCTTTGAGATATATCACCACTAACTCCAACCCACCCTTTGTCAGAATGGGGCGGGGGTGGCTCAGTCGGTAGCGCGCCAGGCTCGTAATCTGTAGTTCCCAGGTTCGAGTCCCAGCTGGGTCAGCGTTGAGATTTATCTCCGCAAAATTCCCCGCCCTGCCCACGGTCAGTAGGGGACACCGATGGGCTTGGAAAGGCTGCCGTCCGTCGGATGGGACGTTAAGCCGTGGCCCCATGTGCAGGAGAGCCATACCTTGTGCACGTTAAAGAACACGCTGGATGGCCTTGACGGGAGGCTACCATTTGTCTCCCAACAGCTGTTCCAGTGGGTTCCCTCCCCCAACCTTCTTTGAGCCTTCGGGGTCCTTGTGGCCTGGCCATTTAGCCCATGGTGTGCAAAAAAGTGCCGCTCAGAGGTAAAACAACCCAACAACCCTTTGTCAGAAAAGGACATTGATGGGCTTGGAAAGGTTGTCATCCATAGGTCAGGACATTAAGCCATGGCCTGTGTGCAGGAGAGCTATAACCTATACATATGAAAGAACACACTGTATGATCTTGGTGGGAGGCTACCATCTTTCCCCTAACAGCTGTCCAGTGGGATCCCCTTTCCCCAACCTTCCCTGAGCCCTTGGGGCCTTCTGACCTGGCCATTTAACTCATTGTGAGCAAAAAAAGTGCCACTCAGAAGAAAACAACCCAACCCAAAGTAAACTAAAGTAAAACAACCCAAGTGTTAGTGAGAACTGAAATTCCTAGTTAATCGTTAATGCAGCTATTTTTGAAGCACTCAGAATGGATTTGGGAAAAGTACATATAAGACATTTCATGCTTTATAAAGTAAAAAGGGAATATTGCTATGGTAACTGTGCAGAGCATTTGTGAAGTGTATGGCCCTGATGTGGTAAAGGTGAGGAAATGTCAGTTTTATTGACAAAATTTTGTTATAGCGATTATAGCCTTAAGGATGATGGTCAGTCTGGGGTGGTGGTGGTGGGAGGGGGAAGTATATTCAAAGATGCTTGTGGAAATTGATCCTCATACACTGATTAGAGAACTAGAGTTTCAAATATTTTTTATAGAAGCTTCAAGCTTCCCATACAAATATCTATTGAAGTTTGAAAAGCTGCAAAAATAGGAGTATGAAATCAATTGCAAAGGAGTTTTTTTCAACATGATATGCCCAACCACATAAGGCAAGCGTGACCTTGGATAAGATATCAGAACTGAAGTGAAGCTTTATTGAATCTGCCATACTCACTTGACATTGCTACATAAAATTATCATCTTTTTTTGGTTGCATCAGAATTTTTTAAATGGAAAGTATACGATTGATCAAAATTGGTTTTGCCTTTTTTATCCAAAGGAAAAAAAAATCATAGAAGAGGAAAAGATTGCAACTTGCAACCCAATATAAGCAAATATCAAGATACTCCATATCCTCAGACTTTATTCAAGAGATATGAGGAGTTCTTAAAGTTCTCAATGAAGCCTCTACTAGACCAATATAGTGCTGTCTTTAGTTTCTTCCATTTCAGTCAATAGGATGGCTCATGAGCCTGGTATGTACTGTGATAAAAGCCATGATGGAACAAGAATCATGGTTCATTAGACCAGCAAACTTCCTTTCTGTCTTTAAATTCTTTAAATGTCTCTCTTGCTTGACATATATTAGAAAATGTGTGTAGCCTTCTGTTAACTAATCTAATTTGTAATCATTGTATGACTATAAATTGGTATTGGTTACCAAATCTTGTACAGAGTGAAAAGTTCTTCCAATGCATTCTACTTTCTTCTGTTGTCCTGCATCTTCATGATGTGATATCACATATTTTATTTCAAACTTTTTGTAATTACTGCTTATCTTTTCATGATTTCTCTGGTCCTTGTAACAATTGTTACAGTGGTGCATGAATAGCCTTTCTTGTTTAATTCAATGTATAGGCATAAAAGTGTATATTTTGGTAGAAATTATTTAAATTTTAGGAAACTTTTAGTGCATAAACCACTTTTTAAAGCTGTAAATATTCGCAGTTGAAATATCCTGAGTATTAATATATGTATTTCTCATTATTAGATCTAGATAAAATGTTAATTATCATCTAATTACAAAATTGACATCAAGGAATGTTCCCCCAATAATACGATTAAAATACTGTCATAATAGAATTAAGTAAAAGAGCATGAACTATGTAATAGTGTTTCACAAAAGCCATTCTTAAATCAAGGAAAAATGAGTGGATTAGTAACTCATTGTCTAAAATGACTAAATCTGTCTCTGTACATACAGAGACAGATGACTGAGCAGGTGTAACAGGCACTAACCCAGAAGCCCCTGGAACATAGTGACAGAAATAAAAGTCTACATTTGTTTGCAAATTTTCCATTTTAAATTGTGTTTTATTTGTTGAATTAACATTTTTTCATCTATATCAAACTTAAATAATAGCCTAAAAAATACTGATGAAATATATATTTCATCATTTAGCATAGAGGTCCAGAATTTTGATCTGTGGCAAAGGGCACCCAATGTATAATCTGCCTTTAGGTATGTTGGCAGTGAACAGATAGCATTTCTGTGAATCAGATTTAAACATGAACTAACTGTTTTAAAAGCTTTAATGTTTGTAGTTAAGATTGTATATTAATAAATTAATCCAAGTAATGTTTTTTAGCCACTGTATCCAGCAAATCTTAGAAAGTGTAAGCCATTGTCATCAAAACAGTGTTGTTCATCGGGACCTAAAGGTTAGAATGTTTTTGATAATTTCTTACATTTGTCCAAGATATCATAGTTCAATATATAGTACAAAAAATTGTAGTTCAATATACAATATCTTGCTTAAACCCTTTCAGGTACTTGCAACCTTTCTCAAGAGTTATATTGTTTTAATAATTTGCAAACAAGAAAACTCAATTTTTTTACAGCCAGAAAATTTATTGCTTGCAAGTAAAGCTAAAGGAGCAGCAGTGAAATTAGCAGACTTTGGTTTAGCCATTGAGGTACAGGGAGAACAGCAGGCGTGGTATGGTATGTTAAAATCTACATTTTGTAATATGCTGACTGAAAATTGACTACTGTTAATGAAAATTTTTATTGTTAGTACATTTTCAGTGTTGGAATGGGGAAAAAATTTACTTCAATTTCAATCTATTTTATTTGAGGATTGAAAACTTTTCGATAGTCAGTTTTAGCTGTCATAATCATTTATTATCAGAGAGAAAAAATAAACCCTCATAAGTCTTAATAGTACAACTTCATTTACCACAAATTCATGTAACATTTAAATTTCATAAGCAAATCTGCAAAATTACTATGTTTGATTATTTAAACAATCAATCACTTAAAGGAAATTTGCCATTTGGAATCATGCAAACAAAATTTTTATCTATTAAGTTTCATAATGAGTATTTTAGCATTAAATCTGACTTGGGAGCCATGTCTTGTAATATTTTACGTAGCCACCTTAGGTCTTTTTAACATGCTTTTGTTTCAAAATCCAGGAGGAAATACACCAATTTATAATCAAGCAAATTTCATTGCATCAGAATTAAAAAGCAGAAAACTTAGTGTAAATGAATAATAAATATTCTTTAAGCATATTGTTATCATAGAGGTTACATAGAATTTTGTTGCTGTTAATTTCATAGATCAAATTTGTGAAAACAGCAAATTTTCTATTGCAACTCAGTATACTAACAGCTTGATCACTGAGACGACTTAGCACATATGCTATCAAAGGTGGTTTATTGCTAATTAGCACTGATATCAAACCATAAATTTTCCCTTTTACAACTATACACCTATATTCACAAAGTATACTTAAGTTTAATATTATAATTATTACTAGCTTGCCAAAATTTTATTGGGAGAAGAAAATCCTCAAACTGCTAAAGTACAGTTTAATTTGGTCAGTGCATCAAGAAAACTTCAAGTATATTTTGCATTTTTTTTTACTCGAAACTTCTGGCTTCCATTAGATTTGAAAGATGCTTAAACACTTCCATTGCCAGTTTTATTATCTGTTTCAGTATAAACTTAATGACTCGGGATCAAATCAACCTATATCTGAGCTGTTATTTGACAGAATTGGAGTTCCACTGTGTTTTAAAACTTCATCATTTTTAAGTTATTAATTTAATTTTTATGCTGATAGTGCCAGTTAATATTCTAGCATTATCATTTAACATTCTAAATATATCACACTCTGCAGATAATTTAACCCTTTACTGCAAATCATATTGTGACCTAGATTCTCATGACCCATAAATGTTTCCAATTATTAGATAATACAAAGAAAAAATAAATTACCATCTTCAACTTTGCTGCACCTGTAATCATAAACCTGATAAGATATTGGGCTTAATGTAAAATTTGGTTGTCATAATACTTTTATGTTATTTTAACATACTTTACAGAGTTATAGAGAATTTTAATATTATCCGATTTCACACTATGATTAAAAGTGCTTTATTTGGGGTAAAAAGTTAAAAATACAAGATAAGTGTACATATTACTGTATAACAATACAGATAAAATGTTAAAATTTTTATTTGGTATGTAATTAATTAGAAAATGCAAACAGAACAGAATCTGAAATTTAGAAAGCACAAAAAAACAAAAAAACTGCACATTAAAACTAGCAAAACAAAACAACAAAATAAATAAATAAATAAAAATAATAAAAAATTCCAGTTATTTTTAGTTAAATAATTATCCTTTTATTTCACACTAAAAATCACTATTACAGTCTAGTATTAGCTTTCATTCGGAAATGACTAAAAGACCAAACATGAACACTAACATTCACAAAGGAGAAGGGTCAAAAACATATATGCAGAAAGTGGCCAACACTTGCAATATTTCTTCTTTTTCTTCCTTGTTCTGTGTAATACTTTCCTGGTCTATCATGATTCCATCTCACTTATTGTTGATATCAGTTTTTCTTTGTATTGGAGATTTTCTTCTAAAATAAACGAAATTACACTGATGAGAGAAAATTTTATGAAAGGAAACACATTGCACTTCATTTTGTCCTAATGAGCTTTTCATTAACTCTCCCCCTCTCCTCATCGAATGTTATTACTTGGTCTGAATATTTTGGAAATATATAATCAAATATATATTCAGAAGGTTAATGCATATTTCTGAAAAAATTTGTGTTCTGGTAGATATTCATTTTTGTGAGAAATTTCACAATTCCTGGGATAATGGTTTGCCTCTAGAGACAACAGTATTTGAATATCAGTAGATAAAATAACTGATTTATGTTGCCAAAATATAAATAACGTGATAGTTGATAACTTATGCCCAGAAGAACCTGTTAAACCTACTCTTTTTGCTTGTAAAATTGTCTAGAATAACTATAATACAGTTACAAGATTTGTAAATGATTCCCTATTTTTTTTGCACACAATGATGATGTAACCTACTGATACTGACAAAAGTTACAGTTGCTTGTGTTGGTTATAGGCACACATTTTCTTTCAGGGCAGGGGTTGGCTCAGTTAGTAGCATGCCATGGTTGTAACCGGCAGTTCCCAGGTTCACGTCCCATGTGTCAGAATTAAGATTTATTTCCTCTAAATCCCCACCCTGCCTTTAGTCAGAAAGGGGACACCAGTGGACTTGGAAAGGCTGCCGTTTGTCAGATGGGACATTAAGCTGTGGTCCCATGTGCAGGAGAGCCACACTCTGTGCACCTTAAAGAACATTCTGGATGACCTTGTGGGAGGTTTCTACCTTTCTCGTAACAGCTGTCCAGTGGTTTCCTTCCCCCAACATTCTCTGAGCCTTTGAGGTCCTCACCATTTAGCCAGTCATGTGCAAAAAAGTGATTCTCAGAGGTAAAATAACCTAACCCTTCTTTTAGGTTACTTTGATCTATGGATTGGATTATATTTTGCAAAATATTTAAGGTCACTCATTTCAGTTGCCAACAGTTTGATTTCATTAAACTTTTATATATATATATAAACTACCAGATTTATCTGGTGTTGCTTAGGTCTCAAACTATCTAAAGTATATAGTAGATGGCATTTCCCACTTTGCAAGCTTTCATTGGCATCAAACTCATTATGATCTATTCACCACACACCTACCCACACTACCCTCCCCCTCATCAAAACTTTTCTCTCCAATTTTTTGGGGAGATCTGAAAACCTCTAGAGTATATAGTAGATGGCACTCCCCAAGTCACAATCTTTCATTTGGTATAATACTCATTACAGTCGATTTGTCCTTCTCAGTATAATTTTTCTCCCCCTCTTTAAGGGAAGTCTGAAACTCTCTAAAGTTGTAGTAGATGGCACTCTCCATGTGTGCCAGACTCGTAATCTGTAGTTCCCAGGTTCGAGTCCCAGCTGGGTTAGCATTGAGATTTATCTCCGCAAAATTTACCGCCCTGCCCACAGTTAGTAGGGGACACCAATGGGCTTGGAAAGGCCGCTGTCTGTCGGATGGGACATTAAGCCATGGCCTTGTGTGTGGGAGAGCCATATCCTGTGCATCTTAAAGAGCACACTGGATGGCCTTAACGGGAGGCTACCATCTGTCTCCAAACAGCTGTTCCTAGTGGGTCTCCTCCCCCAACCTTCTCTGAGCCTTCGGGGTTCATCTTGATTATAATGACAGTCTAATTCTTTGTCCTTGTAATTTTCTTCTTAATACCATATCCACCTTAAATAGTTATTTTTAATATAGTATCCTCTTTAAATAGTTTTCATTAATATAATAAACTGTGGTTCACAGACTCCTGGGGGGTTCATAAATTATTGCAGGGACCTGTAATTCAAAGTTTTTTTTTTTTTTTTCAATTTAAGCAATATTGAAATACTAGTGGTATATAAATAGTATCAATATGCACTGGATTATAGTGTGTTGATATGCCATGTTTAATGAATAAAAAACGGAAGTCCATCATGTTAACCAACTAAAAAAAATAGGAGTTTATTATGTTTGCCGACTAAAATGGGGACCCCCATAATGTATGCTAACTAAGAATAGGGAACCTCCATGTTTAGTGACTAAAAATAAGATCTGCCATGTTTATTGATCAACTAACCTAGGGTTCCACTGCCTTAATATGTGAAGTTCAATAATGGGAAAGAGCTTGTGAAAAAAAGAAAATATTCAGAAGAATTATTAACCTGCTGAGCTAATATTTTCAACTCAACTATTGTGTCATCTGGTTCATGAGTTATTGTTTTTTTTCTCTTACTTTAACAACAACTTGTATCATCTGATTTGCAACAGTTATGTTGAAAATATTAGTTCAGTAAGTTTATCATTTTTCTAATTCTGATAATTTAAAACATATATACTTCAGTGCATAAAATATAAACCTGAAATATAATATTTAACCATCATAAATATAAACATATTTTGCATAAATAATTTTTATAGCATATTTCTTATATAGTATTTTTTGTTTAATATTCTTCGAATTTTCTGTTATATAACAGTGTAAGTATGATAAATACGATAAAGAGAAGTACTGGTCATCACTTTATTCAAAAACTGAAGTGATTGAGACATGCCTTCTCCAACTTGCAGCAATTCTCAAGATATAAGGCATATCATATTGTATGTACTCCAAAGCTCTAGCCAATCAGAGACTGATAGAGACAGTGGAATTGTTCCATTTCTCAATGGTAGCTATTATTGACCAACATTGTGACTTCTCTACTGTCTAATTGATTTCAATATGTCCATAAAATGTTTTTGCCAAAAATACATAAATAATGCAGTGGTTTTGTAGTTTATTTTACCACACTATTTAGATGATTTTTAAAGGAGTTTTATGTACATTAGCATAATTTTCTGGAGCAGTACTCTCAGTAATTTGACCAAAAGATAGAGTTGTGGGCTGTATTATCTATGCCAGAATGTGTAAAAGGGAAACAGTAGTTTTTCCATCTTCTGTAAATAAGTCTGTGTGCCTATACTGCAATCCACAGCTATGTGTTACAATAACAATTGAAACAGTATTTTAAAAGTAGAAGGGGTTTTCTGAATTACTGAAAATGACTTGTGCAAAATGATCACAAAGCTTTGAACATGAGGGTGTTCTCTGAAATTGATGAACAATCTGTATACATGAGAGTTCTGATGGAATTTTTGCAGGGTATATTGTTTCTTCCTCTGGAGCACAATGTCTATCTACATTTTTAATTATTTCTACATCATTATTAGTTTATTCCAAAATGCATTAAAAATGTTTAAGAAATATTGTATAGGTTCATCATCATCATCCTCTAGCAGCCATGGGCTACGGAGGTCCAACCAGACCGTGCAATTTAGTTCTCCAAGCAAGTCTGTCCTGAGCTACATCTACTGCATCCGGCCACTGCACACCAATTCAAATAAAGTCTTGTTTGACATTGTCTGCCCACTGCATCCTAGGTCTCCCCCTCTTTCTGAGGCCTTTAGGCACACCGTTCATAACCCTATTCGCCAATCTATAATCATTCATACGGGCAACATTGCCAAACCAACAGAGTCTCTCTCTCTGCACAATATGCTGCTTAAAGGAGGTTGCAAACTCCTTTGCCTAACCTCATCATTAGTTACAAAGTTGAACCACCTAATGCCCAAGATACTGTGTAAGCATCTGGAATCAAAAGCATCTAGCTTCCTGTTATCTTGTTTACAAAGTGTCCAAGTTTCACTACCATAACTAACCCTAGAAAGAACCAAGCTATTATACAGTCTAATTTTAGTCTTTAGGTGTATACGCCTATTTCTCCACACTCTCCATAGATTCTTAAAAGTCCCGGCAGCAATCCCTATTCGTCTGTTAATCTCATGCCGCACATCACCAGTATCTGTTACATAGTTCCCAAAATAATTAAACTGTGACACCTGCTCAAGACTGCAACCATTCAGATTAACTGAATCACAGCCTGCCTGACCAATTTTCATCACTTTAGTTTTCTCTCTGTTTATAACCAAATCTACTCTACTGCCAGTCTCATCAACAGCTCGAATGAAAGAGTTCATCTTATCAACATCATTTGCCAAATGGACTAAATCATCAGCATAATCTAAATCAGAAATTTTCGTATCTCCAGTCCATTTAAGGCCAAAATGTTTTTCTTGAAGTGAATTTCGAATAACACAATCAATAACCAAGCTAAAGAGAAAAGGAGACAAAATGCACTCTTGTCGAACACCAGAAGTAATGCTAAACCAATTGCTACAAGCCTTACCTACTCTCACACACGACTCAGTGTTATTATAGAGAGCTTTCATTATGTTAACTAACTTGTCTGGTATACCATATGATTTCACAATCAACCACAAATTATGACGATCAACAGAGTCGAAATCCTTTTTGAAATCAACAAAGCTAGCAACCAAAGGTTTCTGAAACTCTAAACATTTCTCAAGAATCTGCCTGAGTGAAAATATCTGATCCACACATTCCCTACCACTTCTGAATCCACATTGCTCATCACGCAATTGACGGTCAACCAGATTCTGAATTCTATTGAGCACAATCATGGAAAGAACTTTACCTGGAACAGAGAGTAGCCTTGATACCTCTATAGTTATCACAAGAACTGCGATCACCTTTTTTGAAAATAGGAATAATAATAGCTCTGGTAAAATCTTTAGGAACCATGCCTTTATCATAAAAGTTATTCAAAATTTCAGTCATCCAAGTGGTAACCGAAACATTCCCAACTTTAAGCATTTCCGTAGTAATTTCATCTACCCCTGGAGATTTATGAAGTTTAAGTTTAGAAATAGCCAAACTAACTTCAGATTGTGTTATAGGGCCAACATTAAAGCCACCAATGCATCTATCATCATTGCAAACAATGGGAGTAAAGCTAACCACATTGTTTAGAACATCACTGAAATGCTCAGCCCACCTAGCCATGACAGAAAACTCACCTTCTATAACCTTACCTTGTTTATCCTTCAATCCCTGTATACCTGTTCGTTTTCTACCACACAAAACATTAACTATCTGGTACAGCTCTCTGCTGTTGTGCTGTCCAACTGCTTCCTCGGCGCTGTCAGCCAAACCATCAAGCCAAAGATTCTTATCAGCAGCTAACTGATCCTTTACACATTTATTATTAAGCTCTCTGTAATGCTTTCTATTAAGACTAGTAGGGTATTGATTAAGGACATTCCTGCAGTTCTTTCTTTCTGAAAGAAGCTCAAGTGCCTTATTACTCAAATAATTCTGCCTCCTCTGCACCTTTTTACCTAAAAGAGTTACTGTTAGTTTTCAAAAAAGTCTGTTTAAAATGGTCCCATCCTTCCTCAACTTCAGTAGTAAGCAAACCATGACTGTCATAATGACTAAGTAACCTATCATGGTAAGCCTTGGCTATAACAGGGTCTTTCAGAGCTTCGGAATTAAAGGTAAAATTATTAACCCAAGCACAACACTTTTTAAGTTTAAGTTGCAAGACACTTTTAACAAGGTAATGATCAGATCCAATTTCAGCTCCCATATATGACTTGGTACTCCTAACAGAACTAGCCCATTTGCTGTTAATTAATATGTAATCAATCATATTCTTATGCAGCCCATTGGGTGAAACCCATGTGTACTTACATATGTTGCGATGTTTGTAATATGTGTTCGTTATTCTGAATCCATTGAGTTTACTTACCTGTAGGAGACATTGCCCATTGCCATTGCAGCTACCAATACCAAAAATGTCTATTACTCCTCCCCAAAGGTCAGAGTCAGTACCAACTTTGGCATTGAAGTCACCTTGAACAAGGGTAATATCTCCTTCCTTGACAGAATTCAAAATTCATCCTGCAGTTGTCTGTAAAACATATCCTTCTCATCCTCATTGGCATCCTCAGTGGGGGCATAACAGCAGATAACATTCAAGTCTTTAATGCTTGTCTGAAATTTTGCTGTAAGAAACCTTTCATTAATGCACTCTTATCCTAGAAGAGCATCACTAGCGTGTCTGCTGAGAAGCAGACCCACGCCTTGGTGATGCTTATTGTCATCCCTCCCTGAAAAGAGAAATTTAAGATTATTTTTAAGAATCTGACCTTTATCTGTCCTTCTGGTCTCTTGCAAGCCGAGAATATCTAAATTATAATGGTGAAATTCTTGTGTGAGGACATCAAGAGAAAAAGCTCTGTGCAGAGTCCTCACATTCCAACTACCTATGCCTATGGAGAGAAAATGGTTAGTGGGATGTTTAAAGAAACTATGTTTATTGAGAGAGGGAATGCCGACAATATTAAACAGCCCCCTAATCGCAGACATTGGGCAAAGACCCGTTCCCCCACCACTAAAGGCTGAAGCCATCTACACTGGAAGACTTCCTCCAATGTAGAATTTGACGATGCCAATAGAAGCAAAGAGTTCAGGTGCCTGCGATGACCTCTGCTCAGGATTATCTACCAGCTGATAAACACATCCTGTGAATCTATTCACTTGGGGCTGTCAACCTACAAACAAACAGAAAACACAGGGAAGATTTTCCCTCCACAGAAGCCCACCAATGCAGCAAAGTCAGGATCCATAATCAAGCTCAGAGCCATATATCTGTCCAGTCCAGAGGGTTTATATGGTCAGCACCACAACCCTGTGTGGTTAACCACTCCTCAGCAGGGTAGAAAAAAAAAGAAAAGTAGCCATAGTTGTCCAGATCAGTAGGCCACACTAATCTGGCAGCCCTCCACTTCTGTTCACTTCCACAAGAGAGTATCTCTTTTTCGAAAGGTACTAACGGTCTGCACCATGAGAAGACAGTGTCGGACATTAGGTGCTAGGCCTGGCCGGTTCTATGCATCATCACAGGGGATTATGCATAACTCTCCTTCCAGTGACTATGTAACTACCATTTACAGACGTGTATAGGTTATTAAACTCAAATAACAATAACTTCATTTTATATGAAACTTTTTTCACATAATGATCATTGAAGAGGTGGATGCTGAATATATATATGTTTTAGGTTAACTGCATTATTTCTACTCTTATTGGTGCATATTTTCACTTATATTCAAGTGTTTTTACTGCACAAATGCTCAGACCCTAGTTTTTACCTTTTAGTACTTTTGATTAATGCATGGAATAGGATTTTCTGGTGCAATAAATGAGGAAAGGTAGTTTCTGGTGAAGTTTGTTTTCCCCTAAACTCGTTAATGGATGAAAAATTACAGAGGACACTATATTGAAAAGAACTATTTAAGGAGGATATGGTATTAAGAAGAAAATCACCAAGAAAAAGATATAGACTGTCATTATAATCAGATCAATCATATATTGAAAGGACTTGATGCTACTTAATTGAGGTAAATCTTTTTAATATCTTTATCTACAAAGAATTTAAATGTTAGAAATTTATTGTTCAAAATAATCCATGACTGCTTATAAGTCAGGGTTAAACAAGTTATCCAGTGTTGAGGGTGACTTTTAATCTAGAAATTTATCCTTGTATCTCAAGTCTGACTAATGGCCCATGGGTTTGAGTTGGGTTATTTTACCTCTTATCAACACTTTTTTGCACACAATGGGCTAAATGGTCAGGTCACAAGGACCCTGAGAACTCAGAGAAGGTTGAGGGAGGGTACCCACTGGTAGCCTCCCTTCAAGACCATTCAGCATGTTCATTCAGAATAGGATGTTAAGCCATGGCCCCAGGTGGGAGAGGCATACTCACAGAGTATGCCTCTCCCACACATGGGACCATGGCTTAACATCCCATTCTGATGGGCGATGTTCTTTTCAAGCCCATCAGTGTCCCCTACTGTCCAAGGGTAGAGCAGGGAATTTTGTGGAGATAAATCTCAATGCTGGCAAGGCTAGGAATCAAATATGGGAACTGCATATTATGAGCCTAGTGCACTACCAACTGACTCCCCCCTCCCAGGACAACCAAATTCTATATTTATGGAGAGCATTGCAATATGCTTGTATGCAATGCAAAACGCCCACACCATGCTCATTGTCACTACCATCTGCTCTCATAAAACCCATAGCATTATTTCATTCTGTGTACATTCTGTAAATCTGTGCTTTAATGTTAGTCGATAGCATATCACACTCATAATCTGCTGTTCCCAGGTTTGAATCTCTCATACCCATCCTGATCTAAGTAATTGTTAAAAGATATAATATTTAAATATTGAATAAACTTGACTTTTTTGGTATACACATAATTACCACTTTTGAGCCGATTCAAATTTTAGAGGAAAAATTATCTTGAGCCAGGTGGAATATGAACCCATGACCTCCTGATAACATGTCAGCTGCTCTGGACCCCTGAGCTACTGGCCACCGATCAAGATCTCCTCTAATTGATGATATGAACATTTTCTGCCTACAGTACATATTCCATTATGTCACATGTAGGCACTGTTCAGGCAATCTAGCCAAAAGCGGCAGATAAATGCCATATAGATGGAAAGTATATAAGTATACAGTTGATTAAATATTGAATAAACTCGACTTTTTTGGTATACATTGTGTTCAGATATAATATTTATAGTATTAATTTCTAAAAGCAGAATTTCTTTTCCCAAATACAAGTTTACAGCTGTGCGGTTCTAATAAACAATGGTTTAAAAATTTCTTATTTTGTTTCTTCTAGTCTTTAGATTAAAATAAATATATATATATTTCTTTTATTGTTATAGCAGGTAACAGATTATTTTGATTCTCATATTTGGATTAGATCTTTGTAGAATTTCTTTTCTGTGCAAATTTTTATTAACTTGTTAAAAAAGCTGACAAAAAAAATAGGGATAATGTTATCTTGTCGGTTATAAAAGACAAATGATAGGAATGAAATTGCAATAATCCCTCTGTTGATATAACCTAGTAGAACTATGTCTTGTTCTTGTTTCTCATACAACTATAAACACATACAGTATGTGAACACAGAACCATGCTGTCCCAGGACCTTGAACCTGACCCGAAAAGTTGCAGTGTCACTGCAAACCAATGCAATACCACTACACCACAAAGGTGGCAATCGAGGTTAATGCTTAACATTGTATCTATAATTTGGCCAAGAGAGCTATTATTTTAGTATAGTGGATAGAATGTTGGTCTATCAAGCCAAAAGTGATGGTTTGAATTGGTGTCCTGTCAATTCATCATGACATCAATTCATTGCAATGTCAGTGTATCAAAGTATCAGTTTATTGCAGTGATAGAGATAGGATTTTACTGACTTTCTATATGCACTCAAATGAACTGTCCATTCCATAGATATTTATTTAATTTTGCCTTTGATAGGTGAAACATGTGTCAAAAGAGTTTCTCTCAGAAATTAGTTAAAACTTAAATAACAAATATCATTTCAAACCATTTAATATACATTTTAAAAGTGTGCATAATGCTTATTTCAATATTAAGCAATTATGAATGACTTTTATAAAATATAGTTTTTTGTTAAATATTCAGCTTATGCGACTCTTTAAATAAAAAAAAAATAATTACCCCCTCAAGCAGTTGCTTGCCAGAGGTCTGACAGGAGGCTCTCAGTTTATACACCATAGAGGCCTGTGAGGATGGTGGGACAAGGTTAATGGCAGTTCAAGGTGCTGTAAGATCATGATGAAATTAGCCTCCAATGAGGGGATGGCAGGACCTCAGCAGAAAAACAACACAAACATCCGCACCTTACCCTGGGCTCAAACCCAGGTCCCTTAGATCAATAGCTAAGCACACTAACCACTTGTCCATGAGATACTGAATGAATATTGTTGAAAAATGAGATATAAGTATATTTCATTACGATCTTTATTTCACCTTCAGTCACATTCCCATAACATACATATTTTAAAAGTTATAAAGCTATGATGTTAGATTCCCATTGAGATGACATGGAATTTTTCGTTTTGGTAGGTGCTAGGTAATTTTTTGAAAATTCGTATTATCACAATGAGAATTTAACATCAAAGCTCTATAACTTTTAAATTATGTATTTAAAGGAAAAATGTGACTGAAAATAAATTAAAAATGTCCCAAAAGTCCACTGTTCTTGAGTGTGCCCCTGTCTGGTAATAAGCCTCTTTAATTGATGGATCAAATAAGGAACAAATTGTTAGATGGTATTCTTAAAAGTCAGATGATTCTCACAACATACTTCAATTTGATAATCAACAAATTAGCTGGGGTGAAGCAAAAACAGAAGACTGGGTAATGAAATAAGAACTCTGATATTATTTGCATATAAGGCTGTAAAAAATGGTACATCGAGTAGGTGCACATGGCACTTTTTTCCTTGAAAAAGTAACACGTGATAAGGATAAAGTTGTCTTGTTGACAATCATTGCCAGTTCCTGCCAATTTGGGATATAATTGTTAAATTGTAAATTTTTAAGAATGTTGTAACTGGTGCTATTAATTAGCAAGTTTTATTATTGTCATTGGTAAAAATTTGAACTTGAAGTGATTTGTGAAGAATTTATAAATGCTCAGTATCTAAAATTATAACAAGTATTGATCCTAGCAGGGCCAGCTGCCCCTTTCTCAAGTCTAATTTTAGATATTAATGATTAACTTAGCTAAATGTGATATTATTTTTAAAAGCAATTGAAAAATCATTTGTGGAAAAATAGGTCGTAATTACTCTAGTCAACTTAGTGCAGTTATGATCATTAGTTTGTTTGCAAATCTGATGCCCCTAAAAAAAAGGGGCACATGAATGCACATGTGGCATGTGCACATGTGGTATTGCCACTCCTGATTTCTAATATCTAAAATGTTTCCAAATTTAATTCACAGCTTCCTAATGGCATATGCTGTGCAATGATTAGTTTCATTTTTTAAAGTGTAATTTCCACACACATTTCATCTATTTTCATTCATTTTTAGAGTTAAACTCTATTTCTCCTTAGAGTTAGCTTTATAAAGTAATATATTAATTTTTGGCTGATATATTGAAAAATTAGATAATCATGTTCATTCATGTGAATAATATTATATTTAGATAATAATTTCATTCATGTGAATATTTTTTCAGGTTTTGCTGGCACTCCTGGCTATTTGTCACCTGAAGTCCTTAAGAAAGACCCATATGGCAAACCTGTTGACATATGGGCATGTGGTATGTGTTTGACCAATAATTTTATAGAGATTTATAAATAGAATTTTTTGAATTTCCATTATCAGTAAACAAAACACTTTAGCAGAATAATCTTCATTTAAGAAATAAACCCTTTTATGTAGATGTGGGCATGATCAGTATCCTGAAAAACTGCCAAGAACCCGCCATTTATAATGAATCTCATAAGCTTTTATTATTATTAACTTCAGCATTACTTGCATGTTTATTAATTATTTGTATGTTTATTTCATTTACTGTCTTAATGATTTTAAATAGATATACCATTATAATATAATCATATTGGTTGGTGCTAGAATATCAATATAAAGGAATCTCTTCCCCCTCTCTCTCCAGAAAAATTGTTTTAAAATTAATGATGGAAAAATAATAGTGATTTAAAATTAAACCTGGGTTATGTGATAGGTAGAGATTCGAATTTTTAACCCAATGCAAAGTGGCAAAAGCAAAAACTGTATGAGAAATTTGGCATTGGCCAGCCAAACATTTATGAGGTACAGGGTGGAATGGTGTTTGGAGTCAAAAAAGTATTAAAATTCCAAATGATAAACCATAAAAATGAGGAGAAAAAATGTGTTTTGAGTCTATTCAGTTCTGTCTAAATCAGGTTATATTATAGGTAGGGTCTTCAATTTTTAATGCAGCATGCGATGGTCTAGGGGGAAATATGTGTATAAAATTTGTGTCTGGTTGGTCAAGTGTTTGAGAAATTAGAGAATTTTCAAAGCTGTTAAAAATCATAGCAGTTCATCAATGGTCAATGAATTAGTATATACATCTATTGTATATGTCTTGTTGGAGAGTTATCACCTCATCAGGTTTGATTATGCCATCTCTTGGCTCCTGAGGTTCATCAGGAATTCTCAAGGTCATACAGAAAACATTTTAATTCTCAGCTTGATATTGATTCAACAAAACTTGCCTTAGAATGCTTTAGGAACTCGATTGACTAGGATGGGCCAGGAGTGCCATTTCTACACAGTCTTGCCTAGAAACAAGAGGGGCAGCTCTGGGCTGGACAAAAACAACATGTATTTGATAAAGTCCCATGCTTGGAGTTGCATTCTAGAAAAGTCCCTTCCTAGGTTGGAATGTGGAGCTTACCTGATTGGGTCTAGTGACCTTACCCTCCCCCCCCCCCTTGCACCACCACCAAATACATCATGTTATCTCACTGGCAGTATTTCAAACAAAGGAAGTGAATTTCGAAAAGACAGTTGTGCCTTGGACTCTGGTAGGGAATGGTTGTGAAGACATCACCCTGTTTTTGCATCAACCCATTTCCATTGTTGCATAGATGGTGGAAACACCTGAAGGCTTGGTTATACTCTTGTTAGTAGGATTAGAAATCCTGCCGTCTTGATTTTAGTGACTTGCCGGGCACAGTTGCTGTTCCTTTATTATTGTGTACTGTATTGTTTCAGCTGTAAATAAAGGTGTATATATGTATATAGTATACATATTAGTAGATTCTAGTTATTTAAGTAACCCAGTAGTGCCATTCTGGTGTAAATAGTGTTAAAACACCCAGAGTTAAAAGCACACACATGGGGGAAAGGAAAAAGACCACTAAAAATGTCATTTCTTAATTACTTATTAAATCATTAAATTTCGCATATGGATATAATTGCCACCTATCCAGTTTTTACCCTAAAATATCTGGGTTTTGGAAAAACATTTCTGCGTTCCTGGTTCAGTTATTAATTCTCTGCGTCAGTTATGGAGCACTGGATAGGTATATAAATTCTGCTTTTTTTCATGAATTTTCTTTTTAAAAGTGCAAATGGTATTTTTCAAGTACATATTGATTAAAAAATTTATTAATAATGAAACTTGTGGATGAAATTCTCCTAATTGCTACAAGTAACTGATAGAATTTTCCTCCAAAAGAAATTAATTGATAGTAGCTTGTAAAAAAAATAAAATAAATACCCCCTCAAGCAGCTGCTTGCCACAGAGGTCTGACAGGAGCCTGTCAGTTTACATGCCACAGTAGGAGATCTGAGAGGATGGCAGGACCTCAGCAGAAAAACGACACACACATCCATGCCTAATCTGGGACTCAAACCCAGGTCCCTTAGATCAGTAGCCAAGCGTGCTAACTTGTAGAGACTGAATATTAAACTAAACTAATTTTGTTATGAGTTGTCAGGAATTTCTTAATTTCACTGAGCTTGAGCAGGTCAGTTTGTGAAAGTAGATTAGGCAGGAAAATATTCCATACAATAATGGCCTTTCTAAACCAATTGTGTCACCTTTCTCAATGAGGCAAGGTCAGGGTTAGCGGAGATAAATCTCAATGTTGGCATAGTTGAGATTTTATTTTTTTTTCAGAGAAAGTATTAGCATACTCTCAAGTAAAAGTACAAGCTATAATATTTATTCACTTTACACATGTAATAGAGGTCATCCATATACCCTGTGCACGTTAAAGAACACGCTGGATGGCCTTGACGGGAGGCTACCATCTGTCTCCCAACAGCTGTTCCAGTGGGTCCCCTCCCCCAACCTTCTCTGAGCCTTCGGGGTCCATGTGACCTGGCCATTTAGCCCATGGTGTGCAAAAAAGTGCCGCTCAGAGGTAAAACAACCCAACCCAAGAGGTCATCCATAGAAAATATAATGTTTTTACCAATTTTAGTTCCTTCTCCCTCCTATCACATAACACTTTGCTGAATCCCTTCCTCTGTGTTATGTAACAATCTTTTCATTTTGCACACCTTTGTCATTAGTGAAAAAAATACTAATTGCAAAAACGAGTATGAAATTTTAGTGTTACATAACACCACTTTCAAAACCCTCCCATATAATGCACCATAACAAAATCACTATAACCCATTCCACATCAAGGTATTGCATAATTTATGACTTATTCCATAATAAAATCAGTTGATTTAAAACTTGTATTTTAATATATTTCAGCCTAAAATGATAGAAATGCAGTATATAATCTCAAATGACATTTTGTTTTATTACACCAGAAACTGTCTAAAAACACAAAAAGTCCTGACAGACATTTTTAAAACATGAAATGTCATCACAATGGAATTTTTGTTCAGCATACATTTAAAGCTGCTAATATTGAAAATGAAAAAGTTGATTTTATTAATCCTCCAGAAATGTTACTTACTAGCTTACATTTTTTAGTTTGCTTCCTAAACTAATATATAAAAGCAATTTCTTTTCCACCATAACCATCATAACTACCATAAATCCATACATTTAAAGCTGCTAATATTGAAAATGAAAAAGTTGATTTTATTAATCCCCCAGAAATGTTACTAGCTTACATTTTTTAGTTTGCTTCCTAAACTAATATATAAAAGCAATTTCTTTTTCACCATAACCATCATAACTACCATAAATCCATATAATGCTCCAAAGTATGTTATTATTTTACTGCTGGATATCTGGATTTTAGGTGCCAGGCAATTAATCTCAACAAAAAAAAAATAAGGTTTTTTTATGAAACGAGCATAAGAGAAAGAAAAAATTATAACTGATTGTCCAAAATAAAAGTTAATTCAGTATAACTAAACAAATCCATGCTCAAGTAAAAAAAATAAAGTCGAAGTTCAGTTTAATAAAATATATAAAAGTTTGTTTGATTATTGAATCACCAAATAAAGTTTATACAAAAACAACTCCTCAAACTAAATACTTTAAAAACTTCTAATTACAACTCACAAACTAAACTTCTCCACCTCCAACAGCTACCACCAACTGCTACTGTAACTCTCTCTACTTAGCCCAACACTGGCTTAAACTAAATATAGTACGTCTACATCATTCCTGGAGACCACATTTGTTGCACATTGTTGCAGAAAATAATGAATGATTGTAAAATGTGTATAATCTCATAAAGCATTTTCACTGATTATAGTCATTGGTATCATGACAATTATTTTCAGGCATTTGTTGTATACTGGAATCATAGTATTTCCTAATACTTCAGCAAGTAAATAGTAGTTGCATCTTCTGTTTGGTATTTAGAAATAAAAAGAGAAAAACAAATTTGAAAAAAAAAAAGGACTCTATGTTCAAAGTGATATAATAATCGAAATCTGTGAGAATTAGACATTTGCTGCAATTAGAGATACAGTAATGAAAACATTAAGAATTACACATTTGCTATAAACAAAATGCTAAAGTAATAATGTTTATCTTGCAAATGAGTCTTTGCTGCTATATTCATAAGTCAATAACAATATAAAGTTATAGCCTGAAAAATTCTGATGAGAAATAAGCTATAGCAATAATTTTGCCTAAAAGTTTGAATAACAGCAACTATATAATTTTCTTAGTTACAGCACTTTGAGAATCACTGCTATGGTGCTATGGTGAAGTTTCTTTATCACCAATGTTTTGAAAGACAAAGTATTGATGAAGGCTGATATTAGTAGGGTAACCAGATTTAAAGAAGATTCAGGGACTTTTGAAAATTCTGTCTGAAATATTGACATTTTATTAAGGTAACCAGATTTAAAGAAAAAGATCTAGGAACTTCTGAAAATTCAGTCTGAAGGACTGACTTTTCATGAAATTATTACATTAAAAATAACACAATCTTTTTTTCATTTCAAGCATATTTTATACATAATTGCACATAATAATAACCTTAAAGTCTGGTAGCCCAAAATAATACTTGAATAAACTAACAAAAAACACTGTTTTTGTGAATATTTTTCATAAAAATGGATTTTCTGTAAATTTTTTTTATTTTTGGCAAACTTTACACTAAAGATTTTACAAGAGAAACAAAAATTTTCCATTTGTAACATAGCCTTCTTGGTGTTCACTTTCATACTTGATTTCTCATGCATCTATAATAAATTTCTGTTCAAAAAAATTCTTTCAATTGGATGGAAGGAAAATTCTCCTCTTCCAGTTTTCTTCACTAATTTCTTCATTCACAAGCTGAGAAAGTCATAGCAGAGCGATGCCAGATGCAATACCATTGCCAAATCTTCCACAGTCATAAAGCTATTTGAGGTTCTAAACCCAGTCCCATTACAGGTTGGAACTCAATTTTTTAACCTAACACAAGGGGAACTGAAACTACAGGGCACTGAAATCTGTTGAAATAGAAATAAAAATTTAACAACTTACATAATAATTAAGCCATCAATAACCATAATGGCATGTGATGGTGTCAGCAAGTAGAAGAAAGACATGCATTCTCTACTGGTGTTCACACCAATACCACTATCACTATGATGATTCTAGCCTCAAATTTTCAGTCATCTGTACTGCGACTGAAATTTTTTATAATGGTGTTGAAACTACTATTCTATTAGTAGAAATCTTATAAAGCTTCACAGTCAATTTAATATTTAAAAATATGTAAAATTGAATTCCGGGGACACTTTTTTGGATATTTATATGTTGGGAACAGAGCCTTTAATCCAGGAACTGACCCTGGAAGACGGGAACGTATGGTCATCCTAGATATTAGTCAAAATCGACGTCTCTGGTAGCCAAATATCATTATTAGTGAGATTACAAACTTTTCCCGAATATTCATCAATTATAACTTATTTTAACTTATGTTTTGCAGGAGTCATATTGTATATATTGCTTGTTGGATATCCACCATTCTGGGATGAAGATCAACATAGATTATATGCACAAATTAAAGCTGGAGCTTATGATGTAAGAAAAAGTGCTTTGTAAAGCTCTTTATTAGTTGCTTTTATTTAAATTTCTATGATGTAAAATATAGCTGAAATGCTTCATAGAATAGGTTTTTATTTTTCAAACATAATATCAAATACTTATTATTTTAATATTTGATCATTTTAAATTTCTAATGGATATACTTAGTCTATTTTATATATATATATATGACACACTGTATTTTCTAGGAATGTGCAATAGGATTTGAAAGCTTACAATAACCTCTGATTGCAAAAGGTGACCTAATGCAGTGATTCTCACAGATAAAAAAAAATACTTCCATAGAGAAGTGCACTCTGTAAATGACACACCTCGAAAGTTCTACCCATCCTAAACTTGGCATGCATTTAGGTGGCATATGTATAGTTTTTGACTAAAATAAGAATAATAGCACAGATAAATATATTGTTATAACCAAAGTTTATCCCCCTTAAAAGGCAGTAGGTACCTATACCTTAAAGTGCAAGGTTTCCATTTGGGTGACCTTTTTTTCTGTTTTGAAATATTTATTCATAAGTTATTACAAAATTTAAAATGGATATTTAATATGTTAAAAATATCGCATCATTCTGAAAAAAGGTATTGAAATTTATTTTTATTTATTCTGCCATTTTGACCTCTGTATGGTTAACTTCAAACTCTGTGAGCTAAAAAAACTGTTTCCCTGACGTGCTGATCAGACTTGCCAATTTTCAAGTAAACAATTGAAATGTGGGCAATTTTGTTATAATGAAAGATGGAAGTGGAATGGGGTATTTAAATGATTTGTGTACTGTTATTTAATTTTAACTGTACTTTGTAAATAAGCACTAAATTTTGTGGGAACACTTCTTAGCTTCATTTATACTTTCTAAAGCAATCAAGTTCAAGCTGTTTTTAAGTAAATTCATCATCATCATCCTCAAGCAGTCATGGGCTATGGAGGTCCAACCAGATTGTACAAATTAGTTCAAACTCATCTGTCCGATCTACACCTGCTGCATCTGGCCACTGTAGACCAATTCTAACAAGGTCCTGTTAGACATGGGTGGGGGTGGTTCAGTCAGTAATGCACCAGGCTTGTAATTTGCAGTTCCCATGTTAAAGTCCCAACTGAACCAGCATTGAGATTTACCTCCATAAAACTCTTTGCCCTACCCATGGTCAGTAGGCGACACTATAGGCTTGGAAAGGCCACCATTCTTCAGATGGAACATTAAGCTGTGGCCCCATGTGTGGGAGAGCCATACCCTATGCACATTAAAAAATACACTGGACAGCCTTGACGGTAGGCTACCATCTGTGTCGCAACAGCTGTTCCAGTGGGTTCCCTCTACTCAACCTTCTCTGAGCCTTTGGGTCCTTGTGACCTGGCCTTGTGAAAACCCATTGTGTGCAAAAAAAAGTGCCACTCAGAAGTAGAACAACCCAATCCTCTTTGACATTGTCCATTGCATTCTAGGTCTCCCCCTCTTTCTGAGGCCTTTAGGCACACGTTCATAACCCTATTCGCTAATCTATAGTTATGCATACAGGCAACATGGCCAAACCAACAGAGCTTCTCTGTACAATATGCTGCTCAAAGGAGGTTGCCGACTCCTTTGTCTAACCTCATCATTACTTACAAGGTTGAACCACCTAATGCCAAAGATACTGCATAAGCATCTAGAATCGAAGGTAGCAAGTTTCCTGCTATCTTGTTTACAAAGGGTCTAAGTTCCACTACCATAAGTAACTCTAGAAAGAACCAAACTGTTATACAGTCTAATTTTAATCTTTAGGTCATGCTGCACATCACCAGTATCTGTTACATAGCTGGTAAATAGTGATACCATGATAATTAAACTGAGACACCTGCACAGGAGTGCAACCATTCAGATTAACTGAACCATAGCCTGCCTGACCAATTTTCATCACTTTAGTTTTCTCTCTGTTTGTCACCAGACCAGTCTCATCAACAGCTCTAATGAAAGAGTTCATCTCATCAACATAATTTGCCAAAAGGACCAAATCATCAGCATAATGTAAATCAGAAACTTTCAGATCTCTAGACCATTTCAGGTCAAAACCTTTCCCTTGCAGTGACTTTCATGTAACATAATCAATAATCAAACTAAAGAGAAAAGGTGACAAAATTCACCCTTGTTGAACACCAGAAGCAATGCTAAACCAATTGCTACAAGCTTGACCAACTCTCACACGTGTTATTATAAAAAGACTCAGTGTTATTATAAAGAGCTTTCATTATGTTAACTAACTTGTCTGGTATGCCATACAATCTCATGATCAACTGCAAATTATGAATGTCAACAGAGTAAAAGCATTTTTGAAATCTACAGAGCTAATAACCAAAGGTTTCTGAAACTGAAACATTTCTCAAGAATCTGCCTAAATGAAAAAATCTTATCAATACATCCCCTAGCACTTCTGAATCCACAACCTATTTTTTAGGTTTTAGGCACACTATTCATAAAAAATCTGAGCAATTGCTCATCATGCAATTGTCCATCAGCCAGATTCTTAATTATATTAAGCACAATCATGCAAAGAACTTTACCTGAAACAGAAAGTAAGGTCAAAACCCCTATAGTTATCATGAGAATTGCAATCATCTTTTTCAAAAATAAGGTAAATAATAGCTCTGGTAAAAACTTTAGGAACAATGCTTTTATCATAAAAGATATTCAAAATTTCAGTCAGCCATGTAATAACAGAAACATTTCCAGCTCTGAGCATTTTTTCTAACCCTTAGGTATTTTTTTAGTTTAAATTTAGAAATTGCAAAACTAACTTCAGACTGTGATATAAGGCCAACTTTAAGGGCAGTAATGCATTATAATTACAAATAATGAGAGTAGAATTAATTACATTGTTTAGAATATCTCTGAAATGCTCAGTCCACCTAGCCATGACAATTCTCACCTTCAATAACCTTGTTATCCTTCAGTCCCTGTATACCTGTCCTTTTCTTCCCATACAAAACATTTATTGTCTGGTACAACTCTCTACTGTTACACTGTCTAGCTGCTTTGTCAGCCAAGCTATCAAGCCGAAGATTCTTATCAGCTGTTAACTGATTCTTTATACATTTGTTAAGCTCTTTGTAACACTTTCTGTTGGGACTAGTAGGGTGTTGATTAAAGATATTCCTGCAGTTGTTTCTTTCAAAAATAAGTTCAAATGCCTAATCACTGAAATAATTTTCCCTCATCTGCTCCTTTTTACAACCAAAAGAGTACTGTTTCAAGAAAAGCCTGTTTAAAACAGTCCCATTCTTCCTCAACTTGAGTAGTAAGCAAATCATGACTGTCATAATGACTAAGTAATCTATCATGTTAAGCTTTAACTATAACTGGGAGTGTTAACTAACTTTCAGAGTGTTAGTGTTAACTTTTTTAACTTTAGCGCAACACTTCTTAAGTTTAAGTTGCAAGGCACTTTTAACGAGGTAATGGTCATATCCAATTTCAGCTCCCTTATATGACCTGGTATTCCTAACAGAACTAGCCCATTTGCTGTTAGTTAATATGTAATCAATTATATTCTTTTACAGTCCATCTGGTGAAACCCACATGTACTTAGGTATGTCACAGTGTTTGCAATAAGTGTTAGTTATTCTCAAACCAATAAGTTTACTTACCTGTAGGAGACATTGCCCATTGCCATTGCAGTTACCAATACCAAAGGACTCTATCACCCCTCCCCAAAGATCAGAGTCCAGTACCAACTTTAGCATTAAAGTCATCTATAACAAGAGTAATATCTCCTTTCTTGACAGAATTCAAAATATTCTGAAGTTGCCCATAAGACTTATCTCATCCTCATTAGTGTCCTCAGTGGGAGCATAACAACAGATAACATTCAAGTCTTTAATGCATGTCTTAAATTTTGCTATAAGAAACCTTTCATTAATGCACTCATATCCTAGAAGAGCATCACTAGTATGACTGCTGAGAAGCAAACTCAGGCCTTTAAGATGCTTTCTATCATTCCTCTCTGAAAAGAGAAATTTGCAATTATTTTTAAATATCTGACCTTTACCAGTATATCTGGTCTCTTGCAAACCCAGAATATCCAGTTTTAACACTGGAATTTCTGTGTGAGGATGTCATAATCTCTATGCGATGTTCTTGCATTCTACGTGCTTGCAGAGAGTAAATAATTAGTAGGATGTTTAA
Source organism: Ryuthela nishihirai (assembly GCA_038380435.1). Lineage (NCBI taxonomy): Eukaryota > Metazoa > Arthropoda > Arachnida > Araneae > Heptathelidae > Ryuthela > Ryuthela nishihirai. The sequence goes on along the minus strand of JAWZYU010000015.1, from coordinate 66,621,161 downwards.
AGAATGATTTTTTGAAATCCAGAAAATGATTTTTTGTATCCTGTTGAAACTTTAATATGATTAAAAATCAATCCATAGTAAATACACAGATTACCCTGTTGAGGCAGACATTTTTTAACTTTAATATGCATGTATATTTTTGAATATCATTGTGTTTTACATAATATTAACTGAAGTTGTAAATATTTACAGTATCCATCTCCAGAATGGGATACAGTAACTCCTGAAGCTAAGAATCTTATTAACAGCATGTTGACTGTTAATCCAGCTAAAAGGATAACAGCTAGTGAAGCACTAAAACACCCATGGATCTGTGTAAGTTTATTGGATATGTAGCTGAGTAATAATTGTTATATTATTTGATATTGGATTAATAAAAAAAAACATTGCTTTCATACTCAAAACAAGCAATTCTCTTTTAAAATGCAAAAATATATAAATTCAGCTGTGAACATTTGTAATATTGAAGATAGAGTATGCAAGCTAATTGGCATATTAAGAAAGTTTCTGATCCATATATGGTTGTATGTTTATATAGGATCTTGTTGATATAAATATGTTTCATTCAGAATGTTAAGTATTTGTATAAAATTTTATCTTTTCTATGTAATATTATTTCATTAGCATTTTTTAAAATTCATTTATATTTTGCTGTGTTTTTTAAATAAATTATTTTGTTTAAAACAAAGTAAAAACCAATATTTCCTTTCCCAAAATTAATCTATTTCAATTCATATTGCAAGATGCATGATATAAATTTTAATACTGAAAATTCGTTTCTTACCAAATTATAGAATTATTTTAACTTCAATGATTTTTGTTTCGCCAAAGTAATGGAACACCAAATTTTATTTGAATGCTCAGTGTAGTTCTAGTTTCTATGAGGAATGATAGTTCTACATTAGGGTGTCATCATAATATACAGTATGCTTAAATATTGTGCTGTAAAATAACCTAAAGTATTGCTTAGAGACTCAATATTAGTTTTTAATATCAAAGTAAAACCTGACTAATATGAACATCTTTCATTCAGAGCATAAAATTCAAATTCATAAAATTAACTTTTTAACAGCTGGACATTGAGTACAGGTCTAATATGCATTTCCCTAATGATTTAATACAATACTTTTACTAGAAAAAGATTCATTTTGCCAGTGCACTTAAATATTGCTAATCACTGAAGTACATTTCATTGAAGTTATGACAATGCAACATATGAGCGAAAAAGTTCAGCCTGTTTAACTTAACTTTTAACGTGTTTTAATATTTTGGCTAAATGTGTGTGGTAGCTTCGATGTTCAGTCCATTTAGTGTTCTGCTGTTAGGTTAATTTAATATTAGTATACCTCTAATTAAAATGATTCACATTATCTGCAGTGAAAAACAGAAGGATGTGTAGTTTATCTTTTTTTTATGGTCATTATCAATTGTATATTAATATGACAAATAAATTGAGAAGCAAGTTAACAACCAAGGCTAATGCAAAATGATAAATCACATAGTTTTTTACCTTAGTCTCTTACTGATGAGTTTGTGAATATTTTAATAAGTGTATGTACTTTAACAATAGCCAATCTACAGCTGTGGTGGTTTCCAACATCAATTTAGAATTTTGTTTGCATTTTTTAAAGATCGTGTTTATTTTTCAATTTAATCTTTTTAATATAAAATTTCCATGTATTAATAATTGTTAATTAGTTAAAGCCACTAATATTTAATTTCCTTCTTTAGCAACGGGAACGTGTTGCATCTACTCTACATCGTCAAGAAACAGTTGATTGTTTGAAGAAATTTAATGCACGTCGTAAACTAAAGGTAAGATTTTCCATGATATATTTATTTTTTTGAGGCTGTATAATACAATTATATAAAAATATTTCTGAGTGAAAGTATAAAATTCTGCATTATAATCATATTTAAATACTAAAGTATGCAATTTATGAATTTCTCCATACACTGAACAAAAAGTTTCAGTTTCTTTAAAAATGCTTTTATTGCATCACATCCTATTAGTAATTCACCTATAATATCTTTTGGAGCATACGTACTCTATATCCCTCAAATCCATACAGTTATTATTACACTGAAGTGCCACTGAATTAGGGATAGCAACCTAGTAATGTGTTGGACCCCCTCTGACCCTGATAATGGCTGCCACACAATGAGGCAAGGACTCCACAAGCTTGTGCAAATGTTTCACAGGTATGGCACAACCCATGCATCCTCCAGAGCTGTCCACAATTCTCTCTAGGTCATCGCTGATGGCAAGCTGGCCCAAACACTCTGCTCGACAGTATCCCAAAGTGTTTTGATGGGATTTAAATCTGGACTTCTAGGTGGCCAATTCATTATTTCAAAATCAGCAGAATGTTCCTGCAACCATGCAGTAGCCAACCTGGCCCTGTGAGATGAACAGTTGTCTTACTGGTAGAAGCCATCTCCATTGGGATGCATGATGGCCATAAATGGGTGTAAATGGTCAGCCATGAGTTCTATTTACTGGGATGCATTGAGAGTCGTCAGTACACATACCAAAGGTCCCAAATACGTCCATCTAAAGACATCCCAGGATTATTATTACTGAGCCACCACCAGCTTGCACTATTCTGACCTGACATTCAGGATCCATGGCGTCATGGGGTTGATGCCATACCCTCAGTCTCCCATTGGCGTGATGAAGTTTAAATCAGGATTCATCACTCCAGGCTATCTGTTGGCAATTTTTGATGGTCCAGTTTTGATGTTTTTAGCCCAGGCAAGGCATTGAGCCCAGTGTCGGGCCATTAGAAGTGGGAATCTTGTAGGTCAGCGGCTCCTGAAGCGCCAAGACAATGAAGTGAGCATTGCATGGTCCATGCACCGACTTCCCGGCTGGAACCTGCATTCAGATGGTAGGTGATTTCAGATAATGTCTGGCCTCTATCAGTCCATACGATGCAGGTCAGATGATGAAGCCCACAATGATTCAAGGCTGGTTGTCCTTTGCAGTTTGTCTGGGTGCTTGTTTTTTATCCTGGATTTTCATATTCCTGGAACACTCTTGAAACTGTCCTACAAGAAAATCCAAATTCATTGACAATTTTGGAGATCGAGTGTCCCATCCGTTGGGCACCTACAATATGCCTCTGTCAAATGCATCTAAATCCCGTGCCTTTCCCATTATGCTTCTCACAAGGAATGCTTGGGGAAGCCAAAGCTGACAGCTATATATGACCAGAGTTTCAGCCATGCATGCACGCAAATGCGCGACTTACAGTACTGAATTTGGATAAAGTCTCCTATCCCTAATTCAATGGAACTTCAGTGTATTATTGATGATGATTACCTGCTGAATGGATGCAAATTACAAAACACTGATTGCAGTAATGCCACATCTGTTTACATTTTAGTGGTAAATGCTATAACAACACTTTTCTATCTTCTTGAGCAAGTACTATGCCTCCCAGTATCAGTTTCCTTCATCAATATTTGATGTGCTAAATCAACTACCTCTCATTCCTAAAATTGTAGAAGACACCTAAAAAATAAAATAGCAGTATGAATTATAACCAGGGATGGAAAAATTCTAAAAGCACAGTCATCTAAGTGATTCAGAATTTCATGCTTGATAACTATATTTTTGAGAGAATCACCACACAGTATATTTTCCACAACAGCCAAATCTTAAAATTCAAACATCTGTTACTGAAAATGTTTGGGCTGGCTCTTAGGAATTAAAGAAATTTTTCCATTCCTGTTTATAATTTAGATATTCTGGGCTTGCAAGAACCAAATAGGTAGATAAAGGCCAGAGTGTAAAAATATTAATTTTTCTTTTCAAAGTTATAATATATTTATTCACAGCAATATAGAATACATTTTATTTTCCACGATTTTTGCTGTATTTACAATAAAGGGTTTTACTTCGGTAAGGCCTAAATTGATATTACCTTTCACTCTAATGGTGATAGCTGGCTTAGATGTTGCATTCACGGCTCTGGGTAATGATCTTTTCTCCTGTGCCTGTATTGAAACTGTTTTACAGGTTGGGAACAGTCCGATGTTATTGCTGCTTCGTATACCAGTCTTTACTGCAAAACTTGCTTGTGAAGATAGATTAAATTATGATAACTTTTGTTTCACACACAAACTACTTGGTAGAATTTTGAAGTTGAATGGGTAATCACTGCGTTTACTACTTAGAATGATGTGGTGTTAACAATTTCATTGTACCATAAAGGGTAATAATAAAACTTTATTAATCAACAACTGCAATAAACTTCCCACCACAGGTGGTGTGTATGACATTCAAATTGATGATCCTGAAAATAAATTACGAGGAAAAAACAGGTACATCGACAAAACATACTGTACATATATTCATGTATTAAAGAACATGAATACAATATAAAAACCAATAAACGTAACATGGCTCTAACACAAACCATTTTAGAAATTAAACTTGAAATAAATCATCTAAAACATATACCTCTGGCTGCACCAGCCACTAAGTTTCAATTACAATATGCAGAAGAACTGCTAATTAATTGAAATATTCAGAATATCTGTAATATGGAGATTCGGCCCCTGCCCACAGCATGGAATCTTCTATTGTGCAATGATATCAGTGAACATGTCACTAATGAGTGACCTCACAAGTGACACTCCTATAAATAGCTTAACATCGGCACGGAAGCAGTAGTCTGAAGAAGCCCCAAGATGGTATGGGGTGAAACTAGTTGCTACAAAGGAAGTGTTTTAACTTTGTAAATATTTCACTTAAATAATTTTTTATTGAAGTTTAAATGTTTAAAAGTTGTTAAAATCAAAGAGGAAATTTGAGTACTGCACCTGAATAGCAATTCACATTGATATTGTTAACATCACATCATTCTAAGTAGTAAAAACAGTGATTACCCACACAACTTCAAAATTCTACCAAGTAGTGTGTGTGAAGCAAAAGCGATCATAATGCAATCTACCTTCACAAGTAAGTTTTGCAGTAAAGACTGTTATATGAAGCAGCAATAACATTAGATTGTTCCCAACCTGTAAAATAGTTTCAATACTGGTGCAGGAGAAAAGATCATTACTCAGAGCCAAAAATGCAACATCTGAGCCAGCTATCACCATTAAAGTGAACGGTAATATCAATTTAGGCCTTACTCAAGTAAAATCCTTTATTGCAAATATAGCAAAAATCGTGGAAAATAAAACATATTCTCTTTTCAGATTGTGGTGAAGAGTTGGGTCGGGTTGTTTTACCTCTGAGTGGCACTTTTTTGCACACCATGGGCTAAATGGCCAAGTCACAAGGACCCCGAAGGCTAAGAGAAGGTTGGGGGAGGGGACCCACTGGAACAGCTGTTGGGAGACAGATGGTAGCCTCCCATCAAGGCCATTCAGTGTGTTGTTTAACGTGCACAGGGTATGGCTCTTCTGCACACAGGGCCATGGCTTAACGTCCCATCCAACAGACGACAGTCTTTCCAAGCCCATCGGTGTCCCCTACTGATCGTGGGCAGGGTTGGGAGTTTTGCGGAGATAAGTCTCAATGCTGACCCAGCTGGGACTTGAACTTGGGAACTGCAGATTACGAGCCTGGTGCACTACCAACTGAGCCACCACCGCCCCATTGTGGTGATGATAAGCATAGGAAAGGCTAGTATTATTGCTTACAAAAACATCATTGATACTAATCCATTGATGCTATAGGATACTTTTTGAATTAATAAATCATCTTACAGCTAAATTTAAAGCAGGATCTATTGCTATGCTCCATGAGTATTCTGATGATAGTGGGGTGTAGACTCATAATCTGTAGTTCCCAAGTTAGAGTCCCACTTGTACCTGTACTTCTGATTTATCTCCACTTAACCCTGCCCTCAGTCAGAAAGGGGACACTGATGTGTTTGGGAAGGCCTCACTCCATCAGATGGAACATTAAGCTGTGATCCCATGTGCAGGAGAACTATATCTGTGCACATTAAAGAACACAGTGGATGGCCTTGACGCGAGGCTACCATCTGTCTCCTAACAGCTATCCACTGGGTCCCCTTTCCCAACCATCTTTGAGCCTTTGGGATTCTTAAGACCTGCACATTTAACCGATTGTGTTCAAAAAGGTATTGCTCATAATGTATCTTAATACCTCTGAGAAGCTTTTTTTACTGGCCCAGCTGGGACTCAAACCTAGGAACTGCAGATTACGAGCCTCACGCCTACTACTGAGCCATCCCTGCCCCGTTCTAATGGAATCAGCATATAGAAAGTTATGTTGATATTTTAAATATAGATTTTCATATTTGATTTAAAAGATTTTTTTAAATGCTCATGTTATTCATAGAAAAGTTCACAACCTCATGTGGTTATAATCCAACTGATGAGAGTGAGAATAGATATTATTAACAACTTCAGGATATTTTAAATGGTGTGTTATTCCTGAATGATTTTAGTGCCAAAGTTCATATTTACTTTCTTTGGACTGGATCTTTCTTTAGTCTTAATCTATATATGAATAGTCAAGTGGAAACATAAACATGTACTTTCACAATTGACACTAGATTGGTGATTCAAGTTCATATGATCAATTGATAGAAACACTACTATATACATTTTCAGGTTGGCTAGTGGCTTGAGATGGGCTGTTTTACCTCTGAGAAGCACTTTTTTGCACACAATGAACCAAATAGCCAGATCATAGGGATCCCGAAGGCACAAATAATGTTGGGGGAGGGGAACCACAGTACAGCTGTTGGGAGACAATGGTAGCTTGCTGTCAAGGCCATCCAGCATGTTAACGTGCACAGGGTATGGCTCTCCCACACACAGGGCAATGGCTTAACATCCCATCCAACAGATAGTGGCCTTTCAAATCTATCAGTGTCACCTACTGACTGTAGACAGGGTGGAGAGTTTTGCAGAGATAAATCTCAATGCTGGCCCAGCTGGGACTCAAACCTGGGAACTACAGAATACGAGCCTCATGCCTATTACTGAGCCACCCCTGCCCTGTTCTAATGGAATCAACATATAGAAAGTTATGTTGATATTTTAAATATAGATTTTCATATTTGATTTAAAAGATTTTTTTAAATACTTATTTTATTCATAGAAAAGTTCACAACCTCGTTTGGTTATAATTTTATATGCCATTATCATCTGAAGAATGAAAATGATTAATCATCTTGGGGCACAACAGGATCAAGCAACATCTTATGTAGAGAGATAAACAGGATAATGGGAGTAAGGGAAAATTAGCAGCCTATATTGGCTACTTGCTCTCCCAAATTATGCAGGGAGAGATCGCATTAATTTACCTATATATTATGTACATAAATATGGGTGGGTAGCATTTGTAAAGTGCAAGAGAATTACAAAATGTTTCCCTATCAAATTCAAACTTAAAGTGTCAGTAGTAGAAATAACATTTTGTATCTTAATCATGACATTTGGCATAATGTTACATTACTGGTTACCACACTTAAGAAACATTTTTTAAATGTTTAATGAATGAATGATATATGGAGTCATTAAGTATTTTACATAGCGATACAAAATAAAAGAAAATAATATTTTATAAGTAGGCTAAAGCGAATGAAAGAGTAAGAGATGTAAAAGCTAAAAGTAGAAAAGTAATTAAATGATAGATAACCTTTAATACCTCCTCCCCCTTCAAAACATCTTTAAATATGACACTAAGAATCCCTTTTATCACATTGATTGTATTGCCAGAGTTAAAAATAAACTATCCTCTCAGCAGTGATATCATGAGCAAATATCAACTATTTCTCCTGTTTAATAGTTGTTATTTTAGAATTATATAGCTGTGTCTCTTCGTTAGTGCTTTCAACTAGTGGTTGTTATGAGTTCCATTTTCCCTTGTAACAGTAGATTACTTACAGTATCACAAGCAGAAAAGTACATTTCAGATTGTAGCTTCCTGAGAGCAATACATGCCAATAATGTGCATTATTTCAAAATTTAATTCTTTTATATATATTTTATATTACTGAGAAATATATCTTACAATATAAACATAAAAATTGCATCATATAAAGTTTGCTAAATGCTTTAAATTTAGGAACACAAATATACATTCAACTTAATCTTGTTGGAAAATTTGACTGTAATAAACCATAGAACTAGTAACAAGCAGGATATTTTTACCCTTTTTTAAGTTAATAAAATTACTTTGTTTAATTTAATCGGTGAAATGTGTTTGTCTGATGGTTAAAAACATCTAGAAGACTTCCTGGATAGATGGCGCCACTAGTGCGAATCAAATAAATAAAATCCGGAAGGTTTATAAGGGCACATAAGCTGAGAAAAGGTTAACCATTGGTGGTGTAGTGGTAGCATAACGGGCATGTTTCCTGGAGACGTGGGTTCAAATCCCACTCTATGGCAAAACCAGATTTTTTTCAGCTCATCATTTCATGAGTTCCATGTCTACAGGACTTATCCTGTGATTATTTACTAATGATTTATTGATTTAACGCCCTGAGCGTGAGTGACAAATATTAATTTCATCTGTAATGAGGCAACATAGTTGTCCATTTCCTGGATAGATGGCGCCACTAGTGAGAATCAAATAAAATCCGGAAGATTTATAAGGTCACATAAGCTGAGAAAAGGTTAGCCATTGGTGGTGTAGTGGTAGCATAACAGGCATGTTTCCTGGAGACGTGGGTTCGAATCCCACTCATGGCAAAACCAAATTTTTTTCAGCTCATCATTTCATGAGTTCCATGTCTACAGGACTTATCCTGTGATTATTTACTACTGAATATAAACATTTGTTGGTAAAAATGATAATTTATAATAAGTCTTCAATTCTAATTCTGTTTTTAGACATTTCTTTAATTTTGTTTGATGCATTTGCATTTATGACATTAAGCAAATAATATACAAAAAAAATTAATTTTGAAATATTGTCTTAATTAACTGAATAATGAATCTTACATAATGAGATTTCATCCTGTCTTATTGTTGGATTATAATTATGTAATTAACTAATTACTAAATTAATCCTGATTATGACTGAAGTGAACTGCAGGTTGTCAGGGATATTGTTGAAGTGATATGCATAGTGTCTTCACTGAAAATTATCAGTTTCATGCTATTACTTCAAATGAGGAAACAGAGATTAGAAGTGGCAAGTATTCAGTTAGTTCTGATAAGTCAGCCCAATTACAGTTTAGACCAAGCCATGCTCATATCACTATTTTTCAACAAGGACTTTGAACATATTGAGTGTGTGTTAAAGATGATAGCTAGTACAAACAACTGATTGTGTGCAGGAAGTAAAGAATGAGGCCTGCAGATGCTCAATAAATGTATTTCAGATTTATAGGACTGTTTTAATTTCTGAGGATTGTCTCCCTCAATAACTCAACTATAGTAGGTATGTCTATCATTAAAAACTGTTATGCATATTGATCAAAAATTCAGTCATTCTTAGCTCTTTAGTATAAATTAGTCAAGTAAAGTTGCTAAGGTGAAAAGTTGCAAAATTTTGAACAAAAGCTGCTCAGCATAAGCTTCAGCTTTATGCTGAAGAAGCAACTAAGTGAACAGAAGTCACTTAGTTGCTTTTTCAAGGTACTCCTTTGAATATGCTACAATGGTAGCAAATTGTACATTGGAACTAAAGTTAGAATACTTTAGTTAAAATATACCGATAATTTTTTGGTATCATTGTTTTGACTTAAATTTGCAATAAATAACTTAATAGTAGCTCTATGCTTGATACCATAATAGGAAAATAAAAATGCGTTTAATATTTGCCAGTAAGTGTATTTTGGTCTGAAGAAAGTCTAGAAAGGAAATGTATGATAAGTCCTTCAAACCTACAGTAAAGGTTGGTGGTTACAGCTTTGTATTCCATAAGGTATTGGAACCAGTGTGTTCTTTAATAGATCTCTGTATTCCACATTCTATTTTTGTCCTATATAATCTTAGTTTTTGCCAATCAAACAATAACATAAACTGGGATCTAAAGTACAGAAAAATATGTAAGTGTAAATACATATGGAATAGTGTAGACTTTGTCAACTTCTGTTCATGGTGCATTTTATGGCAGAGGTTATTTGTAATTCATACAGCTTTTTTTGTTCCTTGGATGCAGTATTAAATATAGTGAATGATAGCTGGCCTTGTGTTGAATTAATAAATAAAGTCTAATATATATTTAAATCGACCTGATGATTGTTACATAAAGTATATGATAATAGTAAGAAGATACCTTATCTATATAGATAAGGTATTTACCATAGACCATTTGGAAATTACCATAGATTGACAGTTCCGTTAGGAGATTCTTTCTTATTCATGCAGCAGGAACAATTTATTACGATTTGTTCTTTGTTGCTGTCTATTTTATGCCACCAAACATAACTTCAGCTCAAAACTTTCATTTCAATACTCTTAGATATTCAAAATGCAATTCATCTAGAATCATCTTTTGCAGTATTCTTTTGCTAGGTTTGAGAACTCTAGTTCCTCTCTTAATGAATCCTTGTTTGAGTGTCAATTCTTGCTCAAGTCTTGCAAATTCTGGTATTTCAATTCGACTACCAGTCTTTAGACTATTAGCAATGTTCTGCAAAATTAAAATCTTGGCATTCTGTAGTAATTTGCATATGCATAATTGCCATTTTTTGCTATCTGGTATAATGGAAATTGGCTAGGCATGTCTTTAGCTTCTGTCAATATCAGCTATCTCCTCCTTATTGGAAAGTGTTATAATGTATCAGCATTTTCATGTTCCTGGGTTTTTCTGTACAATATTGTATACATAAACCCTTTCAAATATTGTGCATAATGTAGTATTAGCTGAACAGATAGCAGTGATAAATTTTTCCTTGGACTGGAGATTGAAACTTGTTTATTATCTGTTTATATTAAAGTAAATTTCCTTCCATACAAATATTAGAAGAATTTGTATACTCCCCAATAAATTGCTGTAGCATCTTTATCTATTTGGCTCTAGTTCTTTTTCACAGAAGTTAAACTTTTCAAATCATACACAATAGGTCTATCAGTGCCATCAAGAAATATATATGAAAGTACCACTTTGATGCTATATGAGTTTGCATTTGTAAAGAAGATTAATGGTAATCAAGGATTGTACGCAATAAGTACTCTGTCAGAAGTAACTTCTGCTTTAATTAAATTAAATTCATTTTCTTGCTGTTCCTCCCCACCAAAATTCCATTTTTTTCCCAATAAAAATAAAGTGTATGCAATTTTGTAGAAAGGTTCTTGAAAAATTCTCCATGGTAATTCACAATCACTAACCAACTATGCAGCTTTGAATTATCAGTTGGTTGAGGTGCATCTATTCCATAGTTCTTTTATCTTTTCTGTAGACTTTGAAATTCTTTACTTATTAATAAATGCCTAAATACTGTATTGATGTACTATAACAATGGGTACCATACATGCATATATTAGCAAAATATCTGTAGCAATTTGTAGTATCATATAAACATGTTTTCTACTGATTGTATTCACAGACGAATGATGTAGTGCTTATCAATTAGAAATGCAATGAACATTTTATTTAACTTCACTACACGATATTATTTATACATGTTATACATACAGCAACTTTGCCATTTTACTGTCTTTCTTTCCATGCAGCATAACCCCATATATTGTCAAATCAATATAATTATGTTTTACCTTTATTAATAAAACAAGAATAATCTCTGTTTAGAGTCCCCACATACTAAGTAGCTGTGAAAAGCAGATGGTTAGTAGGATTTAAAAAAAAACTAGGTTTATTGAGAGAGGTAGGACCAACAATTTCAAACAGCACCTTAATCACAGACATGGGTAAAAAAAACTGTTTCCTATTTTCTAAAAGTTTAAGGAATTTTTTAGTAATTCGAACAACCATTGGAATTTTTTACCATCAGAATTATTCGTTTTTGTCTGCTTTTTTTAACCTACTTGCAATAGTAATATCACTTCTATATCCATACTCTTTTTAAATATATTTTGAATGTTTATCTGCAAAATTGTATCCAGAATGCAGCAGAAAAGTAAGCCAAAATATGGTATAAAAATGACTAATGTAGTAGGTAGGTATCAGGTTTAAAGGACTGAGCATGGTTTTTCAACATCACCAGCGTGAAATGTTTTTTCCCAAGTGGTGAATCGTTTTATATTTAAGTAATGGAAACATTTGACGTCCATTAGACAAGTGGGCGTGTGTAGATGCTACATGATTCATTTGTGAACATTCAAAAATGCATGCTTTATGGGTTAAATATCGCCTTGTGTATGAATTGATTTGGCTTGGCCATGTTGACATTCAGAATTGAAGATTATGAAATAAAGTTATGAACAGCATGCCTAAAGGGAGAAAAGAGCTGTCTTAAATGCATGTTGGACAACGTCAAGCAGAACCTTAGTAGAATAAACTTTCAGTGATCTTATGCAGAAGCTGTGCTTAGAATAGATTTATTTGAAGAACTAAATTATACAGAGTTGGATTGGATTTTTGCATCTCTGAGTGACATTTTTCTTTTTCAGATAACGGTCTAAGTAACCAGGTCACAAAGACCCGAAGGGCTCAGAGAAGGTTGTGGGAAGGGGACCATTGGAAAGATGGTAGCCTCCCATCAAGGCATTCCAGCATGTTCTTTAATAAGCACAGGGTGTGGCTCTCCCACACATGGCACCATGGCTTTATGTCCCATCCGACAGGTGGCAGTCTTTCCAAGTCCATTGGTGTCCCCCTACTGACCAATTCCAGGGCAAGGAGTTTTGTGAAGATAAATTTCAATGTTGGCCCAAGTGGGACCAGTAATCTGTACTCCTGAACCTGGTAACTACAGATTACGAGCCTCACATGCTGCTAACCCCCATCCCAAATTACACAGATACTTAGATCTCCTTACTTTATGGTTGCCTGATGATTATGGATTACATGCATTTGATTTTGGAAATAAAGCCTGCAATGACTTATGTAGTGTTGAAACTGGAATTAGATAAAGCCTGCAATGACTTATGTAGTGTTGAAACTGGAATTAGACAAGACAGTATTTTGTTTTCTCTTCCCTTTATTTTGATGATTAATTATGCTAAAAGGAGAGCTTTCCCACAGAGAGACTTGGCTTTACACTCGACTCTTCACAAAACTCCTTGCCCTGGAATTGGTCAGTAGGAGGACACCAATGGACTTGGAAAGGCTGCCATCTGTCGGATGGGACATAAAGCCATGGTGCCATGTGTGGGAGAGCCACATCCTGTGCATATTAAAGAACATGCTGGAATGCCTTGATGGGAGGCTACCATCTTTCTAATGGTCCCCTTCCTCCAACCTTCTCTGAACCCTTGGGGTCTTTGTAATCTGGTTACTTAGACCATTATCTGCAAAAAAAAAATGCCACTCAGAGAGGCAAAAATCCAATCCAACTCTGTGTAATTTAGTTCTTCAAATATATCTATTCTAAGCACAACTTCTGCATAAGATCACTGAACGTTTATTCCACCAAGGTTCTGCTTGACCTTGTCCAACATGCATTTAAAACCGCTCTTTTTTTTTTAACAATATCTCTAATGTATAATTTTTGCTCTAAATATCTGACTTAGATTATGTCAATGATTTTTACCTTGTTGGCAAATGATTACTTTTCCAGATTATATAACTTTATTGATAATTTTTTTTAATATTCTATGATTTCAAACCAAAATAATTTTTGTACAGTTTGCCTTTTGCAGTTTGCCTACAGTAAGCCAGTTTGCATATGTGATGGCACAGATGGCAGCTAGTTCTCTTATGAATAAAGATATTCTCTTATGTTATGAAAATTTATCAGTATCATACTAATTTAATTATCATTTGTGAAACTATAGCCTTGAACTAATTATTATTTATAGTTATTGTCATACTTGCTGAGTTTTATAGAAGCATATCATAAATTTAAACATTGAGTTTTGTAAAAGGTAAAAAAATTCAGTTCAAAGTATATGTGTTTAAACAATATCATCTATCATGTCATAGAAATGGAAATACCATAAATGCTAAGGTGACTGGATGAAATTCAGTCATTGAGTCAGCAGTTATACAAATCAGAATAACATGAGTAATGACTAAGCATAAAATGGTGTTAATGTACAATGAGTCAGTATATCTTTGCCATATTTGCTCTCAGCAGAGTAAGAGAAAGGTCCAGTTTATGGTGATCTGTGTTGTAGTACAGGTTTATTACATTTGCAGAAAGTTTCTGTTCTTTTTTTTAATTTGTTAAATTGGTTATTTTTAGGGGGCTATTCTGACTACTATGTTAGCTACACGTAATTTTTCTAGTAAGTATATTTTATCATTTACTTTTTATTTGAAAGTTATACTTTTTTTCTGTGTTTTCAAAATATTAAATTAACAAAAAAAGGTTAAATCCAATAAATTAATTTCACTTATATCCAAAAACATTCATTAGTTTAAAAGTAATGAATTTATTAATACTATTTAATTCATTATGCAGGTTTATGATCATTTTGAGCAAACTAGTAATTCAAATTGAACGTGTACATAAGAATTTTAATTATATTTCATTAAAAGAAATGTAACAACTATTTAATTATTTATCATAGTGAATAAATTTTATAAGTGCTGCAAATTTGCTGGCAGTTTTTACAAATAAGCTGATCATTGTTCAGTGGTAAAATTCAGTTTAATATTTGAAATGAGTAAAAGTTATATTTACCAGCCTTAATTTAATGCTTGACTAATTGCATTATTAAAGTCATTAATGGTTAAGTAACAATGGTTAACTGCATGCCTTTTCCTGGTTTAATATCTCTGATAATTTTTATTTATGGATTTAATACAGCAAGCTCTTGCTGATTGCAGGGGTTATATTCCTGAAGATTGTCGCAAAGGACTAACACCTTTTTTAGTAAATCCAAGGGACTAAGGCCTTTGTAAAGTGGAATTAAGGACAACATTATACACTCTCAACTCTATGCAGAATTCAGTTAGATTTCACAATAATAAGTCTTATGAAATTTATAACTAAATTGGCAACCATTTTTATCAACCATTATTGTTGTTTAACATGATAGATTATGATAAACAGCAAAAGTTTTGTAGAAAAACTACCCCTCCCAACCTAATCATCAGCCCCACCATCACAGCAATTCTTTTATTGTTATTTATTGTACAAAGTATTTTTCCATTTTTAAATCTACCATATATCCTTAAAAGTATCTACTCAGTCATTTTTTCGGTGTAAAGTAAGCATAAGCTGAAATATGCAGAGCAATAACCATTACACACTCTCATATTCTGTACAGAATAGAGAATGTATAATGTTGTCCCTAGTTTATTTCTAGCTTAGTACCTTCTATACAAACAGAAGCCTTCAGTTAGATTTAGAAATTTTTCAGTATAGTTATAAATTTCATAAGATTTACTTTTTGCAAGGTTTGGCAAAGCTGGTTGTTGCAATGTATTTCAAAGAACAAAAACAGTCCATGGCTATTATTTATCATAGATTATGATTTATTTCATTGGTGATATGCTCATCAAGTATAATAGTAATGTCTTGCATTTTTTATTTGCATAAATAATCAAAAGAGAATGCAAATAAAGAATAATAAAAGTTGTGTCAAAGATAAGTTTTGCATTGTATTTTCAGTGAGATATTTAAACCTGAATTTTAACTGGATCACCATGTGTTGTTCATTTCCCATTCAGATATGAGCAAATCAATTTTCAAAATCATATTTCAAATGTCTACATTAATTCATACTTAATGTAATAAATGAATGTTTGAGAAACATTATATTGCAATATAAGTGTATAATAGTTATATAATGGTAAGCTAGATCACTTTTTTCCATCTATGGTTATCATACTTCTCAGATAAAATGAAAAATATAAATTTCATAGCCATAATAATAACTCAAGCTAAATGTGAATCTTTACTACCCTTTTAACAAACAAGTGGAATAATCAACATTCTTATCTATTTAGCAATAAAAAAAATACCTCCTCAAGCAGCTGCTTGCCACAGAGGTCTGACAGGAGCCTGTCAGTTTAGTATGCCACAGTAGAAGATCTGAGAGGATGGCAGGACCTCAGCAGAAAGCAACACAAACATCCATGCCTTACCTGGGGCTCGAACCCAAGTCCCTTAGATCAGTAGCCTAGCTTGCTAACCACTCGGCCATGGGACGGCATTTAGCAATTTAGCTAATTGTTAAATTTGGTAAAAATTTCGGCAATAATTTAAATGGTAAAATTTATTCAAAGATCTTTTTGTAACAATGTGTGGTAGACCCATTAATGATTAGAGTCCTTGAACCAAAATCGGTGAATCAAACTACCCCATAATTTTCTGTGAATAGTCACATCTACAAATAGCAAACCTGCAGTTAGCAAGGACTACTGTATATGAATCTGAAGAGGGCAGCCATAAGTTGCCAGCCTTCAAAAAGGAAATGATATGTCAGTTTAATCTTCATTAAGACTTTTTAACAGCTAGTCAAACATTTAATTTATTACTTTCAAAAAATAAATGGAGTTTTAGCAAATGTAACTTTTACTTTGACTTATTTCAAAGTTACCTGCTGATACTTCTCTGCTTATTGGAAAAATGTATATAGTTTATGTGAGGCAGCTAAAGCATGAATTGTTAGCAGATCGTAATGAAATCATGTAGCTTTATTAACCATTATTGATGTTTACCATGATGGATTAGGATAAATAGTGAAGTTTTGAAGAAAAAACAAAATTACTGATAAAAAATTTACAGAATGGTACTGATGTAGTTGTTTACAATAGCTTTTTTTTTGGCATAGGATATTCACTTATTTACACAACCATTGTATATCAGACAATTTTAGTAAATTCAGTTTAATCTGAAATATGCCTTTTGCATCATGCATGTTTGAAAAGGCTTTAAGACTACATGCATATTTAATATTGATGTTATGGTAATCAAGTTGGGTTGGGTTGTTTTACCTCTGAGCGGCACTTTTTTGCACACCATGGGCTAAATGGCCAGGTCACAAGGACCCCGAAGGCTCAGAGAAGGTTGGGGGAGGGGACCCACTGGAACAGCTGTTGGGAGACAGATGGTAGCCTCCCGTCAAGGCCATCCAGCGTGTTCTTTAATGTGCACAGGGTATGGCTCTCCCGCACACGGGGCCACGGCTTAACGTCCCATTCGACGGACGGCGGCCTTTCGAAGCCCATCGGTGTCCCCTACTGACCGTGGGCAGGGCGGGGAATTTTGCGGAGATAAATCTCAACGCTGACCCAGCTGGGACTCAAACCTGGGAATTACAGGTTATGGTAATCAAGGGTCAACTAAAGGAATTAAAGACCAATGTAAACATTACGGTTTGTATGGCTTTTCAATTAACCAGATGATGATTGCAAAATCAAAAGTATGCAACTTAAAGAAACTAAAGAAAATATTACATTATCATATACACAGTCATATCAGAATAATATGACCACCTACCTAGTAATGGGAATAACCACCCTTGGCCCAGATGACAGCGGCGAAACAGCGTGGCATGGACACAACGAGGCCTTGGAAGGTTGCCAGAGGCACACGTACCCATTAGGACTCCAGCAGAGCATGGAGGTTCCAGAGATGATGTGGTTGTGGGTCTGCACACCGAACCTGTCGATCCAAATGGTCCCACAAGTGCTCTATGGGATTGAGGTCAGGTGATTTCGCCGGGCAAGGGAGAATGGAGACATTGCTGTCGTGTTCCTGGAACCAGTCATGCACCACCTTAGCGACATGGCAAGGTGTATTATCCTGTTGGTAGACACCATCACCACCAGGGTAAACATCCAACATGAAGGGATGCATGTGGTCAGTGAGGATGGACAGATAGCCATTGGTGTTCAGGGACCCATCCAGTGGTACCAGCAGTCCCAGGTCATACCAGGAAAACATCCCCCAGGCATACATACTGCCACCGTCAGTCTGTACTTGACTGACAAGCGTGTCTGAGTGTTGGTTCTCGTGTGTCTGACGCCATGTCCACCACCGCCCATCACTTCTGTGGAGTAGAAACCTCAATTCATTGGAGAAGGCAACCTTTTTCTATTCTTCCACTGTCCAATGACGGTAGTCCCGTGTGAATTGCAGGCTTCATTGTTGATGGACCTTGGTTAACATGGGTGTTTTATGCAGCATCGACTCTGGAGACTCGTGCGTAACAGGGTTCGCTCTACTGTTATCGAGGACACATACCTGGGTGCCCCAGCATTCATTTGAGTGGTCAATTGCTGCACTGTTGCACATCAATTGCCCTTTACCAGTCGACGTTCTCCTCTGGGCTCGATGGCCTTTGGGGCTCCACAGTTATGACGTCTGGAGATACTCAGTGTGCCAACGATCCATTCTTGGTAGACCCTTACTACAGCATCTGATACTGTTGTGTTAAAGCCCATGAAGTCTGCTGTTTCCGAGATGCTTTCACCCTTGGTGCAGTAGCTGATGATCATTGCTTTTTGAATGTCCATCAAATCAATACCTCTGCCCATTGTGCTCACGTTACGCACTATGGATCATATGTCCTGGCCAGCCACTTATATCTCCGTGTGGTCGACCTTGTCATGTGCACTCTGTGATGCACCTGGGCAGGTACACTGTGATTCCATGGGTGGTCATATTATTCTGATACGACTGGTATTTACTAGTAGTTTTTAAAAAGCCAAGTATTGCATTGAATCAACCATATAACATTGCAGCTTATCAACAAGAAAGATATTTCTTTTAAATAGGCAGAATGAAACATATCAATTGCAATTTCTTCCACAGTTATGTCTAGATTTAGAGAAGGATATTGCAAGATACATATATGCTCACTGACTACTTTATTAATAAAATAAAAATAAATACCCCCTCAAGCAGCTGCTTGCCACAGAGGTCTGACAGGAACCTGTCAGTTTATATGCCATAGTAGAAGTTCTGTGAGGATGGCAGGACCTCAGCAGAAAAACGACACATACAATCAGCCTTACCCAGGGCTCGAACCCAGGTTCCTTAGATCAGTAGCCAAGCACGCTAACCACTCGGCCACGGGATGGATAGCTACTTTATTAAGAATAGATTAATGTGTTAATAGAAATTTAGAGTCAAAATTTAATAACTTTTAAATAAGTTTTTTTATGGGAAAATATGAATGGGGATTAATTAAAGATCTTAATCTTGTTTATCAAAATATAGAATTTTTGAAATATTCATTCAGTATTTAAAGAGTTGTGAAAGTTTAAACATTTAGCAGAAATATTTAGAAGGTACAGAAGGAATGTACAGAGGGATGTTTATCTAGAAACATCCAATCCTTCCACATGACATTTAATAGTACATGCTAAAAACTATTTTGAGTATGTACACTTTTATCCATCATCTTTTCATCGTTATAAATTGTATTAAGATCTTTAATTTATATTCAGTCATAGTTTTCTGTAAAAAGCTTATTTAAGAAGTTACTGAGATCTTATTTGACTTCCTGTTGACATGAGTCTAGTCCTCATCAGATAGTGGATGCAATATATAGGGAAATAAGTACTGTAATTGGTGAGAGGAAAAGGAAGCTTTTGGATTGATTTTCCACAGTAAAAATGCATGCTGGTTTGTGCTTTTTGTAATTTCTAAGAGTTTTTCTTGTTTGCAAGTCTTTCAGTATAGTTGGATAAGTCAAGAAATGTGGAATAATAGGAATGTGTGCCTATTTTATTGCTTTTTTATAATATGATCTTATTGGATATTTATTTTTTCAACTGTTATTTTGCTTAATAATAATTTTCCTGCTCAGCAGATAATTTTCAGAAAAAGATTCTTATCTATCCATGATAATATTTCTTTTGCTTAAGTCATTTTAACAACAGGTTGTTTTATTCATACATCTTGTACAACCTTGTTGCTTGCTGATTGAATTGTCT
Source organism: Ryuthela nishihirai (assembly GCA_038380435.1). NCBI lineage: Eukaryota > Metazoa > Arthropoda > Arachnida > Araneae > Heptathelidae > Ryuthela > Ryuthela nishihirai. Next base: position 66,601,252 of record JAWZYU010000015.1, on the reverse strand, counting down.
TTCAACATGGCAGCATTTTATCTGGCATTCATAAGCAAATCTGTGGCATTGTAGGGCATATATATGGGTTATATGTGCCTAATGTAATGCTCCAAAGAATTAAAAATACTTTTAAAGTTTATTAAGTTTTGGACCCTTTGTCTGATCCAATAATTATTTAAGCTCCGGATAGCTGAGTCAAGAACCAGGCAATAATTAACAAATTGCCAAAAATAAAGTTTAATTAGGGTTCGAAATACCAGCGAGCGTTAAAAGTAAGAATTCAAAAATATTAAATAATTGTCAAAATTTAATGTTAATTCTAATCAAAAAAAAATTTAATGTTAATTCTAATCAAAACAAAAATTTAATATTAATTCTAATCAAAACAATTAACGTTGCTCAAGAGAAAAAATTAGTAAAGATTCAAAAAGTTTCTGTAACAAACAAATTTATTTCCAAAAACACTCACCAAAACTTCCATGAAGAAGATACTACATCATTTACTACAAACTCTTCAACAAAACTCCAACACACAACACCAACTCAAACTGAAGCTACTCTGACAAAACTCTATACTATTCTGATTGTGACTAACATGTCACCAGGTTATAACATGAGGCTTTAAAACACGTGTCATGTTGGAAACGAGTGCTGTGATGCCAAAAATGAAATAAAAATCCCCAAAATGATAAATATAACATAAATTAAGCAAAACTGGTTAAGGTAAAGTAAAAGTGAATGAGGAGACATCACACTATTGTTGCTTTTGCATCTATATGTCTAGAATATTGCACAATTTCTCCTCACATTCTGCACTATTTGAGAGATAACTAGTTGGGAAAGACAAATGTTTTTTGTCGTTTATCGATTAAAAGTGGTGGATGCAATGGCATGCTATTTTGTATCAGTTTCACTTCATGAGCATTTTAGCTTTTTACCGATTGGCTGCAATTACGATTCAGAAATTAGAACTTATTTAGATAAATTTTGCAACATTTTTCTTTCTGAAGATACAAAGCAGTACTTTTTCCAGTACTTTAATACAATGGTATCAGATGATGCTGTGATGCTATGCTAGAATACCAGGTGCAATTTTATTATTTTAATAATATAAATGTTTCATATTTAAATATATACTTTGCATTTTTTTTAGGTAGGTTCGATCTCAAACATTTTCATTTATCTGAGATTTATTGATATTTATATAATCAATAACTAAAAAATTAATATTATGAAATTTTTTGTAATAAGATTTTGTAAAAATATTGTTTTATATATAATATATATTTTTGAGTGCATATATGTTTAATTTATTTAATGTCAACAACATTTGTGTCGGTTTATAAATGAAAATTTAACAGTAAACTCATTTGGTTCTTTTAATATGATATTGCAAAATGAGAGTATTTTAGTATAATTATATATTTTAAAATTAGTAGAATATGAGCTTTATTTCTACTTTTTATAGTTGCTAATAGTAGAGAAAATAAAGTTTATTTATGTAATGCAAATAAATATAAGCTAAATAATGTTGTTTGACTTATATTTATTTATTAAAAGATAATAATTAGTTCAAATATTTTAAAATATGATTGTTATTATTATTAAAAGATAATTTGCAATTTTTTTTTAAACAAGTGTGTGAGTACATTTGGCTGAAAAACATTTTCTTACCAAGTGTGTGAGTCTTATACCATCTTAGCATTGTTCAAGAGCAATATTGAACACATCTAAGTTGCATGATTATTTATTCAAAGTGGCTGTTATCTTTTCCATTTAGTATTCTCAATACATGGTTTTCCTCTAATATAATAGGCATTTATTGTTTTAATCTGCCACTTTTACTGTGGGATGTATATATATATGTAGACAAGGAGAGGAATATTTTAATCAGTGTGCAAAAATTGAGCAATATGGATTTTATATTAGTTTCCTAAATTTGTGATCTAGTGAGTGTTTTTAGACTGCATTTCATCACAGCTGATGTAATCCTAGATGAAACAGAAGAGTTCTGTAAGAATTTTCATCACTGTAGGTCAACAAAATTTTGCTCTCAAATTATTCCTCATTTTCTTAAATCACCCTAGATAATATTTACATTAAATTTGAATTCATATACATATTGTGCAGAGTCCAGTAAAATAGAAATAGGATTTATCAGATTTTGTTTTTAATATCCTCTTCTATTTGGCATTCAGAGTAGCTATGTATAAAGTTGTGCTCACTGGCGTTGGGTTTTTAAATTATCAGGGGGGGGGGAGCCTGACATACAATCAGGATACCAGACATATTTATTTTGTCTGTTAAATATACATTAGTAAATTTTCAGGGGGGTGCGAGCCCCTCCCATACTCGGCACCAATGGCTGTTCTACTTCTGAAAACATGGATTTCTCTCTACAGGGGAAGCCTTACAGGTCTTATTAATGCCCATTTAGAATGCCTTTTTTAATCCTATGCATTCTCTCAAACCATAGTGGCATATCTTCTGACTAATTTTGTAGTTCTTTGTTACTTTTTTAAGTTAAAAATTCATTTAGCTTCATTAAAGAATTCTCTTAACTTTTTCTGTGCCAATCAAAGCTATTATCAGTGAGAGATTCAATTGTAGTCACTGCCTATGATAATTGTTCTGACAGATAATTGAATTTCTCACAAATCACATAAAAAATTTTGTGTGGATGTAAAAATAACATAATTTTTTGAATATTAGGTGTATTCTGTTCATGATTGATAGATGAGTGTCATAGCTGTCGCAAAAATTAACTACATATTCATTTTTGCATTAACTGGAACTATGATTTCATGCCTAAATAGATAAGAACACCTTGAATGTAATCAAATTAATTTTTCACTTGTTCTAGGTTTTTCAGGATAGTTTATGTAAGTTAATATAATTTAACTGCAATGCAGAGCATATGTAAATTACGTAGTAAACTTTAAAGAATCAAAATTTTTTAGAAAAGAAATTACATACTTTTACTGCATTTTCTTATATGGCCATGGGCTCAACTGATTTTGTTTACACTCTACATACATGAAAAGAGTAATTTTAGTTTTATTATTGACAGTGTTGGGCATGCTGAACTACACATTAATGAAAAGTTAGGAACAGTAAGCCTAAAGGCCTTAGGAAAAGGCACAAGCCTAGAATTAGGTGGTAGACAATGTCAAACAGGGCCTTGCTTTAATTACTCTACATTATCTAAGGGTAGATGTATTTGGGTCTGTAAATGGTAGTTAGGTAGTCACTGGAAGGAGAGCTATGCACCAATCCCCTGTGATGATGCATAGAACTAGCCAGGCCTAGCACCTAATGTCTGACCCTGCTTTCTCGTGGTGCAGACTGTTAGTACCTTTCGAAAGAGATACTCTCTTGTGGAAGTGAATGGATGGGGAGGGCTGCCAGATTAGTGTGACCTACTGAGGAGTGGTCAACCACAAGGTCCTGGTGCTGACCATATAAACCCTCTGGACTGGACAGATATATGGCTCTGAGCTTGATTATGGATCCTGATTTTGCTGCATTGGTGGGCTTCTGTGGAGGGAAAATCTTCCCTGTGTTTTGTGTTTGTTTGTTTGTTGACAGCCCCAAGTTAATAGATTCACAGGATATGTTTATCAGCTGGTGGATAATCCTGAGCAGAAGTCATCGCAGGCACCTGAACTCTTTGCTTCTATTGGCATCGTCAAATTCTACATTGGAGGAAGTCTTCCAGTGTAGATGGCTTCAGCCTTTAGTGGTGGGAGAACGGGTCTTTGCCCCATGTCTGCGATTAGGAGGCTGTTTGATATTGTCGGCATTCCCTCTCTCAATAAACATAGTTTCTTTAAACATCCCACTAACCATTTTCTCTCCATAGGTAGTTGGAATGTGAGGACTCTGCACAGAGCTTTTTCTCTTGATGTCCTCACACAAGAATTCCACCTTTATAATTTAGATATCCTCGGCTTGCAAGAGACCAGATGGACAGATAAAGGTCAGATTCTTAAAAATAATCTTAAATTTCTCTTTTCAGGGAGGGACGACAATAAGCATCACCTAGGCGTGGGTCTGCTTCTCAGCAGACATGCTAGTGATGCTCTTCTAGGATAAGAGTGCATTAATGAAAGGTTTCTTACAGCAAAATTTCAGACAAGCGTTAAAGACTTGAATGTTATCTGCTGTTATGCCCTCACTGAGGATGAGGATGAGAAGGATAGGTTTTACAGACAACTTCATGATATTTTGAATTCTGTCAAGAAAGGAGATATTACCCTTGTTCTAGGTAACTTCAATGCCAAAGTTGGTACTGACTCTGACCTTTGGGGAGGAGTAATAGACATTTTTGGTATTGGTAGCTGCAATGACAATGGGCAACGTCTGCTACAGGTAAGTAAACTCAATGGTTTCAAAATAACTAACACTTATTACAAACACTGTGACATACATAAGTATATATGGGTTTCACCTGATGGGCTGCATAAGAATATGCTTATATATTAATTAACAGCAAATGGGCTAGTTCTGTTAGGAATACCAGGTCATATAGGGGAGCTGAAATTGTATGGGGCCATTACCTTGTTAAAAGTGTCTTGCAACTTAAACTTAAAAAGTGTTGTGCTAGGGTTAAAAAATTTACCTTTAATATCGAAACTCTGAAAGACCCAGTTATAGCTAAAGCTTACCATGATAGATTACTTAGTCATTATGACAGTCATGGTTTGCTTACTACTGAAGTTGAGGAAGGATGGGACCATTTTAAACAGACTTTTTTGGAAACTAACAGTAACGCTTTTAGGTAAAAAGGTGCAGAGGAGGCAGAATTATTTGAATGATAAGGCATTTGAGCTTATTTCAGAAAGAAAGAACTGCAGGAATGTCCTTAATCAATATCCTACTACTCGTAATAGAAAGCATTACAGAGAGCTTAATAAACGTGTAAAGGATCAGTTAGCTGCTGATAAGAATCTTTGGCTTGATGGCTTGGCTGACAAAGCTGAGGAAACAGTTAGACAGCATAACAGCAGAGAACTGTACCAGATAGTTATTGTTTGGTGTGGTAAAAACGAACAGGTATACAGGGATTGACGGATAAACAACGTAAGATTATAGAAGATGAGGATTCTGTCATGTCTAGGTGGGCTGAGCATTTCAGTGATGTTCCAAAAAATGTGGTTAGTTCTACTCCCATTGTTTGCAATGATGTTAGATGAATCGGTGGCTTTAATGTTGGCCCTATAACACATTCTGAAGTTTTAAACTTAAATTTCATAAATCCCCAGGGGCAGATGAAATTACTATGGAAATGCTTAGAGCTGGGAATGTTTCGGTTACCACTTGGATGACTGAAATTCTGAATATCTTTTATGATAAAGGCATGTTTCCTAAGGATTTTACCAGAGCTATTGTTATCCCTATTTTCAAAAAAGGTGATCGTAGTTCTTGTGATAACTATAGAGGTATCAAGGCTACTCTCTGTTCCAGGTAAAGTTCTTTCCATGATTGTGCTCAATAGAATTAAGAATCTGGTTGACAGGCAATTGTGTGATGAGCACTGTAGATTCAGAAGTGGTAGGGGATATGTGGATCAGATATTTTCACTTAGGCAGATTCTTGAGAAATGTTTAGAGTTTCAGAAACCTTTAGTTGCTAGCTTTGTTGATTTCAAAAGGCTTTCGACTCTGTTGATCGTCATAATTTGTGGTTGATTGTGAGATCACATGGTATACCAGACAAGTTAGTTAACATAATGAAAGCTCTCTACAATAACACTGAGTCGTGTGTGAGAGTTGGTAAGGCTTGTAGCAATTGGTTTAGCATTACTTCTGGTGTTTGACAAGGGTGCATTTTGTCTCCTTTTCTCTTTATTTTGGCTATTGATTATGTTATGTGAAATTCATTTCAAGGGAAAGATTTTGGCTTTAAATGGGCTGGAGATACGAAAATTTCTGATTTAGATTATGCTGATGATTTAGCCCTTTTGGCAAATGATGTTGATGAGATGAACTCTTTCATTAGAGCTGTTGATGGAACTGATAGTAGAGTAGTTTTGGTTATAAACAGAGAGAAAACTAAAGTGATGAAAATTGGTCAGGCAGGCTGTGATTCAGTTAATCTGAATGGTTGCAGTCTTCAGCAGGTGTCACAGTTTAACTATCTTGGGAGCTATGTAATAGATACTGGTGATGTGCAGCACGAGATTAGCAGATGAATAGGGATTGCTGCCAGGACTCTTAATAATCTATGGAGAGTGTGGAGAATTAGGTGTATACACCTAAAGACTAAAATTATACTGTATGATAGTTTGGTTCGTTCTAGAGTGAGGTTTGAAACTTGGACACTTTGTAAACAAGATAACAGGAATCTAGATGCTTAGGCACCTCTGTTTATAACCAACCCTACGTATCTTGGGCATTAGGTGGTTCAACTTTGTAACTAATGATGAGGTTAGGCAAAGAAGTCGGCAACCTTCTTTAGGCAGCATATTGTGCAGAGAGAGACTCTGTTGGTTTGACCATGTTGCCTGTATGGATAATTATAGATTGGCGAATAGGGTTATGAACAGTGTGCCTAAAGGCTTCAGAAAGAGGGGGAGACCTAGGATGCAGTGGGCAGACAATGTCAAACAGGACCTTATTAGAATTGGTGTGCAGTGGCCAGATGCAGCAGATGTAGCTCAGGACAGCCTTGCTTGGAGAACTGAATTGCACGGTCTGGTTGCCCCTTCATAGTCCATGGCTGCTTGAGGATGATGATGATGAGATATGTTTGTAAAACTCTGAGTAGATGTATTTGTAAAATTAAATCAAATGGTTAGCACACTTGGCTACTGATCAATGGGACTTGGCTTTGGCTCTTGATAAGGTTATGGATATTTTCTGCTGAGATCTTGCCATTCTCACAGATTTTCTCTATGGCATATTATACTGACAAGTTCTTGTCATACCTATGTGGTAAGCAGCTGCTTGATGGGTAATTTTTTTCTGCATATGAAAGTAGTAAATATTAGTAACTTTAAAAGAGAATAGGCAAGAATATTTTCTTCTCATGAATAATCAAAATCTCACTTTCATATCTTTTTTTTATCTCATCTTTTTAGTGATATTCTCTCTCTCAGTGCAATTTATTATCTGCACATTTCTCATTGCCAGCCTGGATAAACATAGGAAGGGAGGGGTGCAAGAGATTGAATTTTCATTGCAGTATAACATTTTTCTCTTTGTTTTTAAGGTCTTAAAAAATTTTCTTGAAGAATGTATGAAATATGCACAAGTTTAATAATTTTTTTCCTCCATTACCCTTACTAGCATTCTCAAAGGCAGGGGGAAACATCGCCCTCTTCCCCTCCCCTAGTTAACCCTTCTTATTGCCTAATAAATGTACTAAATTTTGTAGATAACTGTAAATTACTGTGTCATTTTCCCTAAATTCCTCTTTTTAAGAATTCTTTTGAAATTAATTTCAGATAAATATAAATTTATGTATTTTCTATTTTAACTGCTCTTAAAATGCTATTTGTGAGAGACTCATACAGAACGAAAAACATTATTGCAAATTCATAGAATCCTATAGCACAATGTAATGTGACAGATAAATTTCTGTACAGATACTGATCACTTTCTACTAAAATAACAATGATTTGATTCAAATGAGTTAAATATAGGTATAAAATGTTCTAGAATTGTGTAGAATTTATGCATATAAAACAAATAAATATATTTTTTTGAAAACTAAAAACTAATCTGTAATGAAAAAAGACTAGTTTTTTTTAGAGCTGTGATGTTTTAAGTGTTTACTTGAAATAATTGAACCAGTTTCATTATTGTTTCATCTTACATAATCATTATGCTTGCATTGGCACATGGTAAACAGTCATATCCCGAGGTAACTAATAACTAATTATCCTGCTTTGTAGGCTGTAGATGAAGCATCTCTTTTTTCATTGCACCTTGCTTCTTTATTCGTAAATATTTATATATATAGATGGCTGTAGTGGTTTTAGAATTTCTTGTGGACAGTGCAGCTTGATATGTTTATAGTATCTTTCTGCTCATATGTAAATTATGTGTTATATTTAAAATCACTTTAAAGCTTGGGTGTATTGTTGCTTCAAAAATGTGCTAATATAAATTAAATTTTATTGAAAGTAATATTTTATGTCTCAAGCCACTACAGAACTTAGCACTTTTTTAAAATATGGTTTCTCAAGAAAAATGCCTATTTTTGGTGTTTTTAAAATATGCATGACATCTAGCATGTTCTCTCCCTGTTTTATCCGTTTTTACAATTTTCATGCTTTGCCTACAGGCCATGTAACTGCTCCAACAACAGGTAACCAATTTTGTCTCATTTTTTTTATGTTGAAGACCAGTGACTTAAAAATCAAAACATACAAAATCACAATTTAGTTAATCAAGTGCAATGTTTATGTAAAAGTTTTTTTAAATGTTTCTAAAGTGTTTGATGAAAAGCTATTTTTTTAATAATTAGAAACATTTTTATTGAACGAGAACTCATTTAAATAACAAGGTTTTAAAATATTTATATATATATTTAATATATTAGCATCAATCAACACTTGATGACTTACACATCTCTCTTTTACATCTTCATTATACCTTCAAACATACTTAATCAATATATTTTTTCTATCATTGTACAATTTTTTTTATCTTTACCATGTTTTTATGTTTCAGCACATGCTTTTCCTCCTTTCCATTTCATTGATGGCATATATGGCAATCAATTGAGGTTTTCCTTCCTCTGGACAGTGCATTTCCACTATTTCTTTTACAGTAAAATTGCTATCTAAATATACTTGACAAAAAATAAGTTATAAAACTTGTCAAAGAAAGTACTAAGAAGCACAATATTTTTCATATAAAAATATTAAACTAAATGCCATTAAGACATCTTTATATTACATACAGATTTCCAGGAGGCAGCCTTTTATTACCACAAAACATCAGTAACTTAAAAATATTCAATATTCATATAAAGTACTATTATCGGCAAAAAATACTTCTGGAATTTGATATTTAGATAAGTTTATTATATATATCATCTTGCTTTACTAAACCAGTGTAATTAGTGGAATAAACATTGCATTTGTTTGATAAAAATATATAATTATATGAAATTTTAAAAACTATGCTAGTGCATTGAGGATTTTTATGAACCATTTCTAAGTAATATAATAAATGTACTGCACACATTCCATTTTTGTATATGAATAGTGAAAAAAATTAAATTCTTATTAGTTGAATATTGTGCTAAGATAGTGCTTTGATGCAGTGATAAATTCATTTTTTTAATTAAGAGAGCTTTCATATATTGAAAATGGGGTAGTGTGTTAAGTACATTTAATTTTAGAGTAATAGGTTTCTAAAAATTTTATAATTTTTTTAACAAAATGCACTAAAGTTTTTTTTTTTGAACCTCATATTTAACTGTTTTTGATGCTTGTTTGATGTCAGCAATGTTCCCAAAACAAAGGCATTTTTAATGTATTTTTGCATCTACTGTTGTTATAAAGGTTTTTAAATGCATTTTTGCACAGTTTTTGTTCCAGTTTTTGCACAATCACTGAAAATGCACTGAATGTCATTTTCCCAATACAATGTGCTTTTTATATAGCACATACACATTCCTCCTTTAGAAGTAGAGCAATCTTTCCCATAGGCCTGATCTTCATCCAATGTTTGTTTAACCATTTTTACACTTTGTAAATGTGTACTACTTTCTAATTTTGTTACTGCTATGCATGCAAATTACATACTATTGCTTGTGCATGTTGCATTACATAAATGTTCATTATATGCACATTTCTGACACACTAAGTAATTAAGCAGTACATGTGGTTTCTATTTAGAATAAAAATTCTATCCCAATTTAAATTTACCATTGAAATAAGCAAATACCTTGTGATATAATTTGGCTATAAAATCTTAAACTTTAAATATACCTGAATGAAATTTTTTATAGGATGATCAAATGTAAATGTGAAAATTAAACACACTCAGAGTTTGTTTGAAATAAATCATACAAACATTTTCCTGATAATACAAATTACCAAATTAGATACCAAATTAGATAACAGAAAATTAGTAATAACATATACATAATGTAACTTTGCACTAATATAGAGTTTGCAGTTGCAAAAGACTTGGGTAAAAGAAAATTGGCAAATTAAAAGAAAATTATGTGTGAATTAAATTTTTACTTTACGAATAGCAAAGCATTTACCTGCACATTTTATACAAATATATTTATATACACATATTTACCTAAAATGTTTACAATCTACAAATTATATTTAATGCATATTGCTTATTTATGTTATTTCACACAGATTAGGTCTTGCCTGGTATGGTGGTTAGCTTATTTGACTATTAAGCCATTAGGTGTGTCCTTGTGTATATGTGTTTGTATGTTATATGAAAAACTAGGAATACTATATAGAGCTTTTAGGTTATCTCTATCCTTTATGTATGGGGTATCTTCTTTCCTTTAAAACATTTTTTTTCCCATATTTGCTAATAAACATTTTATCAACTCTTCCCAATACTTATTCGTTGGTATTGTGCCAGATTCCTTAATCAATTCATTCATTCATCAATTCATTAATCAGGTTCACAAGTTTGATTCCCAACTGAGCAGCAACAATATTTTATTTTCTTAGGTAAGTCTGGCCTTCATCGATAAAAAGAGACATTGTTGGCTTGAAAAGGACACAATCAGTCAAAATATTATATCTGATTACTATGTTGGTGCACACTGAATTCTGCTGATTGGCAGTTCATAGGAGATGTTAGTATGAAAAATATCACTTTCCCAGTACTGATCTGAGTGGTAGATCCTTGTTATTTTCTATTTATAGATTTTATGGCAAAATATGTCTGTTTAAGAGTAAACAACCATATCCCATAAGTTAAAGGTATTTATCTGTCTGTTTTAGCATCACTTTCCAAAATATGTGCTATTATGGAACAATAGACACTCATAACAATTGATTTTGATTCAGATATTTAGTAAAAAAATATTCAGTTGTATTTCAGAGGTGGCTGGTTGAATTTTAGCACTCTCAATGTATTATTTTAATCAACTGTATGTCAGGAAATTAGCACATGTATTTAAAAAAATTTAAGCTATATCCTGAACATATACCAGTTTCTTTTACAGTGTAACTCAGACTTAGTGTTGCACTCTGCAGTCTGAGAGAAGACCAAGAGTTTTTTCAAACTTGCTGATTTCTTATTTATTAGTCATTTGAAATATCAGTGAGTTCAGTCTTATTAACTGTATCTCATTCTTACTCTCATCATGGCCAAACTGTTTCAAAAATATGGCTTTATTCTTTTAATAAACCACTATTCCACTAAAAATAACTTAAAATTCTCTGTTGTTGAGCAATAAAATATTAAAGTTTATCCTTCAAATTATTTGCATGTTAAAAGTTTTTAGGGGAAAACTCAGAAACTTTTCGGAGCAATGACAGCGCTCTGTCTTCAGTGAAGTGAGTTTTCCCCTAAAAACTTAACATGAAAAAATAGTTTGAAGGGTAAACTTTAAAATTTTATTGCTTAACGACAGAGAATTGTAAGTTATTTTTAATTTATTTCTGAGCAAGAAGGTCCTTTTAATTGTGCACTATTCCACATTTAGAAATTTTAAGGATGTAATTATATAAAACAGGAATGAGCTTTATCTTTTGTGCTGGAGGAATAAAATTAATTGGGGTGCTATAAGTCACAAAGAGCTAGTCTTCTCTGGTGATCTCTCAGGTTCTTGGACTATGTAGTACTGCACTGATGATGTCCTGAACCCATAATATTCCTCTTCATTGCAGGAGTGCCTGGCAACCTCTTTCAACATAATGCCAAGGCCACATACTTTTAACATCATTGTTAATGTCTTTGACTTGTGGACACTCTTCCAGCCAGGTCCTCAGATTTATCATCCATCGAACATATTTGGGACTTGATAGGACATCGTCTGCAGATTCATCCACAACTAGTGCAGACTGTAGCCATTCTGAGAAACCAGCTGCAACAGGCATAGTGGGCCATGCTTCATAAATGCTATTCAATACAAGATGATTCCATGCCATGGTGTGTAGCTACATGTGTCATAAAGGACATAACAGCTAAGGGATGCATTACCAATACTATTCTCAGTGAGGCTATCTCAGCGAGAATTTAAAAGGTATTGACTACCATCATATGCAACCCATCTGTGTGAAATAAATATTTTCCTTTGTACTGTAACTGTAATTATGTCTCACTCATTTGCCAACTTGCCTTGTCTATGATTTTCACCTGATTCTAATCACTTTTGCTAGGCACTGCTGGTGCAATTTTAATGTCACAGAGTGTATTACTGTGGTTATGTTTTCACTTCCCAAATTAAGCAAGATATTTCACATGGCTGATAATAAACAAGTAATTCTTCACATTTCAGCTCAATTGAGGTCTTTGTTTTCATATGGTCATTCTTTCTTTGGAGACATTAGCATAAGTTGGGAAATGATTATTTCTCCCTATCTGCTCCTGCAATTTCTTTTCAGAGCTTGGATTTTGTAGCACTAAACACCTAAATTTTAGGGACTGAATTTAGATAATTGTAACCTCATTTTTGTCTCTATTTTTCACACACCACTTTCTAAGAAAATCAATTCATGCAGCAAAAAATAAAGTTTATTTATCTTCAAATACTCACCTAGGATTTATTAAATATTTAAGCAATTATTAAGTCTTTGCATCTTAATAAACCTATTCATTTCTTTTATATTTAGAAACTTGTTTTGTGCCTAGGAATGATGTGTGATCTATTAACTTCGGACATCTCTTAACCCTTCCAGTGTCCAACCAGAAAAACGGGTTTACATCCAGAGGCTAAGCTATTTACTCCCTATGCTCAGCCAAAGAAAACTTTAGAACTTTTTTTTGCCAAATAACTAATGAAAGGAACTATGGCATGATGTATGCCAAATTAATCAGCATTTAATTCTGGATTTTCTGAAAATAAAGTATTTAACAAAAAAGTCGATATGTTTTATTTTAATAGGACTTTTTTTTAGTCATGTAGTAAAAAAAATGCATCTGGCAACACAAATAAAAATTTATAAGAAAAAAAACAAACTAATAGACAGAAATGATTACAATGCACATGAATAGAATGACTATATATTTCTGAATAACAGAAAAAAAATTTTTGGTTTTAAGTAAATAATTCTCTCGTTTTGTAATTTTTTTCTGAGAATATTCCAGGCTTTTAGCCAATTGTGCTGAGTCACATAAACAAGTCAACTTAGAATTTTTTTTAAAATAACCAATCAGCGGAAATAAGTCGTGTAATATACCAAATTAAACAGAATTTAATTACGAATTTTATGAAAATAAATAATATAAACAATTTGTTTATATTACAATATAAATTTGTTATATAACAAATATAAACAATTTGTTTTTGCAAGCACAATGATTTTAATAAGCCTTTCTCAATGTGATATGGCGAAAAAAAAAAAGATCGCACTATACAATTAAGGCTTTATTTTGAAAAACCTGGTCAATAAAATTAGTTAAATTATATATTTATCGAAAGGAAATTTCCTCCTGAATAATATAATATTCAACCTGAAATATGATTTTTATTTCTTTTAATGATTCTTTTCAGCATCGTATATTTTAAACACTGCCAGTGCTATACAACGTTACTTGGACATCTCACATTCATGGAATTTTCAGAACTGGTTATGATAATAGAAAAATAAAACTTCCTTGGCTGCTTTTTTTTTGTTAATATGAATCTTTTCTTTGGGTGTTGAAGTTTGGCGATCTTGGCTAAGTGCAGAAAGGTTTGTGCACCAAAGCAAAAAAAAAAAGCGTTATATCGTCTGTGTGGCACAGCCAAGGTACTGAGAGGGGGGGGGGGGTGCCTTTAAAATCATTCAATATAAACATAAAAACTCGTAATTTTAAAAAAAATTATATTTTTCTAGAGGGTGTGTGTGTGTGAAACACTCTACCTTCAAGGTCGCCTTGGTTTAGCGGAAGGGATGCCTTCTCAAAATTGCCCTCCCACATGACGGCTGATTCCCATAAGCAAGGAAGTCTATTTTGCTTCCGTATCCAAGACATTCATTTTCAGAAAAGGTACAAGCTCAAAATTTTTTTACTAAAAAAACAAGAAATAATGAAAGAAAAATTATATATAACCTAATGGGATGTTAAATAAAATATCCGCAACAACTTTTAAGCCGGCTCAGCCGATCTCAGCCGATGAAAGATCTCTAACGGAAATAAATCTACAGAAATGAATTTGCTTCCATATCCAAGATCTCATTTATTTTCAGAAAATGATACCAGATCAAAATTTTACTGGAAAAGTAATAAATAATAAAATAAAAATTAACACATAGCCTAATGCGATGTTAAAATATACACATCAACAAGTTGTAGGCCGGCTATACGATATAGCATAACTTATGAAAAAAATCAATACTTATCAATCGTCCAAAAGATCGCTAATTTCCGAAAATTAATCTATTGAAATGAAAACTAAGGTTTAAATGTTAAAAAAGTAAATACTGACTTTACAAAGGGTATCCAATATGCTGGACCAAAACTCTAAAAAAAATACTTAGAGCACACGGAACGGAGATAGCATGTGTCAGCTATCTGCGGCGTCTTGTTTGCCTCAGTGAAGCATAACTAATTAAATGCCGCAGCAACCAGAATTTCTAAGAAGGATGTGTTTACTTCAAGTTTCGATTTTAAGGAATGGGGAGGGGGGAAGATGCATAGAATGCTGGGAAAAATGATAAAAATAACTTGGGACTACTGTCTATTAGTTTTTTCTTTAAAGAGTGTGAAACGGAAAAAAAATGACGGTACGTATTTTATAATTACTTCCAAAATCGTTTTTAAAAATAGCAGTTTCTTTTATTAATTTTTAGGAGATTTTCGAAAATTTAAGAAAAAATTTGTTGATAAATATTCAAATCAAACTTAAATCAGAAGGTTGCTTCGGCAAATAGGAACGTTAACAAGCAAATCGGCAATACCATTTAGTACTTCTAAGAAATGGCAATCAGATAGTTATAAAATTATTTATACTGTAGTTTAATAAAATATGCATCAAATTAAAAAGCAAAATATTATTTTTGAAACCTGAATTATATATTTTTTATAAGATATATATAAAAATTACAACGGCAATTTTTATTTTTAAAAACTCGGATTTTTTTTGTCGTATTAAACAGACAGATACATGTGACCTTGGCTTCTCAATTCAGATTCTCTGAATGTATACATACGACGTGGACACTGGAAGGGTTAAAGAGGTATTGCATCACCCCTCCCGTTCCAAAAGAAAGCCTGAGTCTAGTCTAGCAATGTACACATTTTTTTTTATCTAAAGGATATGTTACTAATACTATTTTTACCATCATCTTATGTTCAGTTTCAAATTTTTCTTGTGATTTAGGTATAAAAAAACAGTAAGGATCATTTTACAATCAGCTATGATATATTGTAGATTTTAAGCTCTTCAGAATTGCCTTGTAGTATATATTGCTGATTTTTGAAGATTTCCTAGCTTTGTAATATCCATTATTTAACAATGTACTATAATTACTGTATAATTCAAGCTCAATACTATTAAAACTGCATGGTTTATATCATCAGTTTGTCATTCTCAACTATTACTTGGACATATATTGACTTCTTTTATTTACAGAAAAAAGTGTGTTTTGTATTGCTGAGAAAGGGCTATTAGTAATAAAAATTATTTAATTTTAAACAGCAAAAACTTTGTCATTTAGAGTTTTCCCAGGTACATAACATCACATGAAGTAGCAATCTGCATGTGCTCACTGATAAAAATTGAATGAAAAGCATGCTTAAAATGAGAGTTGTGTTCTACTTATAAACAAAAAGAAAGAAAATGCATCTGCTTACCCTTGTGGCAAAAGCATGGTAATATCTGTGTACTGTTTGTAAATTTGTATCTGATGTAGTTTAATTAGTTGCAGTAAGAGGTAAATACATTTGTGTTGTAAAAACTTACCTCTTAATAATTTTGCATTTTGTTAACATTATTTGATATAAATATCAAACATTATATATATATTTAATTTATAAGGGGTCATCATTTAGAACAAATTGTATTAAGTGCTTTCATTTTCAAGAGCATTTCTATATGTTGCTACCATTGATTACCAATGATTATTTTTAAACTAGTAACAAATTTTCACTATATAGTATATTACTGATATTCATATCACTCTGAAAAGAATTATTATAGAGTATACTAAAGATTTCTTTAAATTAGTTAAGTATTATGCTTTTTTATGTGTATTTATTTGTGATATACACATGACAAATCAACATAACTTCTGAACTTAGTATTATTTTATGCCTTTTTAATCTAATATTATAATAGCTTAAGACCTCAAAATTCTTATACACTATGGCAAAAATAAAATCTAATTTTGTTTATGTTCTTTCAGTGGGTTATTTAACCAAGTATAAGTTGTACCTTGGTCTTTAAACTGTACTCATGGGCATTTTGGATTGCTACAAATTATTTTTTTTTATCTGTATGTTTCCTTTCATCTAGTTGACTTTGAATATTAGATTCTGCAATATAGACATAAAAAGATTTTGTCACTTGGGTAATATTTCATGGTGGTGTGGAAAAAAACATGATCAGTCCTTCAGACCATATCTTCCCCACTAACTTTGGTCACTGTTACCCCATATTTTGATGTTTTTCTGTTGTATCCTGTATAATGTCCTGTACATATGCATGTTTACATACCTATAAGCAGACAAACAGATGGATGGATAGACCACTTTTTGTTTAGCAGTCATGGGTTGCACAGCTTGGGACAGGGGTTGGCTTGGTCAGTAGTGTGCCATACTTGTAATCTGCAGTTCCCAGGTCTCAACTGTGCTAGTGTTGAGAGTTATTTCTACTTACCCCCACTTTGCTCTCAGTGAGAAAGGGGGAACCAATGGGCTTGAAAAGATTGCCACCCATTTGATTGGATGCTAATGCCATGGTCCTCTGTGCAGGAGAGCCATACCCCAAGCATGCTAAAAAGAACATACTCAATGGTCTTGACAAGATGCTATCACCTGACTCCTAACAGCTGCCCAGTGGGTTCCCTTCCCCAAAACTTCTCAGAGCCTTTGGGGTTGGCCTGCCCATTTAGCCCATTGTATGCAAAGACATACCATTTAGAGATAAAATATCCCAACTCAAGCTGTAGAGGTTCAACCAGACATTATAATTTAGTCCTTCAAGACATCTATCCTGGGCTGTTACTGTTGTATTTGGCCACTGCAGGTGAAGCCTAACAAGGTCCTGTTTGACATTGTCTGCTGCCCAGTATATCCTAGGTCTTCTCCTTTTTCACACTGTTCATAATCCTATTTGCAAATCTACAACTGTAAATATGGGCAACATGGCCAACCCAATGCATTCTCTCTCTCTACACAATAAGCTGTGTGGAGTGGGGGGAGGGGGGGCTCAGTCAGTAGAGTGCCAGACTCATAATTTGTAGTTCCCAGGTTTAAGTCCCACCTGGCTCAACATTGAAATTTATCTTTGCAAAACTCCCTGCCCTACCCTCTGTCAGTAGCAGACACTGATGAGCTTGGAAAAGCTGCTGTTCATTGGATTGGACATTAAGCTTTGGCCCCATGTGTGGTAGAGCCTGTGCATGTTAAAGAACACACTGGATGGCCTTGAAAGGAGGCTACCATCTGTCTCCTAACAGCTATCCAGTGAAGTCCCCTCCCGCCAACCTTCTCTGAACCCTCGGTTCTTTGTGACCTGGCCATTTAGCCCATTGTATGCAAAAAAGTGCTGTGCAGTGGTAAAACAACCCAATATGCTGCTCAAATTAGGTTGCAAACTCCTAACAGCATCATTATTTTCAAAGTCAAACCATCTAATATCCAAGATATGTGTAAACATCTAAAATAAAAGGCATAAAGTACATTGATTATAAAGGGTCCAAATTTCACTGCCATAACTAATCCTAGAAAGAACCAAACTATTACAGCCTAATATGTCTTGTAACGCTCCAAAGAAATGCAAAATACTTTTAAGTTTGGACCCTTTTTCTGATCCAATTAGTTTTATGCTCCGGATAGCTGAGATGGGTGCCAGGCAATAATTAACAAATTGCCAAAAAATAGAATAAGTTAAATTAGGGTTCAAAATACCAGCGAGCGTTAATGAGTAAGAATCCAAAAATGATTGTCAAGTTAAGATCTAAATATTATCAAAACTTAAATCACGTTGCTCAAGAGAAAAAATTAGTAAAGGATAAAAGGTTTAAATAACAAACAAATTTATTTCCAAAAATCAACTCACCAAAACTTCAATGAAGAAGATACATCAACTCAGCACTCTTCCGTGCTACATGCTTATGCTCTGACAACTCACTATGCTATGTGTTTCAATGCACTATATGCTTCTCTAAGTGCCTCTGCACTAAATTACTACTCTGACCACATGTCAGACTTTTACAAGAGCCGGACATGTGTCATGTTGCACGCCGGGAAAGACATTTACATAAAATGACATGCGACGCAAACTATGACGCAAGAGGGGGCGTGTCCAGGTGCACTAGCTTTAGTGGGTGACAGTCGGAAGATCGGAGTTGCGCATGCGCAACTCCTAACTCTTGGAAACGAGCGCTGTGACGCCAAAAAGGAAATAAAAAATCCCCAAAATGATAAATATAACGTAAATTAAACAAAACTGGTTAAAGTAAAGCAAAAGTGAACAATGGGGCATCACAGTCTTTAGGTGTATATGTCTATTTTTCCACACTCTGCAGATTCTTAAAAGCCCCAGCAGCAATATATATTCTTCTGTTTATCTCACACTGCACATCACCTTTATCTGTTAAACAGTTCCCGAGATAATTAAACTGAGACACTTGCTCAAGAGTGCAATTGTGTAAAGAAACTGAAACACCATCTGCTTGACCAACTTTGTTACTTTAGCTCTGTCTCCAAACCTACTCTATTACCAGTCTCATCGGCAGCCTTAATGCAGGAAGTCATCTAATCAACATCTTTAGCTAACAGGGCCAAATCATTTGCATAATCTGAATCAGAAATTTTAAGATCTCTAACCTTTTAAGGCCAAAATCTTCCCCTTGCATGAAATTCCACATAATATAATCAATAACCAAACTAAACAAAAAAGGACACAAAATGTGCTCTTGCTTAATTCCACTAGCAATGCTAAATCAATCACTACAAGTCTTACCAACTCTCACACACAACTTAGTGTTATTATAGAGTTTTATTATGCTAACAAACTTGTCAGATATGCCATATGATCTCACATTCAACTGCAAATTGCAACAATCAACAGAGTTAAAAGTCTTTTTAAAATCTATGAAGCTAGTAACCACAGGCTTCTGAAACTCAACATTTCTCAAGAATCTGCCTAAGTGAAAATATTTGATCTATACATCTCCTATCACTTCTGCATCTGTACTGTCATCATCATCACCCTCCTTAAGCAGCCATGGGCTATGGAGGTCCAACCAGATCATGTAATTTAGTTCTCTAAGCATATCTGTCCTCAGCTATATCTGCTGCATCTGGCCACTGCACACCAATTCTAACAAGGTCCTGTTTGACACTGGGGCAGGGGTGGCTCAGTTGGTAGTGCACCAGGCTTATAATCTGTAGTTCTCAGGTTCGAGTCCCAGCTGGGTCAGCGTTGAGATTTATCTCTGCAAAATTCCCCGCCCTACCCATGGTCAGTAGGGGGACAGATGGGCTTGGAAAGACTGCCGTTCAACGGATGGGATGTTAAGCTGTGGTCTGGTGTGTGGGAGAGCCATACCCTGTGCACGTTAAAGAACATGCTGGATGGCCTTGATGGGAGGCTACCATCTGTCTCCCAACAGCTGCCCAGTGGGTCCCCTCCCTCAACCTTCTCTGAGCCTTCGGGGTCCATGTGACCTGGCCATTTAGCCCATGGTGTGCAAAAAAATACCGCTCGGAGGTAAAACAACCCAACTGACTCCTTTGCCTAACCTCATCATTACTTACAAAGTTGAACCACCTAATGCCCAAGATACTGCATAAGCATTCATCATGCACTTGTCCATCAACCAAATTAATTCTATTAAATATAATAATGCAAAGAACTTTACTTGGGACAGAAAGTAGATTGATTCTTCTCACAAGAATTACAATGGACTTATTTTAAAATAGGGAAAATAATGGCTCTAATAAAAGCCTTAAGAACAATACCTTTATCATAAAAAAATTCAAAATTTCAGTCAGCCATGTGACAACACAAATATTCCCAGCTCTAAGCATTTGAGTAGTAATTTCATCTGCCCCCATGGATTTATGCAGTTTTAATTTACAGATAGCCAGAGTAACCTTAGCACAACATTTCTTAAGCTTCAATTGTAGGAATTTTTGATAAGGAGTGATCAGATCCAATTTCAGCTCACCAGTAGGATCTGGTATTTCTAACTGAACTAGCCCATTTGCTGTTCATTAATAAATAATTGATCATATTCCTATGGAATCCATCAGGCAAAGCTCACATGCATTTGTATATGTCCCAGTATTTGTAATAAGTGTTAATTATTCTCAAACAATTAAGTTTATTTACCTGTAGGAGACGTTCCCCATTGCCATTGCAACTACAAATGCCAAAGAACCTATCACCCCTGCTCAAAGGTCAGAGTCAGTACCAACTTGAGCATTGAAGTTGTCTAGAACAAGGGTAATGTCTCCTTCCTTGACAGAAATCAAAATATCCTGTAGTTGTCCATAAAACTTATCTTTCTTATTCTCATTGGGTTGGGTTGGGTTGGGTTGTTTTACCTCTGAGCGGCACTTTTTTGCACACCATGGGCTAAATGGCCAGGTCACATGGACCCCGAAGGCTCAGAGAAGGTTGGGGGAGGGGACCCACTGGAACAGCTGTTGGGAGACAGATGGTAGCCTCCCGTCAAGGCCATCCAGCGTGTTCTTTAACGTGCACAGGGTATGGCTCTCCCGCACACGGGGCCATGGCTTAACGTCCCATCCGACGGACGGCGGCCTTTCCAAGCCCATCGGTGTCCCCTACTGACCGTGGGCAGGGCGGGGAATTTTTGCGGAGATAAATCTCAACGCTGACCCAGCTGGGACTCGGACCTGGGAACTACAGATTACGAGCCTGGCGCGCTACCGACTGAGCCACCCCCGCCCCCTTATTCTCATTGAAATCCTCACTGGGAGCATAACAGTAGATAACAATCAAGTCTTTAATCCTAGTTTTAAATATAGCTGTAAGAAACCTTTCATTAGTGCAGTCATAAAGCTAGAAGAGCATCAGTAGTGTGTCTGTTGAGAAGTAAACCTATGCCTTGAACATGCTTTCCATCCTCCCTCTCTGAAAAGAAAAATGTAAAATTATTTTTAAGTGTTACCATACATATACTATGGTAGGTGGTCATATTATTCTGACACAACTGTGTATGATATATTTCTATAATACGTTTAGTTATACCGTTACTATAACACATTTAGATTTCATGTTGATTTGTCTACTGCGAAAATTGTATTTTTATGAAAATAATTTTGGAACACACTTATTCAGTGCTTTGTATTCCTTTCAGATTGAGCACTCATAACTATATGAAATATACATATGTGTTAGATAACTTTTAATAATTTTAAGTGAGTGATGGCCCCTTAAGGTTCATTATTCTTTGTGCATTTTATTGAATGGTCATTGTTCCTTGTTAGGTCGAAGTATAATGGCTAAAAAGGGAGAAGGTTCTCAAGTTAAAGAATCTACTGATAGTAGTACAACATTAGAGGATGATGATGTAAAAGGTGAGAAATAGTCATATATTTCTTTTTCTGTACTTCTGATTATTTTTGACAATTGTCTCAAATTATTGGTTTTAAAGTGAATTCTGGAAGTTTTTATGAAATGCTTTTATGTACCAGTGCTCTGCCCTACCATTTTAATTAAGACTGCATCAATCATAATAGGTTAGAATAATTTTCTGCCTCATTGTATATTTTGCTTTTTACTCTTTTGCAAAATTAAATTGAAGCTGGTAATTCTCTATGACACTATTAATAAACAGTGTCATAGAGAATTAAAGACTTCAATTTAATTTTAATTACTGCACTCTGAACCTCTACTGTAATTTTTGTTACTTTTTTGCAATGTGACAGTTAATTCTAATGGTTATTGCTGAACATTCTTTCAAATATTGACTAATAGAGCTTTTTATAGCCTTTTTCTCTACTTCCATCATTAATTCAAGTGAACAGTTTCATTACAAGGGTATTGAAATAATCAGAATTATGATTGTGAAAATCTTCACTATCTCCTTGAAATAGAAGTAAGGTTATGATACAGTGTAACAATAATGTGCTTAAGAATATAAATAACCTTTAAGTTTAAATATACAGTCAAAGCATTTTCATACAGATAGTTATAGATGGTTTAATATCAAATTTATCAATAATAATATGAAAATATCTCCTCTCTCCTAGAAATGCAAGTAAAATTACAATAAAATATAACAATATGTATATATTTAAATATACACTCTGCGACATTTGCACCACTCAGAAAAAGTGGTCTGATTTTTATACAAATTGGCTAGTAATGGCAGCATGATGGGATATGCAAGTGATTTCACTGTCAGGACAAATCAGGTGAAGAAGATTGGTGTTAGGCATTATAATGCAAGATACACTACCATCTTGACTAAACACTCCATGAGTTTGCAGCCGATAGAATTCTGGGTGATCTCACAAAATGAAGCCCATAATAAATACATCACATATGGAATGCCAAGCTAATGTGTATGTCAGTTATATCATCAGCTTATAGCGTTTTGAGAGAGGACAGATCATCTCCACAAGGCATGTTGGTCAAGTTGGAGTGTAGCAGAACATGGCAACCACAACCATATGAGTCATTCGATGTTGGCAATAGTGGTTATGAGAAGCCACACACAGAAAAATTATGAAAGGATATGGTGCATGCCAAAGGACAACACCATGGGAGGACTGACTGATTTTGTGACAGGCATCCACCATAATAAAACAGCAACACACTAGTAACCATTAGCAGAGTGTTATGCCAGCCTTGCATCACCCCATAATAGCATAAACCATTTCCTGATTATTTGAAGAGGCAGGGTTATATGCACGTTACCATCTACTGACCACCATGCAGCATCAGCAGTGCCTGATGTTGACCTCGAATGATGCAGAATGGCAATGTGTCAACTTTAGAGATGAATCCTGCCTTTGTGAGCTGATGATCATTGTATACATGTATGGAGATGGCACGGTCAGCACTCCAATCCAACTGCCACAGTTGAATGATACATTGCCTGGGCAGTAGACATTATGGTATGGGGTGTGATAAGTTATGACAGCTGGTCTTCTATGTTTGTCACAAAGACACTTTGACCATGTGCACTACATTGTGTTTACATGTGTTATGTTTACATGAGTATATACTTTTACACGAATGCACTGATGCCATTCCAACAAGATAACATCAGGCCACATAACGCTAACACTACCCATTAATGTCTATGACTTGTCGACACTTTTCCAGCTAGGTACCCAGATTTATCACCCATCAAACAGGTACACTGTTCTTAATCCTATTCATTAATTTATAGTTATGTATATGCACAACATGGGCAAACAGTCTCTCTCTGCACAATATGCTATTCAAAGGAGGTTGCTGAAATCTTTGCATTACCTCATCATTACTTACAAAGTTGAACCACCTAATAACCAAGATACTGCATAAACATCTAGAATCAAAGGCATCAAGTTTCCTATTATCCTGCTAACAAAGGGTCAATGTTTCACTACCATAACTAACTCTAGAAAGAACCAGACTATACAGTCTAATTTTAGTCTTTACGTGTATATGCCTATTTCTCCACGCACTCAATAGATTCTTAAAAGTCCCAGCAGGAATTCTTATTCTTCTATTTATCTCATGCCACACATCAGGAATATCTGTCTCATAGTTTCCAAGATAATTAAACTGAGATACCTGCTCAAGAATGCAACCATTCAGATTAATCGAACTACAGCCTGCCTGACCAATTTTTGTCACTTTAGTTTTCTCTATGTTTATCACCAAATCTACTGTACTACCAATCTCACCAACAGCTCTAATGATAGAGTTAATCTCATCAACATCATTTGCCAAAAGGACCAAATCATCAGCGTAATCTAAATCAGAAATTTTTAGATCTCTAGACCATTTAAGGTGAAAACCTTTCTCTTGCAGTGAATTTCACATAACATAATTAATAATCAAACTAAAGAGGAAAGGGGACAAAATTCACCCTTGGTAAACATCAGAAGCAATGCCAACATATTACAAAGCTAGTAACCAAAGGTTTCTGAAACTCTAAACATTGTCAAGAATCTGCCTAAGTGAAAAAATCTGCTCTACATATCCCTACCACTTCTGAATCCACACTGCTCATCATGCAGTTGTCCATCAACCACATTCTTAATTCTATTAAGTTCAATTATGCAAAAACTTTATCTTTGAACAGAAAGTAGGCCAATACCCATATAGTTACCACAATAACTGCAATCACCTTTTTTTTAACAACAGGAATAATAATTGCTCTGATAAAATCCTTAGGAATAATGCCTTGATCTTAAAAGATGTTCAAAATTTCAATCAGCCATGTGATAATAGAAATATTCCCAGCTCTAAGCATTTCAGTATTAATTTCATCTACCCCTGGGGATTTATGTAGTTTAAGTTTAGAAATAGCTAGAATAACCTCACACTGTGATATAGGGCCAACATTAAAGCCAGTAATGCATCTATCATAATTAGAATCAATGGGAGTAGAACTAACCACATTATTTAGAATATCTCTAAATGTTCAGCCCACCTAGCCATGACAGAATCCTCACCTTCAATAACCTTGTCTGTCCTTCAATCTCTGTATACCTGTCTGTTTCATCCCACACAAAACATTAATTATCTGGTACAGCTCTCTGATGTTACACACTGTCTGGCCAAAGATTCTTAGCTGCTAACTGAACCTTTACACATTTCTAGTGTTAGTGTAATTAAGGTAATTTATTGTTTGTAACACGTTCTTTCTTTTAAAGAAATTAACCAGCATCCTACTAGTTAAGACTAGTAGGGTGTTGATTAAGGGTATTCCTGCCATCTGTCAAAAATAAGCTGCAGTGCATTATCATTCAAATAATTTTGCCTCCTCTGTTCCTTTTTACCCAAAAGAGTACTTTTAGTTTCAAGAAATGCCTGTTTAAAATGGCCCCATTCTTCCTCAACCTCAGTAGTAAGTAAACCATGACTGTCATAATGACTAAGTAATCTATCATGATAAATTTTGGCTGTAACTGCGGTTTTCAGAGCTGCAGTGTTAAAGGTAACTTTTTTCTAACCTTAGCACAACACTTCTTAAGTTTAAGTTGCAAGACACTTTTAACAATGTAAAGGTTATGTTACATTATAAATGTTACATTTATCTGGGAGGTCCTTATTCGAGCTTTCCCAACAAGGTAATGGTCAGATCCAATTTCTGCTCCCTTCTATGACCTGTTATTCCTAACAGAACTGGCCCATTGTCTATTAATTAATATTCAACCAATCGTATTCTTATGCAGTCCATCTGGTGAAACCCATGTGTACATATATATGTCCCAGTGTTTGTAATAAGTGTTAGTTATTCTCAAACGTTAAGTTTATACCTGTAGGAGACATTGCCCATTGCCATTGCAGCTACCAATACCAAAGGGAGTTATCACCCCTCTCCAAAGATCAGAGTCCAGTACCAACTTTAGCATTGAAGTCACCTAGAGCAAGTGTAATATCTCCTTTCTTGGCAGAATTCAAAATATCCTGAAGTTATCTATAAAGCCTATCTTTCTCATCCTCATCAGTGTCCTTAGTGGGGGCACAACAACAGATAACATTCAAGTCTTTAATGCTTGTCTTAAATTTTGCTGTAAGAAACCTTTCATTAATGCACTCATATCCTAGAGGAGCATCACTAGCATATTTTGCTGAAAAGATAAATTTAAGATTATTTTTTAAGTATCTGACCTTTATCTTTCCATCTGGTCTCTTGCAAGCCAAGAATATTTAAGTTGTAATGGTGGAATTCTTGTGTGAGGACATCAAGAGCATAATCTCTGTGCCAAGTCCTCACATTCTAACTACCTATGGAGAGAAAAATGTTTAGTGGAATGTGTAAAGAAACTATATTTATTGAGAGAGGAAGTGCCAACCATATCAAACAGCCCCCTAGTTGCAGGCATGAGGCGAAGACCTGTTCCACCACTAATAAAGGCTGAAGCTGTATATACTGGAAGACTTCCTCCTATATAGGTTTGATGATGCTCATAGAAGCAAGAGTTCAGGTACATGTGATGGCCTCTGATCAGGATTATTCACCAGCTGATAAAACATATCCTTTGAAGCTATTCACTTGGGGCTGTCAAGCCACAAACAAACAGAACACAAAGTGAAATTTTTTCTTTCAACAGAAGCCTGCCAGTGCAGCAATTTCAGGCTCATTTGATCATCATCATTTGATCCATAATCAAGCTCAGAGCCATTATTCCATTTAGGTTGGTATGTATGATCAGCACCAAGACCCTGTGTAGTTTACTACTCCTCAGCAGGGTAGAAAAATGAAATAAATTTGTTCTTTTGGTCTGTAACTGGAATCATGTGTTACACATCTGCCAAACTGTCTTGTGTGTGATTTTCATCTGAGTTCAACCACTTCTCCTGGGTGGTGCAAATTCAGTGTCACAGAGTTTATAAAGAGAATTATTGAAAGTTTAAATATGCAATCAGAACTTCTTTAGTAGCTTTTTTATATAAAAGATGCAGATTATTTAATGACAAGTTTATTAGATTGACATTTATATATGTACTTGCATATAAAATCTACAAGTATCAAAATTATGGAGTTTAACCCAGACTGCAATTTTGTTCTCCAAACACCATCTGTCATGAATAACATCTATATATTTGTTTATTGTGTGGTAATTATAATAAGACCTTGTTTGACATGATCCACACATCTCATTCTTAATACAACTCTTTTTTTTTCAAACTTTTAGGAATGTTGCTCATAACTTTATTTACTAATCTGTAGTTCTGCATACTGGCAACATGGTCAAATCAGAGCACTCTTCCATATGTGTGATACTGCTTAAAGGTGGTTGATGACTCCTATGTTGAGCAACATCATTATTACATAATCAAACTATCTGATACCCAAAATATTGCATAAACATCGTAATCAATGACATTAAGCCACTTGATATCTTGTTTACAAAGTCAGGGTTTCACCTCCATAGCACACTTTAGAAAAAAAAAATACTGTTGCAAAGCCTGTAGTTTTCAGGCATATTTGACTACTTCCCCACAATTTTCAAGTATTCTTAAAGTTCTAGCAACAGTTCTAATTTTATTGTTATTTCATGCATAAAAACTCCTTATCTCTCACTCAACTGATAAAGTAATTAAACGATGAAACTTGCTTTGAAGAGACAACTGTTCAAAATTATATTTAGCTAATTGTGTAACAGGAATATTTTTTTTAATATCCCATGTTCAGTTATCTCTATTTAAAAATGGTATTTGTAGGGTATATATCAATAATAAATGTTTAATTTAGGACTTTTATACAATTTTGGATCCATAATTTTTCAGGGAAATATCTAATCACATATCACTAATCAGAGTTGGTGTAATATTTGTGTAATTGCTTATTTGCAACATGACACATTTACTGCATGACTTTCTGATACCTAAACTGAGATAATTTGGGAAAGTAATAATAAAAAAGCCATATAGAAAACTACTCAACCTGTACACTCATTTCAGTTGAACCTCTCTAGCATGAGCCTGCCACCATTGTGATCGAAAACTCTTAAAGTGTTTGTGCTATTAGTTTCTTCTGTTTAAAAAAATGATTTCTGCATTAATAAAGTGCATCATAATCTGTAAGATATTCTACACTTAAATTTTGCAGCAACAACATTACACGTACATTTTGCAACATATAATTGAACATTGGCTTTCATTTACAAAGTTTTAAATGGTGCTTGTCTTATAAGCACAGAAGCTTATTTGTGTGGTATTTTCTCTGATGATAAGTGTCATACTTCCAAAAGCTCTCAGGAACTGTATATTTATTCTGTTCCATGGTAAGTATGTTATATAGCTGTGTAGTAATTGGCACACTGGAAGTTTGAAATGTTTATCTTTTATTGAGGTAATCATTTTAGCTTAATTAAACTTAGCAACTGTTCCTTTGTATGTATTATTGATCTCTTGTTAGAATGTTTCAAACTACAAGAAAACATGCAATACTGATATCTAAAATGCTATTGTTTCACTGAGTAGAAAATTCTATTACCACACAAAATTAAAACCAAAGCTGATTATTAATGAATTATATATCATATCACTAAAATAACATGTTTTATATAAAAATAAAAAAATAAATAAAATAAATACCCCCTCAAGGAGCTGCTTGCCACAGAGGTCTGACAGGAGCCTGTCAGTTTATATGCCATAGTAGAATGTCTGAGAGGATGGCAGGACCTCAGCAGGAAAACGACACAAACAGCCATGCCTTACCCGGGGCTTGAACCCAGGTCCCTTAGATCAGTGGCCAAATAATGTGGCATTATTTTTGTAGAATTTTGACAAGGAATTTCTGTGGGGTTGAAGAAATGTATTTGGTGCATGTAGACAACCCACCATAGTTCAGAAATAAAGCAACAAAATATATGTATTTAAAACCTACACCAATTTGAATTGCAGCATTAGGTAAAAAAAAAAGCTAAAAGGGAGATAAAGAAATAATATGCTTTAAGAAATGGTTTAAATACATCAAATTAAATTAGATCCAAACTATCCTGATACAACAAATTGGCAGGAGTGATAAGAGCCAACTTGTACTCCAGGACAATCATTTTTTAGGACTTCATCTTAATTATGAGTAATTCAATGACATACAATAAAAAATAATAAATACCCCCTCAAGCATCTGCTTGCCACAGGGGTCTGACAGGAGCCTTTCAGTTTATATGTCATAGTAGAAGGTCTGTGAGGATGGCAGGACCTCAGCAGAAAAATGACACATACATCCATGCCTTACCCGGGGCTTGAACCCAGGTCCCTTAGATCAGTAGCCAATTGCGCTAACCACTCGGCCATGGAATGGCAGCTAGAATATAAAAAAAAATTATGTTTGAGTAGCATTTAACAAAAATAAAAAGAAAATAAAAAAAAAAATTGAAGTAAATGATAGAATTGTATCATAAACATCCATGTGTATGTAAAATAAAACTTATTTCTGGCCTCCAGTCCTCGGGGCAGTGACCCATCCTTGATTAATAAAATATTTAAGGCACTTCTCCTTCCTCTCTTGATGCCCCTGCAAACTGGACTCTAATTTGAAGCAGCAATATGGTTATTATATGCTTAAATGTATAGGTAATGGGCAAAAAAATGGAAACAACAACATAAAATCATTAATACAGTGTTGGAATGCCATGTGAGTCCAATAGAGCCTGTATAGATCATGGAATAGATCGACCAGTGTCTGAAAGTCAGCAGGAGAGATATGACACCATTTGTCTACAAGAAACACAAACAATTCCTACTTGTTTTTATGGAGCTGGAAAATGCTGCCTGAGGCATCATTCCAGAAATTCCCATAGATTTTCCAGTAGATTGCTATCTGGTGCCTGTGGTGGCCATGGTGTGTGAAAAAGTTGTCTCATGTATCTCATACCACTGGGTGATCACCAGTCATAATACTGGGTGACCACATGTGTTCTGTGGTTGAGAACATTGTCACTCTGAAAGACAGTTCTCTCTTCGTGGAAAAATGCTGTACCATTGGATGAAAATGGTCACACAGGACTGTAAAATAGTGATTAGCATTAATCTTGCCTTCTAATGAAATGAGTGCATCCAAACCATGCCATGAAAAAACACCCCCACACCATTACAGAAACACTAGAACCTTTAACAGTAGAAAACAAGCAATCCAAGTTGTAAGCTTTCTTCTGTTGGTGTCACATGTGCACTCATCCATTTGTCCTAAACAAAATATAGGATGATTTGTCAGACCATATCACATTCCTCCACTGCTTGTTCTCTTTGCACTACTGGGTATGATGAAGTGGTTGACAAGTGTGAGAAGTGGCTTTGTCTAGTGCAACTCGATTGGGATATCCAGCTTTATAGAGTTCTCAAAGTGCTGTTTTTTGACAAAACTGGCTCTTGCATCTTACATTGAAATCCATGCTCATCTGATCAGCTACAGCTCACCTGTTTCATTTTGCATATTGACTAACACTCAAACATCCCAATTCTGAAGTATATGCTTTTGGCCACTGTTGCACTTTGCAGATGATATCTTCCCTTTGCATGATGACTCCCATGCAGACATGACCTTGGAAACTGTTCCTTGTGAAACATTAGTGAGTTCAGCTGTCTTAGTGACCAAAGTTCCTGCCCACATGTGCCCCTTTTGAAATTGCTAAAGTCTCTCGATATCATGGTACCAATAATTACATGCAATTCTGCCAAATTTGCCTTTATAGACCTGATGCTAAGAATGCTGGGATGTCATTTGCATGTTTCATGCCTTTTTTAGTTGCACATATATGCCACTGTTTAACATAAACAGAAGGCTTTCCTCAAACCTTGGTGTTTTCATTTTTCTATCCATTACCTGTAGGTTATAAAGATAATGATAAAGTAATAATAAAAAATATTATGACCTTTAATAATCTGAAATAGTTTGCTAAAATCCAAGTAGTAGCTCAAGCCAATTAGTTGCATCTTGAAAAGACCAATAGTCATGGAAAGGCCATATCCTACCTGTGGTTCATTCACATGATTAATTAAAGAGTCCTGTCCCAAAATATTTGAAATATCTGATGAAAAACATTGCTTTCATAATTTTATAAAAAGGTTTAGCACTCCCATTTTGTTTTAATGGAAGGTCAAATTCAGAGCTCCGAAATTTTTAAAATGTCATATTGTATTAATGATGATTTAAAGATATTAAATCTATCAAGAATTTTTAATTACCTAATAAACTTCCAAAATTTAATATTTTAAATCATAGAAGCTTTAGTATTTACCTAGTGCACTGCCAACTGTAAGAATTTATTTTAAAAAATTAAAGTGCAGATAATAATTGATGCCAAACTATTCACTTTAAGTATATTTATAGAAACTTGTGTAATGATTCAGTTTCCAACTCAAATATCTCAAAGATTTTTTTCTAGAATGAATGACATTGTTAAACATTGTGGTTTTTAATGTAATTTCTTATGTAATTGATATTATAATTTCTATGAATGGTTAGGAGAAATATTTAGTATTAACCTGACTATGATATGAATCTATGACTTTCTATTTGCATTGTAAATATTCTTACATTATTTAATATTTAATAAGTAAGTAAGAACTCCTGGCATGTAATTTTGGAGGTTCAGGTTTTGCATCCTGATTAGGGCATAACTAAATTTTCTGGTAACTTGTTCTAAGATTTATAGGATATTTGCCTCTGAGTATTTATAACTGAATCCCATAACTCTTTAAATTATGGATGAATGTATTTCCTAAGTTCCATTTTAGAATTCACGGAACATCAAGTTTGGTTTCCCATTGATAAAAATTAGGTTTTTACCTAGAATTAATGTTGTTTTGAGTAATTGTGTTTTGACATTGCTATAATATTAACTATATTAATTTTTGAAATTGTTGAATATACTTATGTGTCAATATATTATCCAGTTAAAAATAAGTATTAATTAAATTCCTTTTAAAATGTTGATATTTCACTGTCATTTCTCAAAATAGTACTTAAATTTCTGTTTATGCAATTAATTAACCTGGCATGTTACATTCTTGCATTGGCATCTTTATAAGCTTGCCATTTAGGTTGCTGCATGAAGCACTGGAGCATGTAGGAACTAAACCTCCTGTAGAAAAACAATGAAATACCAACAGTTTTATTTGTAATCATATCTATGACTAATAACAACACTTTTGTAATCTGGTTAGTTTCTTGGTATTTGGCCAAAAGGGTAATATGAGTATGGCTAATAAATGGAAGAGAAAAAAAATGCAATTATTATTTTTTAATTGCCTAGTAGGTATATTGATGTTTCATATCACAATAATTCAGTCTTTCATATATAAAATTGCCATGAAAACTGGATTAAAATTACTAGCATCCACTCCAGTTTATTGATATTTTAATATTTTCTGAGTATTGTTTTTCTCAGTTATGCTAAGTTTTTCAAGGCTTTTTAAAACAACATTGATTTTCTCTACTGTGAACATTGGATATTTTTTAAAACAAAAATCAAGAATTTTCACAATTTAGATGAAATATTCTAAACATAGTATATTTGATATATATTTCACAGGGGTAGATGATCTGGAGTCAGTGTGATTACAAAATTTGGTACTCCTTGATATGCAGCACCTCTCTTAAAATGTATTTTTATTATTGTAGTAGGTCTGCCATAAAATTATTCTCCACCAAATAACAGTAATAATTTCTGTCAATATCCTTGAAGATGCTTACAATGTTCAGTTAGATTCTTTACAACTCTAATCTAAGAATTATATACATATGTTTGTAGCCTGTTTTTGTTAGTAGTTTTTGTGTGTGCATGAATACATGTTCTATATGTTACTTTTCTAAGAAGCATGAAATAGTGAATAGTAATAAGCAACGATTTATATGTTAAACATTTGTTTTGAGTGTTTCAAATATGACATACTTTACACCACTGCTGTCAAGTAATAGTACAAGCATTATTAGAGTATAAGGGGGGGGGGGAACGATGTTATAGCCAACAATAATGGTGCACATCCTGTCATATTGTGATTAAAAGTGATTTAAATGTGAAAGTTATTTTGTGAATAACTAATGAACGTGTATCAATTTAAAGTTCAGCAATTGAGGTTTGTTTTTATTTAACGTTAATGCTGCTGATTTATTTATTTTATATTGCTATCCTATATTTTATAAGTGGTAGCTTGTTCTTGAATTCAATGCAGATTATTGTTAAGTTACCCTTATTTGTTAAGTCTAACTTTTCAGACAAACAATTGAGCAAAAAAAGCAAACAAATGCAAAAAGAAAAAAAATAGATACTGATAGTAACTGACATTTTTTATATGTATTAGAAAAGAAAATTTAGCTTGCATTTTTAGATTATTCATGAAGTTAAAACTAATTGCCATTAAATGTAGTAATAGTTATAGCATAGAGTTAAGTTGTCAGGAATCACTTTTTTTCTAAAAATTGATTTAAACATACTGGTTTTTTAAATGAAACAAGTAATAATTGATAATGCTGAAGATTGGTAGAATTTACTTTCTTCTAAAAATACCAGTAGCAATTTTAAACAGCCAAGATAGTAGAATACAACTGGATCTAAAAATTGCATCAACTATTTTTCTGTGAATAGCTCTATATATATATATCTTTTTATTATAGATGTCATGATGTACTCAGTCATGATGACTGAGCATATTTCTTGTAACATAAATTTGAAGCAATTTTAGGATTGCAATATTATAAATAATTTGTATTAGAAATGAAAAAAAAAAGCAAAGAGAGTTATATGAATAATTTTTATTTACTACTAAAAGCTGAAAACTATACTCAGGGTGAAATAATATGTGCTAACAAATGTATTAAATATTCTAAACATTTGCATATTTAATAGGAAGAAATCTACTGATGTAATTTTTCCACCAATTTATTGTGTCATAGAAAAGTTTCATGACTTATTTAATATTTATTAAACTCTAAATAATGAAGTAGTGCCTTAAATTTTACTTATTAAAATTTATGGTGTAAATAAGTATGCAGTAAAATGTAAAGTTGAAGAAAATAGGAATTGTAATTTCAAGATTGCATATTGTTATTTTTGAAATGTCAGCAGATTACCATTCCTGTAGCTTGACTGATATTTGACTAAAAATTTAAAAAACATTCTTGACAGCAGATGTTTTTGATGTTGTGCTTTTAACTGCATAGATTTCTATGTGTAGTGTGAAACTCTGTGTTGCATAATAAGCATATAATAGTTCTCAGTGTTGCATGTAATCTATATGTTGCATTTACACAGCAATGTTAATTTTTTTGAAATTTTAATAAAATTTTTAAGACAAATGAATTTTGTTTTTGATAAAATGTCAATTTTTAAGCTGTAGATAATACAAAATTTTTTGCCATAGAAATTTTTGAAATGTAATTTTTATTGTTATTTTACTGTCTTATTGTGTTTTACTGTAAACACTGTTGCTAACTATAAAAACAAAAATAATAATTTTTTTGTTTTTTCATTCTTCACCATATTGAAGGCTGCAACACATTAGCACATACCTTGTGATCCCATCACCAGCTTTAACCCAAATCACACAACTATTGCTTTGCAATGTATTGCTCTATATGCATGATTTCATGCATTCACCTGTTGTGTGTGTCTTTGTGTCTCTATCTGGTATGATGGATATAGTGCTGTTATTAATCAGGACATTGCTTTTTTTTTTGCTTCATTCCTTCTTCCCTCCCTCCTTTTGTCCCTTTCTCAGATAGTCTTCATTCTGGTCCTGAGAGAAGCAAAACTGTTATCCAAGTGGATCAAGGTATGTGACCAATTGACTATATTCTTTATATCATTTAATAGTGATGTACTGAAGGGATTTAAATCCCTGAAATATATCCCTTGGTACATCACTGTCATTTATATATGTTTTAAATGTTTTTATTATTATTTTGCCATATATATTTTTTTCTTAATAATGTTACTGGCTAATGTTTTTTTTATTCAAATATTAAAATTTGTTGTAGCATTTTATTTTACAAATAAATGTTGTAACTTATAAATATTCCTCTGACAACAAATATTTTCTGAAAGGTTTGACAAAGAAATGTTTTTAAGTAATATTTATCTTTTTTTTTTTCAGTAGTCCTAGTGCAAAAAAATTTTAACGAGAGAAGGATATAAAAAAATTAGATTAACTAAGGCACATATTTGTATTAATAAAATATAGAATGAAGTACTGTACAAATGTTGAGACAATGAGTAGTGTAATTTCAGTGATCCATCAGCCTCATGGTCATTTTCAGCCTCATGGTCATTTTTAACTGTCTGACTGACTACCTACCTATAAGTTTTATGTAAATTAATTTCCCTTGATATTAGGGTAGTAAATCTTTGAATAGTAATTTACATTGATGTAAAAATTTTGGCAGTGCTTACCATAGATTGAATAGATAAAAAAAAGGCTGTAATATTTGTGAGAGTTCAATTTTATTGCATTTTGCTACAACAAATTTTTATGCATACCTTTTTAAATTATTTTCTGTTATTCCGTTAATTTTGAACCTTCCTTTCATTGCTTTACCATATCCTGCTTTTATATTAATTTCTGGTGTTTGTTTCGTTTGTTTTTTCCCCTCATTTTTTTCTTTCTCAAAGCTAAACCTTCAATTCCTGACAGTAAGATTTTGCAAGTTTTTCAAAAACGTGCATCTGAACCAAGTCTTCCTACAAGTGTTGCAAGTATAGCTTCAGGTAAGAAAAATTGGATGGGAATAGCAAAAATTAAATCAAAAGTAAAAGGTAGGTTTTATTATGTCTTTTTAATAAGAAGATAAGGGGTGTTTTTTTTATCACTGAAAAGGATGTGAATGAATATAGTGTATGCATACAATGACCTACTTATAATGGCAAAAAAAAAGATATTTATTTACTCTATCTAAGGGTTTACATTCTAATTAAAGGTAGACAATTGCATTAGTAAATGCCTCAAACTTCTTTACCAGTGTAAGCTACATATAATTAGAATTTAAAGTGTAATTTTAATAAACAAAACTATTATTTATTGCTATTATCATATTTAATAAATATTATTTCACAATTTCACAAAATGTACAAAACATTAAGTTATTGGAAAAGCTATATGAGTAAAGTAATTTAATTCTCTATGACACTGTTAAATGTTTTTAAGCGCTTCAACACATGGACTTTCTGAATTTAACGCAGTCCTCCCAACCATTAAATTTTCAAACGAGGAAAAAAACGGACACCTACCATTCTTAGACATCAACTTACACCGTACCCCCACTAAACTATACACATCTGTATACAGAAAACTTACATTCATACCTAACATAATAACTAGCACCTCCACCCACCCAAACAACTACAAATTATCAACCTTCTATTCACACTTTACCAGAGCCTATAAATACTGCAATATGCAAGAAGCACTCAAAAATGAAATAAAATACAGTTTTGAACTCGCTGAACAGGGTGGATATACCTCACACACCATCAACAAAATTCACAAACAAATCAAATGCAAACAATCCCAAAACCCTCCAACACCTGTAAATAAAGAAATGCAAAAATACACAATAGCCCTACCATACATAAATAATAATTTCACATACTCTGTTAAAAATAACCTAAAATCTTTCCATTATAAAGTTTCAATTAAAATGTCTCACACTAGATCCAAACTCATTTGAAATGATCGCGACCATATACCCAGCTCTGGAGGAGTTTACTACATTCAACTCAATGACCCCACAGGTAAAATCTTCCCCAAAGACAAATACATAGGTAAAACTTCATGCCCATTTAATGCCCGACTTAAAGAGCACAAATACAGCATCTTAAATAAACTACAAAAACCTCACTATCTCAAGCAATCACCGAAAACAATCTGCCCACTGATTTTCACTTCACTAAAATTATAGTACCAAATTCCAACTAACCGTCACAGAAAATATCCTCATTAACGTAAAACTGACCTAACTCTGCAACACAGATATTGTCCCCCTCTCCCCAGCGTGGCGTCTGATACTTAGGGGATATAACATACACCTCGGAAATTCCACACACCCCTAAACACTCTCCTCTCTCATCGTCGATCCCCATTTGCCACCTGCAATAATACACACCCACCTAACCCTTTAGAACACCTCCATAATACCTCCTAAAATCGGTGATTAATGTACCCCCCCCCCCGACACACATACAAAAAAAAAAACTCCCTATAGTAATACCAATAAGAAAACCATTATTCATTATTATTATCTTAACCCCAATTTTCAGTTTACCAAATTTATTAATTCACTAAAAGTACCCCACTCATTATAAAGATGAATTGCTACCCAGAAACAGTGATGCTTCCCTTGACATACGCATATCTTGGCGATTTCCCATAATCCCACCCTCTCCCAACCCTCTCCCAATCTGTTACATGCAGATCGCATTACCGTCACCCGCACTTCTGCCGACCACTCCGATCCTCGAAGCTGAACCACTGACATGTCAATTTATGGCACCCCACCCCTCCTCCCCCGTGCTCACCAACCAACTACCTCTCCTGCTTTAAGTCCCTCACTTCCCACCTGATGAAGCGCCGATAGGAACGGCGCGAAACGTGCGTCGTGGATCCAAAGCTTTTTAAGCACCCTATGCTATCAAAAAGTATAAATAATTATGTCATTCACCAATGTGGGTAGCCCATTGGCAGCAGTCATCATTATCTTAATCTCCACTGAGGCGTCACTTGCCGGCAAGAACGTTGAATTTTAAATTTCTCACCAAAAGCATTCCAAGAAGCTCCTGTTACTTCCCATCCTCTACGGCATGGTAAATAAATCTCTCTTTAATAATTATTGATACTTGATAGCATAGTCCATATGTTGAAGTGCTTAAAAACATTTAACAGTGTCATAGAGAATTAAATTACTTTACTTTAATTACTGCACTGTGTACCTCTACTGTAATTTTAGCTATATGAGAATAAATATTTAGTGTTTGGCCCTTAATATGCACCTGCTGGTATACAATATTTCTCAAAAGTTGTTTCCAAACACAAAAACTTGTATAACATTTCATTGAATTAAAATAAGACACTTTTACATCACGTATGAAAGAAAACTAAGTTCTGTCTGATGCTCTAAAGAAGTTTATGTAAAACTGACATCATTGACAATTCTAATTTTATTTCACACTTGGTTCTTGAAATGTTGAATCTGAGATATTCATCATTCTGACAATGTCACAAAGAAACTGTTTGGATGACCTTTATGGTGGAGCAGTGAGATGGAGAGCAGTAAGAGGAAGGCGCCAGAAGATTAAATGTGAATCACAGTGTTGCAAGCAGACTGTGGAACCAATTCCAAAAACCCATAATGGCTCTCAAAGACGTGAGCTATCTTAGGGCCAAATCAGTATTAAATCTTTATTATGTGATCCTAACTGTAAAGTGCTATAAAGACTCCAATTACATCAATTGTGTGTTTGACAATCTTTTCAGACATCACTTTTATTGGTTGCATAGACTTCTGTGTTATTCTAGGTTCTTCTTCTCACACAAGTTAGCTAGTTGTTTTACCTCTGAGTTGCACTTTTTTAATGCATTGGGATAAATGGCCAGGTTACAAGGACCCCAAGGACTCAGAGAAGGTTGGGAGAAGGGGACCCACTGGACAGCTGTTAGGAGTCAGATGGTAGCCTCCTGTCAAGGCCATCAAGTGTGTTCTTTAGCATGCTTGGGGTATAGCTCTCCTGCACACAGGGCCATGGCTTTAACTTCCCATCTGGTGGGGGGTGGCTCAGTCAGTAGCACACCAGGCTTGTAATCTGCATTTCCCAGGTTCGAGTCCCAGCTGGGTCAGCGTTGAGATTTATCTCCGCAAAACTCCCCACCCTGCCCACGGTCAGTAGGAGACACTGATGGGCTTGGAAAGGCTGCCATCTGTCGGGATGTTAAGCCGTGGCCCCATGTGCATGAGAGCCATACCCTGTGCATGTTAAAGAGCACATTGGATGGCCTTGACAGAAGGCTACCATCTGTCTCCCAACAGCTGTTCCAGTGGTCCCTGCCCCCAACCTTCTCTGAGCCTTTGGGGTCCTTGTGACCTGGCCATTTAGCCCAGTGTGTGCAAAAAAAAGGGGCCACTCAGAGGCAAAATAACCCAACAACCCAAAATTCCATCTGGTGATGGCAGCCTTTCCAAGCCCACTGGTGTTTCCTTTTCCATGGAGAGACAGCAGAGATAAATTACAGTACTGGTGCAATTACGTACTAAATTAATCAGCATTTAATTCTGAATTTTATTTAAAAAAAAGCTTCTAATTTAATGGGAAATATTTTTAAGTAAAGCGATTTTAAAGTCATATATTGAAAACAGGATCTAGCAATGCAGTTAAGGCTCAATTTGTAGAAAACCCGATGAACAAAAATATTTATATTATATAAAATAGAAATAGTTTTCTTCTGAATAACATAAAAAAAACTACTTCAAATGGAACTTTTTTTCATCATGATACACTTTAAAACATTGGGGTAGAATTCCACAAGATGACTTTATTTATTCATGGGAACTTTCTGTCCTATTTGTGGCAGAACAACAGTTTCTTCTTGGCTGTTTTTTTTTTTGCAATGAACACCAAATTTGAGTTTTCCAGTGTTTGTTTAGCATTAGGTCATATAACATTTGTCACTATAATTTTGTGAAAACCTATTATAGTGTTTTTAACACATTCATGTTTTTGTGTTTAGTCTTTAATTTTGAGCACAGTGTAGCATTAGTTCATTTCTGATAATATTTTAAGTGCTGCAAATTAGTGGTAACTTTGTTAATAATTCAATATCCTTTACACATTGTATGAAACTGTGAAAGAGTATTTATTAAATATGGCAGTGCTAACACTTTGTAACTGCTAGGATATGGATATGTGATTGTGTTTATATGTGTAGCTGTGGTTTCTAACTTCATAATAGAAATTAATTGTGGTTTCCAGTAGGTTGTAAAGGATCATCAAATTAATATTTTCCTTTTTTTTAATGTTGAAAAGTTGTGGTGACCCCAACAATCAACAGTTTTTTTCCTTGTTATTCAGCATATGGGTACAAAATTTAAACTTGATAGATTTAAATATGCATATACAAGTGTGAGTCAGAAAGTAAGGTTCCCAGTTTGTTCTCTGCCAAACTAAGAAACATCTAAAGCTGTGCCACCACAGCATGTCAGTACCAAATCATGTCACTAAGTGGCATCAGTATCACTGCTGCATACCTTATGCATACAATGCAGTGATATTTGCACAGATATTGCATGTATATATGAAACTGGAGTCCCAAGCAATAATTCGGTTTCTAAGGGCACAGAAGACTCAACGGGTGGAAATTCATTGACAGCTTGTGTCAGTCAGGCTTGGATGTCATCTCAGGGCAATATGTGAGGATATGATGTCATGAGTTTTTTTTATTTGTGTTGCTCTAGTAGATGAAAACAGAAGTGGATGCATTGACATCTGATATCAATCAAATCGATGCAGCAGTTCAAGCAGATAGACTTGTGTCTCTTCAGAACTTGGAGTAGACATTCACACAGCTGTGTCTGGTACATTATGCATAACCATCTGGGCCAGGTGATCTTCATCTGGAGTGAGAGCAACATTTGGAAATAGAAATTTTTCATCTTCAAAAATAAGCCAAGCAAGGAATCTGTATGGGAATGTGAGGAGAATTGATGGGGGTGAGAGACTTCCATATATCACTGCAAGGAGTGTAAGAACTGAAAAAGTTTGAGAACCCATGGTCTAGGATATCAAAAGGCTGCAGCAGATGGCTGGCAAAGCAATTGTATGAGAGCCACAAGCAGGAATGCATGACAGCATCACTCAAGAAACACAATACAGCATCAAAGATGAAGTCACAAAGCCGCTTCCCCTCTGTGCGAGCTCCTGTATGCAGTGAGGGGACCACCCTGTTAAAGTTCTGCTGATTTTTGATACCTTTATAGGGTCCTAAATGATCACCTGCATGTTTACCATGCATGGTGACCCTTGTCCCTGGAAAAGAGGTTCCTGATAGTTGCTCAGGGGTCCTCGTCTGCTCTCCTCAGCTCATGACTAGCAGGGTCCCCTTTAACCCATATTGCCATTGGGAAGCCTGTTCATTGTGGGGCTGTGCAATGAATTCTACTGCTTTGGCCTCTGCTTCAGGTAAACAGGAGGACCTGGGGTGGTCCCCTCAGGATCAATCAGCTAGTGGGCTGGACCTGATATGGCCAACTATGCAGTATGGTGAGTGCCTTGCCCACTTCCAGGTACAGGATCACAAGTTTCCCCACAATTTATTTTCCTTTTGTAATCTTTATTTTGTGAGAACTGTTAGGTTCTCACACTTTTTATTTTTTATTGCTTATTTTTTTTTGAGGAGTCAGGCAAGTTCCTCACACTTCTGTTTTCCTTTTAGTTATTTGTGTGGGCTTGGCTCACTGACTGTGTGAGTATAGTGCTCATGCAGCCAGGCTCCCGAATGGGCTTCCTCTTGTTGGGTTCCTGGTGGTGGTGGTGGGGGGGGGGGACACTGAACCAGTTAAAACCAAATATGACTTCCATTAATGGAATTAAAGTGTTAATTAAGGCATTAATGAATCTAGGCCTCCCATGGCTCATTCTACTAGAGGGTGTTCCAGAGTCTTGAAAACATCTGCAGAATCTGTAAATTACACTTTCTGACACATTCATGAATCTGGCAGCCTCTCTGTGTGACTGCTCTTCATATATTCAATCCACTGGCTTTCCACTTCTAACAGTCATCCAAATGGTTCCTCCTTTTAACAAAACTGTAATCTGAAATGCTTGATAAAACCACTCTTAATCCAAAGTGAGAAGTGCCCATTCCTGAAGTTGCTTTTATTGCCAGCTTAATTTGCATATGTAAGAGTCTTTGGCATTGAGAAATTCAAATTTAATAGCCAATACATGAGAGTTATTTCACACTAAATATCCTCTGAAACTTTTGTTAAATACCAGAAAAAATTTATTGAAATATTTGCAATTTTGTTCAACTTCCTTAAACTATTAACAGCAGTGTATTTACAAAACTGTCTCTTTTTCCCTCGTTTTAACAAATATTCAAAATCCCAATTTGGGAATCAAAATTTAAATCTGATAGGTCTCTTATTCTGTTTCTCAGAAATTCCAATACAAAATACATTTGTCACACTACTGCAACTTTTTTTTACTATGAGGACTTTTTTAAATTTCCATCAAGTACTTGTTCACAGAGCCAAAAATTTACTGCTCTGTAATGCTCCCATTCACAGCTCAATCAAATGTCAGATAGCTTAAATTTTAGGTTTGAGGCAATAGACTAAGTATCGAAAAGAGTTAGTTCCTTAAATCAATCTATGAGTGCAGGGCTGTGTGAAGGGAGGGGCAAAAGGGGCTCAGGCCCTGGGTGCCAGCTTAGGGAGGGCGACAAAAGTCATTTGACAAAATATATTTTTTCTTTGTCAACAAAATGAAAGAGTGCCAAATTCACACTGTGACCTGGGAGCAGTTTTCGTGGAGCAGTATGAGTGATAGATTTCACTATTAATAACAATTATATCCAATTAATACTAGTTAGTAACAAAACTGAACTCTCTGCTACTGGTTTAACTGCTCAAGAAGAAAAAATTCCAAAATTAAATTCAATAATACTATTTATTAAATTCTGAATTCAGCCATTACTGGTTAGGCATTAAATCAAGTGCTTCCCAATCTAATAAATAACAAGCACTAGCACAACAACACTATAATAATACATCATTCTGCACAAATTCTCACAGAGGATCTACCTCCACAAATACTTTCTTCTTCTCTCTCATCCTCTGCTCAACTTTGTGCTTAAGAACATCTGCCTAATGTGCTGCATACATATCTCTCTCTTAAGGTACATTTGCACAATGTGACAGGCATTGATGACACAAGCATTTGTGACCTTGGAACTCAAAATGCTGCAACATTAAATGTCAAATCAGCCTGAATGAGCTACACTGGTAACTCTGGAGCTAATGAGAAGGGAATGCACTGGCTCAGGTGAAAAGATAAGGCTTCCAAATAATAACTATAAGGTAAATAAATGGTTAAATAAAGTAGAAGTGAATCATCACAATTGTCACCACTTCCATAAGCTCAGAGGTTGAATGGCACTGATTCATTGTCATCTTCTCCAAAGGCTGTAGAGGTTGATAGGGATAGATTATACAATTGGGAGCACTGAAACAAATTTTAAAGGGACCTCTGCATAGTGCAGGGCTGTGGTTCATTTTTTTTACAACATATGACAAAATATAATGTAAATTGT
This sequence comes from Ryuthela nishihirai, assembly GCA_038380435.1. Lineage (NCBI taxonomy): Eukaryota > Metazoa > Arthropoda > Arachnida > Araneae > Heptathelidae > Ryuthela > Ryuthela nishihirai. The sequence goes on along the minus strand of JAWZYU010000015.1, from coordinate 66,558,010 downwards.
ACTACTCTATATAAAACTGCCAATTGAAGCAATTAAAAACTAAATAAATGATACCTTAAATAAGTGAAAAATAAAAAATCAAGCCAGTGCCCTGGAACCACAACTTTATGGCTCTACCTTTGATCAGGCCCTGATGGCATTGGTTCATTTTCATCACTTTCATGGGCTGTAGAGGTGGATGGGTGTGAATGATTTACAGAGTTTTTTTTAATATTGTTAGAAAACTTTGTGCAATGGACTTCTTTCTTTAAACAAGTAAATTTGTTTATAGTATGGGGCATGTAAGGCAGCTCTTGAGACATTTCCAAATCTCTCAAGGTTAGGGTCTTTTTTTGCTTAATCAGTGTCGAGTTCTTTTCAGTCATCCTAAAAGCATCTGCCAATTTATTGCTTGTGAATCATTTTGATGGAGGTGTTATAGTTATCATCTTTGAAGCCTTTTTCTCTACAACCTTTTCAGCCTCCATTTCAATATAGTCTTCATTGGAGAGTTCCCCTGAATGTGAGTCCAACAAGTCTATCATCTGAATCAGATCAAAACAGAGTTACTTTTCTAGTTTAATAATGCTTTCAGTGACTTCAGATACTCATCATACTGCTTTGAGTGATTAATAAATCGAAGTTAAACATTTTTCATGTTGATATGATATACATCATATTAACATCATCATCATTTTTCTTGTTGATATGATATACATGGTGATAATATCATTCATGTTGGTGCTTTTCATTCATGCCATATCTCCCCTATATTCTTGACTGCAGTGTAAATATTATAACCTCTCCAGAAATCCTTGACAGTGGTGTTTATACCCTCCATTGACATAAGTGCTTGGGAAAGGTTTGTGGGTATAATAATCCTTGAATGTTGAATGAACTCATAACTCCTTGATCCATAGATTGCAGAAAGGAAGTTGTGTTAGGAGGCAAAAATGCAAACTTGACATTTAGATGAAAATTATCTTGCACCTAGTTGCATTGCCTAACACAAATAACATAAATTTTTGAATAGTAAAGTTTAACTTCAGGTACAAAATGGTGAAAAAACTAATGTTTTCACCATTTGCTAGTGTTCAACGAGAGCTTTAATTACTTAAGCCTTGGAAGCGAGAGCTTTAGTTACTTAAGCCTCTTCCACATAACTGGCAGAAGTGCTTTCATCACACCCTTAAAATCTCTGGGTTCTCATAATGGTACACAAAGAGTGGCTTAAGTTTGAAATCACCAGCATCATTTCCTCCGAAAATAAATAATTAAATGGTCTTTTGATGCTTTACAGCCAGGCATTCTTTAATAATAATATAATAATTCTAATTTATTTCATGTAGGGGGTTACAGTAAAGCCAAGGTATAGGTAATTTTGGATATTAATTTAAACATTCAAGTGACTCGATGCTGCAGACTTTTGTTACATATGATCTGTTGGGCATTTCCTTTCAAAAGAGTCCAGTTTCACTGACATAAAACTTTTGATGAGCACCAACAGTTTGTTCTCCAATTATTTTTTCAAACATCTTAACTAACTTGTTGCTTTATCAGCAGCACAGGCAGCTTCCCCACTCACTTTAATGTGTAAAATTAGTCCTGGGTGTTAATCTGTTAAACCACTCATGACTTGCCACAAATGTAATTCAGAAATGTTATCACCAATTTTTTTCTTTAAATCCTCATAAAGGCTGCAAGGATTCTCTTAGTATGCATACATGTATGAACATAAAGCTAACAGACACTCTATGATGATTCTAGTCTTTAGTCTACAAAAATAGCAGCTCCATGTCAGCAATAACAACATTCTTTTTTGTTATTATGATTAATTTTATTGGTGCTCAATCCTTCTCATATTCTAAAATTCTAGCCTTTGATTATGATCCCAATTGTTGAATAGTTTACTCTGTAAACACACTGATTTGTCTTGATGTTTTCACCTTTGAGCATTTTAATATGTCTACTTTCATTTTGAATAATATCGATTTTCTCATTTTTGACACTAATATATCACTGCAGACACCCTTCCACTTATCAGCCATGATTAAAGTTTTTTTTCTCCTAACAATAAATGCAGAATGCACTCTGCTCTCAATCAGACTGAGATAAAAGACAATCAGACTCAGCTCACTGAGAAAGTGCAGCCAGAGAATGAACTTTATGGTGTAATCTACCCTAAAGCAGTTACAAGTTAAGCATCCTGGCTTCTTTGAGATAGAGTATAGAATCTGAACACAAGTGCCCCTGTTCTATGGAGCACAGAGCTATAATTAACTTTGCTTCAAACTTGTAGCTGTTTTGATCTGCCTATGGGAGTACCTGTAGTATAGTTGTATAATTTTTCCTGATAGCTGCCCCTTTAAGCATCACTGCCATGCATCACTTTAATTATAGTTATTTCTCTTTTTTGCCATTTTGTTTAGAATCATTCCTTATTATTTGATCAGTAGGTATAAATGAATGCCAAACTGAATAGAATTTGTATGAATCATATTAGTGGTGGCCCTTGTTAACAAGGTAAAAAATATATATATATATATTCATTAAACATACACTGAAGAGCCAAAACATTATGACCACCTGCCTAATATGATGTTTGTCCTCCATGTGTCGCCAAAACAGCTCTTACCTAGTGAGACATGGATGCTACAAGATTTCTAAAGATGTCTTGTGGTATCTGGTACCAACACATTACCAGCAGATCCTTTAACTCTTGTAAGTTATGTGGTTGAGGTGCAGCAGATTGGATATGCTGTTCCAACACAAATCACAGATTCTCAATTGGATTGATGTCTGGTTAATTTGGAGGCCAAGGCAGTACCTGGAAGTCTTCCTCCCTCATGTTCTGTGAACCATTCTCAAACAATCCAGGCAGTGTGGCATGGTGCATTATCCTGCTGAAAGAAGACACTACTAGAGGGGAATACCATTGCCATGAAAGGATGTACCTGGTCTGCAGTGATGTTTAGGTAGGTGGTAGATGTCATAGTTTCCTGCACATGAATGACTGGACCTAGGGTTTCCCAGCAGAACATTGCCCAAAGTATTACACTTCCTCCACCGACTTGTTTTTGGCCCACGGTGCATCTTAGGGCCAACACTTCCCCAGGTAAATGATGCAAACGTATCTGGCTGTCCACATGGTGAAGCAGGAAACGAGATTCATTGGACCTGATGACCTTCCAATCATTTAAGATCCAGTATCGATGCTTGTGTACCCATTATAGGTGCTTTCGACAGTGAAATGAGGTTAGCATAGGCACTTGGAGTGGCCTGTGGCTACGCAGCCCCATTTTCAGCAGGGTTCGATGTACTGTGTGTTGTGACACATTACTCCTGTCACCAACATTCAAATTACTGGCAAGTTGCTCCACAGTATCCCTTCTGTTGACTCGTACCATATAGGATAGCCTTCGCTCACCTCTATCATCAATGAGTTTTAGTCGGCCCTCACCTTGCTACATATGATTGCCGGCAGTTCATGGTTTTTCCTTTCTTGGACCACTTTTTGAAGGTATTAATCATGACTGATCATGAGCACCCCACAAGCCTTACCATCTCAGAAATGCTCTGACCCAGTCATCTGGCCATTACAATTTGGCCTTTGTCAAATTCATTTAAGTCTGCTGCCTTTCCCATCTGAAGAACAAGAATAACACTGATTAACAGAACTCAGTATCAGGTGTTATTTATACCATTTCATGACCTTCATATGCACCATCGTTTGCCTGCAGTTGCTTTGAATTGCATAAAGACATGCTGATCATAATGTTTTTGTTCTTCAGTGTAAGTAAAGTTTAGTTAATGTTAAACAGTTCTTTGTTATTCACGGGTTGCTTGTATTTATTCCATTATCTCCCCTCTTGGGGGTGGGGTTTGGCTTAGTTGGTAGTGTGTCAGGCTCAAAATCTGTAGTTCCCAGATTCATATCCCAATTGTGCCAGCATTAAGATTTATCTCTGCCAAAATTCCTAACCTTCCCTTGTCAGCTATGACCTTCTCTTAAAAATGAACCTATATGATATAATAATGCCTTAGCTTAAATGTATACTATGCAAAACTTGTCAAAGGGAAATGTAGCTCTTCGATTTTGGAATTTGAAGTTTACAGTAGATGACCAAATGTATTGTTGGCATGACATCTTGAACCAAATATTAATTAAATAAACAACCCTGTTGCCCTGATATCCCAAAACACAACTTTTTGTATAAGATGCTTTTGTACTGTATAATTTTTACATCAAAAGTGTGCATAGTATTTGAATAAATGATACATTTCAAGTTTGGCACTTTTACATGCCTTGAATAATTCTTGGATGTAGCGATTACAGTATGAGAAATCTTTCTATTAACAGTTAGAACTTCTGGCACTGATGCTATTATTGTAAGCTATTTTACACAATTTATACAAGTTCTGCTTTTAGAAGTTGCCATAAGGTAAAAATATTTCTTCTTTTTAGGTGGCAGTTTTGTCACTATTTTACACAACATGGATAAGGACTTTGTGTGCTCTTTTAGTGTATTGTGATATTCTTATAGCTTATAATAAACAAAGATTTATTCATCTTAATTTGCACTCTCTCTTAATTTCATGTTAATACAGAAGAAATTAAGATATCACTTATAAAAACAACTATAATAGTATTGTCATCATTTTATTATATGAGCACAATCAAATTAGCTATTTGGCTTTGATGATTCAGTAGCATATGTATTTCAAAGCAAAACATAATACACTGGTGGAAATTGAAAAAAGAACACCATTACAATTGAAGCATAATCTATGAGATCTATTTAGTAGAAACAACTTGTTGAGAAAGGACAGTGATCATACATGTGAAGTGATTCAATGTTTATTTTACCTTTTAATGAGTATTACATTTTACGGAAGGCACATTTTAATAAGGTGTTGAACCTCCTCGAGAAGCAGTACAAGTTTCCAGTCTGACATGCAATTGGTTGTACAAATACTAGATATCATGCTAGGGGATACCATTCTATGCACTTTCAACTTGGATGCATAATTCAGCAATGGTCATTGCCTGCCACAGTCTGCAGAAGAGTCTTTGTCTGATCCAGTTCCAGACATGCTCGATTGGAAACAAGTCTTTAGAGCGTGCTGGCCAAGGGAGTTGGTGCACTGCCTGAAGAGCATGTTGAGTTGCCCAGGAAGAGTGAGTGGGTGTTATCCTGCTGGAATATCGCATTTGGGATTACATTCAAATATGGCAGGATGATCGGTTGTATGATGTAGCTGATATATATATATATTGCTATTCAGTGTACCCTGTACAAACACCAGACACATATGAGAGTGATAGCTAATCATTCACCACACCATGATGCCCGGCATGGGCCCTGTGTGTTGCTGACGGATGCACAATGGAAGAAGCTGCTCACCTTGACATCTTTGGATGTGTAAATGATCATTAGACGCTACTAAGCAGAATCGGCTTTCATCACTGAAGACCACAAACTGCCATTCTTCCCTCCAATGAACTCGTTCTTGACACCATTGCAAACGTGCTCAACAGTGATGAGGTGACAGTGGTAACCATGTCAGCAGCATGCATACCTGTAGTCCTGCTTCCAAAAGACAATTGCATATCGTTCTTGTAGGCACCCTTGGTACGACAGAGGATCGAATTTGTGATGCTGTAGCCATCTGCTCTACCACTGCCACTCTCCTGATACACCGATCCTCTTATGTCCATAATGCTGCTTTGCCCAGAACCACATCTGTGAGTGTGTAAATGTTCCTCTGGCCATCGATGCCACCATCATACCACTGCTGATACCTCTCGTCTAATGCTGTGTGCAATTTGACGAAAAGACCAACCTGCTTTCCAAAGATCCACTATATGACCTTGCTGAAACTCTGCTAACTGAACAAATGTTGTGCACCTGCATCATCGAGGCATGGTAGCGTTTTCAAAGAGCACTGAACAACATGACACAAGATGAATAACTTCTTTCTTCACACAATAGTTCTTAAATATGCGTGGCATACTTGGTGGAAAGATATTATGTTTGCATGTTGTCATCCTCATGATGTCATCATTTCATCCAATGACTTTCAATCTTGGATCACGGTTTCTGCTGTCCTTAACAATTAACATATTATAATATGACGTCCCTAAAGGAATTCCTTCTGGGTGTTCTTTTTTCTATTTTTGCCAGTGTACATCCTGAAGCAGATATGTACCTAATGAGACTCATAAATATATAGTGTTAATATGTATTATACATTGAAATCTACATATTGTGGCTCATAAGTTCTGTAACACATTATGGTACAATCAAATTACCCCATGAGGCTTTATTTACTTCAGTGAAAGCTAATTCTAACTCAAATATTGGTTCTCTAGAGGATTTTTTTAACATAATCTTCTATAAATGAGCCATTTTTTTCCTGTTGCTAGTCAAAGCCAGTAATAGTATGCACAAAACATGGAGTATATAGATATAATGGGAAGAAAGCACAATATCATTGCTGTTATCCCAAGAATCTAGTGTAGTATCACTGCACCACTGTGGTGGTGAAAGAAATAAAATATTTTATTTGTTTTATAATATCGAGATTTATTAATATGCATTTAAAAGCTAAGACAAACATAACTTTATTCAAAGTTCTGAATCCATTTAATGCTTTAAATTCAAAAGTTAATAATCTTGATTTGCAATTATGTAACAAAACTAGAACAATGACATATTGTGAATATGGAATGCTTGTTTTCAAAGAGAAGAAGCTCCCCATTTTCTAATTTTAGCACCCTCTAACGATTGAAATTTGAACTAATGGTTAATTTGGAAAATGCAGATAGTGATATTTAATTAGTACCTATCTAACCCAAAAAGAATTTTTCGTTTATTTCTGAACAACAAAAGTTGGATGTTTTCACATGGATTCTTTTTGTTCAGTTTAAAATGATCAAAAAATATGGCTAAATCTTATTTCATTTTTGAAAAATTAATCACTTAGTGTGGCAAAGTTTCCATTTTCAATTAAAACAAACAGTAGAATAAATCTAAACTGGGTTTTAGGATACATTAATGAAAATTTAATTGGCTTTTTATATTGAACTGCTGGTAAAACTAGGTTGCATAGAGTATTTTTAACAATTTTGCTTCTAAAGCAAAATAAAAAATAAAAAGCAGTTAAATAATATTTGATTATTTGATTTTTTCCCTCATTTGAACCTGTAATATATATTTTAAAATACTTATAGTTAATAGCATTCATTTGAAATCATCAAAGAGAACTATGTGTTTGCAAATAATAAAATGTATGAATTGTGTTAAGTACTTTTCATACACAAAACACAAAGACCAATTTTTCTTTGTATTTGTTCAATATTTCTAACTATGGTTTAATGTGTTCTGAATTTCTAACACTCTGCCTTGTTCACCTCTTTTAATCTTTAGCCATAAAGATCCACAATGGTAATTTCCTTGATCGTAAGTATAATTACCTTTTTCTAAATGTTGTGATGTCCATCCTTACTACCCATTCTCACAAGCTTCCAGCATTAATATCAGTAGCACTAATCGTACCTAAAAGACACTTCATAGTTTGCATCATACTTTTCCACCTCACCTTTCCTCCCCTCACATAGAAACATTTTTTTTTAGATTCATAGTTGTGAATTGATTTTTTTTAGATTCATAGTTGTGAATTGTATGTAGTGGAATAATTTGTCTGGATTGTAAAGTATAATGAATGTAACTCAAAGTTTTGAGCAAGTAGATATCTAATATATATGTATGAAATAAAATTGTAATTTTACACTTCTGTGCAATTTATGCCCATTTAAGTGAAATAATTTAGATAAATGTTAATTCTGTAATTTCTAGCAAATAAATTTGTCAAGTTGTATTTATGTACATCTGTAAATGTTACAAATGAAAGGTTTCGTAATCCAGTGAAGAAAGATATTATTGCAAATAAATCAAGAAAAGAAATTAATATAATCAAGAAATATTATATTAATATTATCAAAAGTGTAATGTCTGTGCAACTTTTTAGCTTGTTTAGTCATATTGTGCACTACAGCTGAAAAGAAAATATTGGAAACATAATGTCACAGAGCTAGTATATACAGATCAGTATAGTTTTCCATTACCCCTTGAGTGGGCATGATTCCCTTTTTTCCATCAGTGCAGGCTTATTGTCTATGAGCTTCCTCCAACTGAATGCTATTGCTCATTGTAATGCTCCAAAGATTAATAAACTTTTAAAGTTTTGGACCCTTTGTCTGATCCAATATTTATTCAAGCTCCGGATAGCTTAATTTCGGGCACCAGGCAATAATAATAAATTTTCAAATAAGTTGAAATTAGGGTTTGAATACCAGCAGGCATTACTTAACGAGTAAGAATTCAAAAAATTTTATGATTGTCAAACTAATTTAACTTACAATCAGAACTTATCAACTAATGTTGATCAAGAGAAAAAATAGCAAAGATTCAAAAATTTCTATAACAAACAAATTTATTTCCAAAATTATTTTAACCCTTTCAGCCCTGAATTTTTAATATGAAAAATATTTTTTTTTTTGATCATCAATAATTGAATGTAAGACGTACAAGGACTCCCCTACTAAGTTTGAGCGGGTTTCCACCATAGGTTTAGAAACTAGGAAATGTGGCAAATGGTCTTAGAGATAAAAATGGAAGCATATTTTTTATTCATTTTAAATCATGTTTTTATACAAAGATCTTATCAAATTATTTTGTGTGAAAATTTTTGAAACAATTTTTAGATTTCGGTTTTAGATCGGTACTTACCAAACATGATGTTCAGGTTATTAGCATTCATCTTGAATAGCGGAACAATATGGGTCACTCAGATATGTAAACACTCACTTCTTGTTGAACCATGTCATAAAATGTGATTCACATACTTTGTAGAGGTGACATCTAGTTATGGTGAAACTAGATACTCGGCCAGTAGCTAGAACTCTTTATATATTAAGGTGGTAAATGCCAACGGCAGGGCCAAAAGGGTTAAACACTTACCAATGTCAATGAAAATGTCAACTATCTCACTACACCAACTATCTCACTACACCAACTCTTACTACTCACTCTGTGAACTACCACCTACTAACAACTTTCTTCTTCTAACAACTTACTTCTGCTCTACTCCAACTTACTCTGTGACTACATGTCACTGTTATATCATGCATTATACCAAAACCCCACACGTGTCATGTTGCATGCCAGGAAAGACATTTACATAAAGTGACAAGCGCGCAAGCTATGATGCAAGAGAGGGCGCATCCTTGTACATGCGCGCAAGCTATGATGAAAGAGAGGGCGCATCCTTGTACATGCGTGCTTTAGTGGGTGACAATCGAAAGTTCAGAGTTGCGCATGCGCAACTCCTATGCTCTCGGAAACAAGCACTGTGATGCCAAAAATAAAATAAAAAATCCCAAAATGTTAAATATAACGTAAATTAAGCAAAACTGGTTAAGGTAAAGTGAATGAGGGGGCATCATATCATTAAAATGTTTTGCTCTAAACCAGGGGTCAGAAACCTTGTTTTGAGTCAAGAGCCAAACCAGCAAAAAAAAAAACCCGACAAACCAACAAATTTTAATTTTTGTTGGCTCAAGAGCCATAACAGGAAAAAAAAAAACTATTTTTTTTACCAAAAATAAAACTATAACATAAACTTTTGAATGGATATATTCAAGTATATATATATAAAAAAAAAAAGAAAAAAAACTATTAAAAAGAATTGTTAAAAAATCTGTCATTCATCAGTGTAACTTTTGAGTTTGAGCCTTCTCGACCAAATGAATCAAATTTGGAATATAGTTAGAGTATTTCAGATGCATCAGTGCTTTCAAACTATCATCTGCCAACCTGCTTTGATACTTGTTTTTAATGAAAATCATTAATAAAAAAAATTCCACAGTCAAATGTTGAACCAAAAAGCATCAGGAGCTGTGTTTTAGAGTACTCACAGCCACATTCACTTCCAACCCCGCTCTAAACTGTCTTTTTTTTCCCAACTTTTTTTATTTCTAATAATTATATGTTTTTCTGTTTGAAAGATTACACACATACAATATTACATGGATTGTAAGTGTTTTATTTCAGTGAAAGTATAAAAAAAATTTGAAATTCGCATATTAGTAAAGTGCAGAGAAAAAGTTAGTCACCAAATGTATTTTCATATACATTTACAATACTTAATGTAATATTAATATGGATTTTGCGTTCATAATTCCTCACTTGGCACAATATGGCCTAGTTGCCCTTGCACCCATAAAATCCCACCAGCATTCATAATTTATTGAATCCTACTTTGAATGTTCTTCTGAATAAATATAAACAGGATTGAACCAGTGCAATTCCAGAAAGTTTATATATATATAATTTTTTTATATTTTGAGAGTTGTGAACAACTGTCAAAAATGGAACTCATTTGACAGTATTCTGATAAATATATTGAAAAATGTGAATAAAATAGCAATGTACCACGTTTATGGTTCAACCTGAAAAAATATATGCAGGGTAATAACAAAGTAACTTTAAAATTTCAAATATATATCACTACTTTTTCTTTGTGTTGGTGAAAGGTACAAGAGTAAAAATTTGCTTTGTCCACTAAGGTTCACAATAAAGCAGCATTTTTCAAGTTCATGTAAATCATTTGAGGCATATCAGTGCTGTTTTAAATGTCTCAACTTCATGTCAATGTGTCTCAACTTCAAAATGGGTCAATAGAAAAAAATGGGAAATTCAAATATTGACTATGTCCTCTCTCTGACTCTCTCCTCAAATATTTGAGAGAAGGAGGGAGTGGGATTGATGGCCATACTTTCTCCTTCTTTGAGACTACCATTGAATGCAACAGAAAAAAAAATAATTCTGCAAATAACTAACATAATGTGCATAATATAATCTAATAACCAAGCATGACATTTCCACATTGGCACAGTGAAATACTTTGCCCAAATGATAAAATCTTTTCAAGCCTTTTTTTATAGACATTTATTATTATTATATTTACTTTGTTTTAATTAAGAAATTTAAAGATGCTAATTATTCTAAAATAAAAATGCCTTAAATATGAGCCATTTTGATTTAATTTAACTCATTCACACTGATAAGTTTTCATGTGTTTTTTCATTCTGCTTTGATCAACATTTCTCAAACACAGGGACAGATTTACATCATGATCCTCACTTTGAAAATACCAATAACTGGAATAGAAGTGAAAAAGTACCAAATATATATTACATGCATTTTTAAAAATCACTAAAACAAAGGGAAAAATCTTTTACTGCAATAGCAATCCAGTTATTTGACACTCCCCATCCACACACACATGTATGCTTTTTTTGTTTTCTCTCAGCTCGATCCACTCATTTTCCCCACTCTCCTAGTTTTTTTCTAAATCCTGGCCTGTTTGTGAGATATTTTACCACTGTAATGTGTTGCTTTGGTGGCCAAATGATTAGTATGCTTGTCTACTTGTCAAAGGGACCTGGGTTTGAGCCCCAAGTAAGTCAGAAAATGTCTCATTGTGTTGTCTTTCTGCTGAGGTCTTGCTTTCATCACAAATCTTCTCTGTGGCTTATTAAATTGATAAGCTCCCTTCAGACCTCTGTGTCAAGCAGCTGCTTGAGGGGTAATTTATTATTGTTTACTCACCATACTATGTAAATACAATATTTATGTTTGAAGCAGTTTTGGCTGCTATATCAAAAGATGACTGACAGTTACAGGATTAGTTTCTTATTTATTCATTATACTCTCACCCTTCAGCATTTTCAATGTCTCTTTTATTTAATTGCTTGAAGTTGTGTTTGTCAACTTACAATGTTTATACATGTAATAACTGCTATTGTTGATATAGTGTTCTTTTTGCGTATGTAAACCTTATGATATCAAAAATGATAAATTTAGTGAATATTTTTGTTTTTTCATGGTATTATGATTATTATACATGGTTGTTTGAATAATTTAGGTGGCAATTAAAATATTGTTTTTCAGTAAAGTCATTTATTATATAATATTAAGCAAATGGGTTAAAATCCAGAATTTAAGAATTTGTCACATTTAATATTTGTTAAAAGTAGTCCTTATGAAAAATCACAAGCCATGACTGTGTTTAAGTAACAATTTTTGTAAATAATTGCCATGTATGAAGAAGGGTTAATATATTTTAATGTGATACAAAGCTATGATAATTTTTAAGTTATGTAAGTTGGTCATTTTAAAGTATGTGCAATTATATATCTTTTTATTTAATGGAAATTACTATATAAAAATGCTAAATTTATACTGAAGCAGTTTGTAATTAGTATTAATTATTATTTAAATACTTCAACTTTTCTTTCACTATATGATATGTATATGCAGGAAACTTTCTCCTCTAGTATAAATAAAAATGTTAAAAGCTAGAATGACTGGCTATTTACATGTCAGATGTTATCATTTAAGTTATTAGGCACCTGACTGGAGAATTTATTCTGCTTGGTAGCTTGGATCATAAGGGTACATGACTTATAGACAAGTGATTGCATTTTGAGTTCTTGCCTTATTTAATAAATTATTACTGGCACAGAGAAAATTTTTCTTTAACAGAAATTTACATTCAAATTTAGATCTATGAAAAGAGAGTTCTGTGATGCAAAGTGATTTTGTATTTAACAAAATGCCACAATCTGTTGAAACATATTTAAATAAAGCTCATTTAGTGAATTAAAGTTAGCTTCTAAGCACTCATTGTATCTAATAAAATAAACAGGCTCATTAACTGTAAACATTTAATTTTTTCTGTGAGAACAGTGACAATTTTAAAATAATAACTTAGTTATACTTGGCAAGTTTTTTTGAAATATAAATAAGTTTTGAATAGATTGATTGTCCAAAAATTAATCTGTAAGTGAAATTACATGCCGAGTTTGCATTTTGTAGCAGTATCTACTTCCTATGTGCCTATCCTGTGCTATCAGCCTGTATGTCAACCTGACTCTGACTGTAGAAATAACTTTGCAATATATACTCAGGTTTTGATTATAACCTAGGATCCCAGTAGAGGATATACACAGTCGTATCAAAAAAATATGACCACCTACCTAATAATATGAATGGTAGGTGGTCATATTATTCTGATGCGACTGTGTATATCTTTTCCCACTTGCAAAAAACAATACGTTCTTAGTTCACAGATTAATGATATTAACAATGATTGTTTTTTAAAGAAACTTTCAGCTTTATTTTGAACAGCCATTAGGTTACATTTAAACATGTTTTTAATGAATTTCATATTGATGAGTAAGATTATTTAATGATCTTTTTAACTGAATTAATATCGGAAAATTTATTAAATAAAACCTACTTTATTGTGCTTTTTCCAAAATTAAGTGGATCAGGGGTTGGCTCAGTCCATAGCACACTAATCATAGTTCCTAGTCCCAAATGTGCCCCAGCATTGAAATTTATTGTCACTAATCCGTACTTCCCTTGAGAAAGGGGAAATGAGCTTGGAAAGGCAGCTCTCCATCAGTTGGGATGTTAAATTACGGCTCTGTGTGCAGGAGAGCAACACCCTGTGCAGATTAAAGAATACGCTAGATGACTTTGTTGGGTGACCTCTGTTTCCTAACAGGGCTGTCCATTGAGTTCTCTTCCCTACCCAACTCTGAGCTTTTGGCATCCTTGTAAACTGATCATTTACCTATTGTGTGCATAAAAACTCAGAAGTAAAATAACCACAATCTAAATTAGTGGTAAAAATAGTATGTTTTTTTAAGAAGGCCAAAATATAATTTATCATGAAAAAATTCATTATATCTTTATAATGCATTAAATTATGATGCATCTTTTCCCAAGTAAATTTTTAGGACTCTCTGTTAGTGCACTTTTTTTTAATCTTATAACTATATTAGGTTGAATAATTATTTTTTTCTGTTGTGCAGCTGTTTCTACAAATGCACAAATTTTCTAATTTTTTTTAAACATCTGCATTATTTTAGTGGTTTTACTTCAACTTTGTGTACCCTTATTATATACTTACACATATTTAATTTTTCCTATTCTTCTTTTAAAATTTTATTGTCCCTTTAATCAATGTATTTCACAATGTAATATTAAAATGCAATGTCTAAATCCCAATTTCTTTTTGATCAGTTTGATTTGTATTAATGAATTTGAGATTTATGACAAGAAAGAATTCAGTGTTGTGAAGAAGTTGCTTGTGACCATTCAACATTTGAGGAGTAAGGGGATGTAAAACTTTTAGTGTAATATGTATAAATTGTATACATAAGCAGTGAAAGTTGTGTCTAGCTCCTTAGTCATGGAATATCAGTAAATCAGATACTTTGTGACATTGAAATTGCACCACCCAGAAAGAGTGGATGAATTTTCATGCAAATCAGCACATGAGTGCAAGGCAGTGATATATGCAAATGGTGACATTTTCATGACAAATATATGGTATCTGTGTGAGATCACAGGACAAAAGTTGAGTGGCTATGCTAAATGTTTAAGACATTGTAGTTGTTTGCAGAAAGCTACAAAAGCAAATATTGAGGATGAAGTGTAGACCTGGATGGCTTTTCACCCTCCATAATGCTACACATGTGGGCCACAATGTAAGGATAGTTGTACTTTGTTCGTGCCATTCATCTCGAGAAGCTACTGTCATCGCACAGGGTCAAGCACTGACAATTGCACAACAGCATGGGTGAATTACATGATCTGTTGGCAAGGTGGTAGCAGGTCCAACTGCTATCATAGCTACCATTTGATCAACTGTAGCTGTTTCCATAGAAGTTCCCATCATAACTAGGACAATTACCAGGAGACTGATAGATGCAGGGCTCTGGACTCATTGCCCATTTCTTAGACTGACATTGACTGTGCTTCACTGTCAGCCTTGGCTGGACTTGTGTCAGGTTAGAGCTACATGAGATGAGAATGGCGATGCAGTGTTATCAGTGACAATAGATGTTGCCATTCCTCATTCCAGGTAACTCTAATCTGACCCAGGACCAGTCGAATGTGACAGGGGTGCATGATCAAAGTCAGTCTCTGCAATGGATGCTGAGCCTGCAACCCTATAATCTACCTGGAAATTGTCCTATTTGTGATGGGAACTCCCATGGCTGTTGTTGGATCTAGTACCATCTGCCAACAGATCATGCAATTTGCATGTCTGTTGTGCGATGATTCTGAGTACCTTCTTGAGATGATTAGTGATATTGTTGGTAGACCAACAAACTTCACACAGCCCTACAATCTGACCACACTGAAATGCATCCAGCTTCTGATATGGTTGATGAAAAGATTTTTTTGATATCATTTATACTTTGACTCAATATCTTCTATCAGCCTCTTTCGTAACTTGCTGTGGACAAGTATAATGCCTGAAGCACTCCTTTATCTTATAGAAATCAGTATATTGTTATAGATCAGAGCTAATCAATTAAATTTTTAAGTGCCACTCAGAGGTAAAATAACAATTAAATTTTCAAGCAGGTAAATTTTTAAGATTTTTTAGTTTTGTTTACTGGCCATTGATGAAGATTAAAATAGCACAGTTGCACTTTTTAGTTTTTTTTAGGGGAAAAAACAACACATTTCTCTTTCAATTTTATATTTTTCAAACATTCTTTATAAGCCCCAAAATTTATTTCATGGGTGTCCATTTAAATAATACTTGTTTAGGCTATTCAGTTAGTCTGTGAATCGCAATTGATCCTGCATGGATGTCTTTATGGACTTCAAACAACCGATCGTAATATTTGTTAGAATCAGACTGCCTTTTGGCCTTCATAAACTTGTTGATATGATTTTGACTCAGTGCAAACTAAATAATCTTGGCATTGATAATCATTATTCTATTGAAAGGCAGACTAACGATTATATTTCAGGACCATGCAGTATTCTAACAATTAAAAATTCCTAAATTGCTGTTCTTTTCTTATCATGTGAATTATACCAGAGCACTATTAATCAAACATATATGTCATCAATTGGACCCTCTTTCACTTGCTGAACTGCCATCTGCATTATTCTGTTTTTTCAATATGAACAGTGCTTGTGATGAAATTGTTTAATGATGTTTAAAGAATGAAAAGAATAATTTTTTAAAATTGATAAATAATGTACAAGAAGATAAAGGAGAAACTGAAGAAAAAAAGCCTTGCAAGTATTAGTTGAAGAATATGTAAAAACCTTATGAAGAGTACAGTTAAGGAAAACTTGAGTGAAAGCTTTTGTTAATTTTGGGAAACCTAATGTGATAAAATCAGATATAACTGTGTAATTAATCAATTTAATTTCTATATGTGTTTTTGTCTATATTGTCTTTTATGAATATGTTTTCCAGGATATTTTGTTCATTGTGAAGAATAGAATTTTAACAACTCTTTCTCACGTGGCTAGAGTTATGATAAAAATAAGTTATTATATTTTTTGATAATACCTATTATTTTTCACTTAAAAAATATTTGCCTTAGTAAGAATGAAACTTTAATTTTCATTGCAGCTCGAAAGCAGGAAATTATCAAAATTACAGAACAGTTGATTGAAGCTATAAACACAGGAGACTATGAAACTTACACGTAGGTAACAAAGCCAAATATTTATTTTATATTTAAATGTTCATAATACATATTTTTGTACCCTTTGCAATTAAGTAGTTATCATTGAAGTGGGCTAAAAAAGTATTTTTTATTTTGCAGAAAATTCTGTGATCCTCATATGACTGCATTTGAGCCTGAAGCACTAGGTAACTTAGTGGAAGGAATGGATTTTCACAAGTTTTACTTTGATAATGGTAATGGTTTGTAATCACTTTAGTTTAAATTTAAGTTAAATGATAAAATGTTTTCTTATATTGAATAATTATACTCCATGACATTAATGCATATTAACTCATAATTTGTTTGCTACAAAAACGTTTTAAAATTAATATTAGAGATATGCTAGCTATAGAATTTTAAATTAAGTTCAGAATCATGGAAATCTCAGCAAATGTTTTAAATATTGTTTTTAAGTTGGTGTGCATGTGTGTTACTGCAAGAGACAATATAGTCAGAGAAACCAGTGAACCGAAGAATGGTTCAATAGATTCAGCAAAAGGGAAATCTATCCATTCTCAAGGTAGGGAAGACACTGTTATGTCATGGAATTGCTCATTTATATTGCAACTGACTAGATGAATATGCAATGCTATGAAATGATTATGGTATTCTGTCTTGACTGGATGTAAGAAGGAAAATTAACAGAGACTTGTTGGAAAAAGGAATGGAAAAAAATATATCTTTAATTATGTTGTAGCAACTGATTGTAATGAAACTACATGTTAGCAAAACTTTTTTCCACAAAATATTTATTAATTTAGTTACTACTGCCAGTGTATGGAATATTCAAATTAGCGGAATGTTAAAAAACTGCATACCCTGTATTTAAACTTTGTGGTTATGGTGATAACACTGTGACAAGTTTTTTGAAATTTTTTTTTACTGTTTATGGTTTTGGATAAGCTGATTTATAAAATGAATAATGTTTTAATTGTATCTGCAGTTTTCCAGAAATGAAAAAAACATTTTGTGAAAATATACTGATGTCTGTATGTGTTATCAAGGTTTACTTTGTATTAAGGAATGAGAAATAACAAATCATATTGAATACAATTGCTAACCAAGGAAAACTAGAACAGTAGTTAAAAATTAACATTTGAATAATTTTGTTTGTTTTTTGTTAGTACTTCAAATGAAACACCAGATATAGGTACCCATTCCATTTTATCTGGTACCACTTTTCCATGGTTTAAATATCCTAATTGAAACTTTCACATGTTCTTCAATCACATATCCAAATTTGTTGTGAAGTCAAAGTATGAGTGCAAATAGTGCAGCTTTATGAGAATTATGCACCTCAGTCTTCTGCAATGCTCAATAAAAATTTCAACCAACCCTAGTTTCAATTCTTGTTACTGAACCTTTTTATCATTAATTTAGAATTTACCGCTGATTTACATTAATTTTATTCATGTTAATGATATCTTGATTTTTATATTCGTTTCTTAATTTTTGGAATCCAATGTACATGTCCACACACACACCTATATAAAATACTTATAAAATATAAAGTACTAGCTAATTTACACAGTATTTCCTAGGTCTGAAGCTCTATAAAGTATATAGTAGAGGGTATTCAAATGTTGCAACCTTTCATTGGATAAAACCATTTTGATCCATCACCCCTAGGAATTTTCCTCCTCCCCTTTTTAGAGGAGAAAAGAGTGGCAATAATTTGAGGTACTCCATGATATTCCTCATATCAGAAGCTCCTAAACTAAGCCTAACCAGCCCTTGCCTCATTACAAAAAAAAACTTGTTGCTTATAAAACAAATACTCAATATGCTAAATCTGGCTCATTTCTTCTAGTTTTTTTGACCAAACATTTTTAGATGCATAACTAAACAATTTTTCCAGTCCATAGTACTTATTAAAAATATATGTTTTTGTTTTCTTAATCAAGATATATTCTAGATTCCTTAAAAATATAGTTTTCCTAATTCTTCATTACAGGACCATTTGGAGGTGGGGGGGGGGGGGGGAGGGGTAAGTTACCAATAGTTAAGGCCATGGCTGCAATTTTGATATCATGAATGGAGGGATATTTTAAATATATTTTAGTATAATGTTATATCAATGAATGTAGAAATAAATATATTTTACAACAATAGCAAAATATAGGAAAATATATAAATTCTTAGATACAAAAATTACAGTAGAACTTCAGTAATGCAGTAATTAAAATTGAATTAATATCTTTAATACTCTGACACTATTAAATGTTTTAAAACACTCCAACAAAAATTCTATACCGCCTAGTATCAATAGTAATGAATGAGATTTTACATACCATAGAGGTGGAAAATGAGAGGAATTTCATAGATGAAAGTTGATAGTGAGTAATAAGCTCATCATTTAGAGTCCTTGCTGGCAACTGATGAGTCATGTTGTGTTCGAAGTGGAGAAGGTGATGCGGTATGCTGATAAGTTGGTTGCTTACATTGGAATTTTCTTCAAAATTTCATGACTGAAGTAGTGTCAATAATAACTAAGGATACTTTTGGTAGCATAGAGTGCTTATAACCTTAAAACGTAAAAACAGTTCTCCATGAACATCAAATCCTCCCACTGCTTTATGCATGCTATATCGATGACATCTTAATTATCTGGCAACACTCCAAAGAAGAAATAATCATTACTATCTGAATTTAACACAGTCCTCCCACCATCAAATTTACACATGAAGAAGAAATAAATGGATGCCACAATTTTTAGATATTAACTTGTGCCATACCTCAATTAAACTATATACATATGTATACAGAAAACTTACATTTATTCCTAACATAATAACTAGCACTCTGTCCCCCAAACAACTACAAATTATCAACCTTCTACTTGCACTTTACCAGAGCCTATACATACTGCAATACCAGAGAAGCACTAAACAATGAAACAATGAAAAAAATTTTTGAACTTGCTGAATAAGTTGGATATGCATCACATACCATCAGCAAAGTTCATAAACAAATCAAATGCAAACAATCCCAAAACTCCCCAACAAATAAAGAAACGAAAAAATGCACAATGGCCCTACCATACATCATAATAATTTCATCTATTCTGTTAAAAATATCCTGAAATCTTTTCATTATAAGGTCCCCATTAAAATGTTACACATAATATGTCAACTGGTTCGAAGTGATTGTGACCATAAACCCAGCTCTGAAGGAGTAAACTATATTCAACTCAAAGACACCACAGGTAAAATCTTCCCTAAAAACAAATACATAGGGAAAACCTCAAGTTCTTTTAATGCCTGACTTAAAGAAAAATTACAAAATATGAATAATTAACTAAATACATCTTAAATAAACTACAAAAAAAAAAAACACTATCTCAAGTAATCACCAAAAACAATCTACCCACCGATTTTCACTCAGCAAAAATCGTAATATCCTTGCCTACCAAACTCCAACTTCTCTTCACACAAAATGTCCTTATTAATGTAAAATTAACTGAATCGTGAAACACTGTCCCACTTCTCCCAGCTTGGCATTTGATCCTTAAAGGATATCAGCTACCCCTGGGAGATACAATGATCCCCTAAATGTGCCTCTCCATACTTGCCTCTTATTACTATTTCCACCTTCAATCATGCACATATCCCCAGACCCCCTTCAAAAACTTAAACTATCACAAAATCATACTAGGAACTGCCAATTACAGGATAATAACCCTCCCCCAACATACACTTCCTAATACAACCCCCTACCGATATGATAACTAATATTACTGTTCTCATTAACCCATCTATTATAAATCTCACATAAATTTATGAATTATCACACTCATAATCCCAATGCAATAACAATAATGCAAAATTTTCAGTTTATTCACAAAATGAAACTTCTTTGAAATTCTCAAATCTCTGAAAGTTACCAGAACTCCACACCTTCTGATTCACCTGCTTCTCATGCAGGTTGCATTACAGCCACCTGTACATCTGCCAGCCACTCCAAACCTCAGAGCTAAGCCACTGACATTGCAATTTATTGCACCTCACCCCTCTTCCACTCTCATCAAACAACTGCTCCTAGCACAATGCCTTCAACTGCTC
Source organism: Ryuthela nishihirai (assembly GCA_038380435.1). NCBI lineage: Eukaryota > Metazoa > Arthropoda > Arachnida > Araneae > Heptathelidae > Ryuthela > Ryuthela nishihirai. The sequence goes on along the minus strand of JAWZYU010000015.1, from coordinate 66,537,349 downwards.
ATTTGCCACCTGATTGAGCCCACAGGAAGGGTGTGAAATGCGCATCATGGATTTTAACATTTATAAGCACTCTATGCTACCATAAGTATCATTAATTATTATTGATACTACTTCAGTCACAAAACTTTGGAGGAAAATTTCACTTTAAGCAACCAACTGATCAGCATACTGCATCACCTGCTGTGACTCATTAATTGCTTGCAAGGACTATAAGATGAACTTAACACTCACTATCAACTTTCATCTATGAAGTTCTTCTCATGTGATATCACATCTCTACGGTACATAAAATCTCATTCATTATTTTTGATACTAGGCAGCATAGAAGTTTTGTTGAAGTACTTTAAAAAATTTAACAATGTCAGAAAGTATTAATATTGATTTAATTTTCTTAGATACATGCATATTTTATTATTGATATATTATTTATTGTTTTATCCATTTGTTAGATATATCCTAAAGTAACCTGCAATAATGTTATACTAAAATATATAAAAATTTCCATCAGTTTACAATGTCATCAAAATTACTTCCATGGCCTCAAGTATTGCAGTAGCTTTGGGCAGGGGCAGTTAACAATTTTCAAAAATGGAACTCATTGGAATTCTGCATTGGTTCTCTCTGACTCCTTCTATTCACCTTTTATTCTTTTACTGATTTGTTACTCGTCAAACTGTATGTTTTCATTTTTAAGAATTACGTTTTGTGGCCCTTTAAGAATATACCATAGATACTTGGGTATAAGTTAAGAAATTTTGGAAGTTTTCAAAATCAAAAAGTACAGGTCACCTTATATATGGGTCATGTCAGATTTCTACATACAGAACAAAATTTATATTAAAACAGTTTTTATTATGGTTTTTTTAATGTTACCAGTCAAATAGTTGCTTAATCATTTAATATTAAGGTAAGTAATGAATAGTATCTTTTATTTTTTTCAAATACAGTAATATAACTATTCCATTTATTTACTATCAAAAATTGGATCAAATAGTTTTATATACAAAATTGGGCAGTGCCAGTTATACCCTTAAAATAAATTTTCCAATATTGACCTATACACAGGCCAATACATTTTCTGGCATAAGGCTCAAAACTAGGGGTCAATTTATACTTTAAGTCAACTGTGTTTGAGTACTTTTTTTCCCTAGTGGCTTTTCACTAAATATAGGTTGGATGGGCCCATTCTAAACCAAAAAACAGTATTGTCTTAAACAGAAAAATTTAGCTTTTGAAATCATTCCGTACCCAGTGAAGCTGTTCCCAAGTGTGAGTCGAAACTGGGCCCGTGATGAGAATTTTCTCCATTACTGTTTTGCTCTCAATGAGAAAAAGACAAGATCTGGAAAGCCTGTAGTCCATTGGATGGAATATTAAGCCACAGCTTCATGTGCAGGAGATCTATATCTTATGCACATTAAAAAATGCACTGTATGGAAGGCTGTATCCTAACAGTTGTCCAGTGAATTCCTTCTTCACCCTTTTCTGAACCCTTGGGGTCTTTGTGACTTGGCCATTTAGCTTATTTGGTTGCAAAAAACTTCTACGCATTTCATCAATACAATCTTCATTGACTTTGTCTGGCAGGGAATGAAGTCAATGACATATGACATATATATTCACCATGATAAAGTCAGTGAAGATTTTATTTATTAAACACATAGCAACAGTTTCACATGTTTTTAACTACAACACCAGCCACTGAATTATAAACCTTTATGCAGATGCATGTAAACGTACTTATACAGTGTAATGCAAAATATGTGGTCACGTGCATCACCACATGATCTAGGAAACTATTTAAGACTGCTGCTCATCGATAATTATCAGTAGCATTGATTACAATGGAAAAAGCAAAGGGTCTTTTGGGGCTCGATAAAGGGCTTATGTAGGTGCCCATCTGGCTGGAGTGACAATTTTAAAAACAGCAGAGCTGTCTGGTTTCTCAAAAGGTGAGATATCTTGGGTTTTTAATCAGTGTCAAAAAAACCCACGTTGCTTGTCTAAGAGGTGTTAGTATAGTGCGATAACAATATGTCAGGAATGAGATCACTATCTCTGAGAAGGCTTGTACTGAGAAACAGAACTTCATGTGTGCAGCAATTGACCAACGCATTCGGTGAAGGCTGTTCCTGACCCATATCTCAGAGAACTAGAATGCACAAGGAATTGAAGAGGGTCAATATTAGCAATTGCATGCCTATATGGAAGCCACTGATTTCTGCAAAAAACCAGAAAGTTCGTCTACAGTGGTGTCAGGAACACTGGAAGACTGTGAAAAAGTCGTGGTCCAATGAGTCATGGTACACCTTGTTGTGTACCGACGGTAGGCAGAGAGTTTGGTGGGAGCCCCATGAAGCAATGGACCCAGCTTGCCTTGTAAACACAACTCAAGGTTCTGGAGGTGGTGTCATGGTGTGGGGCACGTTCTGTTGGTATGGAACGGGTCCCCTGATATTTCTGGAAGGTCCTGTGTCCTCCAAGGGTTTTCTGAACATTGTTGCTGATCAAGTCCATCCTGCAATGTTGACTTTTTATCCAGCAGGTGACGGCTATTTCATGGATGACAATGCTACTGTCCGTCACGCAAGATGTGTTCAGCAGTGGTTCAGCAAGCATGACAACGACTTCCACCATCTTCCCTAGCCACCACAAAGTCCAGATCTGAACCCCATTGAGAATGTATGGGCATGTTAGAAAAACAGATCTGGGAGTAAAGTCCTCTTCCATCAAATCTGAGCCAGTTAAAGGACTGCCTGGTATGCTGAAGATGTAAAGGCACTCTAACACCTTGTGGAATCTATGCCAAGCTGCATACATGCTGTAATTTGGGCTAAAGGAGGTCCAATTCAATATTCAATAAAGGTTTCTAATTCAGTGGCCAGTATGTGTTGTATATAGATAATGAGATTTATATATAAAGTTGTAATGATTTTAACCTAAATATCAGAAAGCTCCACTTGCACAGCAGTACACCAAAACCAACTAAATCTATGATGTCTATAGTGCATATGTTTCAAGCATGAAATCCAACTAGGCAAACACAGATTGGCAGTCACAATTAGTGTCACTAACATGTTCTACTAATGATTCAGCAACAGTACTTATGAATGTGCCAGCCAAGCCACATGCATCACTTGCAGCAGAACAGCATCAAATGGAAAGAACATTTCTGCACTGAAAAAAGGCCATCTGTAACTGCATTCACATGCTAATTACTGTTCACAATTCTTTTACACATGAAAAGCAACTGTGTAGTATTCTCATCAGGGAGAGATCAACAATTACTTGTGAACTTTGTGCATTATGATTAATAATGACAACATAAGTTCTGCAACTTTTTTTTAAAGTATGTATTGTGATCACCATTCAGCGGATGTTTTTATATGTAATTTATTTGGGAACAGTGCTATTGTGAATTAAGTTTTAAATTAGTGTTATGAGACTGTAATTAAACCTAACTTATAAAATGCTTTACTTTATTCTCAAGGTAGTTTTTAAATATTATAAATATAATTCTGAAAAGAGTAAAAAATATGACATAAATATAAAATATAAATATTCCATAGCATATAAAACTTAGCTGAAGCATTTAAATTGAGATAAAACTGACTTCCAGGTCAAGTTTTTATTACCACTAGTAAAATTTTCATTTTTTATTTCAAGTATATGGAAATAGATGTACATGATCACAATATAGATATATAAATGAAAGAACTATTTAAAAATATAAGGAAAAGAAAAATCTTACCTGGTGTAAAAAATATCCTAAAAATATCTTATAGCCTATTATTTAAGTACAGAACTGTCACTCACAATCAATAACAAAACTTTTGCTTTGGCATGTGAGAATTGTGAAAAATTATTTTTATTTCCAAAATAACACATATTTATAATGAATTATAACTGTTAATATAAAAATAGCAAAGCATTTTTAAAAGCCAAACTATAGTGAAGTGTAAAAGCAAAAATACCTCTTCAAGTATGTAAATTACCACCAATCAAAATAAATCTTTCTTTGTTATTTATTTAAAAAAATGCAAAAATGTTTAAAATTAAAGAATGTGAACAGTTCAAAAAGCACCATGGCCAGTAATTTAATTGTGAAATATTTGAAGTAGAAAAAACAAATCTGAGAAAAATCATGGCAGCATCGGTTTTCTGGTGGATTACTTCCAATATTTCATTCATTTTTTGAACAGATAAATCAGATAAATTTTATTTTCAACTGTGATTAGTAATAAACGTTGCTCCTCTGCAAACAGGAAATCATATATTATTTTTAAAAATTCAATACTAAGAAAAGAGAATTAAGTACTTTTGAAATTATTGTAAAGTATGATATATGCAAATTTTTAACTTTTCCTCCATTGCTGTGTTTCTGATCTTTGTCTTTTACTAGGATAAAATTATTATAAAATGGAGCATGGTGATATAGGAAGACATCTGTCAAAGCATTGCTATAAATTATTTTGCTATTGAAAATTAATTATGATAAATATGGAGAGGCTTCATTTAAATTGCAAATAAGATAAATAATAATTTGATAAGAAAGTTTCTTGCAATGAAGTTGATCCACAGAATTTTTTTTTATATTGCACCCTACTAAATTTGCTGTCGCAAAAGAATTCAATTGTACAACAAATATGTTCACACCTAATAGCTAGACATCTTACTGTGATTTATTTGTTATTTACATTATATGCAAGTTTTTGTATCTCAGTGGTGTTTGTAGCAACAAATAATCAACAAACACAATCAGTGGTAATAATGCAATTAAAGTACATTAAAATTTAAGCAATTAAGTCATTTATAAATAAATAAATAAATATCCCCTCAAGCAGCTGCTTGCCACAGAGGTCTGACAGGAGTCTGTCAGTTATATTTTTATGCTATTCATTTCTGACAATAATGTTTTCTGTTATAGGCTAGTAAGGAATTTATAAATATATTATGTAGTAATATTTAAACAGAGGCAGTGATTTTATATTATTTTGAACCAGCAAATAAAATTAAACTTTTGTATCTTGTTTTTATTTAATTATATATTTAAAACATCTTGGCATTATTATTGTATATATTTCATATGCAGTTGTTCCTTTTTGCATTTATGTGTTTTATTCTTGCATTCTTTTTTAGTTTCCTTTTGCCAAAACTTTAAGAAACAGCTCATGCCATGTCTTCATTATAATATAAATGTTCCATCATCAGGTCTATATTTTTAGTAGATTATATTTGAGCATTATTGTTGGCAGATATATTTTGTCACATTGCATGTAGGCAGATATATAAGTTCCCATTTAAAATTTTTTTAGAGATATACTTTCACTGGAACATAACACAGCATTATATATAAAAATGCCTTGTAGAAGAATGTATTTTAAATGATATAAAATATACAAGATGTACAATATTATGAGATTTATAAAAGCTGTTCAAAAAATAATAAGACCATGAAAAAACTGGTTATTTGAAAAGAAAGAAATGGCTGCCTAGCAAAGAATGTGGTATTGGCTATTGTCAATGCTGTATCAATGAAACAGTATCAGCTGTTGTCAGTTGTGAGTCAGTAAAGTTCATTTGTATTACATGAGTACAAATGGAATCAACTGTGATACAATGATGAGCAATCAGGTTTTGGGTTCACTTGAGAGAAACACTGCTACAGAGAATTTCCCTGTGATGCAGACACCTGTGATGAGAGGAGTGCATGAAAGGTGCTAGTATTTTTTCATTGACATAAAGAATTTTCTAAATGTTTTGTGCACAATTCTGAAACATTTCAGATGAAAATAAAGGGGAAAATAGCCAACAAAGTCTTCTCCATCATAATAGTATATACCCACATGTTTCATATTGTATTTCCAAAGAAAAAAAATATTCTCTGACACACATTTTACCATCCAGATTTAACATTTTATGATTTTTAGCTCTTCTCAGAATTGAGGAAAGATCTCTGGGACAGATGAATTTCTTGTACTGAGCCATGCTTAAAGGCCATTAACCCTTCCAGAGTTGCACCTGAAAAACTGATAAGCTATTTTTTCATTACGATCAGCCAAAAAAATTTAACTTTAGAACTTTTTGCCAAATATTATGAAAGGAATTATGGCATGCTATATGCCAAAAATGAATCAGCATTTAATTCTGGATTTTTTTGGGGAATATGTAACAAAAAAAAACTTTTATTTTAATTGGACCTTTTTAGAGTGATGTAGTAAAAAATGGATCTGGCAATGCAACTAAAAATTTATTTAAAAATAACTAATAGAAATGATTATAATGCACATGAATATAAGGGCTATTTATATCTCAAAATCATATATATAAATATTTACTTAAAACAAGAAAATTACTCCTATTTTGTAATTTCTTTTCTACTTAGCATATTTTGAGAAAAGTCCCGGCATTTTGCCAATTGTGCTGAGCCAAATAAACAAGTCACATGTAGAATTAAAAAAAAAGATAATCAACTGAAATAGGTCTTTGATATACCAAATTAAACAGAATTTGATTCCAAATTTACTGAAAATAAAAAATTTCTGCAAATTTACAAGCATATTAATTTTAATAAGACTTTTTCACTATGATATAGTGAAAAAAATAGATCGGACACGATTCACAGTGTTATTATAGAGAGCTTTCTTTATGTGAACTAACTTGTCTGGTATGCCATATGATCTCACAATCAACCACAAATTATGACAATCAACAGAGTTGAAATCCTTTTTGAAATGAACAAAGCCAGCAATCAGAGGTTTCTGAAACTCCAAATATTTCTGAAGAATTTGCCTGAATGAAAATATCTGATCTACACATCCTCTACCACTTCTGCATTGACATTGCTCATCACACAATTGCCTGTCAACCAGATTCTTAATTCTATTAAGCACAATCATGCAAAGAACTTTCCCTGGAACAGAGAGTAGGCTGATACCCCTATAGTTATCACAAGAACTGTGATCACCTTTTTTGAAAATAGGGATAACTGGTAAAATCCTTAGGAACCATGCCTTTATCATAAAAGATATTCAGAATTTCAGTCATCCAAGTGGTAACCAAAACATTCCCAGCTCTAAGCATTTTGGTAGTAATTTCATCTACCCCTGGGGATTTATGTAGTTTAAGTTTAGAAACAGCCAAAATAACTTCAGATTGTGTTATAGGGCCAATGTGCTATATAGCCTTTAGCTATAACTGGGTCTTTCAGAGCTTCAAAATTAAAGGTAATTTTTTTAACCTTAGCACAACACTTCTTAAGTTTAAGTTGCAAGACACTTTTAAAAAGGTAATGGTCAAATCAAATTTCAGATCCCCTAAGTGATCTGGTATTCCTAACAGAACTAGCCCATTTGCTGTTAATTAATATATAATCTATCATATTCTTATGCAGCCCATCTGGTGAAACCCATGTGTACTCATGTATGTTGCGGTGTTTGTAAAAGTGTTAGTTATTCTCAAACCATTAAGTTTACTTACCTGTAGGAGATGTTGCCCATTGCCATTGCAGCTACCAATACCAAAAGGGTCTATCACCCCTTCCCAAAAGTCAGAGTCAGTACCAACTTTGGTATTGAAGTCACCAAGAACAAGAGTAATATCTCCTTTCTTGACAGAATTAAAAATATTCTGAAGTTGTCCGTAAAACGTATCCTTCTGATCCTCATTGACAACCTTAGTGGGAGCATAACAGCAGATAACATTCAAGTCTTTAATACTTGTCTGAGATTTTGCTGTAAGAAACCTTTCATTAATGTACTTATATCCTAGAAGAGCATCACTGGCTTGTCTGCTGAGAAGCAGACCTATGTCTTGGTGATGCTTATTATCTTCCCTCCCTGAAAAAAGAATTTTAAAATTACTTTTAAGAATCTGACCTTTATCTGTCCATCTGGTCTCTTGCAAGCTGAGATATCTAAATTATAATAGTGGAATTCTTCTGTGAGGACATCAAGAGAAAAAGCTCTGTGCAGAGTTCTCACATTCCAAGTACCTATGGAGAGAAAATGGTTAGTGGGATGTTTAAAGAAACTGTTTATTGAGAAAGGGAATTTTGACAATATCAAACAGCCCCCTAATTGCAGACATGGGGCAAAGACCCATTCCACCACCACTAAAGGCTGAAGCCATCTACACTGGAAGACTTCCTCCAATATAGAATTTGACAATGCATGTAGAAGCAAGATTTCAGGTGCCTGTGATGACCTCTGCTCAGGATTATCCACCAGCTGAGAAAACATATCCTGTGAATCTATTTACATGCTGGTTTAAAATGGTTATTTACATGTGGCTGTCAACCCACAAACAAACAAAAAAAAACAGTGGCAGATTTTTCCCTCCACAGTAACCCATCAATGCAGCAAATTCAGGATCCATAATCAGGCTGAGAGCCATGTTCCAGTCCAGTAGGTTTATATGGTCAGCATCAGAACCCTGTGTGGCTGACCACTCCTCGCAGGGTAGAAAGAAAAGTAGCCATAGTTGTCCAGATCAGCAGGCCACATTGATCTGGCAGACTTCCCCTTCCATTCACTATCATAAAAGAATATTTCTTTTGAAAGGCTTGCACCTCGAGAAAGCGCGGTCGGACATTAGGTGCTAGGCCTGGCTGGTTCTATGCATCATCACAGAGGATTGGTGCATAGCTCTCCTTCCAGTGACTACCTAGCTACCACAGTACACCTCCACACAGGAGGATTGATTTCTGTGCCAAGGAAGTCCCTTTTGCTCATATCCAAATCCTCATCCATTTTAAAGAAATTATATAAGATCTAACTGTAAAAACGAATAAATAATAAAGGAAAAATTAATGTATAGCATAATATGATGTGTGCCAGGGGGCTTTTCATGGTTCTCAGCCAAAAGATGGCGCTGCTTAGGAAATGTATGACATTGAAGCTTAAAGTATGATATAACAATGTAATGTTAGAGTAACTGTGAGTTGTTGGTGGCCTATGGTTTGGTTCTTTTGGGTAGGTGAGGTGAAGTCACGTTTCATTGTATGTAATTTGATGTGAATGTTGAATATTTTGTTACTTTATTTATTTGAGTATGCATGACTCTCCTACTTTAATGTCAGCCTTTGTGACTTGACTTAATCTCCCCTATTGTGGAGATTATTGTACCTTCTGAAGATATTATATAAATTTCAAATTCTTATGAGGTATCCTGTGGCATTGTCTAATGAAATTTACCTAGAGGCTAATCAAGTAAATGAGTGTATTTAGAACAAAGCTTTATTGTAGCAGAAAAGATGATGTTTACAAGAAAAAAGATGGATATTTTCAAATTTACGCTTATTTACTCATTTTATATCATAATTAAATGCAAAAATAATGGCTTTAACTCTGATTATACAGTATGTGCACCAACCATCTGAAAAACTTTTATATCATATTTTAAAAAAAACTAAAGGAACTGTTTGTTCTATTCTGTTGTTTAACTAAGTTTTTGGCAATTTTTATTAAAGTTAATTGCAAACTCCAGTTGTGAAGTATTTTAACAACACCGAATAATAGACCAAAAAAAAAAAATTCAATATGCCAATCAGATACTTGATTGCATTGACACTAATATTGAGTTCCTGCATCACTTTTTTTTTCTGAAAAAGCAATATTTCTCATGCTAGCAAAACTCAACTAGCAAAATGTGTAGGTTCAAAAATATGAAAATTGCATTCATGACTCTCCTAAAGTGAATGTTTAGCAGAGAGTTGTGCACACTAGGGCCATTGATCTATTCCTTTTTGCAAAGGCTACTACAGCAACTACTTGATGTACTTGAGATATCCACATCTGGAGGCTTTACAACTAAAGGGTAATCTTTCAAGAAGATAGTGCCTCATTTCACCAGCTTTGTTATTTGAAATTCCCTTAACAACTAGTTCCCTAAACACTGCATTGATTGAGCATTTCTGTGCCACAAAGTTCACCGGACTTATTACCCTTGGACTTCTTGATTCATTTAGTGCATTGTGTAGGACTTGAAGAATTACATTACAGCAATAATAGCCAATGTTATGTACATGAGTGAAATTTGTCATTGTTTTATGAATGTTATTGGCTACATCAAAAATACTTATTTTATTTCATCTATTCACTAGCACAGACTGTGTTCCTATCTCTTTTTGTAAATCTTTAAGTGGTCTGAAAGTTGTTCAGATAAATGTTAGATACCCTGTACTATATATCTTCCCAGTATGTTGGAATAGTTTGTATATTTTATCATATTTTAGTTACATTATCATGCATTTTTTTTCACATAGTACAATTTTAGCTGTATTTTTAGTGACTGACTTTTACTACTTTTAACATTTGTTTTTATCTTGCCTTCATTCTTGGATGCATTTATGGTGAGGAAAAGATGCTTTCTGTATGCACGTAATGTGTCTGCCTTTGTTCTGTAGCACCACTGGTAAAGTGTTGTCACTAAATGTGTGGATCTGGCTGCTTGTATTTATTGCTATTTGTTGCAAATTGTATTAAAATTATGATATTTAAGCAATAGGAGAACTGGATTTATTCAGCCTATATAATTTATGTAATATGTATAATAAATTAATAAATTTTGTATATTTATTGTATGAGTTAAATACACAGTGATAGATAATTAAAATAGTTTAAACACGAATTCACTGTTAAAACAAATTCAAGTGCCCTTAATTAGGCTCTTAAGCTTAGACATGGGTTATCATATAAGCATTTCCCCATTGCCACACACTTCTTTAACCCGTGTCTAAGCTTAAGAGCATAATTAAAGATGTTTAAATTTGTTGTAACAGTGAATTTGGGATTAAACTATTTTAAGTATCTTTACTGATTTGTTAATTTGCTGTAGGAAAATATTTAGAATCTGTAATCTCCATTTAGTGGAAGAACTTCTATGATTATTGTTGTTTTAGAAACAGATATGATAAAATGTATAACTTTCTCTATTGACATCCATACTATATTTTTCATAAGAAACAGCTATTCAAAATGATAGATGTGTTAAAATTTTAATAACAATAAAAACTGGGCTTTCCAGTAGGGCCACAGGGACCAATCACACCAACATTTCTCTAATATACACTAAAAAGTTAATTTTAATTGTCAGTACATATTCAGTAGCATAATATGCTCAAAATTGCATGTTTGTCCAGGGTTCTTGATGGATCAGCTGAGAATGGACCAATAATCATCTATCAATCACCATGCTGAAGTATAACCAAGATTATTCATCTCTTGGTGTTCCCTCCCTCACCTCTTGCACCAGCTTGCTGGTTGGTCCCAACCAGCAAGCTGATGTAATATTTAAACACGTCTGCTGACCAATATTTAAATAGTAGTCTGAAGTAGCCCTTTGCTTGTAGATAACCAATGAAGTGTTTAATTTGTTTTCAGTCAACAACACTATATTGCATTTTATTTTTTGATGACTCATTGCTCACATTTTTTGATTCTATTAAAGTAGAACAAAATGGTAAAATGAATAGAGTACACAATTTATTTTTTTCAAATTAATATTAGGTAGATAAAATAAGTTGAAATAAATATGTAGAAAGGTCACAAAAAAAATATTGTTTTGAGGAAATTGGGCTTAATTTTTTTTACCATTCTTATCCAATGTACTGAAGCTAACTAATAATTTAGGAGAGAGGAATGTAGCATTTTCTGAGCAGGAATAAATAAACAAAAATCGTTTTTCAGTAACATGATTAAATTGATTTCAAACATTGCCTTATAAGCCCTATTTTTTACAAAATATTTTATATTTGTATTTTGTATTTTGTAATTAATTAATTTATATTTAAAATTAAAATAATATTGCATAATATACTATAGTTTAGTAGCAACATTTGCTCTATGGATATAAATCAATAAAATAATGACAATTTTGCATAGACACTTGTAAAAAAAGAAATGAATAACTTAAAAAATTTAGTTTTGCTTTGAATGGGATTTGAACTCTTGTCTCCCAATAACATGTCAGGCTTGCTCACCACTACACCATCAGCAGTTAATGTTTCCTTCAACTAATGTGACTCCCACATATTATTTGATTCACTCATGAACCATCTGTGTCAAGAAATGGACAACCAAGTTACCACATATGATAGAATTTAATATTTATCACTCATGGTATTAAATCAGTAATTCAGTAGTAAAGTATTACAGGAGATGTCCTGTAGATATGGAACTCATAAAATACACTATTGTCCATTAAAAGTGCAATACCAAGAAGAACTCATCAGATTATCCAGAGATATGCAAGACGAGTAGCCCATGGAAGAATATGTAAATGATTCAAAGCACAGCACATATGCACATCATATGTAACAGTAATGCCCCTTGGAAGTAGTATAAGAGGAGATTACAAAGATCCTGTGTAAAGCACTGGAATTGTGTTTGCTTGCAGTTCTTATTCACTAAAGGATCGAGTATGCCCCATTGAAGAACATGGCATCCATATGACCAAGTTTCCAACTTTGATTGAGGGAGAATTGTGGGATTACAGGAAGGCAGATTGTCATACCGAGACATCGGTGCTTGTGTTGGATGGAATGCTGCCACAGTGATGAGAATATGGCATCAATGGGTAGAGGAGGAATGAACTCACTGATGTGAGGGATCTCAGCGGCCCTGTCACACGAATGAATGAGAGGGCAAACATCTTGTGCGCATGGTTATGAATGATCATACAGCCACATCAAACACCTTAGCTCAGCAGTTAGGGTGTGTTGCACATCAACCAGTGTCCGCACGTTTGGTTTGATGTCGTCTGCATCATCAGGGTATCTTTGCTAGGTGTCCATTGCTTCAGAAACCATTGACTTTACAACACAGGCATATGCAATGGTGCCAAGAACGTCATACATGGATGTGCGAATGGCATCGCATCATCTTTTCAGACAAATCCCACTTCAGTATGCAACACCATGATGGACGAATCCATATCTGGTGGTACCGCAGCGACAGACTCAGTGAGACATGCATGATGCAACACCATACAGGTCTGGCCCCTGGCGTTATGGTATGGGGTGCCATTGGACTTGACTCATGCACCCACCTCATATGCATTACTGGTACTTTGAACAGCCAGTGTTACTTCACTAAGGTGTTGGTGCCTGTGGTTGTACCTTATTTTCAGGGGCTCTCTGGTGCCATTTACCAACAGGACAATGCCCGACCACATGTGGCATGCATCGTCCAACAATTCCTGGATAGCCACCATGTGACACTTCTGCCTTGGCCTGTGTGTTCACCGGATCTGTCCCCAATTGAACATGTCTGGTCCATGATCTCACAACGACTGGCACACCAAGCACCAGCAGCTGCTACAACAGATGAACTTTGGCTACATATCGAAAACAAACTTTTTTTTGGCTACATATCGATCTTTGGCTACATATCGATCTACAAACTAACATTCCCCAAACACATATCCGATGTGTCATCCTCTCAATGATGGATCGTATAGCAGTGGTTATTGCCACTCATGGTGGCTACACAAGATACTGATTTCTTTGTATTCCACAAGTCTAAACGAGTTGTATTTGTAATCATTTGATCCTTGTAACATAAGCTATGTATTCACTAAATATGGCTTTGATATCTCTTATCTTTCCTGATGTTGCACTCTTAATGGCCAGCAGTGTAGTTAGCTGTAGTGATGAGTACATCTGACATCTTACTAGGAGATGTGGGTTCAAATCACACTCCTGGCAAAACTAAAATTTTTCGGGTAACTATTTCATGAGTCCTATGTCTACAAAATATCTCTTGTAATACTTTACTACTGAATGAGTGATTGATTTTGTACTGCAATAGTATAAACAGCTGATGTTATTACCAGAATGTCTGGAATAACCAGTTTGTGGATTCAATTTGCCCATCATCTTTAAATGCTTAGTGTGCTGTTTAATTGATATTCTACTATTTTTGAAACTTGTAGAAGAGGTGAAATGTGTATGTTACTAATGCTTAACTTTCGTACAGTTTTAGGAAAAAATTGCAAGTCTTTGAATACAACTATCCTTAATCCAACAGTCCACCTTCTTGGAGATGATGCTGCTTGTGTAGCTTATGTTCGTTTGACTCAATTCATAGACAAGTAAGTTTAACATTGATGATATTTGAACTGGTGTATTGTTTAATGTTCTTATACTTCTAAATATTGAGTTGGTTAAAGTATTAGAATTTTATTTGCTGTAAAATTTATTTAGCACTCATTATCTTTCATACTCTGCCTCATAAAACTTTTGTTATTGTTTATGAAACTTTAAAACATTGCCAGATATGGACTGATTTGAAATATTGCAATCTTAGTGCCACAGTGATATGATATTGCATTAGTTCATGGTGACAATGCAACTGCTAGGGTTCAGGTTTGAGTCCTGGGATGGTAAGGCTGCTTGTTCTATCACAACCCTAAGATTAGCTGGTTTTTGGGTTTAATCATAAATAAAAAAAAATAGGCAGAGTGGACAGAAAATGGAGAATGTACTGGGCTTATCATATCATTATGGATTAATATAATATAAAAATTTGCATCAGAATGAAAGTTAAAATAGAAATAGGTGCCAGTTAACCTTTTTCATACTACACTTAAAAAATTGAATGGTACTCTAGTGTCCAAACTAATTTCTAATTGCTTTCAGCAAGAAAACATCCTTTAATTTTAGAACTTTAGAACCTTATCCTGATTTAAGTATTAAACAGAAATAATGAGCAGAAAACAAATGATATTGTTTAATTAATGGCACAGCTGTGTCCAATTGTCCATGTAAAGGGATATATCAGAAGAGTGCTAAATTTATAACTTAATTTCATTTGAAAACTGTTATCCTTTTGTTGTCTTTTACTTAACTGTAGCCATATGTGATAATTTTTAAAGTTGCAGAGTTTCGAATTTGACATCCCACTAACATACAATATGTAATTAATTATACAAATACATATAATTAAAATTAATAAACTATATATTATTTTTAAATTTATTTTACTCTTCATTTTTATTAGCATGTTTAAATATTTATTTGCTAAACATTTTAACTTT
This sequence comes from Ryuthela nishihirai, assembly GCA_038380435.1. NCBI lineage: Eukaryota > Metazoa > Arthropoda > Arachnida > Araneae > Heptathelidae > Ryuthela > Ryuthela nishihirai. The sequence continues at coordinate 66,522,313 of JAWZYU010000015.1, read as the reverse complement.
ATTAGATCTAGTATTGTGGATTAATGTAATTTATATTTCTAATTCTTTATTATCATTAAATTATTTCCAGATCTGGGCTTGCCCACACACAGCAAAGTGAAGAAACACGTGTATGGCACAAACGAGATGGCAAATGGCAAAATGTTCATTTCCATCGATCTGGATCAGCATCATCGCCATTTGCAACCACTCATAAGTAGCCTCTGAAGATAGTAGTCTATTATTGATGGCAATGATAGTAATATGTCAGCTATTGCTAAAGCCATTGTGACTGGTGGTCACTCTCCTCCAAGACTATGCCCCTTTTCTCCAATAGCAGCTCACTTGCTTTTTGTTGCAGTTTGTCACAAGTATACACAGTTTGGGCCACTGTCATCAATTATACTAATGCAGCAATAGTAATTGTTTTCACTCAATCATTCTGAAATTTGATTAGAAAAGGTAAAATGATTTAAAAATAATGAGAAAAAACATCCATAATTTTTCTAGAGTTACAAAGTTTGTAATAATATAAGCAGATTCTTAGTTCATTTTCCTGCTTGGAAGATCATGTAAATTAATTTATTTTATGACCATTTTTATCTAGAGACATTATGTGTGATTTATTAGAGAAAAACAGTAGTTTTATGCAACGTATATTGATGTAAAATTTAGAATAAATTGTAAATTCATCAGAGAAAGCTAAAGTTTATGAATCAAGATATTGTAAGAAATGTCATTGTTTTTACATGTTAAGAGATGGTTTTGACCTTAATTATGATAAATGAAAAATAGGTGATTTTTGCTGTATGAATAAGATATAAAAAAAATAGTAAAATATATGTCGCCCCTTATTTGTATTTTTCAGTTAATTCCAGTTTTGTTAGTGGCCCTTCATTTGTTATTATTGCTATATCTGTTGTTTTAATTCGACATTGTTTTGTCAATTAATAAAAATAAGTATAAATGTAATGAGAATTGTTACAAGGTATTTGTGTATTAAATAGTGGTGGTAGAAGAAACATAAGGTCAATTTTAAGAAAGATAATGTCTACCAAATTGGCATGATAATGTATTTTTATTAATTTGTTTAAATATTTCAAGTGAATTTTTATTTCTCATTTTAAGACAGTTTTTAAACTATATCAAATTGCTTGAAATTTAGAAAACTTGGTTAAGTTATATGACTTCTATATGGTAAATAAACAAAGCAGAACAATTTTTTTTTTATAATCATTTAGTTTCAAAAGCATTGTACTCATGGCAGTTTATTTACAAATAAAGAAATAAAGTTTAATTTTGAGGTTTTGTAGAATCTATAAAAAATCGTTTTAGTGTAAATATATTGAACATCCAAAATTAATATTAATTACATAGAGATACAAATATAAAATTTGAGTGCATTATTTAAGAAGAGATAATTGTATAATTCAGAGATGCAAAATTTTCTCTTAAACACTATCTAATAGTCACAATTTTAAACATAGGGGCCAAATTTTCGAAGTTCATATAAATTTAAAATATCAAAGTTAAATTCAGATTGTAACTCATTGCTTGTTGAAGTAAAATAAATAACAAGCATTATAAATGAAATATCATCATTATATTTATATCTTCAAAGGCTAAAAGGTATTTTATATAACACTTTTATAAATGCATTTTTGCATTGAAAATTTAATAACAATAATTGAAAATTTCCTTGCAGAGAGAAAATATGCATGCACACCCTCAAAATTACACTTCAATGAAGATGTGAAAGATGAACTTACTTGCATAAGCTATATTAGCTCATTGATACAGCCTTGCTTTGGTTTAACAACAATATGATATAATTAATTATTGTAATTTACAGTAAACGATAAAAAATTCTTTATGAATTTATAATAATGCAATATATTTTGAATCAGGTAATATTGTTTTTAATGTAAATAATAAACTTGTTGAGCTACAGAATACTGAATTTCCAAATTATATATTAATAAGTGTAAAGCAGAAAATGTCTTTAGTATGCATTCTCTGAATGAATATCATTTGTCAGTAGCAAGCTGTAGTAAGTGGCAGATAATATGTAAGTTATTATTGTTATTACTTTAATTATCTACTGGGAACCTGCAATCCATGTTCTAGAATTTTTACAGTCGTGCAAAGTTGATGACATGTAACTTTTGCAAAGTTAAAGAACTCTTTATTGCTGTCAAAAGAAATAGAGCCTATGTACAATAGCCATTGTGTAATTTTTGAAATATAACATGCAATACTGTTGTATAATATATGTGGAAAATATATTGCATAGTTTTTTTATTATTCATGACCTCTTTTAAGGTTAAACAAAATTGTGTTGAGCCAAGTGGGATACAAAACCACATTCTCCTGGTAACACACAAAATCCTTTCTTTTGAAGCCAAAATAATATATTTCCTAGAATTCACAAATGTTTTATTACACTTTTTCATAACAGTTTGAAACTGAAACCAATGTGAAACATTTTGTAAAACAGTTTTCCAATTCTTACAGATGACTTTTTATTTAACAGAAAATTATCAAATGGACCAAATAGTAATAAAAACAGAATGGTTCTACAGTTATTCAGCATAATGTAATGATATTTGTTCCAGTTGTTGGTAAAGAAGGACCATAGATACAGCAAGGTTCATATTAATATGCTAATAACATGAAAATTGGCATTTTGTATATATTTTTCTTTAGTTAACACCAATTTTCAAGACTGTGGAGGGATAGGGAAGGGCAACTGACTGATGAGGAAGATGTGATATCTATGCTGACAAACAATATATTTTTATTTTAAGTTTCATTTTATAAAATAGGTTTATACTAAAACTTCTTAATTTAAACAAGGTTTATTGCCAAGGCAGTGCTAAAGAGTTATAAAAATAAAATCTATTTACAGATGTGCTCTATAGTTTCAGTGGAAAAAACTGGCGAAATGATGTCAATTTCTTTATAAATTTATAATAATATATAAATTGAACCAGACAGTATTATTTTTAATGTAAATAATAAACTCAGTGAGCTACAGAATACTGAATTTCCAAATTATGTATTAATAAGTGTAAAGTAGAAATTGCATTTAGTGTAGAATCTCTAAATGTTTATTATTTGTCAGTAGTAAATTGTAGCAAGCAGCAGATAATATGCAAGTTATTAGTTGTTGTTACTTTTATTATCCAGTAACAAATAATGGTTTTTATTACCCGTAAACAAATAAAAATACTTAAAAAGTTTGGAAATCCCTGAGGTAATAAGTTTTGAAGATGAGCCTGAAAGTTTATAGAAACTAGGCAATAATAACTTTATGGTAATATCTAGTAGTAATATAATTAAACACAGCAAGCATAACAAAAAGTATTGATCATTTATCCCATGCTCTTGTGGGAGCATTTTATACATACTGGTGCATGAACTGTATAAATTTTTTCGAGATAGCAGTTGTAGATAGCAAAAATTTCGGTGTTGTTTCCTTTTTCTTAACATAATACAAATGAAAGTTACGTTTTACATGCAGTTAATCCCAAATATTAATGTTTGAATTGTCTTTTTTAATGCACAACCTTTAATATTGAAGTTGCTAATTTAAAGTTATTATCTATCACTTCAGGGTAAACAAAGTCAGAGTTATTGGTTACTTATTTCATCAACCATTATGCCCACTTTCAAAAAGCACACTTCTTAGAGAATATGTGGATCAAGGAATTTTGAAAGAATTCCGGAAGCTAAAATATTTTAGTTAACAATGCTCATAAAAGTTTAGAAATAGTTTGCATCTTTTTGTCATGCCAGTCAAATTTGTCTTTAAATTTGTAATCTTGAACAGTGTGAGCAGTGTTTCAGCTTTACAGCATAGAATTAATTATTTTAAACTTATTGCTAGCCAGAGCTAAAAGAGTAGCAGCATAAATATAAAGTTACTCCAAATACACCATAAAATAAAGTAATTTTGCACTTGAATAAATTATCTTATGATGTATTTTGCCCATTTTTCATCTAATATTTAAATAAAATAGTTATATTGAATAGCAATGCCAGGACTGTACTGCAGGCTGTAGGCAGTCTGTAATAGTCTTCTGTTAAATGTAATTTCATTGATAATCCTCCCATAACATAAAACAACTGATACTCACAAAGTACAAATAGCTGATACTCTAATGATTGTATTGTACAAAGTTAGTACACAGCAGCTTTTTTATTTCTGTGTCCTGTGTGTACACACTTACACAAAAAAAAGTATGCCAAAACTAATATGTAAATTGTAATGTTATAAATTAGTGTTCTTGCACTTTATGTGTTAAATTCTTAATTCTCAGCTTGTGCTATATATAAAAGTTTCAGAAACATGTTTCATTTTCTATAATAACTACCCTATAAAGATTACTGCCTAGGATGTAATGTAGCCTGTATCTATTTATTTAAGATGCAGTGTGGCACACAGCTAAATGCTTAATAATAAATTTATTGAAATCAATTTATAAATATTACATAATCAACCTATATCCACTGAAGATCCTTTTTTTGCAGATGTGCATAAACAAAATTAAAACAAATTCATTTTCAACATAGCTCAGTTACATAATTGGGTCAGGATGATCAATAGTATACAACTGATTCAAATTTATTTTTTGACAATTACTAATTCTTCAGTGTTCTCATATCACCATTTAATTGATTCTAGAATTTAGGGTCAATGTGCATAACATTGGGTTTAAATTTTGTTTTAAATTCTCTAGGTACTACAATTTTGTTATAATTATCTTTCATAAAATAAAGTGATATAATAAGTGACTGGATAGTTTGCTGCTGGACAATTCGCTCCCAGATATTTTGCTACCAGTCATCTTGCTACAGATCTTTTCATTTCCAAGACATTTCACTGCCTAAGACTTATTAGATATAGTAATTGAAATACAGCGATTAAAATAGTGTGCAGAATTAAATTAAGATTGAAATTACTCTATAAACATTGTAGGTGCTGTACTAGTCATGTAGAGTCCGAAAAAAACAATCAGTTCATCAACAATTGAGTAATTGACAGTCATATATCAGTGCAGTGCAAGTTAATTGGACACACCTGCACTGTCTATTACTGCACTCTTATTGAGACAGCTTCTTCAGTTGCACAAAGAGGAAAAGTCTTGATTATATGCTGTTTCTCACAGGACTGGTGCCTTCACAAGTCCATTGTTGCTACTTCTCACTCATTGGAGTCTTATGAGTTCTTTCATGCTGTAGTGTTATTAATAAGCACTTGCTGCCTCAGTCATAGTTGCTGTGGCATGAGTCTGCATGCCAGTGGATTCTGAACTTAGCACTCCTATTAGTGCCCGGAGCCGGTTGATTATACAAGTGAGAAGTAGCAATATCAGACCTGTGAAAACACCAGCTCCCATGAGGAACAGTACACTCTCTGAACATTTCCTCCTTGTACAACTGAAGAGGTTGTCTTAAGAAGAATGCAGTAACAAAGCTAATGCAGGTATGACTAATTAACCTGAACAACTTATATGTGATCCGTTAGTTGCTAATGAGCTGATTGTTTTTCCTCATGCTACATGATTAGGATAGCATTTACAGTATTTATAGAGTAATTTTAATCGTAATATATCATAATATATTGTAAAACCTTTTATTAAAAATAAAATCAATAATATGAATAAATATCAAAAATATAGTCAATTTGCTAGTTATTCATAATGATTTATTGTAAATTCATTCTCTGGTCCCCCCCTTCCCCTTTTTTGGGGAGGGGAGGAAGGTACCAATGAGGGTTTTTCAACTATGGGTTTGCAACTGATAGGTCTCTTTCACTTAACATTGTTTTGGTAGTTATACAGTCTGATGCCAAAGTATGGGCCACTTTTTTTCTTTATTGACTTTTTGATGATTTCTTACTTGCTATATAGATTTCTGACTGTTTAATAACAGTCAGATAGTCTGTATAGACAAATAGTCTGTATTATATTAGTCAATGTTAACAATTGTACAGTATATTGACTAGTCATTAGACTATTTGGTGAATTTGGTCTATTTAGGGTGTTTTTTACTAGTATAAGATTCTGGAAATTGTTTGTAGGGAGGAATCTTTATACTCTTAGAAGTCACTTTTTCAGTGACAAAAACCTTAGATTAGATTTGATTGTATTTACACAGTGTAGGTTTGGATCTTCATATGAGTGCCTTCATTTCCATTCCATTTGGGCTTTCTCATGTTTTAATTTATTTTCTTCTTAAATTTCAGTTTTTTGGGATTCCATTGGATCAACATGCAAATTTTACAGAATCTTTTTGGATTCCAACAGACAATTTGTCACAACACAATTTGGAAACATAGACTTCAATGCAGATAAAGAATCTATGTTGAATTCTATAATTTTGACACTAGAAATGGTCATTTTGTGATGTAGCACTGTGATTATGATCGCCAACGATTTAATAATGTGCTCTCTGTCACCTGTATTAGTGCATACCTGCACCTTATATGATCAATTTTCGCGTATACAATATTGCTTAGAACCATTTCTATTCTGTTTATGCTTATCATATGGATAATTTAGGCCATCCATTATTTTTTGCCTATTTCTTGTTGAAGTCACTAAACATTGCTATTAACTGCTGCACTTAAATGGAAACAGCCTTTATTGGTTGTGAAGCCATTTTGGAGGCTAAAAGTCTCAGGTAGTGAAGTGTCCTGGTAGCGAAATATTACAGCAGTGAAAAGTCTGATAGCAAGGTAACCAGTAAAAAATGTAGCAGTAGTATTTATTTCCTCAAAACGAATGTCTAGTAGCAAACTGTCCTAGAACCAATATTTTGTACCATTGTAATCTGTAAAATGTTGTAAAATGTCAATTAAAATTATGGAAACATACCTTTGTTTTAAGTAAAATATGAAGTTTGAAAAATGTTGGTGCAGTATATGATAATCTTATTCTCTTTCATCATTATTTTTAGAATAAATATTTGCAGTACATATAACCTGTTTAACTGGGTTTTGCAAGCTTTGCCTATATAGGAAGGGCATATTGTAAATAAGACTGTACAAAAGCATAATAAAATATCTTTAAGTTTCTCAATTCGAAAAATCTCTCAGAATGAAAAATTTAATATTAGCAGTTTGTGTGTGAGCTACTTGTCTAATCCAATTTAAATTTTTTGTCAGCATAAACACCCACATATTTTATTTCTGAAACATTTGATATCTGTAGATAGACATGAAAAAGTCAATAAATTATTACCATTTATCGAATGATATTTATTCATAAAATCCGGAGTTGAATCTATAAAAAAATATTTAAAAATGTCTGAAGAGTTTATATATATTTTCAAATGTTTTTATTTAAAAAAATATAATCCCTTATACTATTGTGCATGACAATAAATAGAAATAAGAAACCTGAGTTCGAATCCAGGCAAGTCATGGTTAATATTTTTTTGTGCTATATGTTTGTCTTTCTACTGAGGTCTTGCATTCTTTAGAGATTCTCCTATGATGTATTACATTGACAAGCTCTTTCCCCCCCCCCAAAAAAAAAGACAACCATGCTTGTTTTATAGGTATTCTTACATAATTGACTGTGTGAGTTCAAACCTTTTTCATATCTGCTATATGCTTAAGTTTGAAAATTAACTCTTAAAACAAGTGTTTCCTTGTTTATGACGTTAATATGCTATTACATTTAAGTGATGCTTCTGCTATCAATGCTTTATTTAAATATTTGTTTGAGCTTTTGTACAGATAATGATCTGACAAGACTCTAACTCCCAGGTAGTGTTTCAAGAATTCTGCGTTATCAATTAAGGGTTAAGGAAAAATATTATAACTGAAATTATCAGTAGCTTCGAATAAAATACATTTTGTGGGCATTCACCTTTTTCAAACAGTACCAAAGAAATAAACTTGGTATATGCAAAAATCAGATTAAAAGATAAAAGTAAATTTGATCCAAAGTTTCAGAGAACCTCACTTTCTATGTTTGACTTTAAAGTGAAGTGGGTAATAACTTTGATTAGTGACTTAATTTGTGTTACCATGTATTAAAAGAAGTTAACTCTAACTTCAGTATTTAAAATTTTAAAAAGCATTTACTTTTCCATAGTTGCACACAAATTTTGCATAGTACTACAAAAGGATAATATAAGTTCTCATTTCTAAAGTGAAATTGAGGGAGAAGAGGTCTCTATTATGCACTTTTTTATTTATTATCTGCCACCTTATGCAATTCAGTAGTCATCACAGGAATGGTTTCATAAAACTGGATTTGTGCTGAAACATAGTTTAGAGTGAGAGTTTTCTTTAAATGGTTCAAATGCCCAGTTTTTGACTTGCACCAAGTAGAGTAAGTGCATAGTTCATTATATTGATGGTGATGCCAATTCTAACTTTGTCTTATAATGATCATACTAACGAATGTAGTAGCTCAGTGAAAGGGAAAATAAATTACTCATTTCAGCAAGGTATCATCACCATTTTCATATTCAACTGACAAAACAATTGGCATATTACCATAAAATTTGTTCATCTGTTCCAGAATAAAACATAAATATTTTATATGCCCCATTCGTTAATAGATTGTATGTGACATAAATACACAAAATAAATATTGCCGAAATTTTTTATAAAGGGTCATATTTTTTAACCTCTTTAAAAAATATTCAGATAAAAAAGAAAAAAGTTAAGAAACAAATATAATTTACAGAAAATAACAGAAATAAATAATGTGAATCTTCCAATTTATAACTTTTATAACATTTTTATGTCTTTCACATAAAAAGCAACTGTATCATTTCAATGACTTGATGAAACTTTCAGATATTAAATTCTAACCATAATTTTATCATATGTTATAACATATGATAAAATTATGGTTAGAATTTATTATCTGAAAGTTTCATCAAGTCATTGAAATGATACAGGTGAGACATACATTTTCCAAGACACATATTTCATGGAGAGACTAAATTGTTAAATGAATTAAATGCATTTCTATTTAATAAGCATATTTTAATGTTATTGTGAGCAACTATTTTTCTAACAAATGTTCTTATGTTTCCTTCTTCAGTTTGATTTTTAAGTTTTATATCCAATGTTATAAGAGGAAACGTTAACAATACTTGTTACACTCTCTATTAATAAGCACCAAGATGTTGTTATAAGAATAAAGATAATTGTAAGCATAGAAAATATGACATAGTTTGGATCTAAAAACTCAGCATGTAATTGCTACATCAGATCTCACTGTGTGAGCAACTGGTTATTATAAATTTCAGGCTTGGATCCAAAGGAGTTTGAAGAAAAGAGAGGAGCAAACGATTGGAAGGTTTTTTTTTTTCAGAAATTATTCTTACAAAATAGATAAATATGTTTCCCCTCTTATTTTCAGTGTTTTTCTATTATATTCAATTCCATTCCTGTTATTTTAATAGCCTTCTTGCTTCTTCTCTAAATCCAATCCCAATCAGTTTTCTTGTTTCACATAGGCAGTGGAGAAATCTGTTTCGCTAAGCATATTGTTCAACAGTAATAGGATATGTCACTAGAAAGATATTAATTTTACCAACCACAGAATTTCAGATTATTCAGAAATTTTGTGTTAATAATACAGATTCGTTTATGTAGAAATGCAGTTTGCAAACAGAAAAATTTAATCTTAGCCAGAGCAGCAGATATGTAAGACAGATCATTCATTGTTCAGAAAATTTTCCCTGCTTTCAAATATTTCCTCTATTGTTCTCCTATAGATAATCAGAAAACTTTATATCAGGAATTCAACGTCATCAACAAAGTTAAGCTACAAAATTGATAACACTTAGAGCAGCTGACATTTAATAAATAAAGCATGAATTTTGTCCCACTTTTGACCAAACATAAATTTTTCTATGCTTACACAAAATACTACTCGTATAATTGCCTACTGTAAACTTCAAAGTATTTTGGAATTGGTCAAATATTATATTTGAAAGTATTTTTGTATTATACTAGTGTTATTTTGTAATAGAAGCTAACATTGCTACTGACATCATTTCTAATAAATTAGGCCAATAACTTAATGAAATAAAATATTAAAATTTATAAGTTTTGTAATAAATTTTATTAAAATGAAAATGTTTCTGAAAAAAAGTGCTCATGAAAGAAAATTCTTTGCTGTAATTTAATAACAATTGAAAATGTTCTTTAAATCCTTACGATTTCAATACATTAACGTTTTGTAAGAATACACTTACTAGGACTTTCTGATTTTGAGATTTTTCTGATCAACTAATTTATTGTGATCATGGAAAATTTTATAATTTAAACATATTTGTACTCAAACTCTAATTTGTGCATTGTATTCTGAAAAAGGAAAATTTCCTTTATTTCATAATATCCAGTCACTAGTTCATTTTATGGTCTTGATTTATTTTTCTCTTAAAACTCCAGGCTATTTTTAAACTTTTTCTCTTTCAGTTGAAAAAATATTGTTTCTTAGTATTTATAAGTGATAAAATTTTTACATTTTCAGTCCATCGAAAAGGTAACTTTTTTGATACTAGGGTTATTCCTATTTCAGGAACAACAAATTCGCTGAAAATGTTATCAGAAGATATTCTGTTGTTTAAAGTTGTTGAATGATAACAAAAACGTAAAAGTATCTATTAAGAATTCTGCTAGTTTGTTGCTATTTTCACGATAGATTCGGCTGTTCTATTTTTGGAACACTCTAGTACAGTGGTTCTCAACCTTTTATGCTTCACGTACCCCCTGGAAATGTGTAACTGATGTACTCCTTGTTTAGATAGATAAAACTATAGTTATAGTATAACAATGGGAATAAAGTATATATATATACACACACACATTAAATTTTGTATTCATAAATTATATATATCGATAAACACACAAATTGACTTTTGAAATCTCGGCGTACCCCCGAAAATTTTACTGCATACCCCACGTTGAGAATCCCTACTCTAGTGTGCAGAAAATCTCGCCAAAGCAAAATTTATAAATTCTGTCATAATAGTATTCTTTTATTGAAATGGGGCGAGGGTGTCTCAGTAGGTAGTGCGCCAGGCTAGTAATCTGTTGTTCCCAGGCTCGAGTCCCAGCCGGGTCAGCGTTGAGATTTATCTCCGCCAAAATTCCCCGCCCTGCCCACGGTCAGTAGGGGACACCGATGGGCTTGGAAAGGCCGCCGTCCGTCGGATGGGACGTTATAAGCCGTGACCCGTGTGCGGGGGAGCCATACCCTGTGCACGTTAAAGAACACGCTGGATGGCCTTGATGGAAGCTACCATCTGTCTCCCAACAGCCGTTCCAGTGGGTCTCCTCCCCCAACCTTCTCTGAGCCTTCGGGGTCCATGTGACCTGGCCATTTAGCCCATGGTGTGCAAAAAAGTGCCGCTCAGAGGTAAAACAACCCAACAACCTTTTATTGAAATGTGTTAAATTATGAATATAATTTCTTCGTATTCAACTGGTAGAACAATTGGCATATTGCCATGAAATCTGTTGGATCAGTTCCAGAAGAGAAGTTATTTTTATTTTCCCCGTTTGTTAATAGAGTGTTAAATCCACAGAATAAACCTATTCATGAAATTTTTTGTTAAGGGCCGTATTTTTTAACCTCTTTGTAAAACAAAAAATACCCATATACTATAATACAACTAAGGTTGTTAATGTAAAAATAATATTTATTTCCTTGCTTTGTTTCAGTCATTAAAATTGATTAGTTTATAAAGATAGAGAACTCTAGCCATAAAGTAGAAAGAAAAATCAGTTCTGCCAAATATGGTATGCTCTTTTTCATGGGTATCAACAGGAATTTTTTTCGTTGGAGGGCGGGGGGGGGGGGCAAAACTGCTTCAAGCTAGAAATACTTAGATTGAGCCGTTCATTAATAAGTGTAGTTGATATACAGCAATCGTTTATATATCATACCATAATGAAGGTAAGAATAAAAAACGAAGAAAAGGGGAAACTTAGTATTAAAAATACACATAAAAATGTTTTCTCATATTAATAAAGAAAATTACATGCTTCCGAAAACAAAGAAACGTAAAAATTAAAGTTTATGTTCTGTTAAGGAAGAAACGACATGATTTTTGGTACAGCTATGTTATTCAATATAAATTTTTCCAGGTGGGGGAGGGGCGGATTTATTCTCGTTTTCAAAGGATAATACACGTTGTCATTCTTCAATCTTATCACCATCTAATTGTGACAATTCGAACAATTACTGATTTGGAAAATGCGAATAGTAATATTTTCTTAGTACCGATTTATCCCAAAAAGAATTTGTCGAAAAAGTCCAGATGGTCAGACAACAATGAGTCAGACAACAACCCAGATGGTCAGACAATATCTCATTCTTTTTAAACGCTCTAGAAGATGTAAAACGTATAGGAAAGATGATGTAGAATTTTTTTTTTTTGACAAAAATGTAATGAACAGATATCACTAATAGCTAAAAACAAAACTTTTTTTTATAAAGAGTAAACCGACAATTGGTGTTAAGTGGAAAACTGCTCCACAGAGAAATTTTATGTACATAATTTTCTACAAACAATAAAAATAGAAGTTCTTAAAATGGCTCTATGCAGCTTAGAAATTTTGTTTCGTAAACATTAATATTCCTTCGTCGTTATATTTCATAATTGATTAGTTTATAAAATTCATTATATTTCTTCCATTTAAACCAGTGATTCCCAACCTTTTCTGAACCACCGCCCCCTTTAGAAGAGAACAAAAATTTCAACGCCCCCCTTGTCCATAATAGTTAATTTTATATGAATTAAAATATTGTTGCATATTATCTGTACCTAATTTATCTGTTTATTTATCTATTAAAAATCATAATACCGCCCCCATGGAAGGCTCCAGCGCCCACTGGGGGGCGGTATCGCCCCCGTTGAGAATCTATGATTTGAACAAATCATAAGGTATTGCAGAAAACCGCATCCAAATATCTGAATCAACAAGAAGTGCTCATGATAAAACTGGCTGCTAAATAAAAAGAAATGTAATGGAGAATTACTGATAAATATGCTAATAGGGAAACTGAAATAACACCCTGTTTGAAAAGTTTACGTAATACAGAACTCTCCATCTGTCACTTTACAGATTTTTTTTTAAAGTGAATTTGGTGTTATGTATGAGCACTGCTTCTGAAAATTTTTTAATAGGGTTTGTTGGTTAATTATTTAATAATTAAACTTTCGATAACAGGATATCTACTGAATGTGATATATTTTCTCTAGAATACTTATAATAATCGTTTTGCAGTTCATATTTTTGAAATTTTGGATTTGTATTAAATGATATGTTTACATAATCGTTCTTTGTAAATAATAAAAACAGTGCCATACGTAACGAAGGCTATATCTTGACTTCCATCACATATATAGCACTTTGGAAAAATGTAATCTTTAATATGTTTAATCAAACAGTTTGTACTCGTGAATCTATTCTTTTAAATATTCTGCTCAGAAAGTTTAGATGTATATTTGCAGAATAGGTTATAAAATACATGTTTCTCATTTTTTTATAATACAGTTTTATTAGTTATTATATTTGCTATCATAGTGTATATTATCTACTGTTTATTTTATGTATACAATATCTTGTTTTAAATGGGTACTGTAAATTGGCATATTATGTAGCAGTTTTGTAAAAATAAAAAAAAAATTCTTTGCTACTACATGCCCTAATTTTTTTTTTAAGTTAATTATTAACATCTTTTTTATGTTATGTATTTAATCACAATTTTATGTTTCGTGCAAAATTTGAGCATATAAAAAAGAAATATGAATAAGAACTTTAGAATATTGTTTTGTGTATGCAATATTTCTGATGAACTTGTGGCCAGCAACAAGGTAAGATTTTTCCAAACGTGGCTTGCAGTCTGTAAAAATTGCTCATTGCTGCCTTAAAGACAATGGATGTTGAAGCTTCATTCGGTTGCATTATCTGGCTAATAGTCTGAAGTATCATGATTTGATCTCCGACCTGGCCAGTGTTGAAATGTTCTCAATTTTTTCACCCCCTATTATCATTAAGAAAGGAAACAAAATGATGGACTTGCAATGACTGCCGTCCATTGGATGGAGTATTAAGTTAGGATCTTCTGTGCAAAGGAATCCTACTCAGTACATGTTGAGGAACATTCTGGGTGGCCTTGAATGTTAATCTTGATAGCTGTCTCTTTAGTTTATCCTGAGTCTGATTCTGAGCCTGAGGCTTTATAGTCTGATCAGTTTGTCCATTGTGCAACAAAAAAAAAGTAACTGAGGAGTAAACTCAAACCGAGAGTGTGGTACTCTTGTGACCAAGGATAGCTGCGAAGGAATAGAATAATCGAAGCCATTCTTAGAGCATTACTTTGTCACAAACACTTTTTATGACTTTCTGCTTTGAAGAAGTTTTATGAAAGTAACGGAAAACAAAAAAAAAAATGCATTCTGTTGAAATTTTGTAAATGGAAAGTGAATTTACGTACACTATTACTAGAGAATATCACGAACTTTGAAAAGCTTAGTTGGAGTAGTAATAGTTGCCACGGTATGCTGCAAACAGTATCAGTTGAATGGAACATTTGGATTTTTTCAGTCTAGAGATCTCCAACACAAAACTCAGACTGTCTATCATGTTATTTGCAATTTTAATTACTAAGGCGATTCATATAAATTTTATTTTTTTAACTAACTACCTGTTAGTTCTATGTTAGGAAGGAAACTGTTTTTCCCTTGGGTAAAATTTCATTTTTAGTGGTGTAATCGATTTTTCAAAAACATTTTGTAATTATGATGCGGTACTATGGGTTTATTTCTTTAGTAATTGCTATTTTGTAAATATTGTGTTTTATGGTAGAGTAATAAAAGCAGTTCATCGTAATCTGTTTGTTGAAGTTGAACTGATTCATTATACTTTGCTGGTTTGGCTTGGTAGTGCTATGATATCGCCAAGTCGTATCTTTGTTTATAACCTTTTAGAATGTGGCAAGCTGGTTGCAGCAAGTAATTTTATTATAAGAGTATATCCTCTTGTTATTTTCTACTTACTTATTTCTACATATAAAAAGAGAATTCAGCGTTTCGTACATCTTATTTTATGTCAGCACTTTGGAATACACTTGATATTAAATATTTTTATTTACAAATACGTATTACATATATAACCGTATTTTACTTCTATACCTATATGTGGAAATATAGAATTCAATACTTGCATAATGGTTTTGATTTCTTAAGTCTAGGTACCCTCTCATGGGTCGTCACAGCTCGTATTCTGAGGTTGTCTGAATAAAGGAGTTCAAGTGTACTTCCTTAAATATAATGTTTTCTTATTGGTTTGCTGTATGATCAGTTTTCTAAATGAAAATATATTGAAATGCTTCTTTTGCTAAATGAAAATGAATATTTAAAGTTTTTTCCTCTTTAAATGCGCAGTCTTGGTAGACACTGCAATGATTGCAGGGGGAAATTCCAAACGTTCGGTAGTCGCAGATATAGAAGCCCCATCTTCCTCAGGGGAGGGGTGACTCAGTCGGTAGTGCTCCAGGCTTGTAATCTGCAGTTCCCAGGTTCAAGTCCCAGCTGGACCAGCATAGAGATTTATCAACAAAAATCCGTGCCCTAAACTACATCAATAGAGGGACACTGATGGTTTGGATAGAGCGTTGTCCGTCGGATGAGGCGTTAACCAACCCCATGTGTGGGAGAACCATACCCTGTGCATGTTAAAGAGCATGATGGATGGCCTCGTTTAGGCTGCTACCTGTCTCTTAGCAGCAGTCCAGTGGGTTCTCTCCCCAAACCTGTGAGCCCTTGGAGTCTTTGTGACCTGGCCATTTAACCCATTGTGGGCAAAAAAGTGCCACTCAGAGGTAAAACAAAACCCATCCTTTTACCTTAATCCGTCTCTATTGCGTGGCTTGGACAACCCCTCCCCCCTGCTTAATTTTCCTCCAGATCCTGGCTAGGGTTTTTAAATTTTGCTGCAAGCTAACAATTACATAACTGAGCTCCCAAGACTGAGGGCGATATTGCTAACTACATAGGAATAAAAGAAGTCCTTCGCACTTCTGGCAATGATTGTATAAATCTTACATACTACTGAGTACTAAGTTGTCGTCATATAATATAAGCAGTGTGCATCATTATCCAGTTATGTCCTCCCTCGTTAAGCTTCAAATCAGTACATATCAAAATTTGCAGTTTGCTTAGAACAGATAGCCTTGTCAACATAAAAATTAATGCTCGAAACAAATTGGGAATTATAGACAGGGGCCAATGTGGGGGAGAGGCTCCCCCCAAAGTAAATCGGAGTTGGCAAAATTCGAAGTGACGATAAAATCCAGGTGAGTTATGCAGATCGGGATTTTTTCTAAATAAAATTAAGAGGAGTTGGCAAAATCTAGGGGATTTGGCAAGATCGGGAGAACTTGTCAAAATTCGAAGTGACTTGGCAAAATTCAGTTGAGATGTAAAAATAGGGATTTTTTCTCTAAAATTACGGCGAGTTAGCAAAATCTAGAGAAGTTGGCAAAATTAAAAGTGACTTGGTAATAATTAGGCGAGATATAAAATTAGGGGTTTATTATGTTTTGTATAATTATGGCGAGGTGTCAAAAACTGAGCAACTTGTCAAAATTTTGGGGAAGTGCCACACTCCCCCCCCCCCGAACAAAATCCCGGGAACGTCCCTGACAAATACCCCCCCCCCCCCCCCCGAACAAAATCCCGGGAACGTCCCTGACAAATACATAGTTAAATGTATGTACTCATTTTCTCAAGAAACCTTGATTTCCGAGTTGGAAAATTTTAATTTTTTCTTCCTCCCCCAAACATAGGCCCTTCGTTATGCCCCTGATTACGGATGAATTTAAATGCGTGTTTTATAATCCTCTCCCCCCCCCCCCCAAAAAAAAAACAACATTACCACAAATTTAGTATTGTGAACAGTTTTTTCTTTATTTCCATGTTTTAATCTCTGCGTTAAGCTGATACTCATTCAATCATTCCCGAGAGAAATTCGCGATGAACGATTGTTTTAAATGCTCTTTGTTGACTTTAAGTGTGGTGCGAGTATTTTGTGTTATTCCTAATGAACCACGCGTTTCATTTATAAGGAACGCAAAAAAAAAAACCTCAGGAAATGAAATCCCATGGGGAAAATTGTTTCCGATTCCTTTTAGTTGGGAAAATTTATCGTTTTGTTATTTTTCACGGTGCTTTTTTTTCCCTTTATGTTTAGTAAGAAAAGGTTTTCTTTTTGTGCTTTATTCTAATTGTACAAAATGCTTGGAAAACTTATTTTAAAAAACAGGTAGTGATCGCTCCTAATATGCGTTCCCATTGGTTCATAGTTTAAATTATTGTTGGCATGCTAGGAACTTTCAGCTTTAAATTAACTAAAGTTGGTGTAATAACATTAATGTTTAATTTTGCCTACAAACCGAACGCTCCAGTAGGTTTCTTCTAGCTTACACATTGCTCGTACAGTTTTGGTAAGGTCTGAAGTTTAGTGATTCGAACCACCAAATCCAGTTCAGAATACTGTAGTCTGAAATTCTGAGTGAAATATTTTTGATACATTAATTCCTGCACTTCTGCAAGAAGTGTGACATACGAGTATCACATGATTTTAAACAAATTATCTTGACTTTCAAGCTTTTGGCCTCTTCGATTTATCATAAAAATGAATGATCGTCTACGATTTGCTCTAATCCTTTTAAATTTATTTAAAAATTTTTTAAACAGTTTCACTAAGTCGGATTATAGTCATCCCCAAAGGTGTATAACAATTGAAAACAATAAGCTGGAAGTTTAAAGTATGGAGATAATTAAAATATACACATAATTTTATTTAGCTTTCCGAACATAAAAAATGCGGGAACCCCTAAGTACGATTTAGGTGCAGAATTTTGTAGGAATTTCCTTCTTACCAGACAATGCTTTAAGTATTGATTTTTCTCCAGAAAAGTACAACTTAAACTTAATAAGTTGCAAATGCAGAAATTTCTCGCAATTAAAATTTCGACGCTTTGCGATCAGCTACGATTATACACCAAAATTAATCGTAACTATTTTGAAAGTTCTGTTTACTTTGAGTTGCGGTTAAGAGAGATCTCCACGAATACAATAAACTTCGAAATCTAAGTATATTTATTTCATTATAGAACGCTTGTTGGCTTAATTTTATGATTTTTTTAAACAGGTAAAATTACCCAAGTTTTAAGTTTGTATGGGAATGGTTTAAATACAAAATGCATTGATTCCAATATTGCAACTTTGTTTCTGAAAGCTTCCATGTTTCCTTTCGGTAACGGTCGTTATTTTTATCGGTGAAAACATGGCTACGTATTCTGCATAAGCGGAAAATTATCCTCATTTTTAGTTATTGACCACGGGGCACATTCCTATTTCTAGCAGTCTCATCTTAATTATCTGTGAAAATGTGCACTTTCTCTGACGGTTTGTCCACAATGATAGAGTTGCAATTGTGTGTAGAGTTCTTTCTCGTCCGTGTTAACAAAGACTTAGCAATACTTAGCAGATATTCTCCACTAAACGTCACTAATGCCACAGCTGCTAACACTGAGAAATCCAGTTCGTATTTGTATCGTGTCAGAGGCTGATGGAAAATCTATCTTAAATGGCGTCTGTTGTCACCAACTTGCACTCATCTCTGTTTCGTAGTAACGCATAACGAGTGCTACTATTGAAGCTAGCGCACTTTTAAAAATGCAACTTTAAGATCCATCTCTTTGTACTCACCATTTTACACCCTTTATATAACATTTCAAGAATCATCTGGGTGTATTGTTTTTCTAATTTACTTTTTGATGCATTTCGTTCTGTGTGAAGTCTCTTGTACTGCTAGGTGTTTGCACTTCTGGCACTTTTTGTATCTGAGGTAAAAATGTTTTCCTCTCTTCCTGTTGTCTTGGCATTCTGATTTGATATTGCCACGTACCTTTGGTTTTATCTAGTAATCTCAGTTTCTCCAGATATCGTCACTAGTGTTTAGTACAAGAAGCGAAATAGACAATGCAAGTTCTGTTCTTGTGAATCGAAACAGTTATCAGAAGATTTTAAAGTGTTTCTAGTTATCACTCAATTGTTTTATGTCGTTTTGTTGAAAGTGTATAAGGAACTATAGTGTATACATATTGTAAAGAAGTTTATAATTATATACTGTGATTTCCAACTACTGTCCCACTGTTGTATGCAGTAAAATTTTCAAATACGTTACTTGTTTTCTATAGTTTATGGAATACTCCATGTAGATGTGAATATCGTGAAGCATTTTGGATATTACGCAAAACTGATTGCAATTGCAGTGAATGCTTTGTGTTATTATTTATTACATATATTTATAAACTTTTCGTTGTGGCGATGTGGTGTATGAATGTATTTTGTACTCTAGCATGTACACAACTATTGTCAAAAAGGTGAGAAATTTATGCGATTACCATATCGTTTAGTTCACTGGTTTAGTAGCTGAAGAAGACGATACTTATGTGATTGACCAGAGAGGCAGACATCTCCAACCCAACAAATTTTGAAGTTTATTCAAGACCCGTGAAAAATCATGAAAGTGGAAAACGACGAAAAAAATGGTAATTATCGTGCTCCGATTCTGTATTTGTATTTTGGTCTGTCGTGTTTTGTATATCGCCCTAGGATTAAAATGGTACGATGCATAGAAAAAGTAGCAATACCCGGTGTTGTATGTTCGATTTATTATCTTCCTTGTTTTAATTTTGATGCTCAGATAATAAATTAATTTTTTTCATTATTTATATTGTGCCATTTATTCTACAGAAATATCTATTTTTCTCTCCTTATACATTTCTCTCTCTCTCTCTCTCTCTATATATATATAGGGAGGGGGTGGCTCAGTCGGTAGCGCACCAGGCTCGTAATCTGCAGTTCCCAGGTTCGAGTACCAGCTGGGTCAGCGATGAGACTTACCTCTGCAAAACTCCCCTTCCTGCCCACAGTCAGTAGGGGGACACCGATGGGCTTGGAAAGGCCGTCGTCGGATAGGACATTAAGCCGTGGCCCCGTGTGCTGGAGAGCCATACCCTGTGCACGTTAAAGAACACGCTGGATGGCCTTGACGGGAGACTACCACCTGTCTGCCAACAGCTATTCTAGTGGGTCCCCTCCTCGAACCTTCTCTGAGCCTTCGGGGTCCATGTGACCTGGCCATTTAGCCCATGGTGTGCAAAAAAGTGCCGCTCAGAGGTAACCCAACCTTCTGTCTGGGAATATTTTGAGTCGCAGATCTCGGAAATGTTGCGAAATTTTTAATGCGGGGTTTTGTGAGCACTGGCAATTTCATGAAAGAGAACCCTTGATATGTCTGTTGGACGCTGCTCCTTCATCTCATTAACCATTTTGGGCAAAACAACGTTGGTGTAGTATTGGCCATTTATAATCGTTTTTTTTTTTCAAGTAAGGTGTCCACGGCTATCATTCCATGGGAATTGAAAAAATTGTGAACATCCTCTTCCTTGAGCGAAAGTCTTGTCGGAGGATTTAGCAATATGGTTCATCTTCTGCAACCCAACATATTGTCGATCTTTCTGGGAGTTGCATAGTAATCCAAGTCGCATCACCTGTGACAATATATGTTAACCATTTGGGGCCACTAGGTTCAAACATTGACAGCATCTCCTTGCACTAGTCGACTCTCTTTGCTGTTCTATCAGTTTGTGGGATACCCATTTGGCACAGATGTTTCGGAACTTTAATGTTGATGAATAAATGTTTCCACACTGCCAATCAATATACTAACATCTGAACGTATTACCTGAACGGTGACGTGTGGGTTTCTCTTGATGAATTCACGAAGAGCAGCGATGGTTCATTCACGTCCTCCTGTTTTTCTGCACGAGGCAGGTATTCGAAGCCCTGTCGTCCTTCCCTGAATCTACGCATCCATCCCGTAACAGTGCCGTATGAAGAAGCGTGATCCCCCACATACTTGTGATAAATCGGCATGAATATTTTTATTGTCCCTAAGCTGCATTTTGGTGAAAACGTAAAATCTTTTCCGTCTGTAGTAGGCTGCCCGAACCCCGGGTAACGTATGGATGTTTGTGTAGGCTTTCTGCTGAGGTCTCGCCACCTCACAGACCTTCTGTGGCATATTAAACTGACAGGTATCTGTCAGACCTCTGTGGCAAGAAGCTGTTTGAGGGGGTATTTATTTTATTTATAGCAGCAATGCAGAGGTTTCTTAAGACCGAACTTTACCCGCTACCAGCAAAAAGAGAAATGATGATAGGACCTTTGTTTTTAACACGTAAGGAGACGTTTAGACAAGCTTCAAATAAGTCGTACCTCGTTAGCTTTGGAGGACGAATGCAAATCTACAGACACTTGTCAGAATCTTTTTGAACGCCCTCTGTAATGTGATTGTTTCTGCTCCCATTGTAATGAGGATAGATGCATTAGCTCTGGTCTTATATTTTAAAATCACTTTGGCTATCTCCGAGTTAAAACTGTGTAAATTCCTTGGGTGGATGAAATCATCACCGAAATGCTTAGAGCGGGGAACGTTTGTGTTGTCGCATGGCTGACTGAAATTTTGAATATTTTTTATGATAAAGGCACGGCTGATATTCGGACGGCATGCGCCAGAATGTCCGTACCGGTTACTAAAACGAAATACTTCCGTAGTGGGCTCCGCTTAGGTCATTCATTTCTAACACATTTTTTTTTCTTAAGGAGGACGACGAACCTAAGTGCGAGTTTTCTGACACCATTTAACCATTAACAACATATTAATGACTTGTCCTGTTTTTAACTTTGAACGTCGATTTTATTTTAGTTTCAACGATTTTACGTCTTTAAATGACGTTAAAATCTTCATTAGTTGAGGAGAAAAACTGGGAAAACCAGTAGTCTGAAGGTAAAAAAATTAGAGTGTAAATTTTCCCCACATTCTACCTAGAGGGTCGTCCTTGGTATCGTTGGAAAGAGAATTTCGAGGACATCAACGCCGTCGTTAAATGAGATTGATATCTTAATTAGGTGAGGAGAAAAAGTGGAAAAATCACTAGTTTGAAAGTGTAAAAATGGAATGTAAATTTTCCCCAAAATCTACCTCGAGGGTCGTCCTTGGTATCGGAAAGAGAATTTCGAGAACATCAACCCCGTCTTTAAATGAAATTGATGTCTTAATTAGGTGAGGAGAAAATTTGGAAAAATCACTAGTTTGAAAGTGAAAAAATGCGAGTGTAAATGTTCCTCAAAATCTACCTAGAGGATCGTCCTTGGTATCATTGGAAAGGGAATTTCGAGAGCATCAACCCATCTTTAAATGAAGTTGATATCTTAATTAGGTGAGGAGAAAAATAGGAAAAACCACTAGTTTGAAAGTGAAAATATGAGTATAAATTTTCCCCAAATTCGACCTAGAGCGTCGTGCTTGGTATCATTGGAAAGAGAATTTCGATAGCATAAACCCCGTCTTTAAATGAAGTTGATATCTTAAATAGGTGAGGAGAAAAATAGGAAAAAACCCGACTCTATTGGTAAAAAATTGCATATTAAATTTTCTTCCAAATCGCTGTAGAGCATCGTGCTTCGTACCGTTGGAAAGAGAATTTCAAGAGCATCAACCCCGTCCTTAAATGAAGTTGATATCTCAATTAGGTGAGGAGAAAAATAGGAAAAACCAATAGTTTGAAAGCGAAAATATCAGTATAAATTTTCCCCCAAATTCAACCTAGAGCATCGTGCTTGGTATCGTTAGAAAGGGAATTTGGAGAGCATCAACCCCGTCTTTAAATGAAGTTGATATCTTAATTAGGTGAGGAGAAAAATGGGAAAAACCAAAGGTTTGAAAGCGAAAATATGAGTATAAATTTTCCCCAGTTTCGCCCTAGAGCGTCGAGCTTGTATCGTTGGAAAGGGAATTTTGAGAGCATCAACCACGTCTTTAAATAAAGTTGATATCTCAATTAGGTGAGGAGAAAAATAGGAAAAACCAATAGTTTGAAAGCGAAAATATCAGTATAAATTTTCCCCCAAATTCAACCTAGAGCATCGTGCTTGGTATCGTTAGAAAGGGAATTTGGAGAGCATCAACCCCGTCTTTAAATGAAGTTGAAATCTTAATTAGGTGAGGAGAAAAATGGGAAAAACCAAAGGTTTGAAAGCGAAAATATGAGTATAAATTTTCCCCAGTTTCGCCCTAGAGCGTCGTGCTTGGTATCGTTGGAAAGGGAATTTGGAGAGCATCAGCCACGTCTTTAAATGAAGTTGATATCTTAATTAGGTGAGGAGAAAAATGGGAAAAACCAAAGGTTTGAAAGCGAAAATATGAGTATAAATTTTCCCCAGTTTCGCCCTAGAGCGACGTGCTTGGTATCGTTGGAAAGGGAATTTGGAGAGCATCAACCACGTTTTTAAATGAAGTTGATATCTTAATTAGGTGGGCGGGGGTGGCTCAGTCGGTAGCGCGCCAGGCTCGTAATCTGTAGTTCACAGGTTCGAGTCCCAGCTGGGTCAGCGTTGAGATTTATCTCCGCAAAATTCCCCGCCCTGTCCACGGTCAGTAGGGGACACCGATGTGCTTGGAAAGGCCGCCGTCCGTCGGATGGGACGTTAAGCCGTGGCCCCATGTGCGGGAGAGCCATACCCTGTGCACGTTAAAGAACACGCTGGATGGCCTTGACAGGGGGCTACCATCTGTCTCCCAACAGTTGTTCCAGTGGGTCCCCTTCCCCAACCTCCTCTGAGCCTTCGGGGTCCATGTGACCTGGCCATTTAGCCCATGGTGTGCAAAAAGGTGCCGCTCAGAGGTAAAACAACCCAACCCTTAATTAGGTGAGGAGAAAAATAGGAAAAACCAATAGTTTGTAAAGGAAAATATGAGTATAAATTTTCCCCAAATTTGTCCTAAAGAGTCTTGCTTGGTATCGTTGGAAAGGGAATTTCGAGAGCATCAAACCCGTCTTTAAATGAAGTTGATATCTCAATTAGGTGAGGAGAAAAATAGGAAAAACCCCAACTGTAGTAAGGCCCCTTTTTTTAGGTCCCCGTCACGTCGTCGTAAGGCCAATTTTGTGAGGTACCTGTTGCATTGACATCACAGGGACCTCACAAAATTAACCTTACCACGACGTCACAGAGACCTAACAAAAGTGGCCTTACAACGACGTCATGGAGACCTCATAAAATTTTTTGTGAGGTCCCCGTGACGTCGTCGTAAGACCTCTTTTGTGAGGTCCCCATGACGTCGTCATAACAACACTTTTGTGAGGACCCCGTGACGTCGTCGTAAGACCTCTTTTGTGAGGTCCCCGTGACGTCGTAAGGCCTCTTTTGTGAGGTCCCCGTGACGTAAGCCCTCTTTTGTGAGGTCCCAGTGACGTAAGGCCAATTTTCTAAGGTCCGCGTTGCATTGATATCACGGGGATTTCACAAAAGAGGCCTTACGACGACATCATGGAGACCTCACAAAAGTGGCCTTACTATGACGTTACGGGACCTCAAAAAAATTTTGTGAGGTCCCCGTGACGTCGTCGTAAGGTTAATTTTGTAGGTATTTTTCCCCAAATTCGCCCTAGAGCGTCGTGCTTGGTATCGTTGGAAAGGGAATATCCAGAGCATCAACCCCGTGTTTAAGTGAAGTTGATAACTTAATTAGGTGAGGAGAAAAATAGGAAAAACCAACAGTTTGAAAGCGAAAATATGAGTATAAATTTTCCCCAAATTCGACCTAGAGAGTCTTGCTTGGTATCGATGGAAAGGGAATTTCGAGAGCATCAACCCCGTCTTAAATGAAGTTGATATCTTAATTAGGCGAGGAGAAAAATAAGAAAAACCAATAGGTTGAAAGCGAAAATATGAGTATGAATTTTCCCCAAATTCGCCCTAGAGCGACGAGCTTGGTATCGTTGGAAAGGGAATTTCGAGAGCATCAACCCTGTTATTAAATGAAGTTGATATCTTAATTAGGTGAGGAGAAAAATAGGAAAAACCAATAGTTTGAAAGCTAAATTATGAGTATGAATTTACCCCAAATTCGCCGACGATCGTCGAGCTTGGTATCGTTGGAAAGGGAATTTCGAGAGCGTCAACCCCGTTATTAAATGAAGTTGATATCTTAATTAGGCGAGGAGAAAAATAAGAAAAACCAATAGTTTGAAAGCGAAAATATGAGTATAAATTTTCCCCAAATTCGTCCTAGAGCGTCGTGCTTGGTACCGTTGTAAAGAGAATTCGCAGAGCATCAACCCCGTCTTTAAATGAAGTTGATATCGTAATTAGGTGAGGAGAAAAATAGGAAAAACCAATAGTTTGAAAGCGAAAATATGAGTATGAATTTTCCCCACATTCGCTCTATATCGACGAGCTTGGTATCGTTGGAAAGGGAATTTCAAGGGCGTCAACCCCGTTATTAAATTAAGTTGATATCTTA
Source organism: Ryuthela nishihirai (assembly GCA_038380435.1). Classification (NCBI taxonomy): domain Eukaryota; kingdom Metazoa; phylum Arthropoda; class Arachnida; order Araneae; family Heptathelidae; genus Ryuthela; species Ryuthela nishihirai. Next base: position 66,496,902 of record JAWZYU010000015.1, on the reverse strand, counting down.
ATTAGGTGAGGAGACAAATAGGAAAAACCAATAGTCGAAAGCTAAATTATGAGTATGAATTTTCCCCCAAATTCGCCGAAGAGCGTCGAGCTTGGTATCGTTGGAAAGGGAATTTCGAGAGCATCAACCGCGTCTTTAAATGAAGTTGATATCTTAATTAGGTGAGGAGATAAATAGGAAATACCAATAGTTTGAAAGAGAAAATATGAGTATAAAGTTTCCCCAAATTCGCCCTAGAGAGTCTTGCTTGGTATCGATGGAAAGGGAATTTCGAGAGCATCAACCCCGTCTTAAATGAAGTTGATATCTTAATTAGGCGAGGAGAAAAATAAGAAAAACCAATAGTTTGGAAGCGAAAATATGAGTATAAATTTTCCCCAAACTCGCCCTAGAGCGTCGTGCTTGGAATCGTTGAAAAGGGAATTTGGAGTGTATAAACCCCGTCTTCAAATGAAGTTGATATCTTAATTAGGTGAGGAGAAAAATAGGAAAAACCAAGATTTTGAAAGCGAAAATATGAGTATAAATTTTCCGCAAATTCGTCCTAGAGCGTCGTGCTTGGTACCGTTGGAAATAGAATTCGGAGAGCATCAACCGCGTCTTTAAATGAAGTTGATATCTTAATTAGGTGAGGAGAAAAATAGGAAAAACCAAGAGTTTGAAAGCGAAAATATGAATATAAATTTTCCCCAAATTTTCCCTCGAGAGTCTTGATTGGTATCGATGGAAAGGGAATTTCGAGAGCATCAACCCCGTGTTAAATGAAGTTGATATCTTAATTAGGCGAGGAGAAAAATAAGAAAAACCAATAGTTTGAAAGCGAAAATATGAGTATTAATTTTCCCCAAACTCGCCCTAGAGCGTTGTGCTTGGTATCGTTGAAAAGGGAATTTGGAGTGGATTAACGCTGTCTTCAAATGAAGTTGATATCTTAATTAGGTGAGGAGAAAAATAGGAAAAACCAAGAGTTTGAAAGGGAAAATATGCGTATAAATTTTCCCCAAATTCGTCCTAGAGCGTCGTGCTTGGTACCGTTGGAAAGAGAATTCGGAGAGCATCAACCCCGTCTTTAAACGAAGTTGATATCGTAATTAGGTGAGGAGAAAATTATGAAAAACCAATAGTTTGAAAGCGAAAATATGAGTATAAATTTTCCTCAAACTCGCCCTAGAGCGTCGTGCTTGGCATCGTTGAAATGGGAATTTGGAGAGGATCAACCCCGTTTTTAAATGTTGATATCTTAATTAGGTGAGAAAAATAGGAAAAACCAAGAGTTTGAAAGCGAAAATATGAGTATAAAATTTCCCCCAAACTCGCCCTAGAGCGTCGTGCTTGGTATCGTTGGAAAGGGAATTTGGAGAGCATCAACCGCGTCTTTACGTGAAGTTGATATCTTAATTAGGTGAGGAGAAAAATAGGAAAAACCAAGATTTTGAAAAGGAAAATATGAGTATTAATTTTCCCCAAATTCCTCCTAGAGCGTTGTGCTTAGAATCGTTGGAAAGGGAATTTCGAGAGCATCAACCGCGTCTTTAAATGAAGTTGATATCTTAATTAGGTGAGGAGAGAAATAGGAAAAACCAAGAGTTTGAAAGCGAAAATATGAGTATAAATTTTCCCCAAATTCGCCCTAGAGAGTCTTGCTTGGTATCGATGGAAAGGGAATATCGAGAGCATCAACCCCGTCTTAAATGAAGTTGATATCTTAATTAGGCGAGGAGAAAAATAAGAAAAACCAATAGTTTGGAAGCGAAAATATGAGTATAAATTTTCCCCAAACTCGCCCTAGAGCGTCGTGCTTGGAATCGTTGAAAAGGGAATTTGGAGTGTATTAACCCCGTCTTCAAATGAAGTTGATATCTTAATTAGGTGAGGAGAAAAATAGGAAAAACCAAGATTTTGAAAGCGAAAATATGAGTATAAATTTTCCGCAAATTCGTCTAGAGCGTCGTGCTTGGTACCGTTGGAAATAGAATTCGGAGAGCATCAACCGCGTCTTTAAATGAAGTTGATATCTTAATTAGGTGAGGAGAAAAATAGGAAAAACCAAGAGTTTGAAAGCGAAAATATGAGTATAAATTTTCCCCAAATTTTCCCTCGAGAGTCTTGATTGGTATCGATGGAAAGGGAATTTCGAGAGCATCAACCCCGTCTTAAATGAAGTTGATATCTTAATTAGGCGAGGAGAAAAATAACAAAAACCAATAGTTTGAAAGCGAAAATATGAGTATTAATTTTCCCCAAACTCGCCCTAGAGCGTTGTGCTTGGTATCGTTGAAAAGGGAATTTGGAGTGGATTAACGCCGTCTTCAAATGAAGTTGATATCTTAATTAGGTGAGGAGAAAAATAGGAAAAACCAAGAGTTTGAAAGGGAAAATATGCGTATAAATTTTCCCCAAATTCGTCCTAGAGCGTCGTGCTTGGTACCGTTGGAAAGAGAATTCGGAGAGCATCAACCCCGTCTTTAAACGAAGTTGATATCGTAATTAGGTGAGGAGAAAATTATGAAAAACCAATAGTTTGAAAGCGAAAATATGAGTATGAATTTTCCCCAAATTCGCCCTAGAGCGACGAGCTTGGTATCGTTGGAAAGGGAATTTCGAGAGCATCAACCCCGTTATTAAATGAAGTTGATATCTTAATTAGGTGAGGAGAAAAATAGGAAAAACCAATAGTTTGAAAGTTAAATTATAAGTATGAATTTTCGCCCTAGAGCGTCGAGCTTGTATCGTTGGAAAGGGAATTTTGAGAGCATCAACCACGTCTTTAAATAAAGTTGATATCTCAATTAGGTGAGGAGAAAAATAGGAAAAACCAATAGTTTGAAAGCGAAAATATCAGTATAAATTTTCCCCCAAATTCAACCTAGAGCATCGTGCTTGGTATCGTTAGAAAGGGAATTTGGAGAGCATCAACCCCGTCTTTAAATGAAGTTGATATCTTAATT